>BTPG01000007.1:119784131-120169131 GCA_036245525.1 Semisulcospira habei | reverse complement strand
TAGTTGGCCCGCGTACAGCTGTGCGCGGGCCAACTGCGGCCTACATTCGGCCCGATCACCTTTTGCCAACTGGGTCCGTCCTCGCCCACACACCTATTGCCTTTTCAAATGGCAGATGGCCGGCACAAAGCACAGTTTTGGGCCGTGTCCTATTTCTGGTCTCTCTCAGTATTCTTTCATACATACTCAGTAACATTGACTTACCAAAAAAAAAAAAAAAAAAAATCCTAGACATGTGATTTTCGTGTGACATTCATCGGACCAGCAAGTGGCAGAGGCATAAGCCCCTGCGGCAAATGCGGTTGCTCAAGAGGATCTACGCTTCTCGCAGTCACCAAGTGATAGCTAAACATATTCTTGAACTTTGTCTGTTGTCATATCATTTTTGCGAACGGGACCAGGATACCAGTATTTTTCGGCAAAGGCCGCTTCCCATAATGCCAGTGCCACAATGTGAATCAAAAAGCCAGTGTCGCAAACACGGGGCTCGTGAGGATCTAAGCCTCTGGCGTGTGCCAACCCCTTCACTGCCAGACTGAGGTCGCAAATTTAGTTTCTGAAACTCAGTTTTGTTATTTCAACGCCAAAGAGCTCCAGCCGTCCACGGATCATGGATACAAAATGGTGTCGGCAAGAGGTATAGATCTTCATGAGCTCCCGCGACAGCGGGAGCTCATGAAGATCTATGTCTCTTGCAGTTTGGTGGATAGTCAAGTAGCAGCTAGACGTCTTTTTGAGTCGTCCCCTTTTTTTATTTTTTTTTAAATTTGGGCAACTTTAAAAGAATAAAGCAACGGTTTGTTTTTACCCTGAGGTCCTGTTGTCAAAGTGCCACGCTGATGACCACAGAACGACCCTATATAAAAGCTATAATGGCCTCTTTACCCTTGTGGGAGAGCTGTGTGGCTCGGTGGTAGAGCGTTCGACTCTCGTCCGAAAGGTCGTGGGTTCGAACCCAGCTGGGGTCAACATTAGTACAGACCTCTTGTCGGTGCCCCGTCTTTGAAATCACCCTTGCGGTGGACAAAAGACGTTAAGCCCTAAACGTTTAACGTTTTCTCTTTACACTTGAAGAGTGAAGCCGGTCGATCTTACCTAATGTAAAACAATACAGATATAAATGGGGATGATTCTTCCTCACATTGCACGGGCTTAGTAGGATCTATGCGGGTCTATGCTTCTTTCACGTGGGCGAGCTGACGGTTGAAATGTTCGAAAACCTTACATTGATTTCTGGCACCCGCCGTTGTGACTTTTAGCTGGACCTAACAATAAAGCTAGACCCTATCACACCTTGAGCCAAATGATCCACATTTATCGTCGCACGACCAGTCGTAAGGGTCGACCCTGAGATCTCAAGAGTAATGCCTGATTCGCTTGGCGCCTTTCCAGGCGCCAAGCAAATCCGGCATTACTCTTGAGCTGTTAAGGTCGATCAATTTCTAACAGCTGGTGCTGGAAGCCAAAGACGTCGATTTTTCAGCGTCAAATATAGTTCATGCATGAACAGAATCGGAAGCCATTATGGACGTGTATGCAGATACATAGAAAGGACCAAGAGGCTTTTTATTAATAATATTATTGGATAATGCCCAGTAAGCGAGAGGATCTTTGGTCATAAATCTGGTTTTGCGGTCACACTTTTTGTTCCTTTTGTTTCCATTATTGTTTGCTAGGGTAGAATAGTCCAGAAGTGAGATACTGGTTCGAGCAAAAATTGCGTTGACATGATTATGTGGCTACAACTACGCTCCTCAACCGGCATTGCCATCAAGTAACCTTTACAATATAAATAGTGAACAAGTTCTAACTACGACAATGACTTAAACGAAACTTGACAGTGCGAACAAATTCTCTTTAACCCATTCAGCCCTGACGCACTACAGCAGAAGATGGGTCGATCATGATAATTCAAGGGAAGTGCCAGATTAGCTTGGCGCCGACAGGCGCCAAGCTAATCTGGCACTACCCTTGAATTATCACGTTCAGTCGACCCATCTCTTGCAACAGGTGCATAGTCGTTAGATGACGCGTCCAAAATTTGGGAAATACGTGCGCCGGGCTGAATGAGTTAAGCGGAATCCTTGTCGTCTTGAGCGAGGGAATCAGTATCTCGAACAAGTGGACGAAGCAAAACGAGGAAAGAAAACTGAGAGTGTAGTCTCTCTCCACATCACCTTGCATACCCTCGTCCGTGAAGTTACATGGAATCGCTGACTTTGACTGCGTGTGTCTGTCTCTCAATTTGAAGTTTCACAATCCACTGATACACAGAACCACACTGCATCTGCACCATAGGCCTGCACTGTGCATTGTAAAAAGCGAGATTGTCATTGTATGGCAATGAAAATTTCGCTTTCACAAGTAATCTACTTACTGTCTTTCGCCTTCTTAGGGCAGCTTAGACCTGCAGTCTTCGAATTTGTTACATGTTTGTCCAACTGTTGCCAAAAGTGATATTGACTAAGCATCCATCAAGATGATGAAACGGTCTTCATAAGAGTTGTATATTCCATTGGATCATGCACACCAAATGACATTATCTTTATGACCCAGAGGCTTCGTATATTGATTGATTGATTGATTGAATGATTGATTGATTGACCGACTGACCGATGGATGGATGGATGGATTTTTGTGCCAGCATTCATTCATTCATTCATTCAGCGGATTTCACACAAGGATTATTTGTTATATTCCGAATCGCATGTCGTAACTGATGCACGCGTGCCCAATACGAGTCCCAAATACATAAAATAATAATTCATAATCCACATTCCATTTAGGTGAGTTATGAATATAGCGATATGAGTTCCTGCTCATCCGGTTTTCTCGTCATGCTCATAGTGCCCGCGTGAGTGTCAAACTGAAAAGTTGTCAGAAAAAAGATCGAAAAGAAAATGCTGTGAGACAAGTCTCTCGGACAACCACTTCGTATCTCCAAGAGGCGTAGATTCTCACATGCTCCCCTGCAGCCGCAGCGGCTCATGAGAATTCATGCCTCTTGCTAGCAAAGATAATCCAATTATGTCTTGCGTTTGAACAAATCTCAAGAGGCAGACCGAAAAGAAAATGAAAAAAGTATCTGACAAACCCTTCTATCTGCAAGAGGCATAGATTCTCATGAGCCCCTGCGGCCGCAGGGGCTCATGAGAATCTATGCCTCTTGCTGGAAACGCGCAGGCAATTTACATCCTGTGTTTGAAGGAGTAACCCGCGTTATATCGACAGCTGAGAAGAACAATTACCGCCTGCAACGTACACTAGCACGCGCTCACCGGGTTACCAACGACAATGTCAAAATGCTACCTTGCAATCAGGACCAAACTGAAACAAGTTTGTATTGTTCGTGCTTCCTACGCAGTAATTTATTGACGAGAGTAAACTTCTGCCGAAATTTAAGCTGTGGGATTTTGATAAATACGCGTGTGCTAGTGTGTGATTTTGGACTTTAGTTGACATGGACGGCTCCGGGTCAGTCGTACGGTCCAAATCACGGACCAGCCCACGTGTGTCTCGGAGGGAGAAGGGGGACGGAGAGAGGGGGTGGGGGGGGTCGTACTTCCACTTTCTGGTCCCGTCTACATTCGACTAGAAATCCAGACCAAAAAGGTGACTGACTTGCATGATTGATTGTTGTTCATCTTTAATTGATGGTTGATCGATCGACTATAGATCGATCGATCGTTCGTTCATTCATTTTCGCAATTATCTGGACAGGACGTTTAAGCATAAGTCTTCCCAAAGACCGGGAGAAATAACACAGTAAGAAACCGCATTATCGTGCTTCTGAGTGTTCTTGCACTGAGGTGGGTGACAGTAACTTTATGCGCCATACAGTTTTACTAATACCAGCCTATACACAGAAAGTGAATGAGTTTGCCGGCTTCACCAGGTTAGCAGGGAATAAGAAAGAGACGAGTTTCCCGTAAACAAGGGCGGTTGAAAACGGTCCCACAAAAGGCAACCCAATGCGCAAAAGGTCATCGGGCCGACGTCCGCCCAATGGCCTTTTGCGTATTGGTAAGATGACGCCCGCCGGCATTGAGGCGCTTTGAATTACTCCTGTCAAGCGGTCCTCGCCGGCTTCAGACATCTTAACACTTTTCACTTCCACTGCCAAATCAGACAAAGCGTGAGGTTATGGGTAGTGCCTGAGTACCTGTGTGCTTCTCCATTGACTTTGATGTGACAGCTCATGGGTCGTGCCTGATTAACTCTGCGGTTATATCTAGCACAAGGGTGCCGTCTGATCAGCGTGGTGCCTGAAGTGAACAGGCACCACGCTGATCAGACACTATCCATGTGTTAGATATAGGCGCAAATGTAATAAGGCACTGACCTTGAGTTTTAAAGCTTTATCTGTCTTTCATTTTGGCTGCCAAAGATCAAGCACAAACTTCGTTCATAACTTTATCATCGGCATCCGAAAAGTACGACTGACTGTCAGTCAAGTCAGTCAAAATGAATGCGTTTTCCGTGGATTAGGGTTATGCTGCTCTGCGCAGCAAACTGCATGTATTACAAACTATATGTATTATGAAATGCGAGTCACATTTGGCTCTGGCAGTGAAAGGCTTCTGATTGACTCTTGTGCATCTCGTCACGCTGACACTGAACACGGCGACAGCAAATGGGTTAACCGCTGACTGACCTGAGTATGGTGAATGGTTTCAGTCTAGAAAGAACCTTCTTTACAATATTGTATCCATGTTTTAATTTATATACTAATGGTCAAAACTTAAGGGCCACCCCACTTTTTTGTGACTGAAGTACGCTAATAAAATACAATGTTCTTTCGATCCAAATGGGTTAAAAGTTGACCTTAGACAGTCCACTGTACAGGGAACAATAGACAACAATTCATCAAATTTCCACGAACGTGTCAAATGCACGTGAAACATCGTCAGTTTTGTGAAAAGCTGTGCGATATAGGCAAGCGTACCAGAGGCAGGCAGGTGGAACAACTCGGTAAAGTCGTGATGCACGTGCTAAAGGGGTCAGTCGTGAACACTGGGCACTTCTGTTTCGCTACAAATACCGGTACAGTAGGGGCATAATTGTCACTTTCCTAACCATGCCACCACGACGAAGCCTAACGCCAGTAGATCAAGGCCGGGCGCTAGCATGGCTGCAGGATGGAATTTCCGGACGAGAAGTTGGGAGACGTCTTGGTGTGTCCCATTCAGTGATCCAGTGGCTGCTGGCACGATTCCAAGAAACTGGAAGGGCAGAACGACGACCCTGCTCAGGACGCCCGCCCTGCACCAGCAGAAGGGAGGACAGATACCTCTGTGTGGCGGCTTTGCACGACCGAACTGTCACGTCAACCACTCTGCGACGTCAACTGATGCAAGCTGCAAACGTTAACGTCAGCAGAAGCACAGTCCTGGCTTCATGCAGAGCAGCAGTGAGAATACTCCTCACTCCAGCTCATCGCACAGCCCGGGTTGCCTGGTGTCGTCAACATGTGAGGTGGAACAGACTCCAGTGGACTCAGGTTCAGTTTACTGATGAGTCACGGTTCACTGTGTCCTTCAACGACGGCAGGGTGAGGGTCTGGAGACGCCAGGGACAGCGATTCACGGATGGATGCGTCCAAGAGGTGGATCGCTATGGATGGGGCTCAGTCATGGTCTGGGCAGGCTTCAGCAGGGAAGGCAGGACCCCCCCTCCACGTCATCCGAGGCACCCCGACTGGACTGCGCTATCGGGACGAGATTGTGCATCCCCTCATCCAGTCAGCTCTACAAGCCATAGGCGACAATGCTGTTCTGCAGGACGACAACGCTCGACCTCATCGCGCCCGTGTGGTGGATGAATACCTTGAGCAACGGGGCATCATGAGGATGGAGTGGCCAGCTCGTTCACCTCTGGGACGTGCTGGGTCAACGTGTAGTCAGCAACCACCCCTCACCTCAAGGCGTCCCCCAGCTGACTCAGTTCCTGCATCAAGAGTGGGAGGCGATCCCACATGTTCTCCGAACCCTGGTGAACTCCATGCGTCAACGCTGCATTAAATGCTTGGCTGCAAAATGTGGGTACACTCGCTACTGACTGGACCAGTGTTGTGTGACTTTTCAAATGAGGGGTGGGGGGGACATTCTAACGTACTGCTGTTGTTACAATTGCTTGATTTACTCAAAACTTAAATGAAATTGTTACTGAATAAATTAGTAAAGTACTGACTCCAAGTATTATTACATTATTTGTGTGGTGTTGTCGGTGCGTCTGTAATAAAAGTGGCCCTTACGTTTTGACCATTAGTATATTTTAAAGCTACAAAATGGCCCCCAAACGGGAACAAATGACAAATAAATAAACAAATAAATATTTTATCCATATTTTAGTTTATTTTAACTCTTTTAGTCACAAGGTCCCATTTCTCAAATTATGGAGGTGTTGCCTAATGACTATGTACCACTTTTTGCAGGAGATTGATTGACTATGATAATTTAAGGGTGGTGCCAGATTAGTTTGGCGCCTGAAGGCGCCAAACTAATCTGGCACTACCCTTCAATTATCATGGTCAATCAGTCTCCTGCTGTAGGGACTCGGGGCTAAATGGGTTAAAGCTGGCCCCAAAAAGAACGAACGATAAATAAATAAATAAATAAATAAATAAGAACGCGTGGCCGAAATGTCTCATTGCTTCTGTTGTCTCCATATTTATGAGTCAGTTGACTTGAGTAAAAATTATGTAATAAATAAGACAATTGATATATCAAAAAAAAACAAGCATTGAAACGTCAATATCAGCGATGCGACAAAATAAAGGACACAGAAAGTAACAGAACAATAGACCATAGCGGCCTGACGAGTGGTGCTTTAACTAAATGCAAATCCGCTGCGCCACCGCGTGCGCGAGGCTACCGCGTAAACTAGCTCAAGTCAGAACACAGACTTGAGCTAGTTACGCGCTGGCCGCTCCCACGCGGTGGCGCAGCGGATTTGCATTTAATCAAAGCACCACTCGTCAGGCCCAGACCAGATCAAGACATGTATGAGCGATGAGATCAGTGGACAGAAGATCACAGTGATATATAAGACATTTGAACTTTTTCAAATCATAGTAGACTAAATCAGTAAAACACGCAACATAGAGTAAGCTGTCTGCATACATAGGTTAGTACCATAGGTAGAGGATGACAACAGAAATGTGAAATTGAGATCATCACAACGTTTAAATCTTTGAGCCTAAACATGCATGCACGAACAGGAGACTGATCAACCTTGATGATTCAAGGGTGGTGCCAGAATAGCTTGGCGCCTATGGGCGCCAAGCTATTCTGGCACCACCCTTGAATAAGCTCCAAGCTATTCCAGTACCCTATCATGATAGAGAACTATCATTATCGAGTTGTCGCCTGCACTATAACGTAATCTTCAAAAGATAACTCCCGAGACTGAAAATAAACGATGGCCTACTAAATGAAAAATTACCTGCCAAGAAGAACCAGTCCCCGCAATAGCGTGGCTCCAAGTTGAACCGACTAGTAAAAGGTGTACATTCAAAACGTCTCCCTTAGTGAAAAATAAAAATCCTCTCTCCTCAAAACTTGTGAAAAGAACGTTGGTTAGTGTAGACTGTGCGGTTGGTGGCACAACAGATTCGCATGGCTGCACTCAGAAGTCTGCACGGCCACGCAAAACTGATCAGCCATTGAAACTGTGGACAAGGATGATTCATTTACTGCCCTGGTTCAGTTAGTCCTGGTACACAGCACTGACGCGAAGGTGTACGCCAAATATTGCAATAGGTATAGATCCTCATGAGTCCCCGCACTGCGGGGGCTCATGAAGATCTATACCTGGTGCTAGCACGTTTACATCTGTGCTGACGAGTTGAGGAGCTTATGGGGTGTACGGTCTATTATAGCAGTCAGTCAGAGAATGTCGGGTTTTATCACACGATTCAGTACAAAGACTTTGAAAGGAACCACCTAAATTTCCCTTCAACCTTCCAAAGACAGGATTATGAACGAATTGTGAGGAGAGAAGAGGTGCGGTTGTTGTGGTGGTGGAAGTGGAGACTTTAGTGTGACCGAGGGGCGTTACAGGGAAACAAATGGAAGGTTTGGTGAGGATGGTGGCTGGGTGATCTAACCCTTTCGATTTTATCCAGAGACCAATTCGCAAATTAACTCATTCAGCTCCGACATACCACAGAAAGACATTGATCGAGCATGATAGTTCAAGGGTAGTTCCAGAATAGCTTGGTGCCCATAGGCGCCAAGCTATTCTGGCACCACCCTTGAACTATCATGCTCGATCTGTCTCTAGAATTGTAATACAGTCCTTCAGAGGGGAAATTAAAAATTGCGGTTTTCAGTCCTGAGGCAGAATGTGTTCAGTCTCTCTCTCTCTATCTCTCTCTCTCTCTCTCTCTCTCTCTCTCTCTCTCTCTCTCTCTCTCTCTCTCTCTCACACACACACACACACACACACACACACACACACACACACACACGCACACACGCACGCACGCACGCACGCGTACACGCACACACCTTATAAAGATTTTAATACTAAACTTTAGAAGGTGACTCTAACTCATTACAGAATGACTTACCGCATCCCTATACGTGACAAGACGTGTCGCATCCAAATACGCGGCTTTATGCCACGTGGGACGTCTCGAATGAGTCAATGTTACGTTTGTGGTTGTGTTAGTCTTTTGAGAGTATGTGTGTGTTGATCATAGGAAAGATCCGATATTCATTTGAGTTATTTTGGATAAGAATTACGTACCGTGAGTATGATTCATTTTCTTTTGCACGGAGAATTGCGATCAATTATTTTCGCTACAATGTTCTAAAGTTTGACCTACATTAAACTCGAAGGTTTGGGAAGGGTCGCGGCCGTTCTAGTGACCTCAAAGTTGTGTAGTAATCGTTGGCAACATTTTGCAACATTTATGGTATACATCTAGATGATAGTGGAATTTTGTAGTCAGATCTAGAGTGTTCTTTTTCATGAATATTAATGAGTTTGGTTACGTTTTCTTTTCTGATTGGTTGAGTTGTGTAGTTTGCGGGATTGTACTGGAAATCTGTAATAGTATAAAGAAGCGCGTTAGGAAATATATGTACATTGTTTGAGAGACGCAGTGTGTCAAAAGTGTTGATGCTTTGTAGAGGAGACAGTGTATCAGTGTTGGTGCATTGTATGAGAGACGCAGTGTATCAGAATTGTGGATGTATTGTATAAAGACAGTGTACCAAAGTGTGGATGCAGTTGTGGATGCATTGTGCGGAGATTGCATCGTGAAAATAAAGTACTATTGGAACTGTTACTACAGTGTGGTCCACAACATTGTGCCGTGTGACGAGTTGCAGCTGAGTGAAGTTTCTTTACTGGCAAGAACCCTACGTGCATGCATCTGGTGTGATTGCATCATACTACGACTACGACTACCACGTAACATTTGACACCTCCGACGGGACATTTTCAGTTGGCTCAGTGGAAAGGGTAGCCGGAGACAACAGCCAACAGTGAAATGCAGAGATGGCGACATCGGAAATGGAAACATTCCTGAGAATTGGAAAGGAATATGGACTCGAGGGAGCTCAACTCCTGGAGTCTGTAAGGGAGACTGCACGGAAGAAAATCGGCTGTTCAGCATCAGACACCTCACTACGACCCCGTACCACCCCATGAGTAACGGGTTGGTTGAAAAGTTTAACGGAACATTGAAGGCTATGCTGAAGAAACTGTGTGCTGAGCAGCCAAGGTTGTGGTATAGGTACATCAATGCCTTACTCTTCGCATACCGTGAAGTTCCCCAGGATTTGAACTACTGTACTGAAGGAGCTGTGGACCAAGGATATCGACGCGCCTGAGGTGAAGATCAGCTACCAGTATGTTTTCGACCTGAGAGAAAAGCTGGAGGATACCTTCAGGATGGCTCGAGAAGAACTGGAGAAGACGCAGAATAAGGAGAAGTATTACTATGACCCCGACGATTCCAGCCAGGTGACCAGTTGTTGGCTCTTCTCCCCACCGACAACAAGCTCCTGATGCATTGGAAGGGACCGTACGTGGTTGACATAGTGGTTGGCATCAACGACTAAAGTCAAGGTCAACAACAAGATGAAGACTTACCACGCGAATCTGCTGAAGAAGTACGTCGAGAGAGGTCAGCAGGACAAACCACAAAAAGCGGCATCGGTGCGTCTGGCTGCTGACGAGAACTTAGACGACGAGAACCTGTTTGACATAAATAAACTCCGCCACAAGGAGGGCGTTGAAGACATCCAGTTCGGTCAAAACCTGACCCAGGCACAACAAGAAGAGCTGAGAGCCCTAACTACAGAATCCAAACATCGGTTTACACCTGACCTGGGGACAACAGATACCATCCAGCATGAAGTTAATCTGACGTCCAACGAGCCGGTTCGCAGCAAGCCGTATCGTCTTCCTTACAACACGAGGGAAGAACTGAAGAAAGACATCAAGGAAACGCCGGACCTGGGAGTCATCAGGGAGTCCAAGTCGTCATGTGCATTCCCAGTGGTCATCGTAAAGGAACCAGATGGATCCATTCGGGTGTGTGTGGACTACCATAAACTGATTAAGTGGACAGTATTTGACCCAGGACCATCAACCCTTGAACTATCTGAACTCTGCCCATCTCATGATTTGGCAATGTTCTTACAGAACTTTGACATTAAGTTACAATCCATCAAGGGTTCGCAGAATCGTGGAGCAGATTACCTGAGTAGAGCAGTTTAGAGGAACATTTCTTTGTTCAGGACAGTTTAAAGGAACTGTGAGACAGTTATTCCAGAGCAGTTTATTTGAGTTAAGTTTTGATGTGAGATTGTTAGTGTTTATCATTCTGTGTAGTTTGACACAGCCACAACCGTGTTTTGAGGTTTGAGGAGAAAATGTAAGAAATTTCGTTCTAAAAAGGGAAGGGGGTGGGGGTGGGGTGTGTGTGTGTGGGGGGGGGGGGTGTAATGTTACGTTTGTGGTTGTTTTATTCTTTTGAGAACATGTGTGTGTTGATCATAGGAAAAATCCGATATTCATTTGAGTTATTTGGGATAAAAAATTACGTACCTTTTTAATATGATTCGTTTTCTTTTGCACGGAGAATTGCGATCAATTTTTGTTGTGACGCGTATTTTCGCTACAATGTTGTAAAGTCTGACCTACATTAGACTGGAAGGTTTGGGAAGGATCGCGGCCGTTCTAGTGACCTCAAATACGACGTCAAAGTTGTATAGTGATCGTTGGCAACATGTATGGTATACACCTAGATGGTAGTGGAAATTTGTTGTCAGATCTAGAGTGTTCTTTTTCATGAATATTAATGAGTTTTGGTTGCATCGTGAGAATAAAGTACTGTTGGAACTGTTACTCCAGTGTGGTCTACAACCTTGTGTCACGTGTGACGAGTTGCAGCTGAGTGAAGTTTCTTTACAAGAACCCTACGTGCGTGCGTCTGGTGTGATTGCATCATACTACGACTACGACTACCACGTCTTGGGGGCTTGACTTCGCGAACGAAGATTCTATAGGGCTTGCCCACGTCGTCTGCAGGCATTTTCGTGGCTGCGGAGGCCAATCCGGGACAGGCAAGTTCGACCGCAGTGGCTGCAGGGGAAGGTCTGGTCAGGGTTCTGAGTTACGACAACTCTGTTTTTTCTTCTGAAGCGCTTGTCCTTAAGGTTAGCTCTGCGAGAGTCCTCAAAGGAGACGGCCGCCTTGTGAATGGTGGAGCGCCAGGTGTCACGGTCCGCAGCAAGCGAAGACCACTGGCGGTGGTCGATTTGGCAGGCACTAAGTGACTTCTTGAGACCGTCTTTGTATCTCTTCTTTGGTGCCCCTCTGCCTCGGTGTCCAGTGGCGAGCTCGCCGAACAGAGTGATCTTGGGTAGGCGATGATCCTCCATCCTGGAGACGTGCCCCGCCCAGCGGAGCTGTGTCCGCAGCAGCAAAGCCTCGATGCTCACAGTTTCCGCCTGTTCAAGGACCTCGACGTTGGTGACATAGTCACTCCAGTGAATGCTGAGGATGGTGCGCAGGCAGCGCTGGTGAAAGCGTTCGAGGAGTCGTAGTTGGCTGCGGTAGAGGGCCCAGGACTCGGAACCGTACAGCAGGGTGGTGAGGACGACAGCTCTGTACACGCTGATCTTGGTGCCTTTTTTCAGCTGTTGATTGTGCCACACCCGCTTGAATAGTCGCCCGAAAGCACTGTTCGCTTTTGCCAGCCTGTTGTCCAGCTCCTTGTCCAGCTTGGTGTCTGACGTGATGATGCAGCCAAGGTAGGTAAACTGGTGTACAGACTTCAGTTCGGACTCGCCGATGGTGATGTGGGGAGGGCGATGCTCTTCCTTGGGTGCCGGCTGATGAAGGACCTCTGTCTTTTTCAGACTGACCTCAAGTCCAAAGAGCTGGGCGGCATCTGCGAAGCAGGACGTAATGCGCTGCAAGGCTCTCTCTGTGTGTGCAACGAGGGCAGCGTCATCAGCAAAGAGCAGCTCACGAATCAGTTGGTCTAGGGTTTTCGTGTGGGCCTGCAGTCGTTTGAGGTTGAACAGGCTGCCATCGAGACGATACCTGATGTACACTGCGTCGTCATCGTCGAGGTCCACTGTGGCCTGCTTCAACATCATGATGAAGAAGATGGTGAGGAGGGTCGGTGCCAGCACGCAGCCTTGCTTCACGCCGTTGCGAATGGGGAATGGTTCTGAGAGGTCACTGTTTAGTCTGACCTGGCCTTGCTGGTCCTCGTGGAGCTGGACGATCATGTTGAGGAACTTTGGGGGACAACCTAGTCGCTCCAGGATCTGCCACATACCTTGCCTGCTCACAGTGTCAAACGCTTTTGTTAGGTCGACAAACGTTACGTACAGCCCTTTGTTCTGCTCGCGGCACTTCTCCTGAAGCTGTCTCAGCACAAAGACCATGTCGGTGGTACTCCTGTTGGCTCTGAAGCCACACTGGCCCTCTGGGAGGTGGTCTTCAGCGACGGCAGGTACCAGCCGATTCAGGAGCAACCTTGCGAGAATTTTCCCGGCAATGGACAGCAGGGTAATTCCACGATAATTAGAGCAGGCAGACTTCTCTCCTTTGTTCTTGTACAGGGTGATGATGACTGCAGCACGGAGATCCTTTGGTAGTGTTCCTTTTTCCCAGCAGCAGAGAAAGAGGTCATGGAGCTTGTTGTGCATTGCTGGGCCTCCATGTTTCCAGATCTCTGGCGGGATTCCGTCAATGCCTGTCAATGACTACCACGTAACAGTCAAGTTAAAGTACAATGGGAGATCATGTGGATCGGACATGTTAATCAGTTTAAAATTACAGGAATATTACCTTTGAGTCTTACAAAAATTTTTGATTCGTCTGCTACACGTTGGCTATCAGAGGCTGGAATGTGCTAAAACTATGATCGGCTTGATAGCACTAACTTTGAAAAAGGACTTGAAAGTTCTTCCATATCCAACAGCTTTGCTTAAAGTCATAGAGGGGCCACAGAAATTGCATTGGTTGAGGCACTAAATTTGAACTTATCACTTTCAATGTTGCTTTGCTCTTATCGCGTGATCGTGCATGCTATTAGTCGAACATTAAACTTGGAAGTGCTCAGCCGACGATCGAAAAACTAGAGCAAATTGGCTCAGGAAATGAAAGGAAAGATGATGATGATGATGATAATGATAATAATGATAATAATAATAATAATAATAACATTATTATTATTTTCTCATACAAATATTCTATATGAAATCAAACTACTCTTAACTGCAAGTTCGTTATCTCTCTTTGGTGTCGAAGGATTAAAACCTGGACTGGATTTTTTTTTCAAATCCTGTGTGCTCTCTTAACCCTTTTACCTCCAGCGCCAGCTGCGAGAGACGGATCGACCGATAACTCAAGGGTAGTGCTTGACTAGCTTGGCATCTGTAAAGGCGCCATGCTAGTCAGTCACGACCCATAAGCTACCATGGTCGATCCATCTCCCGAAAATCGCGGTAAAAACATGTGAGTGCTTTGTCGACGAAGTTACTGAAAGGGCTATGTATGAATGACATATTTGTTTGTTTAGCGTGGGACTGAGACGCGCTGCATAGCAGTTGTGCAGACACACTTGAATATCGGATCACTCCTTTCAGCCTATTTATGCGTGGGTTTTAGTGAGGTAGCCTCTAATCTTTCGGCACTGCGTTTTGAACAAGCAAATAGCCGGTGGAAGTCCTTCAAAACAGTAAAAAGTAAATTTCTTTGTAAGGGTCTTACAGGTACACGACATGTACTAACCTGGAAACAAAATATATACAACGAGAAGAAAACAAACATAGTTGGCCTAAATATACACAGACATAAATACATACATACATAAACACATAAATTCGACATTGTATCTACATACAGTATTACGACAACTCTAAAGGCAAGTACAGTCGATGATCCACCTAACCAGAATCGTGTTAGAAGTTTTCGTCATTCTGTTCATAATGAGCACAAAAACAAACAAAAACAAAAAGGACGGAAGAAAAGAACAAACAAATCCAACAACAACAACAACAAAAAAAAAACCAACAAAAAAAACCGAACAAACAAACGAACGAACAACCCAATTCGGGTCGACGTCAGCCGCCGTTGGCCCGCGCACAGCCGTGCGCGGGCCAACGGCGGCCGACGTCGGCCAGAGGGCCTTTTTCGCATTGGGAAGTTTTACCTTCTTCCAAATGAACCAAGTATTTCCCCAAACGACTGGTAAGAGACTGGTGCGGTGTGATTTGTACAAAAAAAAAACCCAGTATATTAGGCCTTCAGATAGGAATGTGAACACCTCCCCCCTCCCATCCCCTGCGGGGGATTGGGGACCACTTTTTTTTTTCTGAAGCATATCATCTATAAAGACGAACCGTAGTTGTTTGCCAAAAATAAATAGCGTATTGAATATAGGAGGGTATGTACTATGGTCATATTTTCCTTCTTTGGGCCCTATATTTTGCTTTTGGGGGTAGGGTTGGTGTTAAGGATGCAGTTCCCGTAAAAATGCACACAGAACTAAATGACTGGTATCTTTGGAAACAAAATACATTTACCTACCATTTACAATAATTCAATGTCTAAAAAGCAAAATGGTGACGTCATCGCGGCGCCATCTTTTTTACCTTTCATTATCTGTGAAATAGCCTTCTTTCCAGAAGAATAGGTGTCCAATCTTTGACATACTATGATGAAAACATATATACCAATGTTATAATATATCATCAATGGAAACGTAAACGATTTAATGTTTTCGACTGGTGACCTTGAAAGGTGTTATTTAAGGGTCAAGGTCACCTAAAGTTGAACTTGACCCCACCCGGGTCTGCCCTGGGGGACTTGGGTGGGGTTAGGTATTTTTTAGTTCCCAGGGTCACCCTGGTCAGCCCCACAGGGTGGGGTTTTCTCTCTATTCTGGGGCATGTGTTTCTGTCTACCCGAGGTCCATTCACCTGTATTTGCCTTTTTTAAACTCTCCCTACTGTCTGCACTGCCTGTAGCTCTTGATATTGGATGTGTGTTGCTAAATGGTCTTAGCTTTATTTAGGCCCCATGTGTTAGGTTTATTTAATGTGTTTGACCGGCTGGCGACATACATTCAATGTTCTGTTTAGTTGGTTGTTTTTTTTTCACAAGCAGTGCAGGCACGTCCTGAGAAAGCCTTGTTGCTGTCGGGACGTTAAGCAATGTACAATCAATCAATCAACTAAAGTTGAACTTTATGAAAAAAACAAACATATTTTGAAAATGTGATAAAAAAATCTTACTGAAAGTGATAACATTTAAGGAATTGTTATAAATAGTTGATAAACGATTAGACGTGACCTTCACAAAGGTCAAGGTCGCAGTTTTCGAAGAGTTCGTAAGAATATTCAGTTTACAATAGGGGCCAAACATTTGCTCTGATTTTAGGAATATTTGCTCAGAACACCTATAGGATCGCTCACTGCTGGCAAACACCTAGGAACGTACGTGGTTTTAGACAGACTTTCAGAAAAACATAGCCTCCTATCCCCCGCATGGGAGGGGGGGGGGGAGATGAGAGGGGGGAGGGGGGTCTATGGATGGCCAAAGTCTACAAGCTACGCAATGTGCCAAACTGTTATCAGTGTCACCACAAGCGTTTCTGTTAACCCCTTGGCGGCTGCTAGTGACGATACCGCCGCCGGCTCGGAGCATAAGAGACGTACGTAGGCGTCTTTTCGGCCGAGCAGTACCGTCAGTTGCAGTCTAGGGGTTAGTCTTGGCTATCGGTAGCGGATTTTGTCGTGATGATTCCTGAAAGACTCATCACGACACTGCAAAACCGCTACCAACAGCCAAATGATTCATGTGTAGTTATCAACACAAACTGCGCGCTGGTCTGTGATTTTGGACCTTACGGCTCAAAGCCGTAAGATCCAAAATCACAGACCACCACGCGTTTGCGGAAGTACGATAAAAAAAAAAAATGGCAGTTGAGTCAGTAGAGCATTTATAATCACAGATTGATGCCGAACACAAATTAACTTACGTGAAGCACTACCCTTGAGCTTGTTTGGAACCTTGTGTCGTCCTCTGCGGTGGACCGCAACCAGGGTGTGCAGGTTTTATTGGTTGCCGCAAAGAGCAATAAAATATTCTTTATCTCATCCCCACCCCTCCACCACCCCTCCAACCACCCCCTACAGCCTGGCCAGGCTAAAGTGCTGTCTCAAAGCAAATCCCAAGCGCAAACACACCTGACAATATAAATAACCGTATCATCTCATTTATTTCAACCCTTTTACGCCATGACCCGTCAACTGACGTATCTGCCCGTGATATGACGAAGAGGCACCAAAAGCAGTACTGTTTACAGTACCGATGACTGAACTGAAACTTTATTATTTATTAAGACATAAAGACAGTAGGCGCGGAGGCCTTTTTCCATGTCTGGGCTTTTTTAATTTCACACCAAAAAAAGAACAAAACAAATACATTTAATTTAATAAATAATACTGAATAATGAATAATCTAACAAATAAAAGAAGTATTTCACACACACACACACACACACACACACACACACACACACACACACACACACACACACACACACAACTGCATGCACAAGAGGGTTAACTAACTCAAGTCGCCCAGACATCAATAGCGCTGAGAAAGTGAGAATTTGGGCATGAAAGGTAATTAAAGAATGGAAACTGAAGGATGAAAGAGAAGAGAGATAGAAGGGGTTCCCCACCACCAACCACCCCCCACCATCGATCATGGCCAGACACCCCCCCCCCCTCACCCAACCGCCTTGTCAATAAAGCGGGTCCCACACACCCCATCATGCTCATCCTCCCAACTACTATTACAACCACCCTGCCCGGGCAGCCCAGCCGGAGCGCTCAAAATATAGCGCCTCAGATAGTGGGACCCCCCCCCCCCCCCCCCCGAGTCAGGTCTCCCAGAACTGCCCGGTGCCTGCTCTCACGACCCCCCCCCCCACCCCATAGCCTCGTGTACACTATCCACTCCGGGAACACCCGCCCCCCCCCCCCCCCCCCCCCGCCGTCTTCCCCATAAGGCCGAGGGGACGGCGGTTAAGGGGAGAGGGAGAACCCATCCGCATCTCCTGCCCCTTCATTTCATGGCCCAAGCAACACGCCCCCCTTCCCTTCCCCCCCCCCCCCCCGGATAATAAAGAGAACATCTCATCCTCATCATCCCCCCCCCCGCTTTCCCCCCCCCCTTTTTTTAAGGAATCCCCGGGCGGGGGGCTCCAGCGACCCCCCAGGCCCAGAGTCGCAAGGGGTCCCCCAGGGCCGGGGATATACGGCCCCCTAACTCCCAAACCCTACCCAGAGGGGACGGGGACCCGGGGAGCTCCGCGGTGGCCGAGCCGAGGCCAGCAACACGGCAGGCCAGTTTGGGAAACGGCGGCGAGCCCCGAAGAGTCCCGACCACCACTGGGCCCCCCGGGGCTAACCTTGGACAGGCCCGGGAAGGAACACAGGGGGGAGAAAATAGAGAGCAGACAAACCCGGGCGGCTGGAGCCCAGCCTGAGCAGAGAGGGGCCAACCACTTAAATAAAATAGGCCCATACAAAGGAGGTTTAGCATCCCATGCCCTGAGACCCCCCTCCCCCCCCCCCCCACAGATACTCAGTGGGGCGCGCCCGGGAGCTGGCGGCCGGTCCCAGGGTCCGTCCGCCCGTATTGGGCCGTAGAGGGGGACACTCCTGGAAGGTCCACTCTGCGGGGTAGGGGGGGATAAGACATCCCAGGGGGGCGAGGTACCCTAGTTGGCACTCCGATACCGCATGACTCCCCGCTCGCCTGCGTACGCCGGGTCACCACCCATCAAAATAAATAGGGACCCCAGGGAGGTTTAGCATCCTTCGTCCATGCACTCCCTGGGCAACGGAGGGTACAACACCCCCCCCCCCCCTCCAGAGAAATACAGAAACACGTATAGGGGGGTTAGTAAAAATCAACCCCCCTCAAACAATAGGAGAGGAAGGGTGCAGGCCAGAAAGAGCCGGGCCTTGGACTGTGACTAAAAAGGAGGAAACAGCAGTCAGACACCACCAACGAAACAACGCGGGAGTACCAGCTCTCCCCCCAACGACCCAGCCCCCCCCCCCCCCCCAAGGCACGGACGGCCATGACGAAGGGTGTGACAAAAGCGACGCGCGGACATCAGCGGCAAACAGACAGAACGTAACCCCTCCCCCCCAACCCCCCCACCCCCCACAACCCCCCCCCCCAATCCCCCCCCCCCCCCCACGAAATCAGCGAGAGCTGGAAGTCCATGTCCATTAAAAATAGCATAGCATAGGATACATGTTAACTAGTGTGACTGATGACGACCATGACCATGACTGCTCAAAATTGATACCTGCCAGGCTATCTTGTCACTGGCGAAAATAACACCACGAGGGCCCACTGCGGCCGTCCGGTGTGGGCCAGTGGACCTTTGCTTGTAACAGGTAAATAGGTATAGGCCAAATAGCCGCTGATCAGTTGTGCTTTTTCCCCATAAGGTGAGTCAAGTTTAACCGTATATGCCCCATTTAGCCCCGACGCCGCACTGCAGCAGGAGATGGATCGACTATGATAATTCCGTATGGTAGTGCCAGGGAGGAGGGTACGCGCGATATCTCCTATGCATACCCAACAGGGGCGGATCAGTTACCTCGGAGGAGGGGGGGGGCAGTTAAACTTCGTGTTTGGGACTCGCTTCAGCCTGATACAAAAGGCCTCCCCGACGGCTAGACCTTGCACTGATCCAGGGGGCCGAAACATCGAAAAGCGGGGGTGAGGGGGTGGGGGATGGGATGGTAGTGGAACGGAAGGCGCGTGCGCGTCAAGTTAAGACTCTCACCGTTAGGGGTGGGGGGGGGGTGGGTGCGTGGGTGTCGGGGCCGACTCGCCATAATTATAAACTGACGTGGGGGGTGGGTGGTGGTGGTGGCGGTTCCAAACACCACCCCAAAAAGAGACTGTTATGGCATTTTTTTTTAATTGGGTCGGGGGGTGGGGATCCGGAACCCCTGAAACCCCACCCCCAGATCCGCCCCTGCCCAATGCCCAGCTTAGTTATGGGTACATATAGGAGCCTCCGCAGGTACTCCGAAATAACTCAGGCGGTTAAGCGTCGGAGCAGGAGAGCGAAGGGAATCGCCGGGTCGAGGGTTCGAATCTCCGTCCCAGCCTCGGTAGCTGGACTCGCAATCCAGGGGAAAAAGACGGGCTTGTTCAATAGCATGTCCGTTGAAAGGTCCTGGTAAATCAAAGTGGCACAGTTAGAGTGCGCCTGAGTTGATCAGTGTTCAGGTCGAACCGTAAACAGGTAATAGATTTCCCTGTCCCCCATAACCCGCCCGGCGTCAGCCGGGGCCGTCCATTATCACTTCGGTGCCGTGGACGTTAAACCCGAAATAACCTGAACCTACTCCGGCGGCAGCTAGCCCGCCGCGGCAGACGCGACAATATGTCAGCAGTACGGCACTGTGCGAAAGTGTGTATGTGTGTGTGTGTGTGTGTGTGTGTGTGTGTGTGTGTGTGTGTGTGTGTGTGTGTGTGTGTTGTGCGTGCACAAAACCCCTAAAATGGGTGACTTTCTTTGACCATCCTTATGAAAAATGGGTGTGTGTAAAATTCTGGGTGACCAAGTCAGGCACCCATTTTTTTCTGAGGGTTGTTTCTGCATTATCTTTCATTCAAAAGTCAGAAAAAAATATCAAAATAGGATGTCCCATTTTCGCAGGTTTACCTCATGTTGTGTGTTTGCAACTGGGCCTGTGTGTTACCACAGAAGCGAGCGTCTCTATGGATCAACTTGATACCTGATTGGTCGGCTGCGCAGTGACATGAACTGAGTTGTTTCCCCTTCCTATTGTCTTTCGTCCCGCCAAACGTTGTTCCATTTGCAGAGGTACAATTTTATACAATATTTCTTAGTTAAGAGCACGCCCAAGTGTACTTCTTCGGCGCAGTTATTTAACTGAGATGCTCCCAATCCGATACAATTGCACAGTAGCCTATATGGACCCGTTTGGCAGAGAAAACTGAGACGTCTGCTACGGCCGGCGTCTGCTCCTCAGTCAGTCTTGTAGTAAAAGATAATAGAACCCCACTATTTTAACAAAAGCTTTCTTCTTCAATGAAAGGAATTCGTTCAATAACACCATTACAAGGTCAATCTGTCACGCGATTGTGTTGCTTTTTTTTCTGACATGTGTGATTGTGATCGAAAAGTAACTTGACACATGCATGCACTATATATTTAAACAAAATGGCGCCAGATTACAGTGTGTATTTCAATCCTCGTACGCAAAACTGCCTCGCGATTCGAAGAACAGACTTCCACGAACAGGTTTTTCAGATTGTGCAACTGAAGTGTCGCTTTTTACTGTATTACCAGTTATTGTTCATAGGGGGCAGGGGGTACTGCAGTAATTATGTATAATCTGATCCAAAATGTCAACGGTTTACATGGTTGCATTTGACATCTTTGCAGCACTGTTTTGGCCACACTCAGCACTTTCTGCACACACCCAGCGCCAGATGGCACACACCCAGCGCCAGATGGCAGCAGGATGTCCAAACCCATCGGGATCTATGGAAGTGGACAAGCACGCCCCTTCCTGGCACATGACCAAGGCCCATGGCAAAATTTGTCAGCTGCAGCAGGATAGCCCAGCCTCTGCCGGAGAGGGTGCATCTGGTAGGAGGGTGCGTAGACGGCAGCGGAATGCCCCCAATTACAAACTGGTAAGTGATTCTATGATCATCTTCATTTTATTGGCTCGCGTGTGAAGCAAAAGTGAGTTTATGTTCTGGGCGTCCATCCGTCGTCCATAGTAAACTTTAACGGTGGCATTTTCTCAGAGACTATTCAAGCCACATTCTTCAAGCTTGGCCCAAGGATACTTTGTGGCAAGATCTTTGTAAACATACCAATTTGAGTGACCTCTATCAAAGGGTCACGCGGGGTTGACAGATGTGTGAAAACTGCTTACATTTTCAGAAAACATGGATTTTGCTGCTGCAGAAGCCAGCCCTCGTCACCGAGGTCACACATATGTAAATCGGTCATACACGGGATTACTCTTTTTATTCTTGTGCAAGGCCCCTTAAAACAAAATTGGGCTGTTTCTGTCCTAATGCAGCTTTTTTCTTTCTTTCTTTTTCCAGTTGGCAAATGGAGCCTGGGATGGACCTGAGACTGAGAGTGCAAGCGCATCGCAATACAACGACAGTGATGACGAGGAGTTTGTTCCTGACTCGAGCTCACAGGATTCAGATGGTGTGTCGCCATCAATTTCTGGGATCTCTGACACAGACAGTATTGTATTGAATATGTTAAATATGTTAGATTTCAAAGTGGCAGGTTCAGGGTGGGCAGGTGTCAGTGAAGCAAGTACCAGCAAGGTGCAGTGTGCGTTAGGGGGTGAATTACAGGGTGGCAATGACAATGTGGATAGGCAGAAGGAACACGACGTTGGGGGTGGGGAAAGATCGCTTACAGAAGAAACGGGTGTGTACGTGTCGCAGAGAGGAAAAGGAAAGTACAAATGGGACAAGAAACATGCATGCGAATTGTGTAGCAAGCTTGTCTTGAAAATGAGCACACACTTACAAGATGTCCATGCAGATGAGGCAGACGTTGCTAAAATTTTGGTGATGAAAAAAGGGACAAAGCAAAGAGGTCAAGCATGGATCAGACTACAAGATGAGCCTGTCACCCCTACCCGGGTATAGGCCGTCGACGAGAGACCTCCAGCAACTCCTGTCCTGTGCTTCTCCTTCGATTCTACTCCAGGTGGTTCCCAGTCTCTTGATGTCTGCTTGGAGGTCTCGACGCCAGGAGTTTCTCGGCCTACCTCTTTTCCTCTTTCCCTGGGGGTTCCATGACAATGCCTGCCTAGTGATACTGGAAGCTGGCTTTCTCAGACTGTGACCGATCCATCCCCATCTTCTTCGCCCAATTTCATTCTCTGCTGTTATCTGCTCTGTTCTCTCCCAGAGTCTGACGTTGTTGATCTTCTCTGGCCATTTTCAAAATTCTTCTAAGGCAACTGTTTATGAAGATCTGTACTCTGTTGACTGTGCTTTTTGTCAATCTCCAAGTCTCTGCTCCATATAGGAGAACTGCTTTTACGTTGGAGTTGAAAATCCGGACTGTGGTGTGTTGTGACAGCTCTCTGGAACTCCACACTTTTTTCAACTGGAGAAAGGCTGCTCTGGCTTTACCGATTCGTGCTCTGACATCTGCATCAGTGCCACCTTTTTTTTTGTCTATGATGCTCCCGAGATAGGTGAAGGACTCCATCTCCTCTAACGAGGTGCCAGCAAGCAAGACTGGTTCTTCCCTGGTTGTGTTCAGCCTCATTATCTTTGTTTTCTGTTTGTGGATGGTGAGGCCAACTTGGGCCGAGATGTCAGCAAGCCTCGTGGTCTTGTCCTGCATTTGTTGATGAGTGTGGGACAGTAAAGCCAAGTCGTCTGCAAAATCGAGGTCGTCAAGCTGTGTCCACAGTGTCCACTGTATTCCACTTCGGCTGTGCTCTGTGGTCCTCTTCATGACCCAGTCTGTGGCCAGTAGGAAGAGGAACGGAGACAGCAAACACTCCTGCCTGACACCGGTTCTGACCTGGAGCTCCCTGGTGAACTTCCCTTCATGGATCACACTACATGTCATGCCATCGTAGCTGCTCTTGATCAGGCGGACGAGCTTTGTGGGTACACCGTAATGTCGTAGGAGTTTCCACATTGTCTCTCGGTCTACGCTGTCAAATGCTTTCTTGTAATCCACAAAGTTGACGTACAGCGGGGAGCTCCACTCCAGAGACTGTTCCACGATTATGCGGAGAGTGGCGATCTGGTCTGTACATGATTGGTTTTTCCTGAATCCTGCTTGCTGGTCTCTCAGCTGGGGGTCAACGGAGCTCTTCATTCTCTCCAGGATGATACTGTTGAAGACCTTTCCTGGTACTGACAGCAAGGTGATTCCTCTGTAGTTGGAACACTTGCTGAGGTCGCCTTTCTTGGGAAGCTTGATTAGGTACCCCTCCTTCAAGTCAGCCGGCATCACCGCCTCTTCCCAGATCTTTCCAAACAGTGGGTACAGCATCTCTACTGTTGTCTCTAGGTCTGCTTTCAGAGACTCTGCTGGGATGCCATCTGGCCCTGCTGCTTTGCCGTTCTTCAAAAATGCCACTGCTCTTCTGATCTCTTCCCGGCTGGGTCTGTCACAGCTGATGGGTAGGTCAATCTCTGCTGACTGGAGGTCTGGGGGGTCGGGTGGGCTGAGTCTGTTCAGTAACTCTTCAAAATACTCGGCCCATCTATCGAGTTGGTCTGCTCTGTCTGCAATAGGCTTGCCTTCTTTGTCTTTTACTGGTCTTTCTGTATGGCCATACTTGCCTGACAATCTTCTGGTAATGTCATAGAGCTGTTTCATGTTGCCGCTGCCTGGTGCCTTTTCTGCCTCTACTGCCAGGCTGTCTGTGTAGGCCCTCTTGTCTGCCCTGATACTCCTCTTCACCTCGCGGTTGGCTTCCGAGTATTCCTCCTGTGCCCTTGCTTTGTCTGATCTCGTGCGACTGTTGTTGACAACTGCTTTCTTCTGCTTCCTCACTTCTATCTTCTTCAAGGTCTGTGCCGACAGCCAGTCCTTGTGATGGTGTTTCCTGAACCCTACAGTGTCTTTGCAAGTTGAGTTCAGCGCCTCTCTAACTGCCTTCCACTGCTGCTCTGTGGTGGTCCAACAGCTTCTTGAGACAAGGATGGTTTTGGAAGATTATCCGACAGTGGTTAAAGCAACTCTTTGCGCTGTATCACTTTTCAACCGAAAACGAGGGGGAGAAGTTCAGAGAATGAAGTTATCAGACTTCCAGAATGCTAAGATTGGATCGATCACCAATCAAGATATCTTGAAAGGTCTCACAGAGGTTGAGAAGAAAATGGTGAATCATTTTCAGCGAGTGGAAATCAGAGGCAAGTTTAATAGGAGTGTTTCCATTTTGCTGATGAAAAAGATGATGACAACTGTGGACAGAATCCTTCAAATGAGGCAATCAGTGCCAGCTCTTGCTGGTTCCCAGTACATTTTTGCCACACCTTCTGGTCAGAAGCCTTACAGAGGCCATGATGTTCTGAATGAACATGAGCTACAAGCACAAGTGTCAAACCCAGCCATGTTCACATTTACTCAGTTATGGAAGCAGGTTGCAACTTTGGCTCAGTCAATGGCCATCTCGGAGTTAGACCAGGATCAGCTGGCAGACTTCCTTGGTCATGATATTCGGATGCATCGCCATATCTACCACCAACCTCAAGACGTCCTTGAAAAGGCAAAAGTGGCAAAGATTCTTCTGTCAGTTAACAATGGGATGACAGATTTTGAGAGTTGCATTAGAGCTGAACTGGGCGATGATGAAGATATTGACAATGAAGACACATCAGAAACTCGCAGATAGGTCTTGGGGGAAACAGCACCTGTGAATGAAGCAAGTAGCAAGTCAACAACATAGGAATCAATGAGCATGACAAAAGACGTCCAGAGCCTGAGGACAATCTAGACAGTTTTGATGATGACAGTACTACATCAGCTCCTGTTTGAAAGAAAGCTAGATTTACAAGGAAACCATGGGGAAAAGCTGAAGAGAAAGCTGTTCAAACTCGTTTCAAGACACACCTCTTCGTGAACAAACTTCCTGGAAAGGCCGAGATACAGCAGGCAATCGCAGAAGAGCCCGCACTTAGACATAGGCGCTGGACAAACATTAAGGATTACATCCACAACAGACTGAAAAAGTTACAAAAGAAATGAATTTAGATTCTCCAACACTGGCGGCATTTTCGTTATCATACAGATTTATTACAAGAGTGTTATTATTGGGTTGGTTTCAGCATGTATAGCTTGTTTTTATCTGATGGATGCCTGGATCATTTTGTATACTGTATAATTGCAAAAGGAAACAGCCGGCTGGGGATGAAAGACAATAATAAGATAAGAAAACCATTGACAACGTAAAGATTTATTACTTTACTTACTTACTTACGCCTGTCACCCCTACCCGGGTATAGGCCGTCGACGAGAGACCTCCAGCAACTCCTGTCCTGTGCTTCTCCTTCGATTCTACTCCAGGTGGTTCCCAGTCTCTTGATGTCTGCTTGGAGGTCTCGACGCCAGGAGTTTCTCGGCCTACCTCTTTTCCTCTTTCCCTGGGGGTTCCATGACAATGCCTGCCTAGTGATACTGGAAGCTGGCTTTCTCAGACTGTGACCGATCCATCCCCATCTTCTTCGCCCAATTTCATTCTCTGCTGTTATCTGCTCTGTTCTCTCCCAGAGTCTGACGTTGCTGATCTTCTCTGGCCAGTGGATTTTCAAAAGATTTATTACCAGAGTGTAATTATGGGGTTGGTCCGCATGGATCATTTTGTATACTGTATAACATTTAAAACTTTGCAAATGGAACTGCAAATAGAAAAACGGTTGGGGACGAAAGACAATAATAAGGAGTAAGAAAACCATTGTCAACATAAAGATTTATTACAAGAGTGCTACTATGGGGTTGGTCCGCCTGGATCATTTTGTATACTGTATAAAATTTAAAACTCTGCAAATGGAACAGCGGTGGGGATGAAAGACAATAATAAGATTTTAAAAAAACAAAAAAAACAAACATTGTCAACATAAAGATTTATTACAAGAGCATTATTATTCGGTTGTTTTCAGCGTGTATAGCTCTGTTTTTATCTGATGTCCACCTGGATCATTTTGTATACTGTGTAACATTAACCTTACTTTGCAAATAAACAGTGGCCCCCACCCGGGTCTGCCCTGGGGGACTTGGGTGGGGTTAACTACTTTTTAGTTCCTAGGGTCACCCTGGTTAGCCCCACAGGGTGGGTTTTCCTCTCAATTCTGGGGCATGTGTTTCTGTCTACCCTTGGTCTATTAACTTGTATTTTTATTTTTTAAGCTCTCCCTACTGTCTGCGCTGCCTGTATCTCTTGAAAAGAAGTACCCAACGGAGAAAGAAACACGCTTAGAAAAGATGATTACAAACACAATTTATTAATATTTCAGGTAAATCCGCTTTGTCAAAACAGACAAACAAACAGAGAGATCAGTCACTACTTATTTTCATTCACAGAAGGAATGTTGGTATACCTCGAAGATAAGTAGAGACTGATCTCTCTGTTTGTTTGTCTGTTTTGACAAAGCGGATTTACCCGAAATATTAATAATTTGTGTTTGTAACCGTCTTTTCTAAGCGTGTTTCTTTCTCCATTGGGTACTTCTTTGCATTTTACACGATTGGCAGTCACCTTTTGGGTCTGAATAATTTTTTTTGGGGGGTATCTGTCTTGATTTTGGATGTGTGTTGCTAAATGGTCTTAGGTTTATTTAGCGTATTAGACCGGCTGGCGACATACATTCAATATTCTGTTCAGTTCCCCCCCCCCCCCCCTTCATTATCAGTGCTGGCATGTCCTGAAAAAGTCGGGACGTTCAGCAATGTACAACCAATCGGGACGAAAGACAATAATAAGATAAGAAAACCATTGTCAACATGATAAAGATTTATTACAAGAGTGTTATTATTTCAGTGTGTATAGCTTGTTTTTATCTGATGTACTTACTTACTTACTTACGCCTGTCACCCCTACCCGGGTATAGGCCGTCGACGAGAGACCTCCAGCAACTCCTGTCCTGTGCTTCTCCTTCGATTCTACTCCAGGTGGTTCCCAGTCTCTTGATGTCTGCTTGGAGGTCTCGACGCCAGGAGTTTCTCGGCCTACCTCTTTTCCTCTTTCCCTGGGGGTTCCATGACAATACCTGCCTAGTGATACTGGAAGCTGGCTTTCTCAGACTGTGACCAATCCACCCCCATCTTCTTTGCCCAATTTCATTCTCTGCTGTTATCTGCTCTGTTCTCTCCCAGAGTCTGGAGTTGCTGATCTTCTCTGGCCAGTGGATTTTCAAAATTCTTCTAAGGCAGCTGTTTATGAATATCTGTACTCTGTTGACTGTGCTTTTTGTCAATCTCCAAGTCTCTGCTCCATATAGGAGAACTGCTTTTACACTGGAGTTGAAAATCCGGACTTTGGTGTGTTGTGACAGCTCTCTGGAACTCCACACTTTTTTCAACTGGAGAAAGGCTGCTCTGGCTTTACCGATTCGTGCTCTGACATCTGCATCAGTGCCACCTTTTTTGTCTATGGTGCTCCCGAGATAGGTGAAGGACTCCACCTCCTCCAACGGGGTGCCAGCAAGCAAGACTGGTTCTTCCCTGGTTGTGTTCAGCCTCATTGTCTTTGTTTTCTGTTTGTGAATGGTGAGGCCCACTTGGGACGAGATGTCTGCAAGCCTCGTGGTCTTGTCCTGCATTTGTTGATGAGTGTGGGACAGTAATGCCAAGTCGTCTGCAAAATCGAGGTCGTCAAGCTGTGTCCACAGTGTCCACTGTATTCCACTTCGTCTGTGCTCTGTGGTCATCTTCATGACCCAGTCTATGGCCAGTAGGAAGAGGAACGGAGACAGCAGACACCCCTGCCTGACACCAGTTCTGACTTGGAGCTCCCTGGTGAACTGCCCTTCGTGGATCACGCGACATGTCATGCCATCATAGCTGCTCTTGATCAGGCGAACGAGCTTTGTGGGTACACCGTAGTGTCGTAGGAGTTTCCACAGAGTCTCTCGGTCCACGCTGTCAAATGCTTTCTTGTAATCCACAAAGTTGACGTACAGCGGGGAGCTCCACTCCAGAGACTGTTCCACGATGATGCGGAGAGTGGCGATCTGGTCTGTACATGTGCGGTTCTTCCTGAATCCTGCTTGCTGGTCTCTCAGCTGAGGGTCAACGGAGCTCTTCATTCTCTCTAGGATGATCCTGTTGAGGACCTTTCCTGGTACTGACAGCAAGGTGATTCCCCTGTAGTTGGAACACTTGCTGAGGTCGCCTTTCTTGGGAAGCTTGATTAGGTACCCCTCCTTCCAGTCGGCCGGCATCACCTCCTCTTCCCAGATCTTTCCAAACAGTGGGTACAGCATCTCCACTGTTGTCTCTAGGTCTGCTTTCAGAGACTCCGCTGGGATGCCATCTGACCCTGCTGCTTTGCCGTTCTTCAAAAATGCCACTGCTCTTCTGATCTCTTCTAGGCTGGGTCTGTCACAGCTGATGGGTAGGTCGGTCTCTGCCGGCTGGATGTCTGGGGGGTCGGGTGGGCTAGGTCTGTTCAGTAACTCTTCAAAATACTCGGCCCATCTGTCGAGTTGGTCTGCTCTGTCTGCAATAGGCTTGCCTTCTTTGTCTTTTACTGGTCTTTCTGTATGGCCATACTTGCCCGATGATCTTCTGGTAATGTCGTAGAGCTGTTTCATGTTACCGCTGCCTGCTGCCTTTTCTGCCTCTACTGCCAGGCTGTCTGTGTAGGCCCTCTTGTCTGCCCTGATACTCCTCTTCACCTCGCGGTTGGCTTCCGAGTATTCCCCCTGTGCCCTTACTTTGGCTGCTCTCGTGCGACTGTTGTTGACAACTACTTTCTTCTGCTTCCTCACTTCTATCTTCTTCAAGGTCTGTGCCGACAGCCAGTCCTTGTGATGGTGTTTCCTGAACCCTACAGTGTCTTTGCAGGTTGAGTTCAGCGCCTCTCTAACTGCTTTCCACTGCTGCTCTGTGGTGACCACCTCCTCTTCATTTACTAGCTCCTGTAGAGCTTGAAACCGGTTAGACAGCACCAGTTTGAACTCTTCTCTCACTCCAGTTTCTCTCAGGAGGCCTATATTATAGCGTTGTCTTTTTGTTGTCTCTGTGCGGCTTTTCTTTAACTTGAGCTTCATTCTCAAGGTAAGCAGATGGTGGTCTGAGGCGACATCTGCTCCCCTCCTCACTCGAACATTTTGAAGGGATCTTCTAAATTTCTTGCTAATGCAGATATGGTCTATTTGGTTCTCTGTTGTATGGTCAGGTGAGACCCAAGTTGCTTTGTGTATTCTTCTGTGTGGGAAGATGCTGCCTCCAATGACAAGTCGGTTTAGAGCACAAAAGTCTACAAACCTCTCCCCGTTCTCACTCATCTCCGAGCCTAGTCCCTGTCTCCCCATCACCTCTTCGTATCCGGTGTTGTCCTCTCCTATTTTGGCATTAAAATCGCCCATGACGATGGTGATGTCTCGCTCCGCACATTTGTCCACGGCACTCTGGAGTCG
This sequence comes from Semisulcospira habei, assembly GCA_036245525.1. Classification (NCBI taxonomy): domain Eukaryota; kingdom Metazoa; phylum Mollusca; class Gastropoda; family Semisulcospiridae; genus Semisulcospira; species Semisulcospira habei. The sequence goes on along the minus strand of BTPG01000007.1, from coordinate 120,139,428 downwards.
GTCGTAGAACTCTTGTTTCTCTTCCTCGTCACTGTCATTAGTGGGCGCATAACACTGGATGATGTTCAGCTTGAGCTTTTTCTTGGTTCTAAAGGCTGCTGTGATAATTCTTGGCCCAAGAGGTTCCCAGCCCATCAGCGCTCTCTGTGCCACTGGTGACAGCATGAATGCTACTCCTTCTGTATGGGGGGCATTCTCCTCTTCATGACCTGAATACAGAATCATCTCTCCACTTAGCAGCCTTTTCTGGCCAGACTGCGTCCATCTGGCTTCACTGCGGATACCTAGCAGGGAAAGGTTGTACTTTTGCATTTCCGCTGCTATCTGGGCGGCCTTGCTGCTCTGGTACATGGTCTTGACGTTCCATGTGCCCATGGTTGTGTCCCTGGATAGAGAGAGGCGGCTCGGTCCTGTGGCTTCCGAAGACTGACTTCTGGCTTTCACCACAGGACGTCATAAATCTTCTGATAGAAGAACCTTCCTCCTCCAGGAAAGGAATTACTGTTAGTCTTTTCGTCGGCGTTTTTGTAGCTATTTCCTTTTTTTGCAGGGTGGGGAAGCTACCCCCACGCCCAACCCCCTTACTAGGAGGACCAGGGGTTTTCTGTCGGGGTCACCTTCCCTTAGACCATGTTGGTTCACGGCACCTTATTTCATTCGGTGCACCCCTCTCACGAGGGCCCCCCTATCCACCACCCAGGGGACGCGTCTCAACGCCATATGGTCCCAGCGCGAGGTATCTGATGTACGCCTGGATCATTTTGGAAATGTCTGTAACTTTTTTGTTACTATAAAGTAAACTTTGCATACTGTGCATTGTTTCAAAAGTCACAGGAAGCATAAACCTTAGCTGATTTGGTATACCTCGCCCTCTACCTAGGTTAAACGCACAAGCGGCGCCATTGTTGCTATTTTCGCACCATGTGCACCAGAACTGCGCGCTCAGGTTGGCTTCTGCACTTGTAGTGTGGTCTCGTACGTTCACGCGGAAGATTGTGATCCCAGTCGGAAAAAAGGTTCGTTTGCGGTTTTAACTTTTAGCCGTGCCTTTTACCTCCCCTAACACGCCAGTTTTGTGTTGAGATGGCGGAGGAATCAAGTCCATTGTACATGTAGTGCGCTAATTTCTCGAACTTCAACTATGACGGTGCTTTCTGCCGCAAACGACGCAGATGTCGCAAAATCACCTCCATTGAGGATTTTAAAAAGCTAATTTTCAAATCTGCCAAATCGCGTAATGTTTCGTGGTGCTAACATAAGGGTGGATGCATTATTGCTGGATTGCATATATGGGAAAGGGTTTTTCTTTACTTCGTGTTATTTTGCAGCAATCAAACGACGCTCAAGTGATTTTTTCTCCGAGGTTGCCCAGGCGCAGAAAGCACACGCCGAAACCGATCGGGTGCCCCAGACAGGTCCGAGCGACCGGTCTGGTGCCAAAATAGCAACATTGGCACCGCTGGTGCGTTTAACCTAGGCACTGGACGAGGTATACCAACTTGGCTAAACTTTATTGTCGCACTTGCCAGAACTCAGTATTATATTTCTCTCTCCATTTTATGAATAGAGGCACATAAGTCGCGGAAACCCTTTACGTGCCGAACTTGGGCAAGAACTAGTTTTCCTCATCACAAAGTTGCCAGAAAAAGGTTTGGCTGCTCTTGATTGTGTTTTTATATGCATGCACCTTTGATGTGATTAATAAAGGCTGAAGTTTCAAGTGATTTCCTATGTTGTCAGTTAATTAATTAATCAGTCAGTGTTCTGTTCTGTTTTGTCATTTTAACTCATTCTACCCCAAGACCGGAATCCCCAAATGTTGAAGTCGTCTTCTGAAGACTGCGTTGCAGTGCAGGACACGATCGACCATGATAGTTCAAGGGCGTGATGCCAGAATAGCTTGGCATCACCCTTGAACTATCATGGTCGATCTTTATTTTGCTGTGCGGTGTATGGGGTAGAATAAGTTAAGTGTTAGTTTCTTCGTCTGGGTCTTTTTCTATCTTTCATATTTTTCCACACTTTTTAACCTGCATCATACTGAGGCTAAAAGCTTCAAATTTGTACACTGCCATATATGCAAGCTACATTACAGAACTTACAGATGAGGACATAGACCAATGGCATTAGATCAAGGGTGGTGCCACAATAGCTTGGCGCCTAGAGGCGCCAAGCTATTCTGGCACTACCTTTGGACTATTTTAGTCACACTTGTTGCACACACTGGTGTATTCCGAATGATAAGGGTTAATATTCAAAATGCTCTGTTGCTGTTTGTCTCAAACTCCAGAGTACATTAAATAAAAGTTCTTTAATTTCCAGAATTCTCACATAAATGCCATGATAAACTGTTTTGCTTCAGAAGGACAAAACGTAGCAATGTTTAAAAGATTTCCTCTGTAAAAATCATAATCGAAAGGTTACGGGCCAGTGTTCAATTCATTCAATTTTGCACCATACAATGTTAAAAATGTTAATGCATACATACACATTAAGTTGAAAAAACAAAACAAAAAAAAATGAATGTGAAAAAGAAGTATTCCATGAACTTGACCTGATTACAGACGCCTAATGTTGTGAAGACACCCATTTTCACTGTAATGCCAGCTTTTGTGTGAGAGGCACCCACTTTATTGGTAGAAACCCACTTTTTCTCCATCTAGTGGCTCTGTTCTAGAAAATGTCTATTTAATTTTAAGTTATAGAGCTTAGTTATAAGGTGAGTTCTAAACATTCGCATCAATTCCAGAGCCCTAGAATAAATAGAAATATGGGAACCCATTTTCACATAAAATGGTAGGTAACCCACTCTGAGGCTTTTGTCTCCATGTGTGTGTGTGTGTGTGTGTGTGTGTGTGTGGTGAGTGTGAGTCAGTGTTTTGGGGGTAGGGGTGAGGTGTGTGGAGGAGGAATGCAGTCAGTCCGAGCATCAGTACAGCCATCCCCTAAAATACTATTCAACTGACAAGATCTACTGCAAATCGTGCTGGATTCGCGATTTCTCGTAGGGATTAGGGTAGTTCACTCTACAACAACGACGGTATTACTTGTACGGGGTGAAGACCAACTCGCCCATATGCCAACTCGCCAAGGTAAATGGTCAACTCGCCAAAGACCGCTGTCATCTCGCCTAAAATAGCAGTGGACAAAAAAGCCCTAGATTTAATTAGTATTAGCATATGTCTGTTAGTACAAGTGTGCAACACGTCGGCCGCACATGTAGTAACATGTTGTAACTATAATCGACGCGTAATGTTTCATCGCCCTAGCTTGAAGGTTCCCACAAGTAGTGAAGTAAAAAACAAGTACGCTGACTTCAAAGAACAAAAATCAGGCCGGCATCATGGGAAGGTTGCGTAGAAATCCCCAACACTACGTCATTGTCAGGCAATGTGATGTAATCAGATAGTATGCAACATGGCGACAAATGTGGTCATTCTATGCTGCTTGATTTTTTTTCAAAAAAAAAAACCATCGAAGACGAAGAGGAACGACGTGTTAAAGGTACATGGACAGTAATTGTTCATCTGTCTGATAATTATGAGACCGGTGTTGAGTATGATTTTTTTGTTTGCTTTTTTACATTTGTGCAGGTGCAGAAAAAAAGACAAATTCGTACCCTTTTCTTTTGTCTCTCATGCAGCCATTTGCTCTCTCTGTCTCTGTCTGTCTGTCTGTCTGTCTGTCTGTCCCTCTCTCTCTCTCTCTCTCTCTCTCTCTCTCTCTCTCTCTCTTTTCTCTTTCTCTCCCCCCCCCCCTACTACTACTACTACTACTACTACTACTACTACACACACACACACACACGGCACACACACACACACACACACACACACACACACACACACACACACACACACACACACACACACACACACACACACACACACACACACTGACACACACCATGCCGAAAACTGATGTGCACTGTACAACAAAAGTATTCTTTCAACATACCGTCCTCTGTAGCGTAGTGGTTAGCGCGTTGGACCAGCGGCCGGGAGATCCGGGTTCGAATCCCAGCTGAGTCAAACGGGATTTTTCCTACCCGAGAGCGGGTGTGCTAATGGGAAAGCTGACGCAGCCCACACTTACCCACTTCACGGGTGCGACTTTGGGGGTGCTATTCGGGTTATGATGCATCGCAAGGTGTGAATGATTACACGCTGTTCCAAGTCTCTGATTCCTTAACCCTTATCATTCGGAATACACCAGTGTGTGAAATAAGTTTGACTAAAATAGTTCAAGGGTAGTGCCAGAATAGCTTGGCGCCTGACGGCGCCAAGCTATTCTGGCACCACCCTTGAACTAAAGCCATTGGTCTATATCCTTATCTGTAAGTACTATAATGTAGCTTATGCATGTTGTACAACATGCATGAAACCACTAGTGGAGTCTGCTTTCTCTGCCAGAATGTGTGTATGGTCATGGTACATGCAGCTTACTCTGCCTTCAAATGCCTTAGCAGTTTACCCTCTTGTGCGTGCCAGCCCCGGTACTTTACTCTGCCGGTGGATGCGAACACAAGGGGTAAAAAAGCTCTGTCTTGCATGAAATGAATCTTCCTCATAAAGTGTAATTATTGTAAATATTGTTCTGCATGTGCGGCCCTACTTCTCCCTGCATTTAACCCGTTCAGTGCCAATTGACGCAGACTGGGCTTCTGGGGTCTGATGTATGGACAGAGACTAGACAAGTCCCAGAATTAACCCTAGTCCTACGTAGGGACTAACTCAGGCATACATTTCCGATGCATGAACTGAGACTTGAGTCAGACTATCAAGTCCGAGACTAGATATAGTTAGTCCGCGACTTGCGTCAGGTGCTATTTTTAACTTGGGGAAATCCAGTTCCAAATGCCACTGAGCATGCACCGCTGGGAACAGTTTTCGCCGTGCGCATGTTTTGACAGCCACTATCTTCTATCTTCACTCTGCCTGTAAGCTGTACTTTTCACTCATCGATTTTGGTTTTGATGCTGTTGATGACCTTGTGATTGACTTGTTGCTTTGCTGCTACAACTACCATTTGTGTGTGTGTAATGTCGCCCTTCTCGGGCAGTGGGCAGATGTTCACATCTGCACGGGACATAGACGACCCCGCCCTCCACGAGTCGCCTGCTGCCTTGCAGGCCTGGCCGCTTGGCTGCGGAAAGGCTAAGGGAGGAAACCCCTGACATCAAAGCCCCCGTGTCTCCGGGGAAGGCTTTTGAGCCAGAGACTAGGACAAGGACAGTCTGATATAAAACCTACGACCCGAGGACCTCGATGCCATCGTCCCAGCTTGCTAGGCCATGGCAGATGAACCAAGGGTTTAAAGGGTGGGGCCAGTACTGCGCACACTGCACTCCACCAAAAAGCTCCACCGCGCAGGCTTTAGGAAACGTCCACGGACCATGACACTGACCATTCCAAGTCCTGTAGCGACGGGCGAGGGGCGAAACGGCAGGTGAAAGATGTCACTGGAAGCCGCAGTCTCAAACCTGCATGCAGGCGGTTCAGGATATTGGTCGCCTGATGTTGACCTGGGGATGACAACATCACTCGGCACACCCTGAACGACCAAGCAGCCTTCTCTAGGGACAGCACTGCTTGCTCCACACGGAGAGGGGCCTAGAAAAGGTGGCCTAACCAAAGCTCGTCCCCTCGCAACCCCAGTTGGCTAGCCGCGGTCAACGGGCATCTTCTCCTGCGGTCAAAAAACAAGAAAGAATAACGGATCCACTCTCATGACGACCACGACCGGACTCAACGTAGCATGCTGGAACGTCCGAACCATGCTCGACAAAGCAGACAGCGGACGCCCTGAACGTCGCTCCGCCCTCATTGCCCATGAATTGCGGAGGTTAAACATCGACATCGCCGCGCTCAGCGAAGTACGCCTTCCGGACGAAGGCAGCCTCCAAGAACACCCTCTACTGGTCAGGCAGGCCTGCATCAGAAAGACGGCTCTCAGGCGTGGGTTTCATGGTCAAGACATCCATTGCGACTAAGCTGGAAAACCTACCAACGGGCCACTCAGACCGCATCATGTCCATGCGCCTCCCACTGAGACACCAGCAGCACGTCACCCTTCTCAGTGTGTACTCCCCAACCCTCCTGGCAGAGCCTGCTGAAAAGGACAAGTTTTACACTGACCTGCGCAGCCTCCTACAGAGTACCCCTGCAGACGACAAAGTCATCATCCTTGGCGACTTCAACGCCAGAGTGGGCCAGGACTCTGAAGCCTGGAAAGGAGTCCTCGGCAAGCATGGCGTGGGGAACTGCAATGACAATGGCCGCCTACTATTGGAGTTCTGTGCGGAGCAGCAACTGGTCATCACCAACACTACTTTTCAGCAAAAGGACAGTCGAAAGACCACCTGGATGCATCCTCGCTCCAAGCACTGGCACCTTATCGACTATGTCCTAGTGCGTCAGAGGGACCGCAGTGACGTCCTCCTCACCAGAGTGATGCCCAGCGCAGAGTGCCACACTGACCACCGCCTTGTCCGCTGCAAACTCAGGCTCCACTTCAAGCCAAAACCCAAGAAATGGGGGCCCCCCAAGAAAAAGCTTGATGTTGCCAGCCTTCAGCGTGACGATGTGAAAGCTGCCTTTCAGACAGATTTACAGCGCAGGCTCAAAGACACAGCGGACCCAGTAGACTCCTCCCCTGAAACACTTTGGGAACAACTGAAAACTGCTATTGCAAAATTCTCTGCAGAAGTCTTGGGTTTCGCCAGAAAGAAGAACAAAGACTGGTTTGACGAAAACGATGTAGAGATCCAGGAACACCTAGCAAAAAAAAAGAGCCGCCCATCAGGCCCACCTAGCCCAGCCTTCCTGCCCTGTGAAGAAGTCTGCCTTCCGCCTCGTCTGCAGCAGTCTCCAGCGCAAGCTCAGAGATCTCCAGAATGAGTGGTGGACCAGACTTGCACAGAGGACCCAGCTTTGTGCTGACAATGGTGACTACAGGGGCTTCTACGAAGCACTGAAAGCAGTGTATGGCCCCAGGCACCTGGTACAAAGTCCCCTGCGAAGCGCGAATGGCCAGGCACTCCTCACAGATAATACCTCCATCTTGAACCGCTGGTCGGAATACTTTCAGAGCCTCTTCAGCGCTGAGCGCACTGTTCAAGAAGCAGTCGTCCTACAAATCCCACACCTCCCAGTAAAGGTTGAATTGGATGAACCGCCCACCGCTGAAGAGACCCTCACAGCCATCCACCAGCTCAAGAGTGGCAAAGCAGCAGGCATTGATGGAATACCGCCAGAGATCTGGAAACATGGAGGCACAGCACTGCACAACAAGCTCCATGACCTCTTTCTCTGCTGCTGGGAGGAAGGAACACTACCAAAAGATCTCCGTGACGCAGTCGTTATCACCCTGTACAAGAACAAAGGCGAGAAGTCTGACTGTTCCAACTATCGGGGAATTACCCTGCTGTCCATTGCTGGGAAAATCCTTGCAAGGCTGCTCCTGAATCGGCTGGTACCTGCCATCGCTGAAGACCAACTCCCAGGGGGCCAGTGTGGCTTCAGAGCAAACAGGAGCACCACCGATATGGTCTTTGTGCTGAGACAGCTACAGGAGAAGTGCCGCGAGCAGAACAAAGGGCTGTACGTAACATTTGTCGACCTAACAAAAGCGTTCGACACTGTGAGCAGGCAAGGCATGTGGCAGATCCTGGAGCGACTTGGCTGTCCCCCAAAGTTCCTCAACATGATTGTCCAGCTACACGAGGACCAGCAAGGCCAGGTCAGACTCAACAATGACCTCTCAGAACCATTCCCTATTCTTAACGGCGTAAAGCAGGGCTGCGTGCTGGCACCGACCCTCTTCACCATCTTTTTTAGCATGATGTTGAAGCAGGCCACAGTGGACCTCGATGATGACGATGCAGTGTACATCAGGTATCGTCTCGATGGCAGCCTGTTCAACCTCAGACGACTGCAGGCCCACACGAAAACCCTAGACCAACTGATTCGTGAGCTGCTTTTTGCTGATGATGCTGCCCTCGTTGCACACACAGAGAGAGCCCTGCAGCGCATCACGTCTTGCTTCGCAGATGCTGCCCAGCTCTTTGGACTCGAGGTCAGTCTGAAAAAGACAGAGGTCCTCCATCAGCCGGCACCCAAGACAGTGTATCGCCCTCCTCACATCACCATTGGCGAGTCTGAACTAAAGTCAGTGCACCAGTTTACTTACCTTGGCTGCATTATCACGTCGGACGCCAAGCTGGACAAGGAGCTTGACAGCAGGCTGGCAAAAGCGAACAGTGCTTTCGGGCGACTTTTCAAGCGGGTGTGGCACAATCAACAGCTGAAAACAGGCACCAAGATCAGCGTGTACAGAGCTGTGGTCCTCACCACCCTGCTGTATGGTTCCGAGTCCTGGGCCCTCTACCGCAGCCAACTACGACTCCTCGAACGCTTCCACCAGCGCTGCCTGCGTACCATCCTGGGCATTCACTGGAGTGACTATGTCACCAATGTCGAGGTCCTTGAACAGGCTGAAACTGTGAGCATCGAGGCTTTGCTGCTGCGGACACAGCTCCGCTGGGCGGGGCATGTCTCCAGGATGGAGGATCATCGCCTACCAAAGATCACCCTGTTCGGCGAGCTTGCTACTGGACACCGTGACAGAGGGGCACCAAAGAAGAGATACAAAGACTGTCTCAAGAAGTCACTTAGTGCCTGCCAAATCGACCACCACCAGTGGTCTTCGCTTGCTGCGGACCGTGACACCTGGCGCTCCACCATTTACAAGGCAGCTGTCTCCTTTGAGGACTCTCGCAGAGCTAGCCTTAAGGACAAGCGGCTCAGGAGAAAAAACAGAGATGCCGCAGCTCAGAACCCTGGCCAGACCTTCCCCTGCAGCCACTGCGGTCGAACCTGCCTGTCTCGGATTGGCCTCCGCAGCCACGAACAAACCTGCAGACGTCGTGGGCAACTCCTATAAAATCTTCGTTCGCGAAGTCAAGCCAAGAGATAATGTAGCTTGCATATGGCAGTGTACACATTTCAAGCTTTCAGCCTCAGAATGATATGGGTTAAGTGAGGAGCCCTAGGTGCGCGGTTGTCTTCGGCCAGACCCTGGAACCGCTTGTGCGTGGGAGGACGTCATGCATGAGTAGTGGTTGACCCCCCACCTCTGGGGGAGCTAACAAACAATGTCGTAAGTAGGGGAAATAGTAGGTGTGGACACCCACACTGAGACACCACCGAAGTGGCTCGGAGGGAGTTGATTGATTGATTGATTAGTTCCGGGTTTAACGTCCACGGCACCGAAATGATAATGGACGGCCCTAACGGGCGGGTTATGGGGGGGGGGTGGGGGGACAGGAAAATATATTGCCTATGTACGACCTGAACACTGATCAACTCAGGCGCACTCCAACTGTCCACTTTGATTTACCAGGACCTTTCAACGGACATGCTATTGAACAAGTCCGTCTTTTCCCCCTGGATTGCGAGTCCAGCTACCGGGACCGGGCCGGGGATTCGAACCCATAACCCGGCGATTCCCATCGCTCTCCTGCTCCGACGCTTAACCGCCTGAGCTATTTTGGACTCTCGGAGGGAGGGAGTTCTCTACTACCTGACAAATATAGCAGCAGGGCCGGGAATTTAGTTGGAACAATTAGCGGGCCTGGGTGAGCCCACTGGGGTTGATGGCCGGGGATGAGCGGCGTGAGAGGAAGACCTCTGACAAAGGAAACTTCAGTTGAGCAGCCCCCCCCCCCCCCCCCCCCAAAAAAAAAAAAAAAAAAAAAAAAGAAAAAAAAAAAAAAAAAAAAAAAGGATTCTTTCAACATTGCATGCTTAGAACATTACATGACGTTTACATGCCATAAGACAAACATTTTATTACGTAAAAGATTTCTGTTTATCTGGCTCATGCCGCAGTACAACAAAACGGAAGCCATGCTGGTAGGCACTCGCCAGAAACTTTCCCAGCTCCCTCCCTCTCTCCACCTTCAACTCGACAGCACCCCCATCTCCCTCTCTGACTCGGTCAAGAACCTTGGCGTTATCCTCGATTCCTCTCTTTCCATGACCAGCTTCGTCTCCGCCACGGCCCAGGCATGTTATTTCCACCTCCGCCGTATCAGTCAGATCAGAAAATACCTCACTACCGAAGCTGACACCAAACTCGCTGTCTCTCTCATCTTATCTCGCATCGACTACTGCAACTATCTCCTTTCCGGCCTTTCTCACTCCACCACTCTCACTCTCCAGCGCGTCCAGAACAATGCTGCCCGCCTCGTCCTTAGAAAGAAAAAATCCGACCACATCACTCCCCTGCTCAAGCTCCTTCACTGGCTCCCCATCCCCCAGCGCATCCAATACAAGATTCTGTCTCTCTGCTACAAATCCCTGAACAACTACGCTCCTACCTATCTCTCCAACTTACTTCACCCCTACACTCCTTCCCGCTCCCTCCGCTCCGCCTCCGACCCTCTCCGCCTCCTCATCCCCCGCACCAAACTCAGCACTTTCGGCCCCCGCTCCTTCTCAGTATACGGTCCATCCACCTGAAACACTCTCCCACTCTCTCTCCGTCAGAAACACTCTCTCTCTCCTCCTTCCAGTCCGCCCTCAAAACTCACCTCTTTCAACAGTTCTAGCACTACATAACCACACTCCCCACCCCAAGCTGACCGTCGTAATGTATTTTCACTATTTGTGGTACGTGAGTCATTGTCTAAAGCGTGCGCATGCGTGTGCGAGTTGTCGTGAGTGCGCGCTTAGAGTTATAATTATTATAAGATAAGCGCATTATAAATACCGTAATTATTTATTATTATTATTATTACTTTTTACCAGACGGTGTGTTCTGAAAATACCTGTACAAACGCACGTTGCCCGCGACACTACGGCGTCGACTTTTTCCATCGATAGGCGTCAGTTGAACACTTATGGTATTAGTATTAGCACTTTCATCAAACTTTCAGCCGGTTTGTTTCCCTGTCGGACGACAAAGTAAAGCGCCAAGCGGGTTCCATACGCACGAATCCAATACTAATCCGACTGAGTACGCCGATCCGAACCCGATACGGTAATGCAATTTTCATATCCTTCAAAAATTGTGTCATTTACGCGGCTCCAAGTCGGATACAAATTCAAGTTGTTTCTGCATCGGGCATATGATATGGAAAAACACAAACATGAAAAGGACTTGCGCACAAACATTTCTTTTTTCAGCCAGACCTGCGCCGGACCGACCGAAGTTCGCTGGATCGACTAAATTCGTATCGAATTCGTGCTTATGGAAACGTAGCTTTAGTCTGCACATCGTGACACACCAACTAAGTATTTCCAATGGTCACGTGATGAATTGGAGAGCGGAAGACTGTCTACGGATTGGAGCGTGCCATTGTTTGGGGTGTAACAGGCGTCTCTACTTTGGCGAGTTGACTCACGGCGTACCCGAGCAAGGTGGGACATGGGCGAGTTGACCGACAACCGTATTACGTTTTCTATATCCCACAAAATAAAAAAATTAAAAATAAGCACCACCACCATAAGCGAGATTTGTTTATGTTACGAAGTAACGCAAACAAAACTAATATTGAGATGACTCTAGAGGGGGTGAGTCTGTGAACAATGCATGACTTAGCTCGCCGATTTGAAAGCCGTTGTTGCGCCCCACGCGTGACTGAATCAGTGAAAGCGGCTGATCCGAAACTTTCTCACCAGGCTGTGTACGTGTATCCGACCGAACTGAGTGACTACTGTCAACAAAGGTCTCACTTTTTTGTAATTTATTTATATTATTGTTTCTGTTTGTCTCCTTTTGTTAAGCCTAAGTTGTTGTTGTGGTCTCCTTCTCACATGTTTGAATATTTTGCGGCCTGTGGACGATTCACAGTTGTGAGACGCCAGGAGCTTGCAAGAGAAGCTGTAAGCAATTTTGATTGTTTATCATTATTACGATTTTGACAGATTAGGTAAAAGTGAGAAGTAATGCTCATCCTGTTTCCTATTAATACACTGAATATGGTTGTGATCAATCAGTCTGGCCACAACGACTTAATTTCATACGTCACAGTGCCGCTGTTGTTCACTCATAGTCAAACCACGTTCTACATTGGCACAGACTGGGAGAGTGTGCACATCCAATTTCCAAATCTGGGGGTTTCACTTGTCTACTGAGCCATCCAGTAATCCATTCTGATTCAGTTATAATACATAACCCCATAACTGCGGACAAAAATGAACAGGATACATTAAAATATTTTGCATGAGTCGTAGATCTTCAGGAGCATGTGACTCGTGAGAATCGATGCCTCTTGCTGACACCAGTTTGTATCCATGTTCTTTGGGTGGATAGAAGTGATTTTTTTTTCTTGTTGTGTGCATTGAATTAACAGAGACTGTTCTACTAAAAACATGTAATCTGTAATCACTGGCAGTGGAGGGGCTAAAAGTCACAGTTATTACAAAAGCACCCAAAAGAGTATTAAAAAAATGTAGAGTCCTACTGTGCAGTAGCACATTAGACTGTTCGAGTTTCAGAGTTGGTAGAAACACAGCAAAACCATGCCTAATGAGTGCCCCACTTCCTGTCACTGTGCACTACTGTCAGCTTCTCCATGCAGCTCCAGACCGTTGCCAAAGACGCTGAGCTACAGTATAGCTATGCCTTTACCACATGCCTCGGCTACTGCACTGACTTGTAGAATCGAGAATAGACAGGATACCATGCGTGCTATTTTCACTAGTAATTTATCCAAAATGCCTCTGCCAGCTTTTACAATGGATGAAGTTACATTTTTGTGCAAGAAAATGCAGCGGCAGATGAAACGTTTGGCTGAAAGTATAGAAGCCTGTAACTTGAAACTTGAAAAACATGCCCTGTCTTCGTGGCTGTTGTCTGCTACAGATTAGTCAACAGCCGCGGACGCAGGGCATATTTTTCTTGAATAGGCTTCTGTACTTTCAGCTGAACACATTTTCCTCCACAAAAATATAACTTCATCAATTGTAAAAGCTGACAGAGGCATTTTGGAGAAATTACTGTGATCATTCAATTAGTGACATATTTACTCTATAATATTCTGTTTTCATTTTAAACGATATACCTTAATTAATTTAGACATCTTAGATTAATAGGTGTGTGTGTGGGGGGGAGATGAGCGTGGGTGTGTGAATGGGTACGTATTGGTTTGTGAGATTAGTTGTTCAGTTTTATAGTTTTGACAGTGTATCTGTATGTATAGCATTGGATTTGAGTGATAGAGTATTAATTAGTTTTATTGTTGACTGTAATTCCTATGCTTTGTTCTTAAGGCAGATGGCAGTAAACAGTATCAATCTATCAATCAATTACCAATACCATGATAATATCACGCTTGGTCCTATTCTATGTCATTGTCAGTGAGCCTGTCTGGCTGTAAAACTATGAGCTGCACGGAAAAGTTGACAGTAGCGCACACAGACAGCAACAGGAAGTGGGGCACACAATCCGCACACTTTTGTTGTGTTTCTACCAACTCTGTAACTGTGCAACTTGAACAGAGTCTACTGTGTTACTGCACAGTGAGACGACATTTTTTGTTACTCTTTTGGACGCTTTTTGTTATAATTGCATAATTGCGCACCTTTAATCTACCAGACGCATCTTGCTTTTCATGCAGAGTCCTGAGCTGTTTCGTGGAATGTGCATTTTTTCATTTTTCATTACAGAATCATGGAGCAGCATGAGCACACTGATGTTCGCGATTTTGGCACAGACTGTGCACCTCGGCCTCAATTGACTAAAGCCGAAATCAGTTGTGAACAAGCCCTTGATCCAAGCATAATAGCAAAGACAGACCATGCTTATGGTGCAGTCAACATGAGATACAACTTTAGTGGACTATCAGAACACACTCACTGCCATTCTCATGAAACAAACTCTAGCCAGCTGAAAGAAAACAGTCCTCATATGTTGTGCAGGTCTGTGGAGAAAAATGAAGATTGTGCAGGCAGCATGACTCTGAGAGAGATTGGTCAGTGTGCCAACTGCAATGCTTGTGAAGTAGACTGCATTCAGTGCTCAAGCTGTGGTTGTGACTGTGGCGGACGAGAGGCCTACCAACACAGTTCAGGAAGACTGCACACAATCATACCTCTAGCTTTGACTGTGATGAGCATCCTGGAACAGCAGCCTAACTACTGCCCTGCTAAGCTACTTAAACATTTCACTGACATAGCATGCATGTGCCAGGACATTGGCAGAGATCTGGGTGATGTAGTGAGTATTGTAGTACAAGAACTGAAGATAAAGCTGCTTGGACAGAGTGATGTGGGTACAGCGTGTTCTGACGACTTTGTAGGTGAAGCTACCGGTCTGCAGTTTGGGGCCTTCAAGCATGAAAGAGAAGATGGATATGGAAGCATTGAATCAACAAATTCTGTTGACAGTTTCTCCAAAGAAACATCTGAGGAAGTACTTTTTGTCTGTGGGACAGCCAATGAGGTGAAGCATGCAAGCAAGGTGATTTCTGCAGATGAGATCAGGAGTCCTGAAGATTTCAGCATGCAAAACAGAGGCTTTAGTGATGGACAATTAGGAGTCCCTGCCTCCAACGCAGATACTGGTGTGCAAGATCCAGATGCAATTATTATGATAGAAGGTGATAGCTGGAGTCCACAAAGTGTTCTTGTTGGAAAGAACACTGTCAGAGGGGCTGAAAAGGCAGTGAAGTGCCCTAAAACTAGTAAAACTGATGCTTGTTCACCTGATACAAGTGTGACAACTTCGAAAGATAGCAGCATGATGCTTCCTGAAGACCAGAACTGGAATCCAAAAGACACACCATACAGAGATCTGTGTACCTCACTGGAAAAAAACAGTGAAGAGGAAGAAGAAATACCTGGGAAGATTTTTGTTGGGAATATAGGCTACAGGGTATGATACATAAAACTCAAATTCACAATGAGTGTTACTGGTCAGCACCCATAACATTCTATATGTCTGAGCCACCACAGCCTGAAATAACTTAACTGGCCATTGATAGTTCAGTGAGTGCCAGATTCGCTTAATATCTGAGAAGGTGCCAAGCAAATCTTGAACTATTCTTGAAATATGATGGCTGAATCGTCTCTTACATTGTATGTCCATTTTGACTCACTTTTGTACAAAAAAAATGGACATGCTGGCTTTGTTTACTTTTCTCAAAAAGTGATGTACTGGCAGTCACAGCTGGTTCAGTCATGGTACCTCCCAAAATTGAAAAGTTATAGTAAGTCATTTTTGAGTCAATGAAGGAAAATTTATTGGGAACCAAAGGCTGGTCTGCACTGTGCTGTTACTTTGTTAGATTCTGCAGTATTCTGGTGCATGTTATGATGGTGCTCACCTGTGGTGTGTTAATTTGTATTGTGTTATGTTATGAAATTTGGAAATGCGGTCAAATTCTTACTGTTTTTGTAAATTTCTTATGTTTTTGCTGAAAGATTGTCATGTAATTATACCAGTATGTACTGCAAGCATATACTATTATTTTATGCTGTGCTCTTCTAAGCTGAAACTGAGAGTACCGGTATATATGAATGTTCATTCTACTGCGGCACACATCCCGAACCAGTTTCACTAGATAAGTTTGACTAAAATAGTTCAAGGGTAGTGCCACAATAGCTTGGTGCCTAGAGGCGTCAAGCTATTCTGGCACCACCCTTGAACTAAAGCCATTGGTCTATGTCCTTATCTGTAAGTACTATAATGTAGCTTGCATATGGCAGTGTACAAATTTGAAGCTTAACCTCAGTATGATATGGGTTAATTTGCATAGATTTTTCTGTACACTACTTAATTTTCCTCATTTCAGCAAAACTGGAGGGATGTGAAAGATTTCTTCTCCAAGTTTGGGAAAGTGGCCCATGTGCATCTCGTCCATGATCACATCAAGAAACTGTCCAGGGGGTAATTTACTTTTACTAAAATTATCAATATAATGTTCTCTATGCTTGGTACTGTCAACCCTTTGGCTGTCGGTAGTGGTTTTGATCTTGATTCCTGCAGTACTGGTGGCTATATGCTCAAGGGAGTTAATGACACAGTACTCTTTTTCTGTGAGAAGCTTTTCTGCTTTGTAAAAAATTCTCACAGAAATACTCAGCATTTTCATTATGATCATGTTCATAGTTCAATGAATTTTGTGCTACTGTATAGATGAATGTGGGTATTGTCTTTTGATGTAATACTTAGGACGGTGGATCTAGAAACGTGCACTGTATGTTACTAGATCTATTGGGTTGGGGTTGGAGATTTGAGATGTCAAGTAAGGAAGCAGGGATGGTCGGGTATGGATTCCCCAAGTGATCTCAGGGAAGGATCATGGGGGTCTTAACCCTTTGGACGGCGGTAGCAGTTTTTGTTGAGATGATTCCGGCAGGAATCATTGCAAGAAAAACCGCTCCCAGACCAGCAGCTACAGGTTTAACATCAGCAGCGTCCACTGGTACTGCACACATTATACGGGTGGCTGCATTAACAAACGAGTCATATTTAAGACATTATGAAGTGTTTGTGTCAACAACAAAAAATTGTGAATATCGAAGAAAGGAGAAGGGAAGGGATGTATTGGACAGTGTATGTGATGTGATCTGCACAGAATGATAAAAGTACTAGTTACTGCTGATTTTTCGAAGCCGATCAAAACACAGACAGTAAGTGGTACTGCTATTCGTGGTCTTTGTTAAAACCTGTTAAGACATCCAGACGTTTTGTCCAAAAACCATACTCAAATTACAAGTTTTGGATGAAACTTCTTTATGTCCTGACAGGTGTACTGATGAGCTAAAGAAATGCAACTTAAGTGTTTCTGATAATTCCAATGATGTTGCATTTCTTTGCTCATCATTAAATGTTATTCCTTGCTGTCATTGACATTTGATACAATTTTCTTTGCATTAACACTTATCATTCGGAATACACCAGTGTGTGAAATAAGTTTAACTAAAATAGTTTAAGGGTAGTGCCAGAATAGCTTGGCGCCTCTAGGCGCCAAGCTATTCCGGCACCACCCTTGAACTAAAGCCATTGGTCTATATCCTTATCTGTAAGTACTATAATGTAGCTTGCATATGGCAGTGTACAAATTTGAAGCTTTTAGCCTCAGTATGATATGGGTTAACAGGATTGGCTTTGTGGAGTTTGTGAACCCCCAAGATGCAGAGAAGTGTCTGATGGCTGACAGTAAGGAACTTGTTCTGGACTGCAGGTGCGCAGAAGTTGCAACAAATCTAAATATGTTTCTGTTGTTTTCTCAGTGCATGTGCTGGTCTGTTATATTGCATCTTATGGCCCTTTATGTAATTATAGCATATGTCAGTGCAGTTTTCTTAACACAAATTACAGACCAGCCTACATTTATTGTGTACACAATGTTATTTTTCTCTCAGAAATGATTGATTCACGAAAACATGAATCTAGCCTATTCAGCACTGACACACTACAGTATACGATACAACGTCCCAATAAAAAAAAAATGATTATCATCATCGTCATAATCATGATGATGATATTTTTATTGGGATTAAAGCTGTCTTTTGGCAAAAACTACGAGGACTATTAAAGGGTATTGCGGCACCCTTCCAAGTGTCAAGCAAATGGTCATCTTCTTTATATTGCATGTAGTCATGAGAAAACACATTCTAAACTTGCTGTATGTAAAATGGAATGGTTTGGTTCTGCCTTGTCTCAAACTTGATGGACTCGATGCCCAAGAAACAAGTTTGTGTTCACAGTGTAAACTCATGCCATTTGCTGACCATACCTTTTTGGGTTTTCTATTGTGCAGAGAGCTGAGGGTTGGTCGTGCGTGTGAGTCCAAAAGAACAACTTTCAGGATGTATCCCAAACTTCTGCAGATCAGCGCCATGGAAGAGGACTGGGATGAAGAGGTGATTTCGCATTTAACATGTTGAATAGGTTTTAACCCAGTGTGACTCAACGCCGTAATCCCCTAACTTTGGAGTTGTCTTCTGAAGACATTCAGGAGAGAGATCGACCATGATAGTTCAAGGGTGGTGCCAGAATAGCTTGGCACATGTTGGCGCCAAGCTATTCTGACACCTCCCTTGAACTATCATGGTTGATCCGTATCCTGCTATTGTGTGTCGGGGCTGAATGAGGTAACTGCAATGAATCTGACAGCGTGAAATGTATTTTGAAATGGATAGATTACAAGTATACCTGTTCTGTAGAACCGCTGTGCTGTGTCGTATTCAGATTACTGTAAGAGCCTTTGCAGCATAGGTCCACATGAGCCCCTGCAGTTGTGGGGCTTGTGGATCTGTGCCTCTTGCTGACCCCACTTGTGTCCATGTCTTTTGGATGGATTTGGTTTGTTGGAGTACAACTGAAAAAGATTTCAGAGAGACAGTCTGGTTACACTGGCAGTGACGGAGTTAATTTTTTTCTCTGTCACAGTTGCTTTGTCAGCAATGCAGTAACTCCGTTGATGCTTTGAAATTGTTTGATTTGTTCAGACAGGCTGTCAGCGCTAAAGATAACTTTAAAAAAATTATTGCCTTTTGCAGTCACATTCTTTTGGAGTTCACCGTCTGCCTGATGTGGTGTGGCGAATCATCTTTTCCTGCCTGACTCTTCAGGAGCAGATTCGCCTGGAAAGAGGTATTTGTTTCCTCAAAAACATTACCGATGACATGACTTTGTGGAAGTGTCTACTACTTGCTCACTTTTAACCTAAGAACCCGTTGTGTTACAACACAACCCGGGAGGCACTCGGGGAACCCCCAGAGGGGCCGAGAGTTGTCTCTCGTCCCTGCCCTACCAGTTCCGGGTCACATGGTAAACCAACCAGTCGTCCTACTTAGCTCGCGCTGTGAAGACGTGTTCAGACTCTACCTGTGTTGCTGCGACCTGTGTCCGGTCTTCTTGCTTACGCGACTTCGGACTTCGTGTTCTCCTGCCTTTGCGGCAGAGCGTCTCCCCTGCGGGGTTCCTGCTGAGAGAGCTTCGTTTGCTTGGGCTACCGTTGCCTCTTCTGTGCCTGCCTGGTGTGGCCCACTTTTCCCGCCTTGCACCGGGCCGGTGTTATGGAGGTCCCCCCTCGTCCCTGCTTCATCTGAGAGGTAAGGTAGCGGTAACAACCCTCGGCTGGGTTCCGAGCCGGGCCCCAGCTGCACCTGGGGCGCCTCGTTTTCTCTTTCGTACGTCGTATATTCTGACACCCGACGCTCGTCCTAGCTTGGCGGGGCCCCTCGTGCCCTCTCCGTTAGTGGGTGGCTAGCGCCAGTTGTTCAGCGGCACTACGTTTTGCTTGTACTTTGTTGTTCCATTGCGCGCCCGACGCTCGTCTTAGCTTGGCGGGGCCCCTCATGCCCTCGCCGTTTACGGGTGGTTAGCGCCACCATTGGTCAGCGGCACTTCGTTTCATTTGTACTTTGTTGTACCATTGTGCGCCCGACGATCGTCTTAGCTTGGCGTGGCCCCTTGTGCCCTCGCCTTTTTAGCGTGTTGTGTCGGACATGTGTCTCAGTTGATTCGACCAGAGGCACCTCTTTGTTGCTTGTATTGTGCTCTCAGGTGCCCACACTCGGTCGCCTAGCATGCCTGATATGTGTTGCAGCTCCCAGGTGCTTACATGCTCCCTATGTGGCGACTTCCAGTGGCCGACGGATGACCATGCGGTCTGCCTCCCCTGTGCTGGCTGCTCCTCGGACCACCTCTGTGATGTCTGCTAGTCCTGGCCCGAGCTACGGTGGTCCCACCTTTGGAGTTTCTAACGGCGCGAGCGCCCCTTGCCAGCTAGCGACCGACCGGCTCCTTTGCTGCCCCCATCCGCTGCTGGAGAAGTGACCCCTTCTCCCTGACCCGGCCTTTAAGAACAGACGACACGCTGGACACACGCCAAAGGTGCTTACCAGAGGACTGTGTCCACTGCCAAGCCCACTGACCCTTCCGAGGGGTCTAAATGCTGGCAGAGTGCCCGCCTCACTGAGCGTGGCCTGCAGCATCGCGCTCTGCGCCGTGCCTTAGTAACTGGCAGTCCTCGTATGTCTCTTCTCGGAAAGCCCACTGACTCCTCCGAGGGGTCTAAATGCCAGCAGAGCGCCCGCCTCATTGAGCCCGGCCAGCAGAGACTTGCGCCCCGGTGTTCGAAGTCCAGCCACGGACCCGACACCTCCCGTTCCACCACCAGCTCCAGACACTCTCGCTCGCCCGACGAGCGCCGTCAGAAGGACAGGACCACACACCACGATCGCGGCCGCAGTCCCCGACCCTCCTCGTCCTCATCATGCACCGCTTCGTCGCGCGCTCCCTCCTGACATTCTGTTCCCTCGCCCTGGCGCTCTCAACGCTGTTCGTCTTCTCCCTGGAGGCGCCCTGCCAGGAGTTCGCCTGTCAGGGATCGTCGTCCCCGCTCCCGGCATCGCAGTCGCTCCCCCCGTGACAGACGCCCGCCGCGCACCAGTCCCACCCTCGCCATGCCTCGCTGCGTTCGTCGCCCCCTCGCCGTCGACACGCCTTGTCCCTGGAGAGCCATGGACCACAGGATAGCCGTTTTACGTCTTGTCGGGCCCCTGCTACTGAGGGCTCCTCCCATGCGCCCTCCCGCCCCATGGACGACGAGGCCCTGAGTTTACTCCCCAAGGACTCCGTTCGGCCCTGTGCGACGTTGACAGCCGCTCGCCCTCACCCTGCTCCCGCGATGACCCAGACTCCCCTAGGCTTCCGTTGGCTTCTCATACAGAGACACTGCTGGCCGCTCGGATTATCGCCGTGACTCTTCCAGCAGACACCTGCCTCGCGTCCCCCCCCCCCCCCCCCCCCTCAAGAGGAAGGTCTCCGCCTTCGTCGACGCGAGCCGTCAAGTGAAGAAGTTCAAGTCCCTCCCCCACCCACCTGGCTTCAAAGACCTGCGAGATGCCTTCTCCGCCCACCTCCAGCAAGCCGCCAGTCGTGACACCGATTACTTTTCGGACCGTAGGTGGCCAGCCAGACTTGACATCGCTTTCCGCCGCGACTGGTACGTGGGCCATTCCCAGTCATTCTCCACCACTCTCCCTCCGGTGGATCCTCCGGCCTTGGCACAAGCGGGCGGCTCCACTCTGCTCAGACGTTCCTTCCCCCGCGGGTTGGGTAGGACAGCTACCCTCGTCCGTAACACCTTGGCTTGTTCAGGATTCCTGGAGCTCCTGACCCAAGCCTTCATTCGCCGCATTGAGGACGCCTGGCATCCATCGATCACACCCCTACTGGGAGACCTCCTCGTTGTCGCGGAAGTGCCCAACCAGGCGGCGTATCATTCTTCGGTCAACGCCATGGCAGCTGCCGCCAATTGGGACTTGATGCGTCGGGATTCCTTGCTTCAAGCCTGCCGTGGGATGCCTACCGATCTGCGTTCTCAGCTGCGTCGCGCCCCCTTTGGAGGTACTCTGCTCTTCGGCGACTCATGGCAATCGGTGAAGGATGCCAATTCCGACCGCTGGCCCCGCAACGCTGCCCCCCCCCCCCCCCCCTTGCTTTCCAGCTGCCTGAAAGGCCATGGGTCGCTCCCTGTTGACGTCAAGACCCTCCTCAGCTTCCGCCCCTGCGCCTCCTCGGGCCCCCCAGCTGACCCTTGCCTTGGGCCGTGCTAGATCTGTCCGGTCCCATGCCCCCACCTGGCCCCACCCTGCCTGCCACCTGGGCGCGGGCGGGCCCCCTGACTTCTCTGGGGTCCCCTGTCGGCGGGAGGCTAGCCCTCTACAGTGACAGGTGGCTCTCGCTGTTTCCCAACGACCCCTGGATACGCTCCACCATTGCCGACAGCCTCCGGATCGTCTTTCGCTTGCCGCCACCACTACGACGCTCCCCCCTTTGGACCAAGATTCCCCTCCCTTCTGAAGAAGGCCGCCACAGAGGTAGTGCGGCGCCCCGACTCTCCAGCCTTCTACAGCCGCCTCTTCGTCGTGCCAAAGCCAGATCTCTTCCACGGTACCCTACATCACCACCAAAGATGAGCACAGCACTGTGAGCAAGAAAGCCCTGACACTGGCCATGCTCGAAGAAAAGTATCCCCAGGAAGCATGGATAACGGGCATACACCGATGGATCAGCCACAGATGCAGTTCAGAATGGAGGGGCTGGGGTGTACATTCAGTACCCAAACGGAAAATGGCAGGCAGAGGCAGTATCAACAGGCCTTCACTGCACAAATTACAGAGCTGAGGTGGAAGCCCTGGTCCGTGCTGCAAACACCCTTAGTGGCACTGCAGACCCTGATGCCCAGATTGTCTTCCTGACTGATGCTATGTCTGTCCTTGAGGCAGCAACAGCAAGCAAACTGCCACGTCTACAAGAGGCACTGCAAAACATCAAGTGCACCAGACTGGTGCTGCAGTGGATCCCTTCACACTGTGGCATCTACGGCAATGAAGAAGCTGACAGAATGGCAAAAGTGGGCGCAGAGAAAGAACAAGACGAAAATGGAGTCAGCTTCACAGAGATGAAGACCATCATTAAGTCTGTGTACAAACCACCACAACTGCCCCTAGACAGTTACCATCAGCTGGCCAGACAAGAGCAGGTGACCATCTTCCATCTGAGGACCGGGCACAACCGACTCAATTGCCACCTGCACAGACGCTTTCACCTCGTGCCATCTCCCCTGAGCCCTTGTGGAGAAGCAGAGCAGACCACAGAGCACATCCTCCAGGACTGTGGGAACCACCAGAAGCCCGCCACTCTACAAGAGAAACTGTACGGGCCTGTGGAGGTGCTACAGAAGACCACAGATTTCATTTTGAGAGCCAAACTCCAAGTGTAATGGCGTTCGAGAAGAAGAAGAAGAAGTACCAAAGCCAGGCGGGAAGTGGCGACCCGTCATCGATCTCTCGGCTCTGAACAAGCATATCTCAGCCCCGACCTTTCGTATGGAGACCGCCATGCAGCCCGGAGACTTCGCGGTCAGCCTGGATTTGTCCGACGCGTATCTCCACGTCCCGATGTACCAGGCCTCCAGGAGATACCTCTGTTTCGCAGTCGACAGTGTCCGGTTTCAGGCCCTCCCGTTCGGCCTCAACCTCAGCCCTTGGGTGTTCACCCGCATCATGGACGGCGTAGTGGCCAAGGCCCGACAGTCCTATGTCGAACTACTTAGATGACCTCCTCCTCCGCAACCAGTCGGAGGCCGACCTGACAACGGACAGGGATGCACTGCTTCACCTGGTTTCGTGCTTGGGCTTCCTGATAAATGCGGGCAAGTCGGACCTCACTCCTTCACGCCGTTTTGTCCATCTCGGCATGGAATTTGCAACTGACCTCAACCGAGTATGTCTACCAGAGCCGCGGATATGGAAGATTGCGCCCTAGCTGGGCAGTTAGCCCGGGAGGATGCGGCCCCCACCAGAGTGTGGCTTCAGCTTCTCGGCTTAATGAAAGCTGCCGCAGATCTTCTCCCCCTCGGTCGTCTTTACTCCCGGCCGCTACAGCTGCACCTCCTGCTCCATTGGCGTCCGCCCTCCGGCGACATAGCTGCCCTGGTGCCAGTGACTCAGATGCTGCATCCCCATCTTTGGCGTTGGGCCGGACACTTCTTAGCTCGCCTCGGGAGTCCCCCTGGCCTCTCCACCCCCGCAGCTCTCCCTCTGTGTCGATGCAAGTATTTCTGGTTGGGGTGCCCACCTACTGCCGCGGTTCCTCACGACGTCCGGCCCCTGGCCACCGGAGCTGGCGGACACTCACCTCAACTGGTTGGAGATGCAAGCAGCTGGCAAGCCCTCATGGCGTGGGAAGCTCACCTGCATCACCAGGAGATACTCATCCTCTCGGACAACATGACGGTGGTGTCCTACATTCAGAAACAGGGCGGGACGCGCTCCCCTGACCTGTGCATGCTCTTCTACCGTCTGATGCGCTGGTGCAAGGACCGCGGCATTTCTCTCTGAGCCCGACACATTCCAGGAAACCTGAAAGTTTTGGCCGACTCTCTCTCCCGGCGCGGCCAGTTTCTGCACACGGAATGGATGTTCCGCAGGGACATCTTCGGATGATCTGCGCTCATTGGGAGACTCCTATTCGCCACGAGGTGGAATCACCAGCTTCCCTTCTTCGTCTCCCCAATCCCAGATGCCCTTGCCTGGGCGGTCGTTGCGCTCTCCATTCCCTGGGACGGTCTCATCGCGTACACTTACCCCATGATGGTCCTCATCCCCAAAGTCCTCCTCAAGCTTCCAGGATGCAATGAGGTCATCTTGTTGGTCGCCCCGTTCTCCTGGAACCGCTCTTGGACCACCAACCTCCTCAGCCTCGCCACGGCCCCCCCCCGTTGCTGCTACCTACACTGAGCACCATGCTCAAGAAACCCTGCCAGCCGCTGTTCCACCCAAGCTCCTCCTTCACACTTGGAGATTGTGCGGCAAGCCCTCACCTCTAGAGGCTTCTCAAGTGCAGCAGTGGAGGCGATCGCTACTGCCCGCAAACCCTCGACCAGACGTGTCTACGAGGGAAAATGGTGAGTCCTGTGCTCCTGGTGCGACGACCAGCGCCTCGCCCCCACCGAACTGACAAATCCCCAGCTCGCGGACTTCTTCCTCTGGCTCTTTGGAGACCAAGGATTGGCCCCTATCACCATCAAGGGGTACCTGTCCATGATTGCTGACACATACCGGCACCTCGGCCGCCTGGATCCTGGCGACTGCAAAGACCTTGCCGACCTTATGACTCATTTCGGCCTGCAGCGACCAGTTCCACGCTCGCTCATTCCTCACTGGGACCTACCCTGGGTACTGACGTGGCTTAACTCTGCCAGGTTCGAACTGCTGCCCTTGGCCCGCTTCGCGGATGTGACCCGGAAGACATGCTTCCTGTCGGCCCTTGCCACCGCGGCCTGAGTTAGCGAGCTACACGCGCTGTCAGCGCACCCTGCCTACCTGCAGTTCAGAGCGGATGGTTCAGTATAGCTCCTCACGGACCCTGCCTTCCTTGCCATGACTATGTCTCCTCTGACTGTGCCACAGGTGATCACCTTATGGCCGCTGAGAAACGTGAACTTTCCCCGGTAGACCAGGCAACAAGATCCTGTCCATGCCCTTCGCGTATACCTGCGACGATCCAAAGCCGTCCGGAGAGGACGCTCACGCCTCTTCCTACCGTTGAAACCCGGCAGATCTGACATAACAGCCCAGACAATATCTTCCTGGCTACGCTGGGTCATACGGTCCATCTACCAGGACCTCTCCCCACAGGGAGCAAAGAGGCTTCACATACGTGCACACGAGGTACGAGCCATGGCCACGAGCGTCGCGTTCGACCAGAACTGCGCTGTCAAAGACATCGTGGCGGCCGTGGGCTGGAAGACAGAATCGACCTTCGCCCGCTTCTACCTCACAGATCTGCCAGGCCAGCGAGACAACCTCGCACTTGTGGGGGACATCTCTGCGGTGCAACACTCCCTCCCAGCGCCTCAGGCGCCGTAGGTACGCACTTAGCTAAAATTGTCGGGAGTTTGCGACAGGGAGGACGGCTCTGGTTTACCCCTTACGGGTGTTTTGAACGCGGCACCCGCCTCCTTATCGCAATTCTTCCTATTAGTCATGTCATCGGTAATGTTTTTGAGGAAACAAATTAAGTTTTCTCTAAAATATATTTTTTCGAAAAATACTTACCGATGACATGACTCAGAGGACCCTCCCACCTGCCGCTCTTGCCCCTGGCGAGCTAAGTATTCCGCCTGGTTGGTCTACCACGTGACCCAGAACCGGTAGAGCAGAGACGGGAGACAACTATCGGCCCCTCTGGGGGTTCCCCGAGTGCCTCCCGAGTTGTGTTGTAACACAACGGGTTCTTAGGCTAAAGTTGAGCAAGTAGTAGACACTTCCTATTAGTCATGTCATCAGTAAGTATTTTTCGAAAAAATATATTTTAGAGAAAAATTAATATTTCAAATGAAGCGTTTCTTTTCATGACTTACTTTTTTAGCATTTGATTGTTGTTATTATTTGTCTGTATAATCCAGAGGCAGGAATTCAAACCCTGAGTTTCTGAGACAAATAAAACTGGCATTTTCTAATTGACCTCTAAAACACTATGGCTAATTGCATGCTTTACAGACATAAACTCTTTCTTTGCCCATAAAAATTGAACACCAGCCACTGCAAGAAGCATAGATCCTCATAAACCCCTGCTGTTGCGGGGGCTCATGAGGATCTATGCCTCTTTCTGAAAGACTGTTCCTTTGATGGTTGGTGATCTTGGACAGTTGAGGAGGCTCATGATTATCTATGCCTCTTTCGGAAAACACTTTGTGTTCGTGTTCCTTGGAGGGTTAGAGATATTTTGATATTTAATTTACAATGATTTCAAAAACACAGTCTTCAACTGTTGGTGAAGGGGGTAAAATCAGGAAGAGCAGTGCTCCTTGACATTACTTGCTTTCATTTCCACCCAGTGTCCAAGAGCTTGCGTGCAGTGGCTCTGCATCAGTGGGGCGGCAGAAGGCATCTGAAGTGCGCTGGGTTTACCTTGACGCAGCGTGAGTATTTTCCTCGGATTTTACAAGGTTTGATTTAGTTTGAGGCTGCTGGTGCTTTAGCTTTGTTTCCAGACCGAGTGTCTGTTTTAGTATGCACTTTTGTTTGCGGAAGTCTGTTACCCTTAGCTTGGCTTAGCCCCTTCACTGCCGAGAACGCAGTCTAACTGCAAGAGGCATAGATCCTCATGAGCCCCTGTGACTGTAGGGGCTCATGAGGATCTATGCCTCTTGCTGAGATCACTGTGTGTCCATGTTCTTTTCTACAACAGTGTTTATTTTTCTAAAAATAGGCTGTGGGCATGGCAGTTTCCCCTAGCCCACTTAGTTTGCCAACAGCGGTAACCTGATCCGTCTATGCAGGCATAGCCAGACTCCAGCTGGCTGCAATCACCGCAGTAGCAACAAAGAAGCAAAAGCAGATGCCTCTTGCAAACAACTACAGATTTAGCCAGGTTTTCAAGTTTTTACAGCACAAACATCTTTCTCACCTTGAAGACAAATGGTCTGCCTTTATCAAAATTATAATTTCATTTCATGCACTTACACTGGAAGCAAATAAAACACTTGGTAATACCAGCAGCTGTGTTGTAACCTTTCCCCTAAGAGGCTCAAGTTCAGCACGCGCGCACACTGCTGAAAACGGCAACCTACCTATTCCAAACAATTTCTGCCACAGCTCCAGAAAAGCTAAGTTAGTAGTCTCGTACAGAGCAGGGTGCGCCAATCTCTCTTTTCTCTTTCTGTGTTTGTGTGTGCGTGCGTGCGTGTGTGAGAGAGAGAGATCTGTAGCATTCCACTCTATTACATGCTGAAAATTTGAACAGCCTACCTGTCCTCGTGATGGTCAGGTAATCCAAGCTGACCAGTATCTGTTTTCTTACTTTGTCAGCAGCATAGACACATTTAAGGGCTGGCTTAACTGGGCGAGACAAACCCGAACCTCGTCTCGGCGAGACAGTCAATGCGAGATACCCGTACCACCCGTTTATTAGGTTCGGCACGTCTGATCTTGTCTCGGAGAGTTTGCAGAACCTAATAAAAGGGTGGGTCGGGTATCTCGCATTGACTGTCTCGGGTGTCTCGCCGAGACGAGGTTCAAGTTTGTCTCGCCCAGTTAAGCCAGCCCTTGAGGAAATGTTCTGTTAAAATATAGTGAAGCCACGTGGAATGTGTACCTTCACTGTCCTCACCTATGTCAATACCAAACACGTCTTAGATCTCAACCTGAAACAGCTGGCAGGGGCGTGCCTTCATGTAATGTTTGTTGTCTCACTGTTCTGCCTGCTGGCCACATATATTCTGCATAGTTTATTTCTATCTATCTATCTATATCCCGTAGTCTTCTTAAATGGCCAAAAATTCTCAAATGGGTTGGATTTGTATGTAGTTTGGTTCACTATCGCCCGATACTTACGGTACCTTTAGGTCACAGTGGAAAATGGCAGTGAAAAAGGATATTGTTGAAGACAGAGTGCTGTTTAGTGTGTATCTGACCATAAACACTGGTAAGCACATTTAATTTATACAGGGTGGATCAGGAGTGCCATAACAAAGTCCCTTTTTGGGGGTGTTTGGTCTCGCTGCCCCTGTCGGTTTTTGGATACTTGGCGAACGGTAGACACGCATACCCCCCCCCCCCCCCCCCCCCCCCCCCCCCCCCCCGTTTGATTTTTTGGTCGCTGAAAATGAAAAGAATGAAGGACATGCTAACACACCCCCCCCCCCCCCCCCCCCCCCCCCATCGTTTGATTTTCCGCGTTCTCTTTGTTACTAGAATCCCACCCCTGATACTGTAATGTGCACACCACAGAAATAAATGTCAAAGTCAAAGTGAAATATCTGCAGTTAAAAAAGGTTCACTCACAGCACAGAAAGAACACGCGTCTAACAATATCCAAGAAAAGTTTCATCTGGGAACGCAGAAATCTCTTTCCCTTTTGCTCAGCCTCTGTGTGTGTGAGAGTGGGTGGGTGAGTGAGTGAGTGGGTGGGTGACTGAGTGAGAGAGAGATTCAATTAACAACGTGCAGGATAAATACTGAACTGTCAAATCTGTAGGAACCATATCACATTTGCCCATTAGAAGTGTTGACAGAACTTGTATACGAGAGCACTGGGGGTGAGAATGCTGGTGTCATACCCTAGAGTGACGACAGATGTCAACCAGACCTCCCCTTTCCCATCCAACTTATGGTACTTTTTCAGTCTTACACCAAGGTATAACTATGAAGAAAAGGTTGATAGAGGCTAAACTGCTTCTTTCACCCATAATGAACCTCCTATAGCCTTCTCATTAGAGGAAAAATTAGTCTTTAATCGCTAGTCTGAGCCTGCCATCTTGTCGCTGGTATCGTAGGTAAATTATCCTCTGCGCATGCATGAATATTTCTCTGCGCGTGCGGGCAAGTGGCAGGTTAGCTAGCACACACGCTTAGCCGCTAAAACAAAGTGGGCCAAAGCCCGCAAAGAGAAACCACCGTGTGGGCCTATTGGCCCACTGAGTCAAAATTCAATGGGCCAATTCAATGAGCAGTGCCAGGTCAATCTTTCATCACCAAGGTGATCGGCGAGAAAAGAAAAAATAAACTTTAAAAAATGAATCCTACAGCGTTCACAGCAAACGGCACTGATTGAATTGTCAGGGTACCTTTTTTCAGTTTCAGTCTAAGCGAGATGTGGTTAGCTGGTTTGTTTCAAGCATCAATTATAGGGTTGTGCAAGAAATAAACATGGCTGGTTGCCGTGCACGTAAAAACGATGCGCCCGATGTCGCACACCCCGGAAAAGCAATGGGCCAACATGATATTCAATGCGTCAATTGGCGCGGGGCGTGTTCCAAAAATTAACCCTGGGACATTTGCAGTTTTTGGTCTTGAAATGAACACAGATTTTAAAAAAAACAAAATGTACATATGTTGGCAGGGAAGGGGTTAACTCTTGTGCATGCAGGCGATGGTATTGTAAACCGCACCTGCATGCACAAGATAAAAATAATCAGAATGATACTCTCGATTGTTGCATACTTCCCTGCCTTCTTATTGTTACTGAAGTGTGTGTGTTTTGGGCCCATAATCAGTTGACTAAAATGTATTTTTCTCTAAAATGTATTTTTTTCGAAAAATGCATTTTTCTTTAAAAGGTATTTTTTCGAAAAATACTTACCGATGACATGACCTATGGGAGTGTCTACTACTTACTCAATTCTAGCCTAAGAACTCGTTGTGTTAACACACAACCCGGGAGGCACTCGGGGAACCCCGAGGGGGCCAAGAGTTGTCTCCCGATACTCCCCATCTGGAACCGAGTACCCATAATTCCTCAGTCAGGATACTTAGCTTACCAGCGGCAAGCGGGGCCGGTGGGAGGGTCGTCCGAGTCATGTCATCGGTAAGTATTTTTCGAAAAAATACCTTTTAAAGAAAAATGCATTTGTTTCATCAAAAACATTACCGATGACATGACCTATGGGAGAATCACGAATAGGAGGGTGCCGCGCACTAGCACACCTTGGGGCCCCAAGGGCCGTCCTCCCCAACGCAAATTCCCGACGACTCTGGGGAGGTGTAACCTACGGCGCTGAAGCGCCAGGAGGGAGAGAAGCCCCCCCCACCAGAGCGAGTAGCCTCGCTGGGCTGGGAAAACTTTGCGAACGAGAGAACATGCCCGCCAGCCCCACAGCAGCCACGATGTGGAAGACAGCACAGTTCCTGACGACTGCGACGTTCGTGGCCCTGCACGTAGCTGATAGGACGTAATTAGCCTCTAAGCTCGCTGAGGGAGGGATCCTGGAATCGGATCGCATGAGTGAGCGTAGTCAGGAAGATCGTCTGACTTGTAGCTTCAGTGCTGCCGTTCCTTATGACGAGGAGAAGCCCGATCCTTGTTATGCTCGTGAAGGAGAGCGAGAGTGGCGGTCCGACTTCGAGCGAAGAGAGGATCCCGAAACGTGTCGTGACGTGGTGTGCGTGTGAGAGTGTCTCCGCGAGCCGGACTCTGTGGCGAGGCGGGTTCACAGAGGCCGAGGAGGATCCAAGGCCTTCCTAGGAGACGAGTGGGGACCGGTTGACCATGGACGGCGCGAAGCACGTCTCTCCGAACCGAGCTCTGTAGTGAGATGGGTTCTCTGCCTGGCATAAGGCTTGGTCCAAGCGCGTTCCCTCCTGGGAACCAGCGCCTCGAACTCCCGACTCCACACACTACCTTGCTGTGTCCAACGTTGAGGGCCTGCCACCACCCACGAAGGCAGACGCATCAGTGTATCCCTGTCCGCTTCCAAGACGGACTCGACGCGGTTTCTCAGGAAGAGATCGTCGAGATAGTTGGACATAGGGCTGAGAGACGACTGCCGCGCCTTGGCCATTACTGCATCCATCAAGCGGGTGAAGACCCAGGGGCTGAGGTTGAGGCCGAAGGGGAGGGCGCGAAACTGGTAAACGGTTCCATCGAAGGCGAAGCGCAGATACCTCTGGGCGGCCGGATGTATGGGTACAGGACCAGTACCCAGGAATGGGGTGATGAACAGGAAGAGCGGAGCATCCTTCCCAGGCTAGGCCAGAGCATCGATGTCTCGTCCAGGAGGGCGAAATCCACAAAGGCACGGGGCACGCCAGTGACCCCACCTAGTGGCGAACAGGTCCACGAAGCGGTCTCGCCAGTGCGCCGATCCTCCGAAGGCCTCCTGGTGCAATCCGCGTGTAGCAACTGGATCCATCGGGGAAACAGGTTGGATCAGACCTCCCACGAGAAGATGACCTACTAGTCTGCGTCAGATCCAAGCCGTTCACGCTCTTGACCGCGAGGTCCGGAGGCCAGGCTGGAGTTCGAGAAGAACCACGGTTGTAGGAGGCGTAGCAGAAGCAGCCGGGCTTAGAGACGACCGAAGGAGAGGAGATCTGACTTCCGAGTAGAGGCTGGGCCATCCAACCGCGAGCACAGCCGCAGC
The DNA here is from genome assembly GCA_036245525.1 of Semisulcospira habei. Classification (NCBI taxonomy): domain Eukaryota; kingdom Metazoa; phylum Mollusca; class Gastropoda; family Semisulcospiridae; genus Semisulcospira; species Semisulcospira habei. Next base: position 120,108,032 of record BTPG01000007.1, on the reverse strand, counting down.
AGTACCACGTGTTCGAAGCCCGGCGCACTCCTGGGTGCCCAAGGGGGATGTCGAGTTGGTTAGCCACCAGGGAGATGGAGCTGCGCCATGGTCCCACAGCGTAAGCGAAGCGAAGGTTCTAGAAGCCTCCTCCGGTCTGCTCCCCGTAGCGAAGTCCAGGAACTCCCCAAGAAACTGGCTCGGTCGAGTCGACAGCACAGAGGGGTCCGTCTGCCTCACGCCGACCCGCTCGGCGCCAGGAGTCGTCGACATGGAGAACGAAGGATAGGGTAAGGAGCTCTTCAATCTCACGACACGAAGGGAGGTACGGACGAGAGAGGTCGTCTAGTCCCGAAGGAGAGTCAAGAGCGGATCCACAGCCGGAAGGGCAGGCAAACTCCTGTGACCTCCCGAGCACCGGTCCTGCCGAGGGAAGCGAACAGCCGGCAACTCCATGGGGGTGAAGAAGATCCGCGAACCGAGAGAAGAAGTACAGGGTAGTCGAAGCGCCTGTCACGAAGTCCGGAGGCCGCTGCCAGCTCCGAGCTGTATCCGAGAGGGCACCAGGGGAGACAGAAGCCGAAGCGCTCGCAGACCCGTTTACCACCCATGCGAAGTCAGAGTACTTCCACTAACTAAGTAATTTGGAACTCACGCGTAAGGCCACAAGCTAGTGAGTCGTCAGATCCCCAAGGTGTATTTTAGTGCACAACTGGGTCGAAACGTGTACTGTAACCTCAAGAGGAGGCAAACAGGTCCGAGCAAGGCGAAGTAACGACAGCATCATCCCCGAGGCACCACCGGAGGGGGTCGGGTGTCCAGAAGAGGAGCAACTGCAGCCAGGAGACCGGGGCCGGAGCACGAAGAAGGGGAAGGGCTGAGTGAGGGGGAGAGGAAAGGGACGAACGGCAGCCGGGCGCGAAAGGGACCGACGAGCAAGGCAGGACAGAATCCCTGGAGCGACATGAAGAACGGCAACTCCTAAGCACGCCCGCAGCGGAGAGATAGCGGAGTGTAGACCTAGAGTGTCGGAAGGGTGACTCCAATGAGGGAGATCCGTAGATGGACGAGCATCCAAAGGTGCAGAGTGGTCCCTCCTCGCGTGCAGGAGAGCAAGAGCGGAGATCCGATCTTGAGTGAAGTGGATTCCCAGTCGTGCCGCGGGAAGTACGCATGCGTGCGTGACTCTGCGAACTGGGCTCTGTATCGAGGTGGGTCTCCGCCTGACAGCAGGCTATCCCCAGGTGCGTACCCTCCTGTAACGCCCGCGTCGATAACCCCTCTCCGCGCACTAACTGGTGCGGTCCGCGTAGCAATCCCTCCACAAGATCGTCAAGGACTCGGGCGGTAAGGAACGGAGACAGGCACCTCCGCCTTGCTGGCTGGTCACCAACAGAACCCTGCAACCACTAGCAGCCGGCCCGAGTTCGAGCGAAGAGCGGATCCCGAACGTGTCGAGACGTGGTGTGCGTGTGAGATTGTCTCCGCGAGCCGGACTCTGTGGCGAGGCAGGTTCGCAGCGGCCGAGGAGGATCCAAGGCCTTCCTAGGAGACGAGTGGGGATCGGTTGACCATGGACGGCACGAAGCACGTCTCTCCGAACTGAACTCTGTAGCGAGATGGGTTCTCTGCCTGGCGTAAGGCTTGGTCCAAGCGTGTTCCCTCCTGGGAATCAACGCCTCGAGCTCCCGACTCCACACACTACCACGGCGTGTCCGACGTGTCGATCCCCCGACGCTAGGGACGTCGGAACTTGAGAGGCTGGAGAACCGGAACAGCTGGTACGTCCTCAGGTCTGGAAACAGTCACCGGTGTCGGGCGTTCGCGCCGGGAAAACCCAAGTTGGGACCAGCGTGCTCTGTAGCGAGGCAGGTTGTCTGTCAGAAGGCTTTGTCCAAGCGCATTTCCTCCTGCACACTATACTGACGCGTCCGGCATGGTGATCTCACAGTCCTCTCGTCGGAACTCGAGCGGTCGGAGTACCGGGAATAGCCGCCGGTATCTCAGCAGGTCTGGAACCAGTCACAAGTGCCGGGCGCTCTCGTCGATAGAAGCTCCAAGGTGAGACCAGCGCCGTTCAGGTCATGTGGCGCAGACGTCACACCAACGTTCGGAGGCACATGGTAGACAGACCTTGTATGAGTCCGACGGTCACTGTAAACCTCCGTGCTGTGTGCAGGTCATCCAGAGGCCCCTGCAACATACCAAAAAACCGAAGGCACGTGGGCGTGGGCCTGAGGGACCCTGCCCTGGTAAGGTTAACTTTCGCAAGACAACGGCACAACCAGCGAGGAACAACCTGTCAGCAATTGCGCGGGCCTGCAATACATCCCCGCAAGGTAGAGAGTGCAGGCAGGCGGGTCCCAGTTAAGCCCAGGTAAGCACCCTACCTGTGCGACCTACCCTCTGCGAAGAAGTGGAGTCGCGGCTAACCTCACTGTCTGTCCATCCCACCAAGGCAACTCCCCAACCACCAAAGTGTGCACCTGTCTTCCCAGCGTATACGTCCTACGCCGGCTACATCCCGGCCCCTACAGGTGTGGCAGACACCCTTGGTCTGGGAGGACCGCCAGGCTAAGTTGAGCCTACAACACATCCTGCACAACAAAACTCAAGCATGTCATGAAAAGTACAGGCCTGAAGCAAGCGGCAGGCCCAGAACCTTTGTCGGAGCGGTGCCCCCGCGAAACACCGGAGCTGTACCATAGCGACGGGCCTCCAGGTGCAGCTTTGATCGTTGTCTTATGTTGCCAGAAGGCAATTAATTTCCTTTCAACAGTAAAACGTTACTGTTGTTCATGTTAACTTGTATTCTTATGCATGTTGTCCATGTTAACTTGTATTCTCATGCACAAGTAGGAATTTAACCAAAGAGCATATACCAGTGTGTTCAGGAGACATAGGGCTGTCTGAGCACTCTGGTTTTTTTTTTTTTTTTTTTTTTTTTTGCGGGAGGTTCGGGCCGGGAGAAGGTCACTGGCGCCGGCCATGAGATGCGTTGGCGACGGGCTCACCCGTCCCAAATCACCGTCCATTTGCAGCCCTGTCATTGTAATTGTGGAATGATCGAGTGAGTGAATGTGAGTTAGCACCTGTGGTGGCAAGAGAATTTATTGCTGCTTATGATTTTCTTTCATGACAGCAACAAAAAGTCATCTTGGTGCCGTCAGTGTCCCCTCAACTGACTAATACTTTGCATCTCCCATGTATCTAATATGCCCTCGTATAGGATAAACAGGTCGGCAGTATGCATAACAAAACAGGCATTACGTGACCGACTCAGTACCGAAGTAAGCGTCGGCTCTCGCCACATTCACCAACGTAATGCGTAGAGGGATGGCTGGAGCATAACACATTCCCTGAACCCAACCAGGTACAAGAGCATAGGTGAGGAATAAGTGAGTAGGTAAGCGCCAGATATAAGGTTAGACATAGCTTTCACCGATCTTGCACACCATTCCCATTCCAGTAAAGGTTTTAACCGCGAGGAACAAGGAGCTCTGCATCGTTAGACGCCATCTTGGAAAACGAAGCTGACCACCTGCGGATCTGCGCCGTTTAAGAATGACCGTTCCAGACTACAACGTCTCATTACTTTCCTCACGTGTAAATGCCTTCTGTTCAACCGCGGAACTTTCAAAACAACGCTGCTAACCACAGCGAAAAGGGAGATTTGACCCTGTCAATAATAATAACACACCAACACAGAGGAGAGGGGGAACGGGCGCGAGGCCCGCCAAGTAAAAGTCAAGAATCTTGGCGCAAGCAACAGCGCAAATGAAGACCGCCCTCGTGCCTGCTCAACCAGTGCCCAGCCCGGGAACCAGCCGAGGGCCAACCCAGCTACCTTACCTTTTCCCGGAGCGGGACCGGGGAAGGGGGGGGGGGGGGGGGGGAATCCAAAACCAAGGCACGCGCGGCGAAGTCCCAGCGAAGTTCACAGCGTAGCCCAGGCACTTCAGGTAGCCAAGCGGGCAGCTGCCAACGAAGAAGGGACACCAGAGCCACCAGGCACAGGGGGGCCCGACGAAGAAGAAGTCAAGAGAAGAACCAGGTCCGTCGAAGACCGGCGAACCGGTCGAAATCCCAAAGTCCGTAGGCTAGAGCAACACGTCTGAACAGCGTATGCCTAAGTAGACTGACTGAGGAATTATGGGTACTCGGTTCCGGATGGGGAGTATCGGGAGACAACTCTTGGCCCCCTCGGGGTTCCCCGAGTGCCTCCCGGGTTGTGTGTTAACACGACGAGTTCTTAGGCTAGAATTGAGTAAGTAGTAGACACTCCCATAGGTCATGTCATCGGTAATGTTTTTGATGAAACAAATACTTACCGATGGCATTACTAATTGGAACATACCCCTTAGCTTACCTGATTTCAGCCTAAGCCAGTGGGGGCCTGACGTCTGCGTCTGGGAGGTAGTCTGGTAACCAGCCAGGAGGTGGGTCTGAAGCTCCACAGGGCGCGACCCTCGTCCCTGTGGAAAGCTGGAAACCAGGAGGAATCAGCTCTGGGGGCGCTCGGCCACAGGTCCTTAGCCGAATCCTTAACTTCATGCTAGGTGGAACCGAAGAGGAGGGACCCGCCCAAAGGAGCACGGCGAAGTTGAGCGACGAAGGTCGAGGGGATGCTGGGACAGTTCTTCAACACGCCGTCTCATCTGATTGGGTCGCAATTCGCTGCCGCCGCCATGGAGTTGATCGCGATGTGGTGCACGGCGTGATTAGCTGTCGCTGCTAACGAGTGGATGTCGGCCGCTCCCAACACTCCTCCACACTCCGCACGACCGCCTGCGTGGCCAAGTCCAATAGAAAAAAAAACCCGCACAAGCCAGGGAATTCCGAATCGGACTTGCCGTGTGGTCCAGACCAGGGGGGAAGAACTGCCGGGCGGGTACCTTGCCTCCAGCTTGTAACTCTGCTGCAGGGTCCACCGCTGGCGAAGGCTTGAGAGTGTCCCGCGTACCAAGCTTGCTGAAACTTGATATCGACGTCAGCAGGGTAACGAGTGTCCGCAAAGAAACCCCTATCCAGCAGCTTACTCCGCAGGTGCTCATTAAAGGCGTCCGCAAGGTCTCTAAATCCTGGGGGCTGAGGAAGGAACTTAACACGTTTCGCCTGAAACGGAGCGTCGACCGAGGCCACAGCCTTCCTCTTGAGTGGCAGAGAGGGTGGGCATCCTTCCAAGGGAAGAATAGCGGAGATCAAATGCGCCGCCTCGCCTAGGGCCCGCGATGTCTCAGATGAACCAGGTGTCTATCCTGTCGTGTCAGACGCTGAAGAGCTGCTGGGGCGGGGGTCCTGGGAGCCCAGGGCTGATGCAGAGTCCTCCAGGTCAGATTGGGGACGTCCGCATCACAAACCGAAGGCGCGGGCGATACGGATACCACGTCACGACGGGGAACCAACCTGTCCAGTAGGGTCTGTCGGGCGAGCGTTCGGGGTGCCTGTGCGCAGGGCAAGGGTCAGGTGAAAGCCGCGCAACCGCTGCCGGGGTACGGGCACTACCGTAGCGCTGACTGGCGATCTTGCTCGAACGACAAGAGGGAAGTCGCCTCCAACGTGAGTCGAGAAAAGCCGGCGGGGAATCGTGACTAGAAGTCCTAGTGGCCCGCCGAGGAGTATCCAAAGAGCCGTATCCACCAAAACTTCCCCGAGGGCTAGAGGATTGGCTGCGAGGAGAGAAATGCCGAGAAGTGCGAGGGACTGGCTCCAGCCGGGAGCCTGACGCAGAGGAGACGGGCTACCTCCGTAGCTATGAGTTCCTGTGCTAGGAGGCCTGTGTGTGCTGGGGGTGGCTGATAGACGGCGATTAGCGGAAACGTCCTCATGAGTCCATGTCTTCTGAGTGCTCTGTCTCTTGGCCGCCCCTTGTGAAGGACCATGTAAGACTGGCAGCGATCTCTTGGTCGCTCCTTGCGAAGGACCATGCGAGACGGGGTTGATTCTCCCGGCCATCGCTATGAGAGGGCTAAACAGGACTGAGTCCAGTGTCCGGCATGAAGAGGGCCCCACAACCGGCGCGGAGATTGGGGGGGGGGGGGGGGGGGGAGCAGGGGTTACGGTCACTTTAGGGTCTTGCACTGACCTGTCACTGTCCAACGGAAGGGTAGAATGTGTAGCCGCTGGGCAGTCCCGCTGATAAAAGTCCCACAGCTGAGACCACTTCTGCTCCTTCCAAGTAGAGCACTTAGTGCAGGTATGGGACGAGGAGCAGACGGAACAGAGAAGACACAGCGTATGCGAGTCCATCGGCCACTGGAATCCTTTACATCTACAGGTGCGTAGCTGCACTGCAACACGAAGCAGAAGCTATGAAAGCAACTGCGTGGGGCCCGTAACGAAGGCCTCGTAAAAACGGACTCGCCCCCCAGTCCGAGGGCTAAGCCCAGTCTTAACCAAAAAAATTAGACAAATTTCCACGGGATATGCCAGTGGCTCCGTAAACAGCCCGTTTACTCGTAGCCATAACCCGAGGCCTTACCTTGCCATCTTCTTAGCCACTAGCGAAACCTGAGACGAAATATAGCCAAAGAATAGTCCAAACAATGGAGAGGCTGAAGCCGGAAGGCACGGCTCACGTGACCGGATGGAGGGAGGGGAGACTACCCGGTCACTTGGATACAACTCTCTGAGTTATGGCCCTTGTCGTGTAGGTACACACAAGGGTGCTTAGGCTGAAATCGGGTAAGCTAAGGAGTATATTCCGATTAGTAATTACTTACTTACTTACGCCTGTCACCCCTACCCGGGTATAGGCCGTCGACGAGAGACCTCCAGCAACTCCTGTCCTGTGCTTCTCCTTCAATTCTACTCCAGGTGGTTCCCAGTCTCTTGATGTCTGCTTGGAGGTCTCGACGCCAGGAGTTTCTCGGCCTACCTCTTTTCCTCTTTCCCTGGGGGTTCCATGACAATGCCTGCCTAGTGATACTGGAAGCTGGCTTTCTCAGACTGTGACCGATCCATCCCCATCTTCTTCGCCCAATTTCATTCTCTGCTGTTATCTGCTCTGTTCTCTCCCAGAGTCTGACGTTGCTGATCTTCTCTGGCCAGTGGATTTTCAAAATTCTTCTAAGGCAACTGTTCATGAAGGTCTGTACTCTGTTGACTGTGGTTTTTGTCAATCTCCATGTCTCTGCTCCATATAGGAGAACTGCTTTTACATTGGAGTTGAAAATCCGGACTTTGGTGTGTTGTGACAGCTCTCTGGAACTCCACACTTTTTTCAACTGGAGAAAGGCTGCTCTGGCTTTACAGTTACCGATTCGTGCTCTGACATCTGCATCAGTGCCGCCTTTTTTGTCTATGATGCTGCCGAGATAGGTGAAGGACTCCACCTCCTCCAACGGGGTGCCAGCAAGCAAGACTGGTTCTTCCCTGGTTGCGTTCAGCCTCATTGTCTTTGTTTTCTGTTTGTGAATGGTGAGGCCCACTTGGGACGAGATGTAAGCAAGCCTCGTGGTCTTGTCCTGCATTTGTTGATGAGTGTGGGACAGTAATGCCAAGTTGTCTGCAAAATCGAGGTCGTCAAGCTGTGTCCACAGTGTCCACTGTATTCCACTTCGTCTGTGCTCTGTGGTCATCTTCATGACCCAGTCTATGGCCAGTAGGAAGAGGAACGGAGACAGCAGACACCCCTGCCTGACACCAGTTCTGACCTGGAGCTCTCTGGTGAACTGCCCTTCGTGGATCACGCGACATGTCATGCCATCATAGCTGCTCTTGATCAGGCGGACGAGCTTTGTGGGTACACCGTAGTGTCGTAGGAGTTTCCACAGAGTCTCTCGGTCCACGCTGTCAAATGCTTTCTCATAATCCACAAAGTTGACGTACAGCGGGGAGCTCCACTCCAGAGACTGTTCCACGATGATGCGGAGACTGGCGATCTGGTCTGTACATGATCGGTTCTTCCTGAATCCTGCTTGCTGGTCTCTCAGCTGGGGGTCAGCGGAGCTCTTCATTCTCTCTAGGATGATCCTGTTGAAGACCTTTCCTGGTACTGACAGCAAGGTGATTCCTCTGTAGTTGGAACACTTGCTGAGGTCGCCTTTCTTGGGAAGCTTGATTAGGTACCCCTCCTTCCAGTCAGCTGGCATCACCTCCTCTTCCCAGATCTTTCCAAACAGTGGGTACAGCATCTCAACTGTTGTCTCTAGGTCTGCTTTCAGAGACTCCGCTGGGATGCCATCTGGCCCTGCTGCTTTGCCATTCTTCAAAAATGCCACTGCTTTTCTGATCTCTTCCCGGCTGGGTCTGTCACAGCTGATACCCCACCCGGGTCTGCCCTGGGGGACTTGGGTGGGGTTAGGTATTTTTTAGTTCCCAGGGTCACCCTGGTCAGCCCCACAGGGTGGGTTTTTCTCTTTATTCTGGGGCATGTGTTTCTGTCTACCCTAAAAACTCTCCCTACTGTCTGCACTGCCTGTAGCTCTTGATATTGGATGTGTGTTGCTAAATGGTCTTAGCTTTATTTATGCCCCATGTTGTAGGTTTATTTAATGTATTTGACCGGCTGGCGACATACATTCAATTTTCTGTTTAGTTTTTTTTCACAAGCAGTGCAGGCACGTCCTGAGAAAGCCTTGTTGCTGTCGGGACGTTAAGCAATGTACAATCAATCAATCTGTCACAGCTGATGGGTAGGTCGGTCTCTGCCGGCTGGATGTCGGGGGGGTCGGGTGGGCTAGGTCTGTTCAGTAACTCTTCAAAATACTCGGCCCATCTGTCGAGTTGGTCTGCTCTGTCTGCAATAGGCTTGCCTTCTTTGTCTTTTACTGGTCTTTCTGTATGGCCATACTTACCCGACAATCTTCTGGTAATGTCATAGAGCTGTTTCATGTTGCCGCTGCCTGCTGCCTTTTCTGCCTCTGCTGCCAGGCTGTCTGTGTAGGCCCTCTTGTCTGCCCTGATACTCCTCTTCACCTCGCGGTTGGCTCCGATTAGTAATGCCATCGGTAATGTATTTTGAGGAAACAAATGAAAGAACTCAATGACAGACAATGTCCAGTCACTTTGTTTCTTCAAAAACATTACCGATGACATGACTACCAGGAGTGTCCACTCCTTGCTCAATTCTAGCCTAAGAACCCGTTGTGTAAACACAACCCGGGAGGCACTCGGGGAACCCCCAGAGGGACCGAGAGTTGTCTCCCGCTCCTACCCACCAGCCCTATTCACCTGTGAACTCCAGTCACGCTTCTTAGGCTCACGCGTTCAGACGTGTTGTCTCTAGCCTCTGGACTTAGAAGTTTTTCGACCGGTTCGGTCTGCCTTGCTTGCTTCGTCTTCGCCGGCCTGGGATTCTACGTGTGCGACGTTGGTCGACTGCAGCTTCGGTCTTGTTCAAGGGTTCCCTCTCTGGCTTTGCCGGTCGGGCTGCGGGTGTCATGGAGCTTTCTCCTTCTCGTACCTCTCCGACTGACAGGTAAGGTAGTTAGAGGGCCCTCGGCTGGTTGCCCGGGCGGGGCACAGGCACGAGCAGCTTGCTTTTTGCGTCGCTTCTCCCTCGGTTGGGGTTTTTTGACCTCTGTTTGGTGGCCTGATTAGCTGAAGAATGTTGGCGCCGGTTTTGGCGGGATTTTCGCGCCATTACCAGATGCGAGTGGTGAGTCACGTTACTGTATCTCGGCCATACCTAACGGTTTTCGGTTTAGACACCCCTCGTTATGACGAAGGCTTGGATACTCACCTGTCCCGGCAGGGTTTGTTTTCCCTCCACCGTGGTTTTAATTAAATGTTGATGGCAGGTGACCGTACGTTGGTTAATCGGGTGCATAACACCACAGTAGCTTGGGGGCCTAAAGCTTAACGGGGTGATTGGTGGACGCTCGCCGAGTGCCTTCATGTTTTGTGTGTTGCAGTGGCCTACTGATGACATGCACAAAATGCGGAGGCTTCCAGTGGCCGTCGGATAAACATGCAGTCTGTCTCCCCTGCGCTGGGTGTGCGTCCGACCATACGTGTGACGTCTGTGCTACATGGCCGGAACTGCGGTGGTCTAATCTCTGGAACTTTTATAGGAGAGAGCCTTCTACCCTCGCGGGTACCTTGAAGATTTCCGAGACGCCTTCCGCTGTGCCCCCGGCACCGGACGTGCGAGACCAACGGGATCCGACGCAGATAACGCCACTGAGTAATCAAGGGACTAGTGCACGGAGTGGGAGTTCGACCGTCAAGACCGCCTCCGTTCGAGAGCGCACCCGGACACATTTGGTGGAAAGAACCCGCCTCTCCCAAGAGCCTGGTTTGGTGGGACGCTCGTGGCGTCCCTCCTCCACCGTCGTTCCCCACTCGTCTCTGAGGAAGCCGCCGGGATCCCGCTGGAGGTCCCCTGGCCGGCCAGTAACCCGCCTCTTCCAAGAGCCTGGTTCAGAGAGACATACTTGCACTCGTCCGGAGCCTCCTGGTTGTGAAGAACGTAGGTGCAGGGGTTCTGCTCGACGTTTCCGCTCTCCTTCGCACGATCGTAGGAGGAACTTCTCGCCTCATCGCTCGTCGCACCGGGACTCACCTCGCCGCAGACGGTTTTCACCTTCTTCGCGTCCCCCCTCTCGGTTGGACTCCCGCTCGTCCCGTCCCTCTTCCAAGTGACCGGCCACTTCCCCCCCTCCTCGTACTCACCGCTCCGTTCCCTCTCGTCGCAGCCGTTCTCCTTGTCGGGATCCGCCTTCGGCTCGCAGGAGGTCCTCACCGCATCGTTCAGACTACCGCTCTCCGCTGCGGAGGGAGTCTTCGTCCGCTGCGGTTCTCCGACGGGATTCCCGGCCTCGGAGCCCTCGTCGCCCTCTTCGGTCGCCGGTTTCCGGACAGCGGGACTTCGACACCCTCAGTTTGGCACCGGAGGATGCTTCGGACTGGTTACTTGGAGGTCTTAGCCGTTCTTCAGCTTCTCCCTCTTCGGCCTCCAGTGTGTCAGCTTCCGTCAGACAGGTTTCTTCTTCCCGGATGGACACGCGGCTGGCGCTGGACGGAGCAGCCAAGCTCATCGCCGCCGCCTTACCGGAGGATGTTTGTCCAGCTTCACCTCCTGTCAAGAGGAAGATTTCCGCCTTCGTGGACGCGGATAGGACGGTTAAGAGGTTCAAGTCCCTCCCACAGCCGGCTAGTTTTTTGGATCTGCGGGACGCCTTCTCGTCTCACCTGCATGCGGAGACTCGGAACTCGTGCCGGAGGGGACGCTCTCGCCTCTTCCTTCCTTTAAAAACAGGATGAAACGACATTACGGCACAGACAGTCTCTTCCTGGCTTCGCTGGGTGATTCGCTCAGCATATGTCGATCTCTCCCCTCAGGGAGCGAAGAGCCTAAAGATTCGGGCGCACGAAGTACGGGCCATGGCCACGAGCGTAGCCTTCGACAGGAACTGCGCTGTCAAGGATATCGTGGCTGCGGTGGGCTGGCGATCAGAATCTACTTTCGCCCGCTTCTATCTACGGGATCTGGCAGGGCAGCGAGACAACCTCGCCTTGGTGGGGGATATCACGGCGGCACAACACTCCCTCCCGGCGCCACAGGCGCCGTAGGTATGCACCTATTAGGGAGTGCAGAGTGTCGGAAGAGAGGAGGGGGCCATGAGCCTAGAGAAAACCATCTGGGGGTGCGGCACCCTCCCCCTGTTCGGCATTCTCCTGGTAGTCATGTCATCGGTAATGTTTTTGAAGAAACAAATTCATTTTTCTTTAAAAGGTATTTTTTTGAAAAATACTTACCGATGACATGACTCGAAGGACCCTCCCACCTGCCCCGCTTGCCGCTGGTGAGCCTAATTTCGTGACTGGAGTTCACAGGTGAATAGGGCTGGTGGGTAGGAGCGGGAGACAACTCTCGGTCCCTCTGGGGGTTCCCCGAGTGCCTCCCGGGTTGTGTTTACACAACGGGTTCTTAGGCTAGAATTGAGCAAGGAGTGGACACTCCTGGTAGTCATGTCATCGGTAAGTATTTTTCGAAAAAATACCTTTAAAAAAAAAAGAATTTTTTTTGTCTGGATTTCAAATAAATAGCTGCATAACTGGCTTTAGGCTGAAAGGTCCAAAATCACAGACTGTCACACACTTTTTATTTGTTTATTTATTCCAGCCATGACGGAGAGAGTGCTTGGTTCGTTACTTCAACGCTGCAGTGACAAGTTGGTGGATTTGGATTTGTCAGCTGCTGGTCGCCTACTCACTTCATACTCAATGTGTATCATAGGTCAGTAGTTTAACCCATAAAGCTTTGACACACTGCAGCAAGGTTTTGATCCACCATGATAGTTTAAGGGTAGTACCAGAATAACTTGTCATCATGAATCGCTTGGTGCCTTCATACTCATTGTGCATCATACATCAGTGGCTGGACCTATTTAGCCCTGACACACTACATAATAGACTGTAATAGTTTAAGGGTAGTGCTAGAATACATTGTACTAATCTGTTTACTGCTGGTTACCTCCTTCAAAGTTGAGTGCATAATACGACAGCAGTTTAACCCATTGAGTTTTGAATCTGGATCAATAATGATAGTTAAAAGGTTGTGCGGAAATAGCTTGGTTCCTTGAGGCACGTTGAGATAAGCTATCCATGATAGTTCATACTCATTGTGCATCATGAGTCAGTGGCTGGACCTATTTAGCCTGCCACACTACAAGTTCAAGGGTAGTTCCAGAATACATTGTACTAATCTGTTCGCTGCTGGTTACCTCCTTACTTCAAACTTCAAAGTGCATAATATGTCAGCAGTTTAACCCATCGAGTCTTGAATTTGGATCAATAATGATAGTTCAAGGGTGGTGCCAGAAATGGTTATCGCCTTTAGGTACCAAGCTACTCTGACACCACCCTTGAACTATCAGGGTTGATCTGTCTCCCACATAGCAATGTAGCCTTCGGAGGACAGGACTCAGATGTTGGAAGTTTTGATGTTTGGCCCCTTTATGATAGCAATTGAAATAAAGTTTTATTGGTTTCCAAACAACAGCCACACTGTACCTTGTACAGAAGATCATAGCGTTTCCCTCCCTTGCTTTCTTCTTTACATGTTTGAGTTAATACTTGAAAGGTTTTTATGTATTTTTGTCAAAAGGCCACTTTTGCCCACAACTTCAGAAGCTGGATATGTCAGGGGTGAATGCAACCAACCTCGCCATGCGGGATCTGTCTGAACATACAAAAAAGCTGAAGGTAACGATGATTAACTCATTCAACCCCAAAGCCGTATTTCCCAAATTTGGGAGGCGTCATCTAACGACTATGCACTAGTTGCAGTAGATGGGTCGACCATGATAATTCAAGGGTAGTGCCAGATTAGCTTGGCGCCTGTCGGCGCCAAGCTAATCTGGCACTACCCTTGAATTATCATGGTCGATCCATCTCCTGCTGTAGTGCATTGGGGCTAAATGGGTTAAAGCTACATTCATTGTGCTATGTTTACTTGCTATTTATCTCAGAATGTTCTGCTTTAAAGGTTAATCGCATTGTTCATGCAGCCACCGGTACTGTTCACAGTACCTGTGGCTGCATGCATGCACAAGGGGGTTGATGACTTGGCCATGATAGTCCAAGAGTTGCACCAGGCTAGCTTGCTATCTGGGAAGACGCCAAGTTAATCAGGCTGTGCCCATAAATTATCCATCTCGGTGCTTATAGCGTCTCTTTCTGTTTCAGTGGATTAAGATGCAGCAGTGCCTTCACGTGGGTGAGAAGGGGTGAGTTTAATATTGTTTGTTTATTTTAGTGTCTTTTGAGAAGTTTCCCAAAGCTGTGAATGTCATTAGCAGCAGAGAAGTTTACCCTTTGCTTGTCGATAGCGGTTTCAGTCGCGATGATTCCTGTAGGAATTTTGCAGAGGGCTAAAAGCTTGAAAACTTGGATACAGATTCAAAAGTTAGTAGCTTGAGACAGAATTTAGTCACCTATCAAATGAATATGTTCTTCAGAGCTCCAGATTTGTCACCAGCCTGGATACCATTTCTGAAGTCATGTAAGTGATTTTTTTTGGTGCATGAGGTGAGCAGGTGATCCTTTTCAGCTTCACTGAGTAGGTGTGAATGAGTTAACACTCTTGCGCATGCAGCCACTGGGATGGTAAACAGTACCGGTGGCTACATGTACAAGAGGGTTCAAACTAATGCTGTATGATGGTTTTGTTTTTAGACTGTGGTGGCTGTTGAAGAACTGTCAGGAACTGGAGTATGTGGATATCAGCAGCAACTCGGCTGTGACTGGCAAGGTAGGCTCTCAGCGTTGTATAGGTCCCCCCACACCCCCCTCCCCACACAAAATCAGGGGCTGTTCATACCCTCTCAGAAAGTTTCAGGTAAACAGCAGAGCCTGTTTTGAGTGAGTACCCTTATGAGAGATCACCTGTCATTAAGAACCATCATTGAGGTGCAGGTTTTCTGTTAACACATTTTGACAGGGATGGAAAAAGTGGAAGACTGTCCATCACCGGATAGCCTTTCACTTTTTCCTTTCCTGTCAAAATTTGTCTGGATGGACAAATCTTGAGAAAAAAGTACTTATCCCTGCCATGTTTCAAGTGCGTGATGGACTGTAGAGCGCCTGGGACGGACGTTTGTTTCCTCAAAACACATTACCGATGACATTACTAATAGGAAACATGCACTTAGCTGACCATTTCAGCCCAAAATTCCGTCATGTACCTACACGACAAGGGAGGCAACCCAAGGGTGCCGTAGCCAGGTACCCGAGTAGCCTCCCTTACCTCCCCATCTGGTGGCGTGAGCGTTGGTGTCACACCAATCTGTTCGATTAGCTTACCGCAAACGGACGTGTTCAGCCTACTGGATCTTCGGCTGTGTACGGTTGTGACCGGTCTTGCCGGTGTTGACTTTGCCTAGGCTTGCCTTGCCTGCCTTGGATTAACTTCGTTCTCTTCAAGTGTTCAGTGCTAAGGATTGGCCGTGTGGGCGCTGGTGGTTCCTTTGGACAAGGCTAACTCGGCGGCGCTCAGTCTCGTCTGCCTCGCACGGCTTACTGCCGACTTCACAGTAGAGACTTCCTGTTATAGAGACATTGATTTGTAGATGCACTTTGTCTACCGAAGTGCAAGTGCATTTGTGATGACCAGACACATGCCTGCTAGATTCGTGACACTAGTCTGCTATGAAGTTTGGAGACTGGATGACAGCAACAAGAGGTGTTGGGCCCTTCTCCACTGCGCACGAGGGACCTTCTACTTCCACCTCGCGGGACGGGCTACAGCTTCTTCGTAAGGCAGTGGCCGATGGCCTTCGATCAGGTCCCCCCCCCCACCGGTCTCTCTTGCCATGGCAAGGTAAGGCCTCGGTTCTTGCCCTCGATCGGTGCTCAGCGCGCCGGGTGGTGACATGTCTCATGAATTTGGCTAGTTATACGGAGGTTTTCTTCACATGTGCCAACGAGCGTCCCAGTAGGAAGGCCGGGACTGTCGCATCTGTGGCTACTGAGCTTGACAGTTAATCCTTTTTAAGCAGAGAGAGAAGTGACGCAGAGCAGCACAGTGGGAGCGTAGATCGTAAGCACGCTCTGCAAAGTGATGGTTCTTTTAAAAGAAAAAAACAAAAAAACAACAAAAAGCAACGGTTCACCTGACCAAGAAGGGGGTTGGTGAGGACGGAATTACTGGGATGCTCTATAGAAGTTGCTTATGTCGCAGAGGTGCCTACCTTACGCGCTAGCTCGTAATTTTACGCATTTTCGGCTCAAATTACGCGAGTACGACCAGTTCTTCTAAAATATGCAATTTACGGGGGAGGAGGGGGGGGGGGGGGGGCTAATTGTGGACTGAAGATCGGCCGCTTTATAGGCTCTCAGCCTCTGGAGCCAGAGACTATGTCACTGAGCTTTGCGCGTGTAGTCCGGCCGCTACACACTGACTAGCCAAGGCAGCAAAAATACTTGCACACAGCGCGCCAAGCGTTCACTGAACTCTGACTCACGGGTAGTAACTAGCGATATCAGAGGGCTCCTCTGCTACAAATGCATGCAACGCCGGTGTGCAGAAAGGACTTTGGTGTTCCTTATAGTGGTGCGTACAAAGTCACAGTATGATATTCAAAGACATTTGGAGTGCGCTGGGCACAAGGCCGGCCGAGGCAGTAGTACATCCCAAAGCTGACATAAAGCACTCTTTCGTTAACCATTTCGGCCCGGCAAACTGCTGTACTGGTTGGCAGTCTCGTATACCGTGCAGCCCGGAAAACCGCTTGAGCGGTGTCAGGTGTTTTATATCGCGCACCCGGTGATGCGCGAGCCTCGCCGTGCGTGTGGTGACTTCGCACTAACATATGTTTACACTAGCACGAGGGTCCTGACAGTGCGTGCGTACTTTTGTACGTTGTATGTGGTCAGCTTTGCAGCGCTAGCATGCGTATTACGGTCGAAATGGCGAGTCAATGTGTAGATTGATATTCGAAGTGATAAAATTTTGTGTTTAAGATAAGATAAGATAAGATAAGATGGTTTATTGCCATATGTTTCCATGTACAAAACAATAAAAACATTGGAATTTGTCTTGATGTCAGTTACTAAGACTAAACACACACACACACACACACACACACACACACACACACACACACACACACACACACACGTGTGCCCACCTACTGTGTGGCAGCATAACCACGTGTTGTCAGCTGGAGCGATCGACGGTTGAGGCACTGACAACGGCAATGACGTACAGCTTGATTCTGAAGCTGAATTTGGCAATTCCGTAATTGATATTCCGTTCCTCTGATGCTACACCTTGGTGCACATGTAGGTGACTGTGGACACCGACACACATTGGTTACACGTGTAGTACGTGCATTGTCTTTACAACACTGGTACTTCCACCCGATCATGTATGAGACACAACATCGTTCAATGCCGCTTATTACATGTTGTCTAGACTGGATATACCGTACAGTGGCAGGTGTAAACATTGCGGCTGGTGACAAAGTAGGAGCCTTACAGTGTATCGGCATACTGGAGCTGCATGGACACTTAACGTGTCGCAGTAACAGATGCCCTTTTTAGTTACTGATGCATATTAAGTAACAGCGATCTGTCATGCACGAAAGACATTTTTGGCTCACGTGCGAAGAAAAAGTGAGTCTGTTCCGAGCCAGCGGTCGTCCGTCCGCCGTCGTGCATGGTAAACATTAACGTTGGCATTTTCTCGGATACTATTGAAGCTACAGTCTTCAAACTTGGCCCAAGGATACTTTGTGGCAAGACCTTTCTAAACATGCCAATTTTAGTGACAGTTTCTCACAAAGGTCAAGGTCACAGAGGATCAGGAAATATATCAGACATTTTGGGACATAATTTCTTCTTTTTTCTCAAACTATTCACAACTTCAAACCCAAACTTGGTACAAAGATACCTGATAAAAAAGACCTATATATGTACACTAGTCGCCTCAAGCACCAGACAGCGCAGAGAGGACTGAATGAATGAATATGTACACTAATTTCGTTGATTCCTCGGAAAAGTCAAGGGTCACAAGAGCTCAAGAAAAATGTCCAAAATGACCATATTTTTACCAAAAAAAAAGAGTTTTTTTTTTCTCGCAAATACTATTCACAACTTCAAACCCAAACTTGCTACAACGATACCTGATATTGTGTGAATAAAATATCTAATAGTGGGGATAAATGTCTTTATTTTAATTTGTTTGCTGTGGTGTATTTTTTTTCGTTGCGTGTTGCGCTGAAATGATTACACAAAATACACATTTTTAAGCAGCCCATTACACAAAATGGTCTAAGAGGGGTAGGCACCTCTGATGTCAGTTTGCGTGGCCTTGCGGAACCGCGCTCGCTCACCGTGCGCTTGGTTGCCTCCGCTATGTGTTTATGTTATGGCTGTGTATATTGGATACGGCTGCAGTTTACACCTGACAGAGGGTTGGTGTGAATGGTACAGCCTTGTACTGGGCATGCAGTGCCCTTATAATACACTCATTATGACATACCCATGTGGTCTTCGGAAACGCGTTGGGTTCTTTTCCGCACTACCGCACGAAGGTTATCTTACTCTGGGTAACTTGGACATGACTTCACTGTGCCGTGCGGCAGGTGGTAGGTACAGTTATGCATGAGTGATGGGATAATGTGAGTCAGGGTGCGCTGCTTCATGTGACCTTCCAGGCCATGGCAGCTCGCCTCTCACCTTGACTATGTTGCAGTTATAGCCCGCACGTGCTGTGGAGACTTCCAGTGGTCGGGCGAGACACTTGTGGGGTGCATCCAGTCTCGCCGGCGGCTTCTGCACGCCCTGGGTAGAAGAACATGGTCACAGCTTGGGGCTCCTTCGGCGCGAACGACCGTTGCCGTCCCAGGATCAGCCACCGCTACCGCTACGGACCGGCTTAGACGCACCAGATCTGGAACTGTTCGGGGACTGATGACTCGCCCGACATTACTATTCGGAAGAACCGGCCTCTACGCGATGGCCAGTTGTCACGTTCGCACCTACACATGATGTGTGATGTGGGGATTTTCTGTGCCGAGTGATATGCGTGCGGTGTGCCGCCCCTGCTCCGGTTGTGCCTCCGGCCGCCCCTGTGATGTCTGCGTGCCCTGGTTAGAAGAGCACTGGTCCCAGCTCTGGAGCTTCTATTGGCGAGAACAACCTACGCCAGCCCACAGCTCGACGCACACCTCGGCCCCTGACCATCTTAAAAGCACCCGCTCGGCTGTTGAGGGACAGCACAGGATGGATCCCCCCTTCCGCACCAACTCGTCCGAGTCGGACCCACAGCGAGTTCACTCACCCCGCGCTGCGGGGAATAACCGGCTTCCATGCCTTGATGTTGGGGGACGGACGACACATATGGTGGGACGCCCCCTTGCGCACCAGCTCGCCAGAGTCTGGCACACAGCGAGTTCACTCTCCCCGCGCTGCGGGAAATACACGGCTACCAAGCCTTGATGTTGCGGGACGGATGACGCACATGATGAGACCCCCCTTGCGCACTAACTCGCCCCGCACGGCGGGAAATAAACGGCTACCAACCCTTGATGTTGGGGGATGGATGACGCACACGATGGGACCCCCCTTGCGCACTAACTCGCCCTGCACTGCGGGAAAGAGACGGCTACCAAGCCCTGATTTGGGGACTGATGGCTCACAGGATGATGCCCCCCCTCGCGCACCAGCTCCCCCGAGCCTGGCCCACAGCGAGTTCGCTCGCCCCGCACTGCGGGACATAGGAATCGGTCACACTGTGATCTGAGACCAGACCGGCAGCTTCATCGTCCCTCACACTACAAGGAGAGACGGAGGACTGACGAACGCGCCTTGCGGGATGCAGCTGCTGGACCTTTGTACTCACGCTCGCGCGATCGTAGCACACAGCGACACTGGTCGCCCTGCACTGCGGATACCCATCCACAGCCCCGCAGCTCCTCAATCCCAGACCAGCAGCATTGTCATCCGCCCCTGCTCTATGGTGACTGCCCAACGTTCTCAGTCCCGCATCCTTGCGCCCAGATCTGCCTTGGGCTCCGACATTACTTATGCCGCTATGCCTCGGACTCCGCCGCGGGGCCCGGGGAGCCGTGTTCACAGTCGTCGCTCGTCCCACTCTGAGGCCTCCTCCATCATCCATCCGCCGCCCCCTCCTGCCACTCGGCTGGGCCCAAGAAGAAGAGAGCCTAGCCCGCAGTGAGATTGCTTGCCCCGCTTGGCTGAACCTATGACACGGCTAAGATTGAGGAAAGAGAACCGCTGCTATCCGAGTCCAGTCCAGCGGCCACGTCGTTTCGCCCCACTCCACAGTGAGTGACTAGTGCCCCGAGCCGGACGAGGCTACTGGACCCTTGGGTTCGCCCGCTTGCTCGAGCATAGAGCATAGCCCACAGCCGCTCAAGGCTTATCAATTGCAGCAGTGGAAGCTGTCGCTACAGCTCGCAGGCCCTTGACCCAACGAGTATACGAGGGAAAGTGGCGAGTCCTGTGCTCTTGGTGAGACGCCCGACGCCCCCACGGATCTGGCGGTTCCACAGCTGGTAGAGTTCTTCCTTTGGCTCTTCGCTGAGCAGCACTTGGCACTGATCACCATCAGAGGTTACCTGGCCATGATCGCTGACACTTACCGCCTTTGGGGCCGGCTGGACGCTGGTGGCTGCAAAGACCTCACCGACCTGATGGCCCACTTCGGCCTCCAGCGGCCTGCCCACCGCTTGCTGATTTCGCGATGGGACCTGCCATGGGTACTGGCGTGGCTCAACTCGGACCGCTCCGTGGGATGTCAGTTGGCCTCTTTACTGGAGGCCCCTGGTTCCCCTGACCTCGTAGAGGCGCTCCGGCAGCAGAGCTCCTGAGCTTCGCTGGCTTCCTCTCTGACTCCTCCGGCCCGGGCGGTCTTGGACAGCACCGTCTGCCTTCCCTGGTACGTGGCTCCCGGTCAGATCTCCACCTGCAGTGGTTACCCCGGCAGTGACGGCATGCGGCTCTTCAGCTTCGCTACGCCGCTTCCCCCGGGGCTTGGACGGAATCGCGACCTTCTTCTGCTGTGCCCTAGCCTGTGGGTGTTCGGAGCTGTTCCTGCAGGCGGGCGTCCGGCGTGGCAAGGACCCCGGACTGCGACCTGCGCCTCCGAGGAAGCCTTGGCCGCCGCGTTGTCTCGGCATGCTGTCCGTCGTTCCTGCCCCGACCTCCTCACCAAAAGTGAGGCGCGTCTACGACAGTCCCTCTGCGTTGTGATGCTGTTCCCCGTTCCTGCCGCGACCTCCTCGCCGAAGGGAAGGCGCTTCTACGGCAGACCCGGCGTGGTCGCTCGCCTCTTCGGTCCTAGCCTGCAGGACGGGACGCACTCGATAGGGACCCCTGACCCAGCCGCTCTCCGCCACCTCTTGTGCCGCTTGCTGCTCCCAGACGACCCTTGGACCTGCTCCTGACAGCTGCAAGGGCCTCCTGACCTCCTTGGATCTCCTCAGGGCTCCTCCGCGTTGCGGCGATCTCCCCTGTGGTCCGCTATCCCGATAGTTCAGCGCATAGCCTACGTTCCTTCGCGACTGGAGGGAGTCGCTTGCCTACCTTCTACGCCCGCCTCGTCACCAGGTGTTGGCGGACGGTGGTACACACCTTGGACTTCGTCGTCAGCCTGGACCTGCTCGTCGCTTTCTGCCTTCATTTCGGGCACGATCTTCCCATTCGGACCGCCTCCTGGGTGGCTTCGGCAAGTAGGAGTCCACGCCTTCACGCCGGTGGTGCACTTGGACGTGCTTCGGGCTGACCGCTACTTGGTGGGACTTCGGGAGCCTCGGTTCTGGACGATGGCCGGCAGATGCTTCTAGCAGATGCAGTTCTCTCCAGAGTTGGACTTCATCCCCTGGGACTGAGGACCGCGGCGGCAGGTGTCGTTCCCCTCGACTGGCTTCCTCCCGTTCGCCTAGGCTGCTCCGGCTTCCCTCCTGGCATCCGTCCCCTGGCGACATCGCGACCCTGGTGCCGGTCTTCCCGATGCCTCACCCCTGTCTCCCCTGCTGGCCGGTTCCTGTCAGAAGCACCCCCCGACACAGACGCGAGCCTCACCGGTTGGGACGCGCTCCTTCTTCTGACTTTCCTCACCGCTTCCTGCCGCTGACCACCAGGCCGCGTGCACAGACACCCCTACGAGATGGAGCTGGCGGCGATTGGGTGTGCCTTTGTCCATGGAAGACGCGCCTCCACCATCTGGGGCTTCTCGTCCTCTCCGACGATGACACTGGGGGCTCCTACTTCTGACGACGGGTCCGGTTCCTCTCCGCTCCCTTGGCTGACTCCCATCACAGATTCTCCGGTGGTGCGAAGATTGCGACAGCCCTCTCCGAGCACGACACCACCCGATCACCTGATGGTCCTGCCGACTTCCGCTTGCAGCATGGCTGACTGCTCGACATCGATTGGGCGCTCCGCCCGGGTATCTTCAGAGGAGACACAGTGGATTTGCCTGCTCCCCCTTGCAGCGGTTGCCGCGCTCTCTCCATCTCTGGGGTGGCCCTCTTCGTGCATGCTTCCCCGCCACCGTTGCTAGTCCCAGGTCCCGCGCCAGCTCGCTGCTAGAGGTTCTCAAGGGCACCGATGGAGGTCATTGCTACAGATTGCAGTACTTACTTACTTACTTACGCCTGCCACCCCTACCCGGGTATAGGCCGTCGACGAGAGACCTCCAGCAACTCCTGTCCTGTGCTTCTCCTTCGATTCTACTCCAGGTGGTTCCCAGTCTCTTGATGTCTGCTTGGAGGTCTCGACGCCAGGAGTTTCTCGGCCTACCTCTTTTCCTCTTTCCCTGGGGGTTCCATGACAATGCCTGCCTAGTGATACTGGAAGCTGGCTTTCTCAGACTGTGACCGATCCATCCCAATCTTCTTCGCCCAATTTCATTCTCTGCTGTTATCTGCTCTGTTCTCTCCCAGAGTCTGACGTTGCTGATCTTCTCTGGCCAGTGGATTTTCAAAATTCTTCTAAGGCAACTGTTCATGAAGGTCTGTACTCTGTTGACTGTGGTTTTTGTCAATCTCCATGTCTCTGCTCCATATAGGAGAACTGCTTTTACATTGGAGTTGAAAATCCGGACTTTGGTGTGTTGTGACAGCTCTCTGGAACTCCACACTTTTTTCAACTGGAGAAAGGCTGCTCTGGCTTTACCGATTCGTGCTCTGACATCTGCATCAGTGCCGCCTTTTTTGTCTATGATGCTCCCGAGATAGGTGAAGGACTCCACCTCCTCCAACGGGGTGCCAGCAAGCAAGACTGGTTCTTCCCTGGTTGCGTTCAGCCTCATTGTCTTTGTTTTCTGTTTGTGAATGGTGAGGCCCACTTGGGACGAGATGTCAGCAAGCCTCGTGGTCTTGTCCTGCATTTGTTGATGAGTGTGGGACAGTAATGCCAAGTCGTCTGCAAAATCGAGGTCGTCAAGCTGTGTCCACAGTGTCCACTGTATTCCACTTCGTCTGTGCTCTGTGGTCATCTTCATGACCCAGTCTAAGGCCAGTAGGAAGAGGAACGGAGACAGCAGACACCCCTGCCTGACACCAGTTCTGACCTGGAGCTCTCTGGTGAACTGCCCTTCGTGGATCACGCGACATGTCATGCCATCGTAGCTGCTCTTGATCAGGCGGACGAGCTTTGTGGGTACACCGTAGTGTCGTAGGAGTTTCCACAGAGTCTCTCGGTCCACGCTGTCAAATGCTTTCTCATAATCCACAAAGTTGACGTACAACGGGGAGCTCCACTCCAGAGACTGTTCCACGATGATGCGGAGAGTGGCGATCTGGTCTGTACATGATCGGTTCTTCCTGAATCCTGCTTGCTGGTCTCTCAGCTGGGGGTCAACGGAGCTCTTCATTCTCTCTAGGATGATCCTGTTGAAGACCTTTCCTGGTACTGACAGCAAGGTGATTCCTCTGTAGTTGGAACACTTGCTGAGGTCGCCTTTCTTGGGAAGCTTGATTAGGTACCCCTCCTTCCAGTCAGCTGGCATCACCTCCTCTTCCCAGATCTTTCCAAACAGTGGGTACAGCATCTCAACTGTTGTCTCTAGGTCTGCTTTCAGAGACTCCGCTGGGATGCCATCTGGCCCTGCTGCTTTGCCATTCTTCAAAAATGCCACTGCTTTTCTGATCTCTTCCCGGCTGGGTCTGTCACAGCTGATGGGTAGGTCGGTCTCTGCCGGCTGGATGTCGGGGGGGGGTCGGGTGGGCTAGGTCTGTTCAGTAACTCTTCAAAATACTCGGCCCATCTGTCGAGTTGGTCTGCTCTGTCTGCAATAGGCTTGCCTTCTTTGTCTTTTACTGGTCTTTCTGTATGGCCATACTTACCCGACAATCTTCTGGTAATGTCGTAGAGCTGTTTCATGTTGCCGCTGCCTGCTGCCTTTTCTGCCTCTGCTGCCAGGCTGTCTGTGTGGGCCCTCTTGTCTGCCCTGATACTCCTCTTCACCTCGCGGTTGGCTTCCGAGTATTCCCCCTGTGCCCTTACTTTGGCTGCTCTTGTGCGACTGTTGTTGACCGTTGCTTTCTTCTGCTTCCTCGCTTCTATCTTCTTCAAGGTCTGTGCCGACAGCCAGTCCTTGTGGTGGTGTTTCCTGAACCCTACAGTGTCTTTGCAGGTTGAGTTCAGCGCCTCTCTAACTGCCTTCCACTGCTGCTCTGTGGTGACCGCCTCCTCTTCATTTACTAGCTCCTGTAGCACTTGAAACCGGTTGGACAGCACCAGTTTGAACTCTTCTCTAACTCCAGTTTCTCTCAGGAGGCCTACATTATAGCGCTGTCTTCTTGTTGTCTCTGTGCGGCTTTTCTTTAGCTTGAGCTTCATTCTTAAGGTAAGCAGATGGTGGTCTGAGGCGACATCTGCTCCCCTCCTCACTCGAACATCTTGAAGGGATCTTCTAAATTTCTTGCTAATGCAGATATGGTCTATTTGGTTCTCTGTTGTATGGTCAGGTGAGACCCAAGTTGCTTTGTGTATTCTTCTGTGTGGGAAGATGCTGCCTCCAATGACAAGTCGGTTTAGAGCACAAAAGTCTACAAACCTCTCCCCGTTCTCACTCATCTCCGAGCCTTGTCCCTGTCTCCCCATCACCTCTTCGTATCCGGTGTTGTCCTCCCCTATTTTGGCATTAAAATCGCCCATGACGATGGTGATGTCTCGCTCCGCACATTTGTCCACGGCACTCTGGAGTCGGTCGTAGAACTCTTGTTTCTCTTCCTCGTCACTGTCATTGGTGGGCGCATAACACTGGATGACGTTCAGCTTGAGCTTTTTCTTGGTTCTAAAGGCTGCTGTTATAATTCTTGGCCCAAGAGGTTCCCAGCCCATCAGCGCTCTCTGTGCCACTGGTGACAGCATGAGTGCTACTCCTTCTGTATGGGGGGCATTCTCCTCTTCATGACCTGAATACAGAACCATCTCCCCACTTAACAGCCTTTTCTGGCCAGACTGCGTCCATCTGGCTTCACTGATGCCTAGCAGGGAAAGGTTGTACTTTTGCATTTCCGCTGCTATCTGGGCGGCCTTGCCGCTCTGGTACATGGTCTTGACGTTCCATGTGCCCATGGTTGTATCCCTGGATAGAGAGAGGCGGCTCGGTCCTGTGGCTTCCGAAGACTTCCGGCTTTCACCACAGGACGTCATAAGTCTTCTAGTAGAAGAACCTTCCTCCTCCAGGAAAGGAATTACTGTTAGTCTTTTCGTCGGCGTTTTTGTAGCTATTTCCTTTTTTGCAGGGTGGGGAAGCTACCCCCACGCCCAACCCCCTTACTAGGAGGACCAGGGGTTTTCTGTCGGGGTCACCTTCCCTTAGACCATGTTGGTTCACGGCACCTTATTTCATTCGGTGCACCCCTCTCACGAGGGACCCCCTATCCACCACCCAGGGGATGCGCCTCAACGCCGTATGGTCCCAGCGCGAGGACAGATTGCAGTCCTTCAACCAAACCCGTCCTTGAGGGACAGGGCAAGACCTGCGGTACTGGGGCGGCAACAGTGCTGCCTTCTCTCTGGCTTGCTTCGAGCGATCCTTGGCGCCGATCACCTGCGGGAGTGACCTGGTCTTGATTGTGTGATTGTGGACATGTGTCTCCACCTGGCGCACATCGCGGACAGGCGGTGTCTCCTGTCTCCGCGGTGGTTTTCCGATCCTCCTACTTGGACCTCTCCCCAGAGAATGCTCAGAGGCTGGAGGTCAGGGTGCACAGGCGCTAGCCCTGGCCACGAGCGTCTCCTTCACCCACTGCTGCACCGTCTGGACTGGGACGGTCGTGGGTTGGCGGGCATGATCTAACCTCGCCCAATGCTGCTACAGTGCCCTTGGGGCACACCGGCGACCTGAACCCGGACTGGGACCTTCATTGCGGCACAGCACTCCCTCCCGGCGCCTAGGCGCCTTGTGGTAGCTTAGCTGAAGTGGTCAGGAGTGTGGGCGGTTCTGGTGGGCCCCTTACAGGGGATTGTGGCTCGGCGGCACTGTAATGCACGCAGACTTGCCCCCAGTCGTACGCACAGACTCTCGCACAACAGACGCATACACCGCCACTGACTCAGACGGGCGCATTCATGCGGTAAAACATAACTCACGGGCTTCCTTTCTAACGGAACTTTTATACAAAAATAAACAATAAAACGCTCAAAAGATTATCAAACTATATACACTTCCCCACTACCAGCATCTCAGCACCACATGCACATCACACAATATGAAAGCCAGGCTAGGTAGTAGTCTCTCACACTCCAACCTGTTTGGTGTTCCCGCCTGGTTACGTTCAGTCCTTTCATGGCTAGGCGTGCAAGTCCTTTCTCGTATGCTCCCGAGTCGTCCCGTCTCTCGTACCGTAGACGTCCTCGTAGCTCGTACCGTATCTTTGCTGTGACCCAAGTGTCTCGGCACCGGTCGCTCACTCCCCGAGTGAAGAGATGGAGAGATGACCTCGCATTAGATCCCTGGTGACTTGACGTCTCGGCGTCCGTTGCTCCAACCTCCGACAAGCACTCTGAATAAATAAAGTCCTAAAACGTAACACTTGCTAAACACACACACATATTGGATAATATGAGATACATTACGTAACCTGGCTGATATGAATAACTCACACGTTCATTCACACACACACACATGCGCCATAACCCGACTACTTTCGTAACACCCCCATATCTCTGTCACTACCTTGAAACAGACTATAACCTAACACTCTCGCTATACGTTATCCCATACGCTGGAAAAGACTATACTTAACCACGTACTACCTTTACAACGACTTAGACATACACCCCCCACATTCCTTTAGTTATCCCTCTCGGTAAATAACTGTATACGAAAAACACCAGTTAACTCACTGAATTCCAAACCAGACAACGCTATACAACCAAATTACTCTTACCAACGCATACTGCCTTTAACTAAGCAACTATCAATAATAAATATCAAAAACATACCTGAATTCTAGGTTATAGAGTCTTGGAATACGGGCTAAGGTATCTCACACACGTCTGTACCCACTGACAATATAGCCCGCACTAACTTATTTAGACCTCTGACAGACTGAGCTCTCGCCTAGAACTCACTAAATCTCTCCGTGTTAACCGTTTCCTAAAGATTCCAAGTGGACCACGGGCCTCACAGACTATCGGCACAAAACAAGCCGCTAATAAAACTGTACCTTATTAAACCTACTGTGTGAACCCTATGCGTTATTTGTTATTCTTCCTATTAGTAATGTCATCGGTAATGTGTTTTGAGGAAACAAATAAATTTTTCTCTAAAATGTATTTTTTCGAAAAATACTTACCAATGACATTACTCGGAGGACCCTTTCGCCTGCCCCGCTTGCCGCTCCTAAGCTAAGCTTCAGACTGGTGTGACACCAACGCTCACGCCACCAGATGGGGAGGTAAGGGAGGCTACTCGGGTACCTGGCTACAGCGCCCTTGTCGTGTAGGTACACGACGGAATTTTGGGCTGAAATGGTAAGCTAAGTGCATGTTTCCTATTAGTAATGTCATCGGTAAGTATTTTTCGAAAATATACATTTTAGATAAAAATTCATTTTGTCATGCTGTCCGTCCCTATGATGGACAATTTTACATCCTAGCGTAAAGCCTGGAGGTATCTTTGACAGGTGACACCATTTACCATTGGAGAGTTCACGCGAGAGAGCATGTCTGTTAAGACCTCTGTTTTCTTGCAAAACAAGTGGTTGCTTATCCCATTTAACCCATTTGAAAGATGTCACTTAACAAATATTTACCAGTTCAAGGAGATGGATTAACCATGATAATTCAAGGGTAGTGCCAGATTGGCTTGGTGGCTGATGGCTCACTTACTGTAGGGCGTCTGGGCTTAATGAGTTAAAACAGGTTTTACTGTGCAAGGTAGTCTGTAGTATGATGTGCATGATCATCTGTGTATCTTACTGTGTGCAGTGTTTCTACATGATTGGACCCAAGATCAGGACAATGACTCTGAATAACTGCAACAATGTGAGTATTGTGTTGTATTTATGTTTGATTTATTTGTTTTTGTTTATCCTGCTTTTGACTTCACATTCCTGCATCTGGATCTGAATGGCACCAAGTTCCTGTGACATACTACAACTGTGCAAATTGCAATAAATCGGCCATGACAGGATATAGTACCTGGTCAGCTTTACGTATACATTGGAAAAGCATCTGGTACCCTTTGACTGTGGTTAGCGCTTTTTGCCGCAGTGATTCCGGCAGTTCTACCCACAGCCAAAGGGCTGATCAGTTGTAAGGTCACACAATTATTTCTCTCCAGTTTGTTTAGCTGTTTCTCATGTGGTGTTTCTTTGTACACAGCTGACCGATTTTGGAATCATAGTCCTGGCAAAGAGGTGCCTGGACATTGAAGATCTGCGAATCCAAAATTGCACCAGTCTCACTGACACAGCCATTGATGCTGTTGTGGTAAGCAGAAACTATTCTTTGAAGAAACACGCTTATAAAGGACAAGTACAAATGGTTTATATAATCTGTGTTGTACGTGTCCTTTCTAAGCATGTTTCTTTCTTTGTTGAGTATTTCTCTGCATTTATATAAACTGTTGGACATCTTTGTTGAGTATTTCTCTACATTTATATAAACTGTTGGACATGTCTTTGTTGAGTATTTCTCTGCATTTATATAAACTGTTGGAAATGTCCTTTGTAAACTCGTTTCTTTCTTGGGTATTTCTTGGCATTTTGCTTGGCAGTCACCTTTTTGGTCTGGATTACTTACTTAGGCCTGTCACCCCTCCCCGGGTATAGGCCGTCGACGAGAGGCCTCCAGCGACTCCTGTCCTGTGCTTCTCTTTTGATTTTCCTCCAGGTGGTTCCCAGTCTCTTGATGTCTGCTTGGAGGTCTCGACGCCAGGTGTTTCTCGGCCTGCCTCTTTTCCTCTTTCCCTGGGGGTTCCATGACAATGCCTGCCTAGTGATACTGGAAGCTGGCTTTATCAGACTGACCAATCCATCCCCATCTTCTTCGCCCAATTTCATTCTCTGCTGTTATCTGCTCTGTTCTCTCCCAGAGTCTGACGTTGCCGATCTTTTTGGTCTGGATTAAAAAAACAAAAAACTTCTTGAAATGTTTTTAACACATTCTGTCCCAGGGTCAAAATTCCCAAGTTTTGAAGTTACCGTCTGAAGGACTGTATTACAATTCTAGAGACGGATTGAGCATGATAGTTCAAGGGTGGTGCCAAAATAGCTTGGTGCCTTTGGGCGCCAAGCTATTCTGGCGCCACCCTTGAACTACCATGCTCGATCCATGTCTTGCTGTGGTGTGTCAGGGCTGAATGAGTTAACATTTTTTTTTCTTTTTCTGCAGACCATGAAAAACTTGAAGAAGCTGATCATTGGCGGAAATTTCAAAGGCGGTACGTGTCCTTTGTGTGCATGAATTTTGAACCGTTACTTTGTTCATGTCCTGAGCCATGTAGGATTTATTTTTCAATCCACTAAGGACCCTTCACAAATTTACTTAAAATTTTCTTAAATTCAAGATTAAATCATATCTGCAAGAGGCATAGATCCTCATGAGCCCCCGCGACTGCGGGGGCTCATGAGGATCTATGCCTCTTGCTAATATACTTTTCACAGTTAACCCTTTGGCTGTTGGTAGCTTTCCCCCCCCACCCCCCCAAGGTGATTCTTGCAGGATTCACCCCAGCAAAAAGTGCTGCCAGCAGCCAAAGGGTTAACCATGCATGTACACATCTGCTGCAGCTTCATACATGCCGTGGACAAAACTGGGCAACCTTCACAAACTAGTAAGTACACTCTACTTCAAATTTCTTTGATGTAATACGGTACTTCCCAGTGCACAAAGCCTTCGGGCCGACATCGGCCGCTGTCGGCCCATGGCTGTGCACGGGCGCAAGCCTATGATGGCCTTTTGCGCATTGGGTCGTTGTTGAAATCTGTGACTAAAATTATGTTAAATGTCCTACAATGACAGTAGGAAAGGTTTTTAAAAAAATAAATTCACTTTTGTATGACTTATTGATTTTGCGTACTTGTATAACTCTGACTTGCTGATTTTTGTTTGTGTTCAAATAGTGCTTTGAAAATAGATTAATATTTTAAAAAATAACTTTCATTACCTCTGTTTCTTTAACACAAGACTCTACAGGAGATGGATCACCCATGATAGCTCAAGAGTAGTGCAGGATTAGCTTGGCATCTATAAATGCACAAAGCTATTCTGATACTACCCTTGCACTATCATAATGGATCCGTCTCCCACAGCTTTACATGATACTTAAGGCGCCTCTCAAAGTGTCAAAAGTCATAAGCAGTTTGTGAATGAATTAAAAGTGGATATTTATTTTCTCAAAATCTTTATCGATGGCATTACTAATAGGAATGGTTCGCTTAGCATACCAATTTTAGCCCAAAAACTCGTGTACATCACAACCGGGGAGGCGACTCTAGGGAGTCCTTATCAATATACCCTGAGTAGCCTCCTCTGCCTCCCTATCCGATGGGGCGCTCACTGTTTCCCGCCAGTCTCTTTACTTAGCTACACCTAACTGGTCGTGTGCACCTCGCATGCTCCAACTGTGTATGGTGGGATTACCTTTTGTGAACGACTTACGCTGGATTTACATTGGACATGTGTTACTACCTGTGTGGTGTTGGGTGCTTGGATTACCTTCAGTTTCTGAGGATTTACTTGGTGGTTTGGTATCTGTGGTTTACTGGGTCTCGGGACATGACAAGGTAAAGCTTCGGTTACTGCCTCAGCCGGCGATTTACCGGCATTGACCGGAGGCTATGTGTGTGACTGACCGGGAGCTTGGACCCTCGCAAGGAGGCTCCGCACACTCGCGCTGGCCTTTGTCTGTCTTATGTTACAGTACCCAAATGAGGACCTGCACCAGGTGTGGCGCTCCAGTGGCCTAGTGATGCGCACGATGTCGGCCTACACTGCTTGGGCTGCGTCTCCAGTCGGACATGCATCTAATGCACGACGGAGGGGGAACGATGGTCGCAGCTTTGGGCGTTTTACCGGATGGAGAGACTGGCACGCAACCCCGCAGCGACCACAGCCTTGAAAGTATCGCAGAGGGGGGCCACCGCCGACATCGTGAGCTTGTTGGCGAAAAAGGGACCTGCTGCCTGCGCCGGTGCCTCAGAGCTACTCCGCCTAAAGTGGTATAAAGAGCCTTAAAGCAGCCGACGGGACTTGCTCTCCTGTCAAGCACTAAGAGCTCCACCCCGCCTTTCGGCCTGGGATATGCCACGCCTCGCACACTGAGAACCTCAGGAAAACAGAGAGCCCAGGCAGCAGAAGCAGGGGACCACCCCTCTGAGACGACGGCGCCCTCCTGCCGTAGGCTGGACCAGCTCCTGGACAAGGCCGCACCCAGGGTGCACCTCTCAAAGTGGGACAGGAAATTAAGCCGCCGACTGAATAGGCCATGAACACAGACTTCAGGGGCCCAAGACTGAGAACGGAGCTGCAGGCGAAATAAGGTTCTCAGTCAGCGCAAAACAACCGAGTCCGAAACCGTCCACAGTGAGGAAGGAAGCTCGGTCTGTCATTACAGCTGACGAGATGTGTTTCCTCGTCAAGGTCGGGCCCCCGGAGCACCACCCCCCGACGGGACAGGCCACGAGCACAGACTTCAGGGTCCTGAGACAGAGAGTGGAGCCACAGAGGGGACGAGGTTCTCAGTTCAGGGCAGAGAAAAAGCAAGGTATGTGGTTCCTCATCGAGTGCAGACCCCGGAGCAAACACCACCCCCCCCACGCGCCCTAGGAGCAGTGAAGGGACACCCAGCGGCCTCGGTACACAGGGACGAAGTCTACACGTTCGGAAGAGCGACCACAGCAGACAGGGACAGGTCACTACAGATACCCCACGCCAGGAAACGTCTCCATTTCCCGCTTCTCCTCGCTGGCAGCGGCGGTTTTCTTCGCGACACCGGACCTCAGAGGCACCCTCCAGTAGCAGCCGATCTTTTGGCCGGACCTTTAGGGACCGATCCTCCTTGAGGACGTGGCGGCCTCGACGTCGTCGTTGGGACCACTCGGATAGCAGCCGCAGGACGGAATCAGCCTCCCTTCGGCACCGACCCATCCCTCGCTAGCGGTCCGCGACGGTTCACAGGAACAGACTCCCCCCGGTGGCTACTCTTTGGTCGGCGCACAGACGTCCAGCGCCTCCCTCTATCTCCGCCCCTGAGAGGAAGGCCTCGGCGATGGTTGACGCACCGCGGCACCCAAGCGCTTCAAGTCGCTCCCTCAACTGGCAGGCTTACAGGATCTAGCTGAGGCGCTCTCGGCGCACCAGCGACAAGACGGCTTCGGAGACCAGGGCTTCTTCTCAGACTCCCGACGGCCAGAGGGGATGGATATCACCTTCTGCCAGCAGTGGTATGGTCTCTCCCAGGCGTTCCAGTGCCCTTCCGGTGGTGGACAAGGAGGCGTGGATGCAGGCAAAGGCACCCCGCAGCCAACGGACACGGAAGCGAGGCTTGGACAGGACAGCTACCTTGGTCCGCTACTTCCTAGCGTGCTTGGGATTCCTCAAGAGGGCGACGCAGTCCGTGGTCAACTGTTATGAGAACACCTGGGACCTCTCGGCTTTGGCCCCTCTGCGCTGAAAGCACACAGAGCTTGTGGCGGCGAATAGGGCGGTGTACCACACCTCGGCCAACCCCATGGCGGCGGCCGCCATCGGCGACCTGATGCGATGGGACATGCTGCTGGGACGATGTCTCTCTCTCCCAGCTACGGGGAAGACACAGGTGCGCCAGGCTCCGCTTGGGGGCACTCTACTGTGGGACCAACTTGGCAGACAGTAAAGGAGACAGTGCAGGAACTCCGGCCCGCCACTGCAGGATTCGTCTCCACCCACTTCAGTCAGCTGCAGAGCCATGGTCGCACCCTGCGGGTAAGAACCCCCTCCTATCCTCTCAGAGGCCGCGGGGGCACCCTCCCCTTACCCGTGCGCTTTCCCCGCACCCTCCACTGCCCGGTCCAGAGGCGCCCGGAAGTGAGGGCGTGGCCGGCCACGCTGGCGTGAACCTCGTCCTCCTGCTGATTCCTGTCGGGGGCACCCTCCTCCTATTCACCATTATTCCTATTAGTAATGCCATCGGTAAAGGTTTTGAAAAAATAAATGGATTTTTCTCTAAAATGTATTTTTTTGAAAAATACTTACCGATGGCATTACTCAGAGGTCCCTCCCTCCTATCCCGCTTGCTGCAGTGGAGCTAAGGCTTAGAGACTGGCAGGAAACGGTGAGCGTGCCACCGGATAGGGAGGCTACTCAGGGTATCTTGGTAAAGACTCCCCTAGAGTCGTCTCCCCGGTTGTGATGTACACGAGTTTTGGGGCTAAAATTGGTTTGCTAGGCAAACTATTCCTATTAGTAATGCCATCGGTAAGTATTTTTCAAAAAAATACATTTTAGAGAAAAATCCATTTTTGGTATTCCATAAGTATCTGGATCACTATCTGTCCTTATTGATGTGATTTTGTTCTCATTGACAGCAATACCTGAATGCAGACTTCAACCACCTGATCACAGATGATGCAGTGACGTCCGTTGTGAATGGTTGTTCGCAACTCAGGTAAGACAGTGGCATATTTTTGTCTGTCTAGGACGCTTCCTTGTGTAATAATGCACATTCTGTCTCATAGTTAACTAATGTTAGTAAATGTACAGATATTATATTTTGAGATGTTTGCTGCTGTAAAAAAGCAGGCTGTTTTGAAGCTTTTGTAAGAGGAGCAAATTTGTCAATGTGCAGAATTTGTTCAGAACAGTTGTTATAACCCTTATCATTCGGAATACACCAGTGTGTGAAATAAGTTTGACTAAAATAGTTCAAGGTTAGTGCCAGAATAGCTTGGTGCCTCTAGGCGCCAAGCTATTCTGACACCACCCTTGAACTAAAACCATTGGTCTATATCCTATCAGTAGGTACTATAATGTAGCTTGTATAAGGCAGTGTACAAATTTGAAGCTTTTAGCCTCAGTATGATATGGGTTAAAGAACAAGTTGTTTCAATGCTATTGTCTAGATCAATGGGTTACACTCACTTTTCTAAAACTGTGTACGCCAAACGCAATGCTGCAACAACAAAAAATCCATATGATGTAGTGTCACTAAAATAATCACATGTATTGAATAATCTTGCAAGATAATGCCGGGCCAGTTATTGTCTGAGATGAAATCGTCACTGAGAGCTTCCTTTGTTAGGCTGCTATGTCTGCGTCTGAAAGTATCAGTCCTCTCTCTCTCTCTCTCTTTTAATTTTTTTTTTTAATTCTTGGCTTGTGCTGTGTCATGTCATTTTTTTTTTTTTCCTTCTTAGTAGTAGAAAACAATTAGTACGATAGTAACTCTGTAATCAGTAGATTAGCAACGGCAAGTTCGAAAAATGGTTGTTACTACCAAAACTTTTACCGTTGTCAAATAAAGGATCATTGTCATTGTCATTGTCATTGTCTCTCTCTCTGCTTTTCTGTCTCTATCTGTCTGTGTGTCTGTCTGTCTCTCTCTCACACAGACACACACACACAGACCCATATTGCACTGCACAAAACCATTAGCAACAGGGCTATTTTGCCTGTACATGTCTCCCACCCAAATCTTGCTGATGTTCTGTTGTAGCTGTATTTGTGAAAAGTGTCCTTCGTTCGACATGAGATGAGCATTATTAGATTGACCCACATAAGAACAAGTAGGGACATAGAGTTTAGGGACATAGAGTTACCACAGACAGTGACCTCTGCATGAAACGATGTCAGTGATTCTGCAACATCAGTTGTCACTAAAGGTCACTGACCCCCAAAGCTGGACTGAAGATATGAATATGCGTTATTTAGCACTCAGCACCACACACACACACACACACACACACACACACACACACACACACACACACACACACACACACACACACACACACACACACACACACACACACACACACACACACACACACACACACACACACACACAGATATATCCACACTGATCATTGAATTGCTGATTCATGCCTGAACTTTGTCAAAGTGTCTTCAGTTCAGTTAAAATGTTGCTGGTTATCAAAACTTTATGCAAAAAGCAACTTGAT
Organism: Semisulcospira habei; assembly: GCA_036245525.1. Classification (NCBI taxonomy): domain Eukaryota; kingdom Metazoa; phylum Mollusca; class Gastropoda; family Semisulcospiridae; genus Semisulcospira; species Semisulcospira habei. The sequence goes on along the minus strand of BTPG01000007.1, from coordinate 120,073,014 downwards.
CTAACCAACAGATGATGTGTTTATTCCGTGCTGGAAGAAAATGATAAAAGTCATAATAATATAACAGTTACTTTGACAGTCTCTGTCTTTGCTAAATGGCAGTAGGTTACAATAGCCAAACCCCTCTTTCCGTCACAGCTTTTGACCATGTTCAGTGTTCCCAATGTTTCGTGTTGATAACTTCTATGGAACTAGTCATCATTCCAGCCATGCCAAGTTTAGCAATGCCAAATTGCATTTTGTTCTAACTAAAGACACCTCTTTGCGTATAGCAAACGCATACTTCCAATAAAACTGATATTTTTGTGTATAAAACACTGGTTTTTTTTTTTTGCATGAGTGCGACCCCTGATATTTCAGATAACTATTGCCTGCTGAGCTGTTGTGTTAACCAAACGAACATTAATCTGCTTGTACTTGTCTTTGCAAGAGTGGTACAGTTGACTGCACTGCATGAGTACCTGGTAATGTAAATGGGGTCATTAAGTGCCATTAAGAGGCATAAATTCTCATGAGCCCCTGCGGCTGCAGAGGTTTATAAGTATATATGCCTGTTGCAGATGGAACAAGCTGGCTGAATCCACTGAATGTGAACACTTTGCAGTTTCTGACCTGCCTCCAACCTGTTTCCTGCATGGACTTATAATACTAATAGTAAATCCCTTGTGCACACTGGCCTAGTCCACTCCTACATCAACCCTTTTCGTCCTGACACTTTTACTTGAAATAAAAATATAATAGTTCAAGGGTGGTGCCAGAATAGCTTGGTGCCTGAGGTGCCTAGCTATTCTGGCACCACCCTTGAACCACAATGGTTGATCTATCTCCTAATTTGTGATGTAGCCTCCATAGGACAATGTGCAAATTTTAAAAAATTCAGCCTCAGGATGTTAGGGTTAAATGTGAATTTCTCAGATTCTTTGGTTGATTTTATTACAGCTTTTTGAATCTGAGTGGCTGCCGGCCGTGCGTGAGTGAAGACAGTATCCATGATCTGGCGCAGCTGTCCAACCTGCAGTATTTAAATCTCAGCTACTTGGAGCAGGTATGTGCAGCTTCACAATTTCTGTATTCTGCTGTTTTGCACTGTAGTGCTTACACTGTTAGCAATTCAGAATCTGTGGTGGCTAGATATTTTAACCTTTTGGCTGCTGATAGTGTCATTTGATTCTGCAGGAATCACCTGGACAAAACGTGCTATTTGATTCTGCAGGAATCACCTGGACAAAACGTGCTACAGTCACAGGTTTAATCCAGCATTAATTCATTTACTCTTTCAGTCACTCTGTGTGCCCGAAGGTTGAAGCTGTCTTCTGAAAGACTTTACAGTTCCGAGACATTGATCTTGATAGTTGATACTACACAGACTGTTCATAGTGATTTTAAACATGTGAATAGTGCGTACATAGCCTGCGAGTCGCAGTCCGAGTGGGACAAAGAGGAAGCTAACAAGCTGCATGAAGCTATTCCTACGGTGTCCGACAGTCTACCTTATCGCTGCAGCAGCCACCATGAGGAGACTGTCCTTGCTGTGCTCCACATCGGGCACACATATGTTACGCACTCTTACATACTAAAACAGGAGGAGCGTCCATGGTATTACGCCTGTGACGAGCAGTTTTCTGTTAAACACTTTTTGCTGTCTTGTGCCAATCTAATTGACACAAGATATAAACACTTCACAGCAGACTCCTTGAAGGTTTTGTTCTGGGATGTTTCCCTGGACAAAATCTTCAGTTTTCTGAGAGAATGCAATATTTTAAACAAGATCTGAGCATTCATGGACTATGTGAACCTCATTATTTTGACCTTTTTGAGAGTCTGTAGATGTTTCCTTTAAAGACTCAGACATTTTAGCATGACATGATATATTATCTTAAGACCTTTCTTTTAGTCTGGCTGGCCAGATTTTTACCCGTCCCGCCGTGAGATGGCCTTAGCCGCCTGCTCGGTGTTAAACCCAAACAACTAACTGACTTGATAGTTGATACATTAAGCTTCACTTCTAACAAGTTTGAATATTGTTTCTGAAGTTGATATCACAACACTTTTTTCTTGGAGGTCCCAACTACATCTCTTTTTGAGAAACTTATTTTATGACGACAAAACACGTTCAGGTTCCCTGGTGTTTTAGTATGTCTGAAGCTCACTGTAGTTAACTCGTTCTGCCTGCGCCCCCACCCGGGTCTGCCCTGGGGGACTTGGGTGGGGTTAGGTATTTTTTAGTTCCCAGGTCACCTGGTCAGCCCCACAGGTGGGTTTTCTCTCTATTCTGGGCAGTGTTTCTGTCTACCTTTGTCCATTCACCTGTATTTGCCTTTTAAAACTCGCTACTGTCTGCACGCCTGTAGCTCTGATATGGATGTGTGTTGCTAAATGGTCTTAGCTTTATTTAGCCCCATGTGTTAGGTTTATTTAATGTATTGGACCGCTGGCGACATACATTCATGTTCTGTAATTTTTTTTTTTTACAGCAGTGCAGCACGTCTGAGAAGCCTGTTGCTGTCGGACGTTAAGCAATGTACAATCAATCAATCAATCGTTCTGCCTGCGACACACCACAGCAAGATATGACTTGACCATGATAGTTCAAGGGTGGTGGCGGAATAGCTTGGCGCCTATAGGCGCCAAGCTGTTCTGCCACCACCCTTGAACTATCATGGTCGATCTGTCTCCTGAATTGTAATGCAGTCCTCAGAGGATAACTCCAAAATGTGGGCATTTCGTGCCTCGGGCACAATGAGATAAGGTGGTGCCAGAATTGCCTCTAGCCACCAAACTGTTTGGGCCTTAACATTTAGCTGTCAGGTCCATCCACATCTTGCTGCACTGTGTCAGGCCTGAGTGGGTTAAATGAACAATTTACTTGCTTGCATTTTCTCAGGTGACAACAGACATAGTGGACCAAATAGCCGAGTCTTGCCCTCTTCAGTACCTGATTCTTCGTGGCTGTCCCAACATTGATGATGGTAAGGTGTTTTGTTTGCATCTTCTGCGCCTCGGTGAGCTATGAGAGTATGAGTCTTGAGCATCTAAGACTTAGTATGCATATTGAAAAGACACCCTATGCAGAGAAAATTTTGGGGTAGTCCCCCCCGTCTTTAACCCTTTGGGTGTCGGGTAGCAGTTTTAGTCGCGATGATTCCTGCAGGAATCATTGCGACTAAAACCACTACCGACCCCCAAAGGGCTAAACCCTTTAACTGCTACTGACGATACATGGGAAAAGATGCGAAGCTACGTGTTCTTTCCACTGAATGGTATCGTCAGTAGCATTCTAAAGGTTAATGTATAGGTCTCGCCATTTTGGTGAGGTTTTTACTCCATGTACAGGTCCGAATTTTCGGAGATTTCACATGTGTACTTACTTACTTACGCCTGTCACCCCTACCCGGGTATAGGCCGTCGACGAGAGACCTCCAGCAACTCCTGTCCTGTGCTTCTCCTTCGATTCTACTCCAGGTGGTTCCCAGTCTCTTGATGTCAGCTTGGAGGTCTCGACGCCAGGAGTTTCTCGGCCTACCTCTTTTCCTCTTTCCCTGGGGGTTCCATGACAATGCCTGCCTAGTGATACTGGAAGCTGGCTTTCTCAGACTGTGACCGACCCATCCCCATCTTCTTCGCCCAAATTCATTCTCTGCTGTTATCTGCTCTGTTCTGTCCCAGAGTCTGACGTTGCTGATCTTCTCTGGCCAGTGTTCACATGTGTATTGAGAAGATATTCCTACTTGGGCCTAGACTTTTGCACAGTGCAAGGTTGAACATATGTTTCACTTTCCAATTTCTCTGCCCAATAGTCTAGCAGCTTACGCAATTTCTGCAGAGGTAAGTAGCTCGTCAAAAGAGTAACAATGGTTTGCAGGTATAAAACGAAAGTACTTATGCCATATGGTTTATGCATGGCAACAATATTTGTCCTTAGGATGGAGACATTTTTGTAGAAGTGTTTTTCAAAAGCTATTTTTCGATGTGAGGGAACCAGTCCTCGTACACGGCCCGGATAAGGTGCAAGACATTTTTTGTGCATAACATTGAAAATTTCAAGCATACACCTTACAAGTTTATTCCAGTGAGTAAACTAAAATCATGAGCAAGTAAACTTGCATACATATTTACGATAAAATAAGTTTAAAAGTAATATTTTTAATGCGGTAAGCATACTCGCGTCGCTAGTTTCAAAATGGCGGTCAGCGAGATGCATTCGAAAGAAGTCAATCAGACGCGCATGGTTGATGCAGCTTTACTTTGCTCCTGAAGTGAAACAGAGATTATTTTCGATTTGAACTTTGAAGTACATCTTATCAACGTCAAATACGTTATTTTTCCTGGTCTTGAAAACAGCTTTTCCCATAGAACTCGGTCTTTTGTGGGAGGAAAGCATATCATTGTGCATTGTGTCTGCCGACCATCTTCAACATTCTGAAGACTTTTTGTCTGGATTCAACATGCATGTTGTTCGTCTGTTTTCCAGCCTAATGGGTCTTAAGTGTAGGTCTGCTCTTTTTTTTTTAAATTAGTGGAGATTGGATTTGTAACTGGTCAAGCACACTTTTATCCGACTGGTCTTAAGCACAAGCCAGGCAGAGTGAAATCCATCTCTGAACCGTTTCCATCTAAATCACCATGTTCAGCTAATCACCTAAATATTTTAAAAAAAATTAGTTTTTACAACACATTCAACCAATCCGCACTCAAGTACTCACAAGAACTCTTATGATCAAGCTTTATCGGGACTGCATCAGACACAATACAGATAGTAGCCCTCTCCATGACATTACATGTTTTATTTATTTATTTATTATTGATTCATTTATGTATTCACTTACATTTACATATTTGTTTATTATTTATCCTTTTAATTATGGATGGAAGGAATTCCTTGATGCACATGATCACTAGTGGGTATGGTAGTGGCCACCAAGGAGAGGAAATTTGTTTTCAATATGCATACATATATGTGCATTTTCATAATCTATCCTTTACTTAGCATGGATATTCATAGGTCCCAGGTATCTCCGACTTATTTTATTTATTAATTTATTATTTTATTTATTTTTTATTTGTTTGTTTTTTTGTTTGTGATGTATGTTTGTACATACACATCAGCATACAATGACATCAGCATACAATGATTGATTGTACATTGCTTAACGTCCCGACAGCAACAAGACTTTCTCAGGACGTGCCTGCACTGCTTGTAAAAAAAACCAACTAAACAGAATATTGAATGTATGTTGCCAGCCGGTCTAATACGCTAAATAAACCTAACCAGACCATTTAGCAAAACACATCCAATATCAAGATCTACAGGCAGTGCAGACAGTAGGGAGAGCTTAAAAAGGAAAATACAGATGAATGTACCAAGGGTAGACAGAAACACATGCCCCAGAATAGAGGGGTAACTCGCCCTGTGGGGCTGACCAGGGTGACCTCGGGAACTAAAAAGTAGTTAACCCCACCCAAGTCCCCCAGGGCAGACCCGGGTGGGGGACATCAGCATACAAGATGAGAACTTACATGTACACATATATATGTGAACATAACATGTACACAGATATGGTAATAGGTGCATACCACCCGCTCCCCACCCCACATACAAAACCACAGAACACCCATTAAAGGACATGCACATCTGTGCATGTTCATAATATATCCTTTACTTGGTATTCATATGTCCTAGTTATTTAAATTTATTATTTATTTTTATTTGTTGGAAAAGTAGGTTTTGTACATATGCTATGTTCTCATACACATACATGGTAATACTGCCCACTCCCAACCCCACTCCACAACCACAGAACACCCACCAAAAGACATGGACATCTGTGCATGTTCATAATCCGTGGCACAGTGGTTAAGGCGCCTGCCACCAATGCCAAAGGTGGGAGGTTCGGAAACGGGTTCCGGCGTCAGACTTTTCTCCTCTGGTAAGTGTCACCGTTAATTCGGGCGGACCGTCGGGGGTTCTTTCTCCGGGTACTCCAGTTCTTCCACCCCCAACCATCCCCCCACCCCCCACACTTTGGTACCAGTTTCAGGCCACTTTACAAATTTCAAATACAAGCGATCAAATATCTCTGTAACTTCAGTAGCTGAACTGGCCCTTCGTCTATCTTGTACTGTGTTTGTCTTAAATGGCGTAAATCCGTGTCTGTTACGTGAGTGTGCGTGTTGGGTTTCAGTTCGCGGCGCTTTGAGTCGATTTGCCCAAAAATTGAGAAAAAGCGCCTATATAATAACGGTATTATTATTATTGTTATTATCTATCCTTTACTTAGCATTCATATGGCCCAGGTATCTTGACTTACTTTATCTTATTTATTTAACTGCCATGAGATGGCATTAGTCACCTGCTCGGCATTAAACCCAAAATGTTTGTTTGTAATGTAGGTTTTGTACATGCACATCAGCATACAAGAAGAAAATATCAACATATATAGATGGTAATAGGTGCCATACCGCCTGCTCCCAACCCCTACCTAAATACACACATAAAACCGCATAACACCTACCAAAGGACATGCACATCTGTGTATGTTCTTAATTTTAATCTATCCTTTACCTAGCATGCATATGTCCCAGGTACCTTAGACTTACTTTATCGTATTTATTTAAATTATTTATTTATTTTGTTTGTTTGTAATGTAGGTTTTGTACATACACATCAGCATACAGCTTAAGAACATACACCATGGTGCCCCTGTGCATGTGGTCACCAGTACTATTCTGTCAGATCTGTCACACCCAGCCAAACATCTCTTCGAGCTTCTGCCCTCTGGCCGGCGGTTCCGTGCTTTTAAAGCCAGCACCTCTCAATTCAGATGCAGTTTCTTTCCAGAAGCTGTCCTCAGTACATCACCATCCATGGAACAACGTGATTCCATGATTTGTGACATATGACTGATTTGTGTTTAATATTGTGTTTATCTATCTTTTAGTGCTGTATATAGGATGATAGCCAACTGAGTGTTATGACATGATGAATGCCCTACAAGTGAGGATGTATTTTACTGTCGCCATGTCACACGAAAATCCTTTAACGTTTTACTTGGTGAATAAATGTCTTATGTCTTATACACGTACATGGTAATAGGTGCCGTACCGCTTGCTTCCAACCCCAATCCAGTTACACACACAAAACCGCAGAACACCCACCAAAAGAATGTACATCTGTGCATGTTCATAATCTATACTTTACTTAGCATTCATAATTATGTCCCAGGTATCTTTGACTTATGTTATCTTATTTATTTAACTGCCGTGAGATGGCCGTAGTCGCCTGCACAGCGTTAAACCCAAATAACTATTTATTTAAATTATTAATTTATGTTTGTTTGTAATGTAGGTTTTGTACGTACACATACACGGTAATAGGTGCCAAACCGCCCCACTTTCAACCCCATCCCACATACACACACAAAACCACAGAACACCCACAAAAGACATGCACAATTGTATACTGATGGATTAATGGACTATAAAACCTATATATAGAGACGAGGTTAAGAAAGTGGCTTGTATTGACTGCCTGCATTTTAGCTTCCCGCCTACAAATCTCGTGTGTACAGTTAACAACACTAAACATGCAGCCATCAGTTCTGTGAAAAGTACTGTTGGCCTCATGCACAGGGACACCAAAACTTAGAGATAAGGCCACACCTGATAACAATAACGGTACTAATAATATGCATACTCAGCCACTAGTTCTGTAAACAGCACCTTTGTAAACAGTACTTACTTACTTACGCCTGTCACCCCTACCTGGGTATAGGCCGTCGACGAGAGACCTCCAGCAACTCCTGTCCTGTGCTTCTCCTTCGATTCTATTCCAGGTGGTTTCCAGTCTCTTGATGTCAGCTTGGAGGTCTCGACGCCAGGAGTTTCTCGGCGCCAGGAGTTTCTCGGCCTACCTCTTTTCCTCTTTCCCTGGGGGTTCCATGACAATGCCTGCCTAGTGATACTGGAAGCTGGCTTTCTCAGACTGTGACCGATCCATCCCCATCTTCTTCGCCCAATTTCATTCTCTGCTGTTATCTGCTCTGTTCTGTCCCAGAGTCTGACGTTGCTGATCTTCTCTGGCCAGTGGATTTTCAAAATTCTTCTAAGGCAACTGTTCATAAAGGTCTGTACTCTGTTGACTGTGGTTTTTGTCAATCTCCAAGTCTCTGCTCCATATAGGAGAACTGCTTTTACATTGGAGTTGAAAATCCGGACTTTGGTGTGTTGTGACAGCTCTCTGGAACTCCACACTTTTTTTAACTGGAGAAAGGCTGCTCTGGCTTTACCAATTCGTGCTCTGACATCTGCATCAGTGCCGCCTTTTTTGTCTATGATGCTCCCGAGATAGGTGAAGGACTCCACCTCCTCCAACGGGGTGCCAGCAAGCAAGATTGGTTCTTCCCTGGTTGTGTTCAGCCTCATTGTCTTTGTTTTCTGTTTGTGAATGGTGAGGCCCACTTGGGACGAGATGTCTGCAAGCCTCGTGGTCTTGTCCTGCATTTGTTGATGAGTGTGGGACAGTAATGCCAAGTCGTCTGCAAAATCGAGGTCGTCAAGCTGTGTCCACAGTGTCCACTGTATTCCACTTCGTCTGTGCTCTGTGGTCATCTTCATGACCCAGTCTATGGCCAGTAGGAAGAGGAACGTAGACAGCAGACACCCCTGCCTAACACCAGTTCTGACCTGGAGCTGTCTGGTGAACTGCCCTTCGTGGATCACGCGACATGTCATGCCATCATAGCTGCTCTTGATCAGGCGGACGAGCTTTGTGGGTACACCGTAGTGTCGTAGGAGTTTCCACAGAGTCTCTCGGTCCACGCTGTCAAATGCTTTCTCATAATCCACAAAGTTGACGTACAGCGGGGAGCTCCACTCCAGAGACTGTTCCACGATGATGCGGAGAGTGGCGATCTGGTCTGTACATGATCGGTTCTTCCTGAATCCTGCTTGCTGGTCTCTCAGATGGGGGTCAATGGAGCTCTTCATTCTCTCTAGGATGATCCTGTTGAAGACCTTTCCTGGTACTGACAGCAAGGTGATTCCTCTGTAGTTGGAACACTTGCTGAGGTCGCCTTTCTTGGGAAGCTTGATTAGGTACCCCTCCTTCCAGTCAGCCGGCATCACCTCCTCTTCCCGGATCTTTCCAAACAGTGGGTACAGCATCTCCACTGTTGTCTCTAGGTCTGCTTTCAGAGACTCCGCTGGGATGCCATCTGGCCCTGCTGCTTTGCCATCTTCAAAAATGCCACTGCTTTTCTGATCTCTTCCCGGCTGGGTCTGTCACAGCTGATGGGTAGGTTGGTCTCTGCCGGCTGGATGTCGGGGGGGGGGGGGGGGGGGGGGGGGGGGGGGGTTTTCGGGTGGGCTAGGTCTGTTCAGTAACTCTTCAAAATACTCGGCCCATCTGTCGAGTTGGTCTGCTCTGTCTGCAATAGGCTTGCCTTCTTTGTCTTTTACTGGTCTTTCTGTATGGCCATACTTACCCGACAATCTTCTGGTAATGTCGTAGAGCTGTTTCATGTTGCCGCTGCCTGCTGCCTTTTCTGCCTCTGCTGCCAGGCTGTCTGTGTAGGCCCTCTTGTCTGCCCTGATACTCCTCTTCACCTCGCGGTTGGCTTCCGAGTATTCCTCCTGTGCCCTTACTTTGGCTGCTCTCGTGTGCGACTGTTGTTGACCGCTGCTTTCTTCTGCTAACTCGCTTCTATCTTCTTCAAGGTCTGTGCCGACAGCCAGTCCTTGTGGTGGTGTTTCCTGAACCCTACAGTGTCTTTGCAGGTTGAGTTCAGCGCCTCTCTAACTGCCTTCCACTGCTGCTCTGTGGTGACCGCCTCCTCTTCATTTACTAGCTCCTGTAGCGCTTGAAACCGGTTGGGCAGCACCAGTTTGAACTCTTCTCTAACTCCAGTTTCTCTCAGGAGGCCTACATTATAGCGCTGTCTTCTTGTTGTCTCAGTGCGGCTTTTCTTTAGCTTGAGCTTCATTCTTAAGGTAAGCAGATGGTGGTCTGAGGAGACATCTGCTCCCCTCCTCACTCGAACATCTTGAAATGATCTTCTAAATTTCTTGCTAATGCAGATATGGTCTATTTGGTTCTCTGTTGTATGGTCAGGTGAGACCCAAGTTGCTTTGTGTATTCTTCTGTGTGGGAAGATGCTGCCTCCAATGACAAGTCGCCCCACCCGGGTCTGCCCTGGGGGACTTGGGTGGGGTTAGGTACTTTTTAGTTCCCAGGGTCACCCTGGTCAGCCCCACAGGGTGGGTTTTTCTCTCTATTCTGGGGCATGTGTTTCTGTCTACCCTTTGTCCATTCACCTGTATTTGCCTTTTTAAAACTCTCCCTACTGTCTGCACTGCCTGTAGCTCTTGATATTGGATGTGTGTTGCTAAATGGTCTTAGCTTTATTTAGGCCCCATGTGTTAGGTTTATTTAATGTATTTGACCGGCTGGCGACATACATTCAATGTTCTGTTTAGTTTGTTTTTTTCACAAGCAGTGCAGGCACGTCCTGAGAAAGCCTTGTTGCTGTCGGGACGTTAAGCAATGTACAATCAATCCAATGACAAGTCGGTTTAGAGCACAAAAGTCTACAAACCTCTCCCCGTTCTCACTCATCTCCGAGCCTAGTCCCTGTCTCCCCATCACCTCTTCGTATCCGGTGTTGTCCTCCCCTATTTTGGCATTAAAATCGCCCATGATGATGGTGATGTCTCGCTCCGCACATTTGTCCATGGCACTCTGGAGTCAGTCGTAGAACTCTTGTTTCTCTTCCTCGTCACTGTCATTGGTGGGCGCATAACACTGGATGACGTTCAGCTTGAGCTTTTTCTTGGTTCTAAAGGCTGCTGTGATAATTCTTGGCCCAAGAGGTTCCCAGCCCATCAGCGCTCTCTGTGCCACTGGTGACAGCATGAATGCTACTCCTTCTGTATGGGGGGCATTCTCCTCTTCATGACCTGAATACAGAATCATCTCCCCACTTAACAGCCTTTTCTGGCTAGACTGCGTCCATCTGGCTTCACTGATACCTAGCAGGGAAAGGTTGTACTTTTGCATTTCCGCTGCTATCTGGGCGGTCTTGCCGCTCTGGTACATGGTCTTGACATTCCATGTGCCCATGGTTGTGTCCCTGGGTAGAGAGAGGCGGCTCAGTCCTGTGGCTTCCGAAGACTTCCGGCTTTCACCACAGGACGTCATAAGTCTTCTAGTAGAAGAACCTTCCTCCTCCAGGAAAGGAATTACTGTTGGTCTTTTCGTCGGCGATTTTGTAGCTATTTCCTTTTTGCAGGGTGGGGAAGCTACCCCCATGCCCAACCCCCTTACTAGGAGGACCAGGGGTTTTCTGTCGGGGTCACCTTCCCTTAGACCATGTTGGTTCACAGCACCTTATTTCATTCGGTGCACCCCTCTCACGAGGGACCCCCTATCCACCACCCAGGGGACGCTCCTCAACGCCATATGGTCCCAGCGCGAGGTTTGTAAACAGTACCAGTGGTCAAATGCACACATACATCATGGATGATGCCACCACTGATCACTTCAAACAATAGGCTGCCCAGTTCACATTGATAAGTGATACCATGAACTAGCCTGCACATGCAGCCATCAGTTCTGTAAATAGTACTGGTAGCCACAGTTCTGTAAATAGTACTGGTAGCCACATGCACAGGGGCACCAAACTTAAAGGTGAGGACAAAACTGCCACCTCACACAAAACGCTACCTACACACACATATCAATGATACAGTCAGTCTCCATGTGCGTTAGGCAGAACAGGCTTAAAGTATGGGACTGTAAATCTTACAGCGAAATATCAAAACCAGTAAGAAGATAATGTAACAGCAGCAAGTACATGTATTTTGAAATCCAATCAAATAAAACATGAGAACTCATCGAGCCCAATGGTGTTATGAGTGGATAATGGAAACACTGAAAGAAATAGTAGGTGTACATTATAAAGTATGTGCCTCCTCCCCCCTCCCCTTAACTAGCTGTTCATCATAAAACATATATATCTCATTCATTTGATCACTTGACTGACTGATTTATTGAATCATCTCTGTGTCATTTTCTCCGTTTTCTTTCTCATTTTAATCCCAAAATATATGTCCGTGCTAATGTCAGCTGCTAAGAATCCTTGCAGTGAACTGCAAATGTCTATATGCAGACAAACTGCAAATAACACAGCAGCAAAATAAGTTCCTCTTTTGTGCAGTAGGCTACTGCTAGCAAGATAGGGTTTAATTTTAAACAAAGCATTGCATGAACTTCCAAGCGTGTTCACATTGTGCTGTGTATTTTTTTCAGTGTGAAGTGTACTGTACCATCAGTGATCACTGAAACTGCATAATTGGCACTGGCAGTGATCGCACATCACAACATAATATAGCTTGTCAGTGCAATTGATTAAAATAATGTTACTGCATAAAATAATTAATCAAGTTCCGAAACTTTGCTCAGCCATGACAGTTAAAACCAATTGGTGTGGCATTCTTTCTCATTTACAGCATGCAACATGTTGCACTTCGGACATAGGTTTCGAAAATAGCGTGTGTTGTGGGTTGCGTTTTGTTTTGGTGCTGTGGTGTCAAAATAAAAAGGGCAAAGCGATGGTAAAGTGAATGGAAATAAACGTGACAAACCTTTGTCAAGACGTAAAAATGCACACAGCAACTTTACACGTTTGCTTTTTTATGGGAAAGAAACACGCTTATGTAGAACAAATCAAAAAGAATTCGTCGGCACACCAAAATTCACAACAAATCCGCGTGTGTGGTGTATCATGTTTTGATCACGTGATTTGGGATACCTTATTGTTGAGTAACGATATTTGAGTTCAAGGCAAGCTTTTTGGTAATTGTTTCTTCTCATAATATATCTAAGTGTGAAAATAGTAATGAAAAAAGAAATTAAATCCTTTTAAGTGACATATAGTGCATACTACCACTGAATACAGGAACAATGAGACCCGTGTAAACTACTGATCCCTTGTGAACATGGCTGCGACAGTCCTGGTTTCATCTGCAGCCGTACTGGAAACAAAATGTGCTACAGAAAAATGTCTCCATCCTCCGGCGGTTTAAAACGAGTGCGCACTGCTTTTATTCATACTAGACTTCATTTTGATATACCCAAACCTTTATTACTCTCTAGAAAATCACTATCTGGTAAACGGCTGATCGTCTATGAAGGGCAGCTGCTAGACTATAAGTGGGTGCTTGGGGCAGTGTCTTCTTACGACCAGTTTTACAGTACATGTATAGTGCCCCCTTCCTCTTTGACCTTATCACAGCCAGAGGACATGAACTTTACATCTGCAGTCACCAGAGACTGTTTTGCATGAGGAACACAGATTTGAAAGTAAGCCCACAAGAGGCAAGATGCTCATGAGCCCCTGCAGATGCGAGGGCTCATGAGGTTCCATGCCTCTTGCAGTTGGGTGGTGTTAGCCAATAGCATGGGCAGTCTAGGGTCTACCATGCAGTGGTTTGAAGATATACCAGTGCTGTAAAGTAACATTGCTCCTTTTCCTTTTGTACAGAGATAAGTTTAGTCCTGCAGACTCGCAGCACCCTGCGCCTGCTGGACATCAGTGGGAATGACCAGGTGGGAAGATTCAGCGTGCACATGCTGAGCTTCCTGTCAACGTGGGATCACTCGCGGTCTGTCGAAGTTGTCATAGGGGGTGTGTGGAACAATACAAACTTTTCTTTCCTGTTTCCTTTTTCTGATTTTTGTTTGTTTCTCTTAACCCATATCATACTGAGGCTAAAAACTTCAAATTTGTACACTGCTATATGCAAGCTACATTACAGTACTTACAGATAAGGATATAGAACAATGTCTTTAGTTCAAGGGTGGTGCCAGAATAGCTTGGCACCTACAGGCGCCAAGCTATTCTGGCACCACCCTTGAACTATTTTAGTCAAACTTATTTCACACACTGGTGTATTCTGAATGATAAGGGTTTAAAGAGGTGAGTTTGTAAGGGCGGAATTCCCAAGTTTGGGGGTTGACCCACATTACAGTTTAGGAGGCAGACTGACCATGATAGTTCAAGGGTTGTAGCAGAATAGCTTGGTGCCTGGAGGCACCAAGCTGTTCTGGTACAACCTTTGAACTATCATGGATGATCCATATTTTATGTTTTAGGGCTACATGGGGTCAAACTTGGGAAAGCTCTCTCTTTCTCTTGCAGTTTAGGCTTTTTGTGAATGTGCTTTTAGAACTAATGATAATGAACTTTGGGTTTAAGGAAATGCAAGGCACCCACATTTTTTGTTGTTATTTCCTAAGTTTGTTAAGTCTTTAGAGGTATGAGAAGAATTGTAGAAGTTGAATCAGGGTTGGTGTTGATTTAAGAGCCAAGGCTTGGTTTGACACGCGTTCTCCATCATCTCTTGGATTTCGCCAGAGAGCCAGAACCGTTTGTCAAAAGCAAGTCGAGGTTTGTAAATCGAAACTACCTGTGGTTTAACAAATTTCTTACGATGTCGTGTGATCTATGTTTCTTGTCTTGCCAGTTTGATGGTTGAGTTGAGTGGATGAAGCCTATGAAAGTGTTTCAATTGCATTCATTTTTGTATATTTTTTGTGGTTTGATTAACCCGTTTAGCCCCAAGTCCCAACAGCAGGAAATTGATTGACCATGATAATTAACATAGTTGTTAAGTAACACTTCCAAAATTTGGGAAATGCACCCATGGTGCTAAAAGGGTTAACAGCGATGTTGACCTTTTTGAAGTTAAACTCTTCCTATATTCACAATCTGTGTCTCTTGTGCAGGTACCAGCATTATGGAGGGAGACAAAGAGCTGCCATGCACACCCGATAGCATCCGCCTGGTGCTGGAGAATCGATCCTCACACCGCCTTCACCCCCACTACATGCTCGACCTCCCACAGTTGTGGGGCGAAGACGATGATTTTGAGGATGGAGAGAGGGAGGAGTGGGAAGATGAAGAGGGGGAGGAGGAAGGGATTGATGAGGGCGACAGGGGATTCATCCCTGAATTCAACGTCCCAATTGAAGAAATAGTGCAGGACATTGCCGCTCAGAACCAGAACCTTGAAGAGCGTCTGCTGGAAGATGGCCTGCCAGAGATCAGAGAGCAGGGTCAGGGAGACATGGAGGAGAAGAGGTGTGTGATAAACAAATTCCAAAAGGTCATGAACTTCCCAGAGAGGGCCCCAGGGCAGCACTGCGATCGGGCAACATTCCACCACCCTTATGAAGGCGTTGTGGAGCTGTGGGACAGTGAAAACCAGACCATCCAAAATGAGCCCTCGTTAGATGCAGCTGCAGCAAGGGCAGTGGATAAGCAGGAGTGGGATCAGTTCAAGGACCACTTCCAGGTGGGCCTCCAGGAGGGACTATGGGGTGTGTGGCGCAAGGAGCAAGGGGAAAGGTCAGAAGATGAAAAAGAAAGTCTCCCAGATACTGAGGGCACAAGACCGAAGAAAGGAGACAGAAAACATAGACAAGAAAGTCTACGTTCCATGGACTTTTGCTGTCAAGATCTGAAAGATCTTGAGAGCAAAAGACCAAAGAATGTGGTCAGAAAGAATGTAGAAAAGAATGGGAATGAGAAGAGTGCAGAACAGAATAGGAGAGCCAGTGATAAAGCTGCAGTGGAGACAGAAAACAAAATCCACAGAGAGCACAAGAAAGGAGACCAAATTAATGAACAACAAGAAAGCAGAGATGGAGAACAGCGCAGCAGCCACAAACGTGACAGTGAAGAAGAGAACACTAGTAATGTTGACAGAAGATGTGAAAACCAAGACAGAACTGTTGAAGAAATGAAAAATGACCACAAAGGTGCAGCACAAGAAAATGGAGAAAATATTGTGACATGCGAGGTTTGTGACGGGGCAGGCTGGAATGACAGCCAGAAATCGACAATCTTGCAAAAAGAGGACTGGGAAAGAATCATGGAGAGGGCAGAAATAGGAGAAAGAGACGAGCAGCAATGTGACCCTGATACACAGGAACAGGAACAAAGGTGGGCAAGGGTCGAGGAATTGCTGAAGAGCGAGCCTTTCAGAAATAAATGTGAACTCATTTTGGAAACTTTCCGAAATTCAGGTGTCGAGATAAGCATGTGGCAGAAGGAATGCAGGGAACGTCTCGGAAAGTTGTTTGATTTCGGGGAAGTATTTGGGCAGCAAGGAAAAGTCTTTGAGGAGAAAATGGCAGTGATCGAGAGATTGGTAGATGAAAAAATGAAGCACATGAGAGAGAATGATTTTAACCCCAATGAGCATGCGGCCACCGCCAGCTGCCTGCACAAGGTGGTTAAGAGACAGGACGCCTGCGGTAGTGTGAGCTGTGATGGAGCCACAAAGCCAGTGCTTTCTCAGCCAGATTCCTGGGAAGATGTGATGGACGTGTACAACCACTGGGCACAGGCACAGGAGGTGGAATGGCAGCTGAGGAAACCCTTTGAAGATAAAATGGAAGAGCTGCAGAATATTATGGAGGAAGTAGAGAAACAAAATGGACCTTTCAGTCAAGGGGCAGAAGGAACAAAGATGGTTGTCACAAAAAGTGGAGAATTGATGATAGTCAGGGGAGATGTGGTGAACTTGGAAGCTGCAGGACGAGGGAAACTAGAAAACAGAGCATTGGCTCAGAACCAGAGAGCTCCCAGATGGCAGCCAACAAACAGAGGGAATGGTGCTGTGCAGCAGGAGCAGAGCACCATGGAGGAGGAGCTTTGGAAAGGAGTGATGGAGTCACTACCTGGACAGTTGCAGGGCTGGCATCCTTTCAGAGCGCCTGAGATAAATAGGAAGGCAGTGGCCAATGTGAGAGCCCAGGCAGGAATTGAAAAGCAAGCACACAATGTGCCAGTAGGCTCTTGCAGTCTTTCTCCTTCACAAACTGCTGTCCATGGTCAAAGACCACACACAGCTGTTTGGGAAAGAGAGGGACGAACACAGACTCCTGTGTGGGAAGCAGAGAGACAAGCACAGACTCCGGTGTGGAAAGGAGAGAGGCGAGCACAGACTCCTGTTTGGGAAGGAGAGAGACGACCACAGAATCCTGTTTGGGAAGGAGTCAGGCGACCGCAGACGGCTGTCTGGGAAGGAGAGAGACTACCTGAAACAGCTGTTTGGGAAAGGGAAAGACAACCACAGAATCCTGTTTGGGAAGGAGAGAAACGAGCGCAGAAAGCAGTTTTGAAAGGAGATGGACAGCAAGTGCCTTCAGGAAGTTCACAAAAGTGGCATGCATCCCAAGCACCTGGGATGCACAGGAGAGCAGTGGCTAAGGGGACTGGCAGCAGAGGAATCACACATCAAGAGCTTGCAACAGATGAAAAAAGAAAAGAGGAGGAAGTTTTTGCAAAACATCAGGGAAGATGGCATCCATTCAGAGCTCCTGAGGTTCTTGGGGGAACAATGTACAGTGGAGCAAAGATGAACTGGGCGACTGGATTAAGAGGGGATCTGTGTGAGGAGGGTGCAGACAGTGCCATGAAGACAAATCAACATTATCCAGAAGAAGAAACATGGGAAGTAGAAAGCTTAGAGGCAAGGCCATCAGGTCTTTCAATAGGCTTGCCCACCCAGAGGCACCCTCTAGGGTCTGAATCATGCTCGGCCACACATAAGGAACTAACAGAAGGTGCAAATGGAATGTGTGCCAGTGGCTCGCTGGCAGTGCTTCCAAATGAGGTGCTGCCAGTGAGACACTTGCACAGTCTGAGACTGAGTGCTCTAAGCGCAGTGCAAGAAGGGAGTTTCGTCGAAGAGGAAGCACAGACTCGGCCATCAGCACCAACCATCAGTTTTCCAGAGGAAGAGCTGTGGGAGTGTGAGAAGATAGAAGCTCCCCCTTCACCATTGCAGCCTTGGCCTGCTCAGAAAGGGAGAGGGGCAGCAGGGGTTGGTGCCAGGCAGACAAACACAGGAAGTGGTGGAGGTGGTCACTTCAGTTCTCGTGAGTAGATCGCGCAGCTTATACTATGCCTACATTTATACTGACAAGCACAAGAATTGCAACATAATTGAAATCATTGGAAACACTTTATTTGTTGGGATTATTTCAATGATGTGGCATTTCCTCCCCAGTAAGCAAAGGTGCTCAGGCCCGTGACAGCTGCATTAGGCCCGCGCACATAGGCCAGCGCACGGCTGTGCGCGGGCCCACTGGCCATTGTGGGCCCAAGTACATTTTGCTACTGGGGTCTGCTCATCAGCATATAGTTGCTTCTGATGATTAGTCATGTGACATTTCCTTTGGTCATCAGTATATTTGCATGTATTCAATGATATTCAAAGTGCAGCTGTTACTTGCTTTGAGTGCAGCAAACCCTCTTGGGCATGCAGCCACAGGTGCTGTTTACAGTACGGATGGCCACACGCACAAGAGCGTTTGATTATGCACAGGACAATTGGAGAATGCAATCCACTTGTGCGTGAAGCTGTTGGTACTTTTAAATCATTCAAGGCGCCAGGCATCAATAGTTGTGAAAGTGTTATGGCGTTGTGGGCGACAACACTAAGCCTATTTTAGTCAGTTTGTGCTTTGCTTGAATATAGTCAGAAAGTGGCCATTGCGCCAAGGGCACTCGCTCAAGCATGCAAACACCATCCTCAGACACTCACATTCACACCATGCAAATGTAACAGTAAAGAAGCAGGAAATTTAGAAACAAAGAAGCACGTCTTACTGGTTTGGTACGTTTCAGGCTGTATTTCAATAGCTGTATTCCAGTAGTTGTATTCCAGTGGCTCATTCACATACGCATATGCACAGGCTTGCACCCTCATTCTCTCCGCCGTACTTTTTCACAACTCTCTTTCTATCTGCAGTTACATCTCATTCTCTCTTAGTCGTTCTCTGCTTCGGTGTATGCCAGGGCTATGACATCATCATACATTAGAATTGAAACTCGGAGAATGATGTCATAGCCTGAGGTACACTGAAACTATACTAATTAATACAATATACAACACTTTCACAAAAAAGCAGACCGAAAGGGTTGACTGCCAGTGCCTGTAATTTAGAAAATGCACACTTCTCTCCCTTGACAGTGCCTTTTCCTACTCACTTGGTAGTTTTTTCTAAACACTTTCACAGCTATTGATGCTCCTTTAACCCATATCATACTGAGGCTAAACGCTTCAAATGTGTACACTGCCGTATGCAAGCTACATTATAGTACTTATAGGCCAATGGTTTTAGTTCAAGGGTGGTGCCAGAATAGCTTGGCGCCTAGAGGTGCCAAGCTATTCTGGCACCACCCTTGAACTATTTTAGTCTTCTTCTTCTTGAACGCTGTCACATTTGGAGTTTGGCTCTCAAAATGAAATCTGTGGTCTTCTGTAGCGCCTCCACAGGCCCGTACAGTACCTCTTGTAGGGTGGCGGGCTTCGGCCATATCTCCTCCCTCAGCAACTGGTGATTCCCACAGTCCTGGATGATGTGCTCTATGGTCTGCTCTGCTTCTCCACAAGGGCACAGGGGAGATGGCACGAGGTGGAAGCATCTGTGCAGGTGGAAATTGAGTCGGTTGTGCCCGGTCCTCAGACGGAAGATGGTCACCTGCTCTTGTCTGGACAGCTGATGGTAACTGTCTAGGGGCCATTGTGGTGGTCTGTACACAGAAGATGGTCTTCATCTCTGTGAAGCTGACTCCATTTTCGTCTTGTTCTTTCTCTGCGCCCACTTTTGCCATTTTGTCAGCTTCTTCATTGCCGCAGACGCCACAGTGTGAAGGGATCCACTGCAGCACCAGTCTGGTGCACTTTATGTTTTGCAGTGCCTCTTTGTAGATGTGGCAGTTTGCTTGCTGTTGCTGCCTCAAGGCCAGACATGGCATCAGTCAGGAAGACAATCTGGGCATCAGGGTCTGCAGTGCCACTAAGGGTATTTGCAGCATGGACCAGGGCTTCCACCTCAGCTCTGTAATTTGTGTAGTGAAGGCCTGTTGGTATTGCCTCTGCCTGCCATTTTCCATTTGGGTACTGAATGTACACCCCAGCCCCTCCATTCTGAACTGCATCTGTGGCTGTTCCATCGGTGTATGCCCGTACCCATGCCTCCTGGGGATACTTTTCTTTCTTGCTCACGGTGCTGTGCTCATCTTTGGTGGTGATGTAGGGTACCGTGGAAGAGATGGTGATGTTTTCTGGCTTACTTTCCCAGGGTGGAAGGTCACTAGTAGGATTCAGAGCCTCTACCTGCGCAGGGAGCTTTGCCTGGTATTTTCTCTGCAGAGCTCTCGTCTCCTTCACAAAGCTTGATCTTTTCAGTCTCCCTGAGGTTGGCTGTTTCATCCTGGCATTCATAGGATGGTCTTTGGAAGACTTAACCTTTGTGGACTGTATCAGGGCTTTGCAATCTCTTCTCATGCGCGGGGGTGGGATGCCTGTTGTCTCTTCCATCTTTTCAATTGGTGTGGATCTCATTGCGCCAGTGATGATACGCAGTGCCTGGTTCTGAACTCTGTCAAATGGTCTGCTGGTGTGACTGGGCTGCCGTCAACCATGCATTGGATCCGTACTCAAGGTGTGGTCTCACTGTGCCTTGATATACATTTTTGAGGATCTTTTCATTGGCTCCCCATTGAGTTCTAGCCAGCTTCCTCATGATGTTCATCTTTCTTCTAGCTTTCACTTTTGCGTTCCAAATGTGCGGCTTCCACGTCAGCCTCTTGTCAAGGGTGACGCCCAGGTATGTCTGTTGGTCTTCATACCGCAGTGGGGTGATGCCCAGTGTTAGGTTGCCAGCCTTTGCTTTGTTGGAGAGAGAGAAGAGTGTGGCTGATGATTTTTCTGTGTTGATGGTCACACACCAGTTGTTGGTCCAGTCTGTCAGCCTGTCCAGGGCTAGCTGCATCCTGTATGTAGCAGTTGTTGTATACTCTTCTGTGCACCAGAGTACCAGGTCATCTGCGTACAGGGCTGCTCTGGCACAAGGTCGTTGATGAAGAGTATGAACAGGGTCGGTGACAGGACTCCCCCCTGTGGCACCCTCTGACGCAGCAGCACTTTTTGGCCACAGTACCCATCCACTGTCACACGGGCTCTGCGATTGTGCAGGTATGACTTGGTCCACCGAGACATGTTCCCTTGGATGCCACTGCGAATGAGTTTCACAAGGAGACCATCCTTCCACATCTTGTCGAAAGCCTTCTGTAGGTCAATGAAGGCAGCTGATGTCACCTTCTGATCTTGAAAGGCATCTTCTATGACCTGTGCAAGGTGTGTTGTCTGGTCTTCTGTACTCTTGTGGCTTCTGAAACCGGCTTGCTCTGGCACGATAATGTTCTCGGAGTTCAGGTACCACTGCAGGCGCTTGTTGATGATGCGCTAACTATTTTAGTCAAAGTTATTTCACACACTGGTGTATTCTGAATAATGGGTTATTGAGTTAGCAGTACAAATGGTACACTGATTGTCTCCCTCGTTGGCTGTGCTTTTTTCAGGAACAACTGGCCCTAGACTGTGAATCTGTGCAGTTTAATGTTATAATGCGTTTTGCATCCCATTTGCACTTACGCTCCCTTTCAAATTCACCGTAGGTTTCTTTTTCACAGAAGAATTAGATACTTAGCACTTACAAGTGTATCATTTTGCAATCTTCCAAATGAGAACTACATTTCTGACTATGGAGGAGCTCATTGTTGATACTGATGTGTGGTACTTTGTGTGCAACAACAGAATATATATATATATAATCACTTTTCCCACGAAAGCCTTGTAACAAACTTCTTAAGTTCCAGAAAAAGATATGGGTTAAATGCTTGACCTGATGCATCCTTTTTAGGGATGTATATTATTGTCTTGTTTACTTGCATTTTTCTGTGGGCTGGTGATTGGGTGCCACATAGGAGGGGGCAGGGGGGAATCTATCTTTGTGTATGTCCAGTGCTGAGTAATTCCCCTTGTTATGAGTACTATTCTACTAGCGCTAGCCGAACCTGTCTGGTTTGTGAGTGACTTTTCCCACAGCCACTAGGCAAAGAAACTAACTGATCCTGTGTACTGTCACACAGATTTTTTTAAATACTTCTTTGCCTTCAAGTTGAAGATTTGGGCTGTATTCATGAACGGTATTACTGAATGCATGTTCAGACGCCATTGTACGTCTGCTCACCTCACAGTGGTCCAAATTGGCCACATCTGCCGGTGGTCTAAATATGCCAAACTGCAGTATGCAGACAAACGCAGATCAAGACACTCGCAAGTTCTGAGATCAGCACAGCGAATTAGGGAGATAACCACTGTACAAGTGGCTGCATGAACAGGGGTGAGGGGGGAGTTATGCTTAACCCTTTGCGTATCGGTAACATTCATGACGATTCCTGTAGGAATCGGCGACTAAAACCGCTGTTGACATGCAAAAGGTTAAAATCTGACATTATGTACGTGGACTGATCTCTGCCTATAACAAATATAGATTTGTGTGAGCCCTGAGAAGCTACAGGGCTCATGAGAATCTTTACCCATGTGCTGAGCTGTAATTTTTTTACTGTACGGCTCTAGGCCATTAGGTCGCAAATCACGGACCACAGTATGGTGCTTGCTATGAGGCTGAGCAGTGCATGATTTTGTGTTTCTAGGGGCTGTTTCTGTGCCTGCTGGGTATGAAGACTCCGACAATGATTTTGATGACTTTGGTGAGGTTAATTACGACGATTTCCTTGATGCCGATGATCCCCAGGCCATGGAGAGATGGGAGATGTCTTGAATTCACAAGAGGCAATTTGTTTTACACCTTTGTACGTGCATGCAGCCTTACAGAGTAATAAGTGGCTGAATGCACAAGTGGGTTAAGATAGGACTGCATTTTATTTTTTTCCCAAATACTAACTATAATTCTTATGCATTACCAGTAAGAGTATACCAGAAGCGTCTGCTCATAGCTACATGCCAGTGCAGGAGATGGATCCACCATGACGCAGATAGTTCAAGGATAGTGTTCAGATCTGCCAAATCAGATGCCAAGCTGATTTGGCACTAACCATGGTTGATCCAACTCCCTGTGGATCCCCCTGGGGCAAAACATTTCAGTTTAAATCCACAGTAGTGTACTGCCGACAGATCGTCTTGTGTATAATAAACTGTCCAGCTACATTAACCCATATCATACTGAGGCTAAAAGCTTCATATGCAAGCTATATTATAGTACTTACAGATAAGGATATAGACCAATGGCTTTAGTTCAAGGGTGGTGCCACAATAGCTTGGTGCCTAGAGGCGCCAAGCTATTTTGGCACTACCCTTGAAATACATAGTCAAACTTATTTCACACGCTGGTGTATTCCGAATGATAAAGGTTAACTCACTTCATGGCCAGTACTGAACCAAATAGACATTGGAAGGCTACACTACTAGGAAAGCCTCTTTTGTATACTTCCACTGGTACTGTGCACAGTACCTGTGGCTGCAGACACACGTGGGTTAACCCTTTGCGTGTTGGTAGCGGTTGTAGTCGTGATGATTTCTGTAGGCATCATCACGACTAAAACCACTACCGACAACCAAAGGGTTAAAACGTGCGTGCCATTTTACAGTGGGAAGTGGTGGAAATTAACCCTCACGTGTTTTCAGCCAACAGTACTATAAACAGTGCTGGTAGCTGCATGGACAATGGTTTTATGTGCCATTATGCAACAGAAAAGTTGCGCTTTTGCACCGAACATTTCCCATCAAGAGTGAGGAGATTTCTCCCCCCCCCCCCCCCCCCCCCCCCCCACCCCGCCAAAAAAAAACCCAACTTCACATTTTGAGTCCAACAAACACAAATTATGTCATGAAAACCATTGCAAATTCAGCACCAAATAGCCCCCTCGGTGCAAGGATATAATGAGGCAAGCAAGGGGCACGATGGTACCGGTTTCAGGCCACTTTATAAATTTCAAATACAAGCGATCAAAATTTCTGAAACCTCAGTAGCTGAGCTGACCCTTTGCACCACGTGAATGTCCTGTCTGCCTTGCACTGTGTTTGTCGTCAGAGTGAATGCATGTGTGTCACGTGAGCGTGCGTGTTGGGTTCAGTTCGCGGCGCTTTGAGCCCATTCGCCAATTTGGGAAAAGCGCCTATATAATAACCGGTATTATTATTATTTTTATGATGCAAAGGCTCATGTGTTCTTTGTCTTTGCAGTTTGGTTTGTGTTCACAGTATCCCAGTTTTCAGTTACATGAGTGAGCTTAGTCCTGCACCAGCCACAAAGCAAGGTGCTCCGCTGTAGCCATTAGCGGAGCACTTTGCTTTGTGGCTGGCACACGGGCCAACAGCAGATCACCTTGCTTAGTGGCTGGTGTATTATTAAGCTCATTCATGCAAATGGCCCCACTAGCTAAACGGTTGAATTGTCTGTCTTGTGTAGACTCAGGGAGAGTTTTTTTTTTTTACACAATTGTTTTATGTTCAATCGTTGATGTCATGCTTTGCCTGTTTGTGTAAATGTGTACAGTGCCCAGCAGGAAGATGGGAATTGAACGAGTTGGAATGAAGTGTTTTCAATAAAAACTAAACATTTAGTAGCTTTCTTGTTTCTTTACAGTTACTGGTGCGTGTCTGTATTGAACTTTCTTGAAAGTGATCTCGATACTTTAAAAAAAAAAAAGTCACATACATGCCTACATGTTCATGCACTTTCCAAGAAATGATCAAAGCACACATAAGAAATTATAAGGCAAAATGTTTATTAATAATGTTAACAATCACTTGAAGTTAACAGTGTTCGAGCTTCGCTTACTTTGAACATCAAAATGTTGAAAAGCAGGTGCAACTATTTTGTCTTGCTCTCGATTTTTCACACAACACACCACACTCTTTCTCTCTCATCCACTAACCTGGTATATACAAACCACTGTTCACCGATGTGGTAAAGTTCTAACGAACACATGCATGTATGTGAACACACACACACTGTAAACAAAATCACGTCAAAGTCAATAAAAGACAAAAAAAATCATAACGTGCGCACAAAAATGTGCCCACAAAATCACTGTTAACCCATATAATACTGATCTCAAGCTACATTATAGCACTTACAGATAAGGATATAGGCCAATGGCTTTTAGTTCAAGGGTGGTGCCAGAATAGCTCGGCGCCTAGAGGCGGCAAGCTATTCTGGCACTACCCTTGAACTATTTTAGTCAAACTTATTTCACACACTGGTGTATTCCGAATGATAAGGGCTAAAGTGTGCGGAAAACTGAACTCGAACCCGAACCCTTCTTTTCCCACAGCACCTGATCGAAAACTGCTGCGGCAAGGTAATAATTTGGCCATTCACAATGATGAGTTTTGTCCCCTTAGAAAACGAGGAGTTTGGGATCCTTTAGAGCTCAAGTAAAATTCATAGCATGTTCGGCATGCTTCAACCGGAGGCAGAGGGCATTCTTCAACCCTTTGGCTGTCCGCAGTGTTTCTTGTCCAGGTGATTCCTGTGCTACCAACAGCCAAAGGCTGGACTGTTTAACCCTTATCATTCGGAATACACCAGTGTGTGTGAAATAAGTTTGACTAAAATAGTTTAAGGGTAGTGCCAGAATAGCTTGGCGCCTCTAGGCGCCAAGCTATTCTGACACCACCCTTGAACTACAGCCATTGGGCTATAGCCTTATATGCAAGTACTATAATGTAGCTCGCATATGGCAGTGTACAGATTTGAATTAGTTATTTGGGTTTAACGCCGAGCAGGCGGCTAAGGCCATCTCACGGCGGTGTACAGATTTGAAGCTTTTAGCCTCAGTATGGGTTAAGCCTCGGACTTGGACAGGTGTCCTCTGATGAAAATACCAGTTACGGAGGATGGAATGACCATGAAAGTTCAAGGATGGCATTAGATGAGCTTGGCGCCGAGCTAATCTGATTACACCCTTGAACCGTCATGGTCCATCTACCTGCCCCTGCAGATCATCAGGTGTTGATTAACTATAACATAAACACTTATGAATGCGTGCACCCACACACATCTTGAAATTGCATGCAAAAGCACTGTTCACTGAAGGGTGAAGAAGTTTCTCAGCAGCCCTGTGGTACTCATCAGTCCCTTAGGTTGTTCGTGACACAGCGGGACGTTTGGTTTCTTCCTCTTTACCTCGTGCTCAATCATCTGCCAATGAAAACAAGAAAAAAATGTTTGAATTAAAGGGCATCGTCAGTATAACATGGTATTTATGAGCTATGATTGATCACAGGGGTAAGGTAGGTAGCAGGTACATGGGGAAGAGTTGGCAACAGACGTTCGGAAATCAGAAGCAAGTTAAATTTGCACGCGTTTCCACGAAACAAAGTAGAGTAAAAGCCAGTACAAACATGCTATACTGCATGTTTGTCCAGGCTTTTAACCCGTATCATATTGAGGCAAAAAGCTTCAAATTTGTACACTGCCATATGCAAGCTACATTATAGTACTTACAGATACGGTTATAGGCCCATGGCTTTAGTTCAAGGGTGGTGCCTGTTACGTGGTAGAGTCATAGTTGTAGTATGATAAACACACCAGACGCATGCACGTAAGGTTCTTTTAAATAAACTTTATTCAGCTGCAACCCGTCACACGTGGCTTAAGGATGTAGACAATACTGGAGTAATAGTTCCAACAATATTTTAATTCAGCGATGCGATCTGCACACAATGCATTTCCAAATGTACCAACACTGATACAATGTCTCTTCTGCAAATGTCCACACTGGTGACACAAAGTTTCTCATACAACGTACACCACCGTTACGCTGCGTCTCTCACAATGTACACCCTATACGGGCCACGTACCTACGATAAACTGTGTGTCTCTACAACTGACAATGCAAGACAATGTACACTCGTGCTCTCCTAGCACCAACTTTATATAGTAAGACATCTTTCTAGAATAATCCAAAGAATTTACTCAACGCAACCAATCAGAACGGAACACGTAACTGAAATCATAAATATTAATAAAAGAAGAACTTTCTGGAATAAACTAAAATAGTCTACAAAAATTCGGCTGCTCATTTCAGCCCTAAATCCCAATATAAAATGATATCACTCAAAAATATGGCAAACCGTTTATGACTTTTCACAACACACAAAGAACGGCTGCTAATTTCACGTGCACAGTAAACAACTATGACTGAAATTACTAGTCATAGACCAGAATAACCGGACAAGCATCTCTTTGCCGAGAAACAGACGAACCGCAGGCCGAACTCCCGTCACGCATGCGTCAATTGATTTAGTCAACCTACGCATCCGCTTTTCTTTCCACACACAACAACAATGGAGATCGACACTGTTTTGCAGGTAAAGAGGAGCAAACATTCCCAAGATTTTCTACCTTGAACACTTATTCAATAAATAGGGGCATACATGGTAGCCTTTTTTTTGTTTTTTGACGGTTTATATTTCGATTGAAGTCTTCCTTTGTGCATTCTATCGTTTATTTGTGTAACACGTGATAGGCTGCTGGAGTAGATCAAGTGAAGTGTTCTAGTATTAGTTTCACGTTTACACGAGATGGAAACTGTTGAAATATAACAGGCTAAAAGAACGTGTCGTTGGTGTGCGATGTTTGGCACCATTTTATATACATACTTCACAGCAACGGGAAATCTCCCACCTTAAAACAACAACACGCAATGAGACAAACAGACCCCAAGTAAAACAAAGGGAGGGAACAAACACAGCAACGAACGAAATATAAATACAAGGTTAACTCCCCCACTAATAACAAACGCACAAAACACCAACAGTGCTACATGCAGCCCCTGACAACGCAATGAACCGGACAACAAAAACCAGTGACAATTATTTAAAAAAAAAAAATAAATAAAAAAAAAAACACAGAACAATCACAAGTGTGGTTAGGTGGGTCCGCTGATGAAAGCAGTACCTAGCTTATTGCAAGCGAAAATGTGCTCGAAATACACAAAGGGAATGAAGTGATGTAACAAAATCTAGACCTGGGTCATAAAACCTTGTGTATACGGCCAAGCCAGAACAAACAGGCTAAAAGAACGTGTCGTTGGTGTGCGATGTTTGGCACCAGTTTATACACACACGAGTCCCGAATAAATCGCAGGATAAAACTTTTGTATAGTAGTGAATTGAACTTAATATGATTAGAACGAGCTTATATTCTAGGTAAATAATACTTATCCAACTTCACGCATTCCTGTCGAAAGTGTCTAGAACAAATCTTTGCAGTGTCTTTGTTAAAATTGCTAGTGTCTGCACGATTCACGGCGTGAACAAGCTCTCTCTCCCACTTCAAGTCCTTTGGTTGGCGAATGGAGAAAAACGACAGCCCCTTGTGCTTTCCGTTGCATGCACCACAACCCACAATCGTACAACTTGCACCAGGCATAATGCAAGACAAAAGACACTTTACAAACTGCACCACTAACCAAAATCATAGATAACTAAAAACATTCCACGTGAAAAGCTCTCCGATGTACTGAACCGGAATAATGAGTTGACTGATGCGCAAGAATAGTTGCGCGACGAGTGCAGAGACCGGAAGCAGGAGAGAGAGCGGTCCGGTTATTTATGGTCTATGCTACAGTGTAGCAAACTGTTGCTTATACTTCGACGTCACATGTAAGATCACTCAACAGCGCGATTTTGCTCGAACGATCTGGTTCATTCTAAGCTAATCTATGCAAAACAAACGACCGCTCTTCTCCGTGCGACTATTCTAGAAGCTTCCGAACTAAAATTAGCGTATCATAACAAAGCGAAATTTGCTCTACGCGCGAACGAAAGAAAATCTTACTAAAAAGGTACGTGAATCGTAACCATGATAGCTCAAATAAATATCTGATCGTTTCCTATGATTAACACATGCATGCTCTCACAGGACAACACAACCACAATCGTAATAGTGCCAGAATAGCCTGGCGCCTCTAGGCGCCGAGCTATTCTGGCACTACCCTCAAACTATTTTAGTCAAACTTATTTCACACACTGGTGTATTCCAAATGATAAGGGTTAATCCACTATTTTTGTCGATACACCTGCAATTTGTACCTACTCCTAATATCAGGAAAACATCTATTGTAAAAATACATGGAGGCAAGTAAGGGCTTGGCATTTTCAAATCGTGGCTTCTGCAAATTCACATGCTGTATATTTGAAATTATTATTTTTGTTAAGAAATACCTGACAAAACAAGAAACATGTTTGCAAAGGACAAATACAACACAGTTTAATACATTTTGGGGGGTTAAAACCCTGTTTCAAAATAGACACAGACGAAAATATATGCATCATCACTTGCCTCAAAGAGATAAGCCGCTGACTGTATTTCTATTGATCTGCATATTTTTTTTTTAAAAAAGGGTTCAAACCCCGAAAAGCAATAATCTGTGTTATAAATGTCCTTTCTAAGTGTGTTTCTTTCTCCTTTTCTTTTTTTCCCCCATTTTACATAGGTAGGAAAAGGTGCCAGTCCCTTTTTCTTTGATTTTGTCGATGATGTACCAACAGTACCAGTGGCTCTATGCACATGAGAGCTAACAATCAGAAATACGGTAAAAATGAAAACGCACCTGTTCAGTGTTGGCTTCGAGATAGTCTGACAGATCTTGTTCCTGTGTTGGAAGATGGTTGACCTTCTGAGCTTCTGATGCTACACCAGGGCTGAAGTGATTCTGGAGGGTCTGTCAACAGACATATGGCAAAAATTAACCCATATCATACTGGGGCTAAAAGCTTCAAATTTGTACACTGCCATATGCAAGCTACATTTATAGTACATGTACTTACAGATAAGGATATAGACCAATGGCTTTAGTTCAAGGGTGGTGCCAGAACAGCTTGGCGCCTAGAGGTGGCCAAGCTATTCTGGCACCACCCTTGAACTATTTTAGTCAAACTTATTTTACACACTGGTGTATTCCGAATGATAAGGGTTAAATGTCCAGAAACACATATCTTAACCCTTTGTTTGTTGGTAGCGGTTTTAGTCTTGATGATTTCTGTAGGAATCATCTCGACTAAACCCACTATTGACATGCACAATAGTAATAAAGATGAGATAGGTAAAAAAAAAATCCCAATTCAGAGAAAAGATAATACTACAGGCTGTGTTACAAGAACAGCTAAATCATAATACAGTCTACTCCGTTTACAACAAGGTCGGATATAACACAAGCCGGATACAGCAACATCTTTTCAAAGATCTCAACAGCAGTTTTTCAACATAAATTACTTCGCTTAATTAACCCATATCATACTGAGGCTAAAAGCTTCAAATTTGTACACTGCCATATGCAAGCTACATTATAGTACTTACAGATAGGATAGAGACCAATGGCTTTAGTTCAAGGGTGGCCCCAGAATAGCTTGGCGCCTAGAGGCGCCAAGCTATTCTGGCACCACCCTTGAACTGTTTTAGTCACACTTGTTTCACACACTGGTGTATTCCGAATGATAAGGGTTATAACAAACATCGGATATAACAACATGAAAAACTGGGCCCCCTGGCGATTTGTTATAGCCAGAGTTTACTGTAAATAAAAATTCTGCACGACCAAAGTCTACAAACAAAAATCCACATACAGATTTTAGTGACAGCATCCATGCACTGATTGGATTTTGAGCATAGAACAAGTTTAACTCTTTGGCTGTGTCAGTAGCAGGTTTTGTTGCGATGATTCCTGCTGGAATGATAACAAAAACCACTATCGACAGGCAAAGGGTTAAAAAACCAAAGCTATCCTTTTTTTTTTTTTTTAACATACATCATATCTGCCTTTGTTTACAGAGCCATGAAGTACAAATCCATAACAATTATTACAAAAGTTACAGCATAATCATATCATTTCACAAACGTTTGTGTTATGTCTTTAGCTACTTTTGTTAAAGTGTTGTTCAATAAAATGATGGCTCGGCAGCAGAAAACGTGACACGCCCCAATAAATTACGTCCAGAAAAATCAAACACTACCTTGATCTCCCAAAGACTGCTGTCCATGGCTCGTGTTTTGGCAGGGTCCGGCTCATCCTCAATGAATGGGTCTTGGCCGATTGTCCCACCATCCGGGCGGTGAATGAGCACTGAACAGTTCGGGTGGCGCACTATAAGGTTTAGAACGAAGACCACACATAGCCGTGCTCCTGCAGGTGGCGCCGTTAAAGACAGGCGAGATATTCTCTTCATGAATGAGGCAACGAGGTAGCTTGGAAGATGCCTTGTGGAACAGAGATTAAAAAATGCTACTAATCACTCTTGCGACATTAACTCGTTCGCGGCCAGCCGCATCTGGATATGCGGCATATGCCATGCATCCAGATGTGGTTGGCCATGAATGAGTTAACCCCTTTGTGAATGCAGCATCCCCCTCCCCATACACTTTACAGTATTGGTGGCTACAAGCACATGGGGGTCAAAAGCAAACATTGAGCCAAACGATAAAAATTGCATAAAGAGTTGTCCACAACAAAAAAAAAAAGCATTACACCAAACTGTAATTTCAATGAAGGTAAGAGTTTGATGTCTTAACAGTAACAAGAAAGGCAAAGCCATTATGGTTCATGTGTATGACCTATTTACATATGTGTGACCTTTGTGACAATAATTAAAGGGTTGGCTTCTGCACCAGCAAAATCCATGTTTTCTCAACATGCAAGCATTTTTCACACGTCAACCCCCCGTGACCCTTGACCTTTGCGATGAGTCGACTAAATTAGTATGCATAGGAAGTTCTTATCATCAGCTACCTTTGTGCTAAATTTCATTGAAAAATTGGCAAAAACGTTGATAATACCTACCATTTTATAAAAACTGTCATTTTACACACATTTGTCAGCTTCTTGTGACCCCCTGACCTTTCCCAGGGGTCATCCAAATTAGTATGCATAAATAGGTCTTACCATCTGGTATTTCTGTAACAAATTTGGGTTTTAAGTTGTGAATAGTATTTGAGAAAAAACATTTTTTTTGTCAAAATATGGCTATTTTTGACCTATTTTCTGAGCTTTTGTGACCTTTGACCTTTCTGAAGGATCAACCAAATTGGTATGCATAGAAAGGTCTTCCCATTAGGTATCTCTGATGCAAATTTGGGTTTGAAGTTGTGAATAGTATTTGAGAAAAAACATCTTTTGTCAAAATACGGCTATTTTGGATCCATTTCCTGAGCACTTGTGACCCTTGACCTTTCTGAGGGATCAACCAAATTAGTATGCATAGAAAGGTCTGACCATCAGGTATCTTTGTACCAAGTTTGGGTATCCTTGGGCCAAGTTTGATGACTGTGGCTTGAATAGTCTCCGAGAAAATGCCAACGTTAAAGTTTACCACAGACAATGGTGGACAGACAGATGAGCACTGGCCCAAAACATAGTTTTGCTTTGACAACAATAAATAAATACAGGAGAATTTACATAAAAATATAACATTAACCCTTATCATTCAGAATACACCAGTGCGTGAAATATGTTTGACTAAAATAGTTCAAGGGTAGTGCCAAAATATTCTGCCAAGCTATTCTGGCACTATAGTCATTGATCTATATCCTTATCTGTAAGTACTATAATGTAGCTTGCATATAGCAGTGTACAAATTTGAAGCTTTTAGCCTCAGGATGATATGGGTTAAATGAATAATTTCAACAGCAAAATATTATAAACAAGGGTGACAAATGTACATGAGTGTGTTGGAACATGTGAAAAAAGATTACTTACGTGGATGAGAGAAAAAGGTTTGCAAGATGAAAAAAGCGAGCTCGGTATTTTACATGAAACACCTGAGGCTCAAACAGCGAGTACAACTTCCTGTAAAAGTCTGGGTAGTCCCTGAAAATCGCAGAAAGTGCATATGTACAGTAAACTTCGGACGTAACAAAAGGACAGGGAGCCAGATTTGTTTTGTTGTGATGTCAGAAGATTATAATAAATAAAGTGATTTACACAGGAAGAGTGTTGTCAGGACCTCTAAAACCTGTTCTTAAATCAAAATTTTGTTACATGTGATCATCCTGCAAGCAAAATTGACTGTACATGTATTAAGATCTAAAAATACTATGTGGGTCTGGTGGTAGAGAAATCTCCCTTTCACTCTCTTTCTCATGCAAATATTTATAACATTACGTTCTTGTTTTATTAAAAAAAAACAACACCAAGACATAAATTAAAAAAAACAAACATGCAACCATTCACACTTAAAGGAAAATTGACACGTGTGCTTGTCTGTGATTAAGGGCCTTACATTTTTTATTAGCTGTAAGGTCCAAAATCACAGACCAGCACACTCTCATGCATGCAGATCTTAACTCATTCAGCCTGACGCGCGTATTTCCCAAATTTTGGAGGCGTCATCTAATGACTATGCACCAGTTGCAGGAGATGGATCGACCATGATAATTCAAGGGCAGTGCCAGATTAGCTTGGCGCCTGTTGGCACCAAGCTAATCTGGCACTGCCCTTGAATTATCATGGTCGATCCATCTCCTGCTGTTGTGCGTCAGGGCTGAATGGGTGAACAGCAGGTTGGCTTACAGGTTGTATTTGTTGATGAGAATGAAAAGTCCATTCAGTGCCAGAAGGCTCACTGCACCACCTGAAAGGGCAAAATAAACACTGTACATGAACACATGATGCATTTGATACACATCCATAATTTGTCTACATGCATGTATCATCATAGCGCCCTGTATATTTACTCTGCATTAGATATTAATCCTTCAGCTGTCAGTAGCAGTTTTTACCATGATAATTCCTGCAGGTTACCAACAGCCAAAGGGTTAACACACTTGTGCATGTCTCCACTGGTCCTGTAAACAGTACTGGTGGCTGCATGCACAAGGGATTTAACAGCACAATATCTAGCATATTACTAACACCAAATCTATCTTTCATACAAACAATGAACGTTGTTCGGAAATCATAAGTACGTCAAACCTGCACATTTCGATGAAAACAGTGGATTAAAAACCCGGATATAACGTATGCATGCAAATTTGGACCTACTCCTGATTTTGTCTACTTTGAGGGAGGAAAGTCTCAAACATCTTCTTGACACCTTCAATGCCAAAGTGATCTTATCCAGCCTAATGTTTCGCTTACCCCATTCCCCTCTCCCTGTAGTGTGATTTGTGAAACCTTGCAAATAAAAACTCTCAGGTTATACCTACAAGTTTCTTGGCAACAAGTCTGTGTGTGTGTGTGTGTGTGTGTGTTCATGTTTGCATAAACTATGTACTTCTGCTTTTTATCTACAATGATAAACTTTTCACATTGGAAACATCCTGCATGCTTGCACGTGTCTGTGTGTGTGCACATGCAATGCATCCCTGTCCTTATAAATGTTAAAGCGCTATGGTTTGAAAGTAAGTGTGTGCATGTCCACTATGAGCATCCTTACCAATGTTGTAGGACTGTGTCAGGAAGTCGCTGAGCACCAGGGGACTAGACAGGAATGGAATGACTTTCTCATCCAGTTTGGTCAGAACACGCCGGTACAGACTTGGTGTCAGCTGCAAACATATAAGCTTTGCACTCAGCAAACTTCAACATTACTTAGCAAAGCTGCACCCAGATGTAAGTCAGGCATCCTCTAGCAAGGGGCATAGATCCTGATGAACCCCGCAACTGCTGGGGCTCAAGTCAATATATGCCTCTTGCTGGCATCATTCTTATCTGCATACCCCATGCAGACTCTGCTATCCAGCAGTGAATCTGCAATGTTTTCAGATACATTTATAGATGATGGCAGCGAATGGGATTAAGTGCTGCATGAGATGTCCTCGTTACCTCAGATCGAAGGAACTCCATCCAGACAGCAGTGAGCTTTTTCCTGTGCTCCTTCAGTGATGACACTTTGGGATGAGGTACATGCTTGTCTGAAAATGATAAAAATTGTTGTCAGAAAACAACCTCAAGGAGTGTATTCGATCTGCATCAATGCCAAAGGTCAGGGATTCGTTTCATAGTGACTTGAGATTGATGAGTGTGATCAACTGGCCCGAACGTGAAAAGCAATGGGTTTATTACGTGGTTCTTCAAGATTGAGGAGTGTGTTTGATATGCATCAAGGATTTGCTATGCAAATGTTTGAGATTGGGGAGTGTATCCGATCTGCATCAGCGTAAAACGTTGGGTTCAGATTTCGTTACTGTCATCGGCCTATTAATTTACAGACAAATTAGAATCATCCATGTTTTGTCTGTGTCCATGTGTCTTATTTCATTAACCTGTTACATCCTGAGGCTGATTTTTAAAAAAAAGCTGCTTATTGTCCTATGAAGGCTATGTAACAGATTAGGAGGATGTCACGACACAGGTTTTTTTCGTCTATTTGTGTAGGGGAGTAAGTTTAGAGGGGTGACAGGATTTAGATAGTCACCGGACGTACGAGTAGTTTAGGTGGGGTATTTGGCCTGTACACGAGTATTTGCTGCCGTGTGAGAATTTGGGGGACGGGGTGGCGCACGAGATCGCCTGGTCTGCGCAATCGGGTGGTTATTGTTTCACGTGTATTTTCGTCACAAGATTTACTGAGCGTTTTTTTGCTAACCTAACGTTATCCAAATTGTTAGACAGTTGCTTTTCCAACTGCAAACGAGTCGGTCATTTTTCCAGCAGTCTCCTAGGGTGGTCTTTCAGGTGTGGTTCGCCATTTGCTGAAGGCCGCAAGCAGCTGTGTCGTTCTTTTGTATCGGCCCTGCGATACGCTTTTCGTCGTCCCGGAGCCGGAGTCCGAAGAAGGAGAAAAGAAGAAGAGCTGCGACGACTTGACCCCTGGCTTGTCTTGTCCTTGTTTGTCTTCGTCCTAGCCAGGGTGTCTTCACGGATGGCAGTAAGTACACGCAACAATTCTGTAGTGGCCATTTGCTTGGGGGGTTTGTTTGTGTTTGCTTGTTCTGTTATTATTATTATTTTGGTTAGTGTGTATTGGGGGGCAAGTGTAAGTATAGAATGTAGAAGTGAATGCCATCTGTTATATTTTGTAGTATTTGGTGTCGGAGGGTGAATTCGGAAGTGAGCCATGTGGTGATGTGTAAATATGTTTTCTGTTGAGGTTGAATGTATTGTTGCGGGAGAGAGGTGAAGGGAATATAAAAGATGTTACGATTGTGGTTGTGTTGTTCTGTTAGAACGTGCATGCATATATCGTAGGAAACGATCTGATGTTTTATTTGAGCTATCATAATTACGAATCACGTACCTTTTCAGTGAATTTCACTTTCGTTTACGAATAGTGCGGTGTTGATTATCTGTTGCCGCACGAGTTGAGTCAGGAAAAGTCTAGAGGCAGCTCGAATATTCATTTGTTTACTGCGCGCGCGTCACTTAGCTTTCAGTACTAATGCACTGATCGCGTGTTTACCAGTTAGAGTGGGCAAGGTCGTGACCTGTCTGGCCTACTTTTGTGTGACGTCATGGCGCGCCAGGTATTTTCCTATTCATAGAGGTTGGAAATAGCAGCCAGACGTTTACAGAATATTCCAGTGTGATTGTACCTATGAGTTTTAGTTACGTACTGTGTTTTGATTGGTTGTGTTGTACGAATTTGCTCGATTTTTCTGGAAAACATACCACTATAAAAGAGTCGTGCTAGGAAGCACCTGTGTACATTGTTCAGTTGTAGAATTGCGATGTAACAGCGTTGGTACATTGTTCAGTTGTATAATTGCAGTGTATCGTAAGCACATTGACTTTGAGCTACGCAAGGTATTGTGCTTCATTGTCAGTGACGGAGTTATGCAGTGTATGGTGATGTACATTGTATGAGAGGCGCATTGTGTCAAAGTGTGGACATTTTGCAGAGAAGACATTGTTGGTGCATTTGTGAACGTATTTTGTGGAGATCGCATCGCTGTAATAAAATATTGTTGGAACTGTTACTCCAGTATTGTCTACATCCTTAAGCCACGTGTGACGGATTGCAGCTGAAAGAGTTGTTTTTTTTAAAGAACTCTACGTGTGTGTGTTTGGTGTAGTTATCATACTACGACCACGATTCTACCACGTAACAAAAGACGGCAATTAAAGTTGCGGGAAGGGTGATGTGATTATTTTGTTTCTTTTGTTAGTTATTCATATGTGTATTTTTGCACCTGTGTTTTAGTGCATCCTAATCCAATGGTCCAAATTCAATGGCCTAAAGCTTAAACAACTAACCGGCTAAGTCTGCCACCATGCTGTGGTACTGAGAGTGGAGGTGCCATCTTGTTTGTGCGACCTACCACGTGTGTTTCGCTCCCGGTGTTTGTGTTTTTTTTGTTGGATGTACTGTTTCGTGTGCTGAAAGTCTGCTGAGTATCGTATAAGAGTGCGCTGACGAGGATTATGCTTGTGTTTCGTCGGATCTGGTTGCTGTTGAGTGGTATCGTATCGAATTGTGTCTGTCATTTGAATTTTGTTTACGTTGCCATTTTGCTTCTTCTGCAGCGTGGGTTCGCCGGGCCTCTCTGCCGCCCTGTTATTCATGTGCTGCGTGCTAGTGTGTGAAGTGTTTACTGTGTGAGTCCGTTTGCCACCCGTGGTTGCATCTGCCGCTTGGTTGTTGTAAACTCGTTCGTGTTCCTACCGTTCTATAGGTTTACGTGTGCTCTCCCGTCGACATCTCACGCTCCCCACTTTCGGCGCCATTGCCCGATCTCGCCACTGACCGACCGGAAATCAGGTCGCTCCCCTACCACACCGCTCACACACACACACTGGCACACACACACACTTACTCACACACACACACCCTACTGAACCCTCTTCTCGTCTTCCTCTTTCTTGTCCTCACAAACAATCATGCTCATCAAATACACACGCCAACAACTGCTATCTCTACGTCGCCACGCCACCTACTGTGCGGCCCGTGCTGCTGACAGTGTTGCAGATGCCTTACGCGGCATCCGATCGCGAAAGAGAGGCCACAGGGGCGGAATTAGCAAAAGGCGGGACTCACCACCACAAACACACACTTCTTCCCCTTTTCCTATGCCCTTCCACCCCTTCCGCCTCCCCCAGCCTCGATTTCTCCACCTCCCTTCCTTCTTCTCCCATTTCTTTTCCTCTCTTGCTCATCTACCGCTCACTGCTCTCCTCGGCCGCCCCCTCCCCCACCCTCCTCCCTTGCCTTTTTCCTCCTCGTCCCCTCTCCCCCTTTCTCCTCTTTGCCCTCCCCCTCCCTCTACTTTTCCTACTCCCCTTCTTCCTCCTCCCCTCTCCCCTTCTCTTGCATCCTCTTTCTTGCCCGGTTCTCCTTCCCCGTCTTTTCCTCCTCCCCCCTCTCCCCTCCTTCCCCCCTCCATCCTCTTTCCCCTCACCCCACCCTCCTCTTCCTTCATCCTCTTCTTCGTCCGTTTCTTCTCTCTCTTCCTCTTCTGGCTCATCCAAACTAAAACTGTGCCTGTTCAATGCACAGTCTGTCTGCAAAGATGGCAAAGCCGACGTGATTTCAGATTTCATTCTAGACAATGACCTAGATGTTGTCGTGATCACCGAAACGTGGCTCCGCTCAGCTGGTGACGAACCCATCATCGCCAGCGTCACTCCGAGTGGCTACCACCTGGCCTCCTTCCCGCGTGCTTCCAGAGGGGGTGGCATTGCCATCATCTACAGGGACTGTCTTTCTGCTCACCTCTCCTTCTCTCAGTCTCTCCCTTTTGCTCATCCCTCCTTTGAATCTGTCGAGGCCGTAGCAACACTCCCTGGCCAGTCCCTCATCTTCTCATGTATCTATCGCCCCCTTCCAAGCTCTCAAAACAAACTCACAAACTCCATGTTCCTCACCGAGTTTGACCTCCTCCTCGACCATTACAGCACACGACCCGGAAAACACATCCTTCTTGGCGACTTTAACTTTCACTTCGACAAACCCGACCACCCTGACACAAAACGCCTTTGCACGTCACTTTCAAACCACAATCTTACACAACACATCACTAAACCCACCCACCGACTCGGCCACACCCTCGACTGGATCATCACCCGCACCTCCGATCAACTCTTCCTCGACTCCGACACCTCTTCTGTGCTTCCCTCCGACCACCTTGCTATTCTCGTCGCCCTCAACCTACCTCCCCTGAAAAAACCCAAGCTCTTTGTCTCACGTCGCAAACTAAAATCTGTCAACCGAGAGAACTTCTTCGACGAAGCTGTCGACCTTCTCTTGGACCCCGCCCCCCCCCCCCCCCCCCCCTCCTCCCGATCTTGCATCCCACTTCGATTCCTCCCTTCGAAAACTTCTAGACACCCATGCCCCTGTCACCACCTGCTCCATACCCAACCGACTCCCCTCCCCCTGGCTCACTGACGACATAGCTGAGGCCAAGCGCAAGCGTTGACAAGCGAAACGCCGCTGGCGTTCATCTGACCTCACCGTTCACAAAGAGATCTTCCAAACCACTAGATCCAAAGTCTGCAGAATGATCTCCGACTCCAAACGTAAACACCTTCAAAACAAAATCCTGGAATCC
This sequence comes from Semisulcospira habei, assembly GCA_036245525.1. Classification (NCBI taxonomy): domain Eukaryota; kingdom Metazoa; phylum Mollusca; class Gastropoda; family Semisulcospiridae; genus Semisulcospira; species Semisulcospira habei. The sequence goes on along the minus strand of BTPG01000007.1, from coordinate 120,033,641 downwards.
ACTTCTTGCAAAACCCTCTACGCCACCATGAACACACTCCTAGGCACTTCTAAAGACTCTCCTCTTCCCAACACACACAGCAAAGAAGAACTTCCGTCCGCTTTCCCCTCCTATTTCTCCGACAAAATCCAAACTCTGCACAACACACTCGACACTCTGCCTTCTCCGCTTTGCCTTCCTGACCCCCCCTTTTCCGGCACTCCCCTCTCGTCCTTCCGCCCCGTCTCTCAGGATGAAGTCCTCAAGACCATAAAGTCCATGCCTTTCAAAACCTGCGAACTAGACCCCCTCCCAGCTTCTCTCTACCGGGACTGCCTCACAAAACTTTTGCCCTTCATTACCGACATCATCAACACATCTCTAGAGAATGGCTCCGTCCCCGATATCTTCAAGTCCGCCATCGTCCGTCCTCTTTTAAAAAAACACAACCTCGACCCAAACGAACTCAAGAACTACCGCCCAGTCTCCAATCTCTCTTTCCTGTCCAAGCTTCTTGAGAAGGTTGTCCTCAACCAACTCAACCTCCACCTCGCCGACAACAACCTCCTCAGTCCCTTCCAGCCTGCCTATCGCAAACATCACAGCACTGAAACAGCCCTTCTACATATCCTAAACGACCTGCTTCTCTCCACTGACTTTGGCAACATCTCCCTTCTTACGCTACTCGATCTCTCTGCCGCCTTCGACACCATAGACCACTCTATCCTCCTCCACCGCCTTCACCACTCCTTTGGCATCACTGACTCTGCCCACTCCTGGTTTCTCTCCTACCTCTCCGACAGACAGCAAGCAGTCCGTCACCATCGACGGCGTCTCCTCCAACCCAGTCAGGCTCTCCTGCGGCGTTCCACAGGGGTCCGTCCTGGGCCCGGTCCTTTTCACACTCTCCCCTGTCCAACACCATCCAGTCTCACCACACACACCACCACCTCTACGCTGACGACTCACAACTACTAGACAAAGACAAACTCGACAACACTCAGACACTACTGACTCGCACGGCTGACTGCTATGAAGACGTGAAAAACTGGATGACAGCAAACAAGCTCAAACTGAACGACGACAAAACGGAAGCCATGCTGGTAGGCACTCGCCAGAAACTTTCCCAGCTCCCTCCCTCTCTCCACCTTCAACTCGACAACACCCCCATCTCCCTCTCTGACTCGGTCAAGAACCTTGGCGTTATCCTTGATTCCTCTCTTTCCATGACCAGCTTCAACTCCGCCACGGCCCAGGCATGTTATTTCCACCTCCGCCACATTAGTCAGATCAGAAAATACCTCACTACCGAAGCTGCCACCAAACTCGCTGTCTCTCTCATCTTATCTCGCATCGACTACTGCAACTCTCTCCTTTCCGGCCTTCCTCTCCACCACTTTCACTCTCCAGCGCGTCCAGAACAATGCTGCCCCGCCTCGTCCTCAGAAAGAAAAAATCCGACCACATCACTCCCTTGCTCAAGCTCCTTCACTGGCTCCCCATCCCCCAACGCATCCAATACAAGATTCTATCTCTCTGCTACAAATTCCTGAACAACTACGCTCCTACCTATCTCTCCAACTTACTTCACCCCTACACTCCTTCCCGCTCCCTCCGCCTCCGACCCTCTCCGCCTCCTCATCCCCCGCAACAAACTCAGCACTTTCGGCCCCCGCTCCTTCTCAGTATACGGTCCATCCACCTGGAACACTCTCCCTCCGTCAGAAACACTCTCTCTCCTCCTTCCAGTCCACCCTCAAAACTCACCTTTTTCAACAGTTCTAGCACTACATCACCACACTCCCCACCCCAAGCTGACCGTTGTAATGTATTTTCACTATTTGTGGTACGTGAGTCATTGTCTAAAGCGTGCGCATGCGTGTGCAAGTTGTGAGTGCGCGCTTAGAGTTATAATTATTATAAGATAAGCGCATTATAAATACCGTAATTATTATTATTATGGAGGCTGGCTGTATCACTCCGCCTTGTGGGGCTACGACGCCGTACCTGGGTGCTGTTGCGAGTGTCGCGACATGCCCCGTGCTTGGTCGGGTTGTCCCATTTAATTATTTCTAACCTATTTAAGTAAAGTTTTGTTTGTTTATAATGTTGTAAAGGACGTTGGGAGATTTATTTCATCTCCTTGTGACAATGTTGTGAGAGGAGCTTTGTCACAGTGACGGAAAGGTTTTGAGAGATTGTATTATTTAAAGGCAGCCTGTGTTACAGAAGGCCTTATCGCAGAAGCAAGAGCGTCGAGCTGAGCTGAACAGTTGTGCTTCCGGCGAGAAGGTCCAGTGCCGTGAAATATATTGAGTTTATTCAACTTTCAGTTGTGTTAAATTAAGGATATTTGCTCCATCTGTATACGTGATATTGTTTATTCTGAAAATTGTGGTAGCTAAAAAAAGGAGCCTTGAGCTGTGAATGTCTAGTTTGCAAAAGCATTAATTTAATTCGAACTTGTCGTTTGTGCTCCCGCTGGGGAGATTCAGTAGCTTGCGATCTATATTCATTTTTCTCGATCTTCATTTGTTTTAGTAAGCGTATTTGGTTCATCATATTTTGGATATTGTGCTATTTGAAATACCGTTACTTTAGGAGCCATGTGCTGTGAGGGACGCTCCGCAGAAGCAAAGGCGTAGGTCTATTGGCGTTAGCGCTTGTGCTTCCGTCGGGGTCCGGTGGCTTATGATTTAAGCTTTTCAGCCTCAGTTTTCTTTTGTATTTTATTTAGGATATTTGTTTTATTATATATTGGTTGTTATTTTGTATTGTGTATAACGGATATTCAGGGTGGGGAGTTTGGACGTGTGTGTGTGTGAGTGTGAATGTGGTGCGTGAGTGCGTGGTTAGGATTGAGTGAGAATAGTTGATTATTGTTAGGGTTATATGTAATAAATGTCGTCTTCATTGTTCCTCTGGTGTTTGTGTTAGTGTGGGTCCGGTGAGTCTCGAGTGGTAGCGCTCATAGCTCGCGCCCCGAAAGCAGGGTTCGTGAAAGAGGAGATAAATCAAGCACTATAGTTCAAGATGGTGCCAGAAAAGCTTGGTGCCTCAGTTATCGACACGCAAAGGGTTAGAACTTGTTAAGTTGTCCCATGATTAAGGGGACGTATCGACCATGCTAGTTCAAGGTTCAAGGGTGTGTGTGTGTGTGTGTGGAGGGGAGGGGGGGGGGGGGGGGAGGGGCATGGAAAAGCTTGGCAACATGTACAAGGGTATTATGCTACAAAAGTTTAACATGTCTCAACTGCTAAGCATACAAAGCAACAGTGGGTTTTTCTTGCACACCTGATGGTTTTGTGAGGAAGTTGGTGAGCTTGTTCTCCTCATCTGCTGGGAATTCCAGATTCTCAAGGGCACAGAGCACATTGCTCAAGAACATTTCTGTCCGTTCCTGTACATAAAACAATGACCTGGCGTAACAAAATTCTGCCCTTTAGAAAGGACATAGATACTTATGAGCCACTGCAGCTGCATGGGCTGATGAGTATCTATGCCTCTTGCTAACACAGTCTGGTGTCTTCCATTTGCAAGAGTCGAGAAATATCTTTGAACTTATCTTTTGCATCTCGCAAGATGAGATTGCTACCCCCCCCCCCCCCCCAAATTAATTTCACAATGATTACTGAAGAGATGAGGTCTACAAGTCTCAACACCTAAAAATTGTAAGATACAGGTCAGCCTCAGTATATCATGTAAGAGCCATAACATCAGATCGTGCTATTTGCAATGGCGTTATTGTAGTGTTACATTTAGTTAAGGCTGATGTAAGCCTGAGGACCTTTACCTCACTGCGCATCCCTGTGGGAGCCAGAGACCAGTGGCCCACTGGAGCATGCAGTAGTGATGCTGACTGGCATGTCCAAAGTAACAGTCCTCTTATTTTGAACAAGCCAAGATGACATAATTATGGCCGAAGTCAGAAAGGGGGATATGGACATACTTGTCCACAGAAGGTATGGCTAGGGCATATCTCGTCCCCCATGTTTCCATGCAAGTGAGTAGTACCTTGAGTATTGTCTTGTCAAGTTGCAACCTGAGTGCTTTCATCAAAAAAAAGCGTAGATCATCATGCTCTGTCACTTCACTCAGCCGTAAAATCAGAGGTTCCATGTTGGACGTTGGTGACATCAGCTTGCTGACCATTTGCTGTTTTAGAAAAATACAAGATAGCTGAACAATACAAAGAGCTGGAAAAGCTTGTCACAGGGTTTGAAAAATTTGGGGACCTGCAGACAAAGCACGCAACATGTATTTATTGTTTGGACTGTCTACTTTTGTTTGAAAAGATCCAGCATGTCTACATCTTTTGCTCCCAGTTTCTTTTCGCATCTGACGTGATAAAAAAAAAAAAAGTTATGAATACAGCAATAAATCGTGAATCGTTACATCGCAATCCTGGATATATGGTGGGAGGGACCTTGGATCCCGAAAAAATCGGACCGACTGCGGACGCCAGTGAACCGCGAAAAATCACCTGCCCAAACCCCTACCTGAAACCTCTCCCCCTTACCGCACCCACACCTACACCTCACTACACACTCAACTCCGAATGACCTGCTCCAGATTAAGTCCACACATACAAATAATTAGGGATGTAACTAGTGTAAGCGCAGAACCGATATGAAATGAAAGTCTGTTAAAAAAAATGTCACACTCCATTTCAGTGGTTAGGATGCTTAATCACCGGTGAGACTAGATTGATACTGAACCCTCAAGGACCTCCTCCACATGAAGAATATACATGCATGAAGGGCCATGTATGGTACAATGAATGCTGAAAGTCTTGGTTTGTCTCAGATGGAAGTTGTTCATTGTTGAGATGCTGGGTGGCCCGGGAGACATTCACTGGCTGCATCTGTCAAGCTATGGCTAGTCAAGCGAGGTTTCGGCAATAGGCGTGCGACACCCCACTGCTAAATAAAAGCGACGCGCTGTGCCGGTGTAATACACCTAATCATCCCCATGCATACCATAACACAGATGTAGATATACTAGTTGGCAATAATCATAACTTCTATTGGTCCCTAACATCGGCAGTGCGATATGGAGATCTGTGTCAAGAAAATAGCTATTGTTTTGCGATAGCTTTCACCTCCAGTGTCAACTGCAGCCAAAAAAGATCGTTTATGTTGGCTTGTGTTTGGTGGCTTTTAGCTTGAAAAGTTGCCATGCTGATCAGTCACTGCTACCCTTGAGCTGTTATGGTCAATGTATGAGCGTGCAGTGTTTTGAAGACTGTTGTGAATGTGTTTGACCTAGGAAGTGAAAGGACCACTAATTAGACTGGGTGGGTTTGAAGTCCCTCTTCCTACTGGCCATAGACTGGGTCATGAAGATGACCACAGAGCACAGACGAAGTGGAATACAGTGGACACTGTGGACACAGTTTGACGACCTCGATTTTGCAGACGACTTGGCATTACTGTCCCACACTCATCAACAAATGCAGGACAAGACCACGAGGCTTGCTAACATCTCGTCCCAAGTGGGCCTCACCATTCACAAACAGAAAACAAAGACAATGAGGCTGAACGCAACCAGGGAAGAACCAGTCTTGCTTGCTGGCACCCCGTTGGAGGAGGTGGAGTCCTTCACCTATCTCGGGAGCATCATAGACAAAAAAGGCGGCACTGATGCAGATGTCAGAGCACGAATCGGTAAAGCCAGAGCAGCCTTTCTCCAGTTTAAAAAAGTGTGGCATTCCAGAGAGCTGTCACAACACACCAAAGTCCGGATTTTCAACTCCAATGTAAAAGCAGTTCTCCTATATGGAGCAGAGACTTGGAGATTGACAAAAACCACAGTCAACAGAGTACAGACCTTCATGAACAGTTGCCTTAGAAGAATTTTGAAAATCCACTGGCCAGAAAAGATCAGCAACGTCAGACTCTGGGAGAGAACAGAGCAGATAACAGCAGAGAATGAAATTGGGCGAAGAAGATGGGGATGGATCGGTCACAGTCTGAGAAAGCCAGCTTCCAGTATCACTAGGCAGGCATTGTCATGGAACCCCCAGGGAAAGAGGAAAAGAGGTAGGCCGAGAAAGAGACTGGGAACCACCTGGAGTAGAATCGAAGGAGAAGCACAGGACAGGAGTTGCTGGAGGTCTCTCGTCGACGGCTTGAAGTCCTCTAGTCAACCCCTCTCCATGGTAGACTAAACAGATTCATAACCGCCTCGAGGACTGGATTACGTTAATAGTGGTTCCCTTTTGTTCCTCCCCCCCCCCACCCCCCCCCCCCCCCCCCCTCCAGCCAAACTCAGTATATCGCTGACGGATATATATGGTGGTCCCGTTTTATGGACCAAAGCAACCGCGATAGATCGAGTCACAGCTGTGTAATTAACCCTTTGGCTGTCAGTTCCTTTTAGTTGATGTGATTCCTGCAGGGCTACTGACAGCCAAAGGTTTAAAGCAGAATGTATCACCAGCTTTTGTCACTTGAGTTGTAAAACAGATGATTTTGCAAGAATGGTATACTAAAACTGAAAAACCTGAGAAAGCAACACTTTCTTTGATACAGAAAGAAACAAGAAAGGCAAAAAAAACTTTTGTCTCACGTATATGACCGATCCACACATGTGTGACAATAAGTAAAGGGATGGCTTCTGCACCAACAAAATCCATGTTTTCTCAAAATTCAATCAGATTTCACACATCTAGGAAACCTCCGTGACCCTTGACTTTTGCCATGAGTCGACTCAATTAGTATACATAGGAAGTCTTATCAGCTACCACTGTGTCAAATTTGATTGAAAAGTTTGCAAAAATGTTGATAAAAACTACAATTCTATCAAATATTGGCACTTTATACATATTTGTTGACCTCTTGTAACCCTTGACCTTTTCCGAGGGTTCATCCAAATTAGTATGCATAGATAGGTCTTACCATCAGGTATTTCTGTACCAAGTTTGGGTTTGAAGTTGTGAATAGTAATTGAGAAAAAAAAAAATTGGTCAAAATATGGCTATTTTGGACCTATTTCCTGAGCTCTTGTGGCCCTTGACCTTTCCAAGGGGTCATCCAAATTAGTATGCATAGATAGGTCTTACCATCAGGTATCTCTGTACCAGGTTTGGGTTTGAAGTTGTGAATAGTATTTGAGAAAAAAATCATCTTTTGTCAAAATATGGCTATTCTGGACCTATTTTCTGAGCTCTTGTGACCCTTGACCTTTCCGAGGGATCAACCAAATTAGTATGCATAGAAAGGTCTTACCATCAGGTATCTTTGTACCAAGTTTGGGTTTGAAGTTGTGAATAGTATTTGAGAAAAAATAAATTATGTAAAAATATAGCTATTTTGGGTATATATCCTGATGCTCCATGACCTTGACCTTTGTGAGAGGTCACTGAAATGTGTATGTTTAGCAAGGTCTTGCCACAAAGTATCCTTGGGCCACGTTTGAAGAGTGTAGCTTGAACAGTCTCTGAGAAAATGCCAACGTTAAAGTTTGCCAAGGATGACTGCTGACGGACAAGGGATGCTGGAAGTACACCACTGGCCCAGAACATAGACTCACTTTTGCTTCACACGTGAGCCAAAAATTCAAGCTGTGCTGTCATGAAACAATGAATCTGTTGTGGCTCTGTGCCAGTAAATCTATAATCTCCCCCATTTACATGACTGCCTACAAGTCCAGGAAAATACAAATGCAGGAAACAGTAAAACGTTTGTACAGTATTACAAATCATCTACCATAAACACTTCAGGTCACCTGGCTGATGCGGGCTGCAGTTGGCCCATGTGTAGCTGTGCGAAGGACAACTGTGGCTGTCAGCCCAATGAACTTCTTTTTCATTCTGAAACACTATTGCTTGAAGTAAGTTCAACTATAATAGTTCAAGGGTGGTGCCAGAAAAGCTTGGCACCTCAGTCGCACCACTCTTGAACTAAAATGTTAATCTATCTCCTAATCTGTAATGTGGCATTCATACGACAATAAGCAAATTAAAAAAAAATCAGCCACAGAATGTAATGGGTTAAATTATAAACTGTACCTGTAGCATCAAAAACGGAAACCCAAATTCATCAGATGGGACCTTCTTGATTGGATTCTGCCCCTCCAGTTCAATGAACTTTAAGATGGCCACCAGCGACAGTTCCTAGGAAACAGAGAAAAACTTGGAAAATGATAGAAACTCACAAGATTAAAACCATAAAACCACAGTTTTTACATTTCATTGGCATGATTTGTTATACATATTTTTGCCTTTTCCTTTACTGCCCGATCATGTTTTTCTTGACGTTCTGTTGGGGTGTTGGTTCTCAATTGAAAAGTTAATAAAACAGTTATTTTTACACCAAATCAAATTGCTGAATCAACATGCCAACACCCTCCTGTCACACAATCATCTTCAAGATGTCAGTGGGAGATGGATCAACCACAGCAGTTCAAGGGTAGTTGGTTGGCTGTACATTCCTTAACGTCCTGACAGCAACAAGACTTTCTCAGGACTTGCCTGCACTGCTTGTGAAAAAAACAAACAGAATATTGAATGTATGTCGCCAGCCAGTCTAATAGCTAAATAAACCTAAGACCATTTAGCAACACACATCCAATATCAAGAGCTACAGGCAGCGCAGACAATAGGGAGAGTTTAAAAAAGAAGATACAGGTGAATGGACCAAGGGTAGACAGAAACACATGCCCCAGAATAGAGGGGAAAACCCACACTGTGGGGCGGACCAGTGTGACCCTGGGAACTAAAAAGTAGTTAACCCCACCCAAGTCCCCCAGGGCAGATCCGGGTGGGGGTTCAAGGGTAGTGCCAGATTAGTTTGATAGTAAGGCACCAAGATAATGTGGCACTACCCTTAACTACCATCTTCATCTCCTACAGCTGGAATGCAGACATGTTACATGTACAGCTCCCAACAGTGAGAAATTCACCAGTAGGAGTGAACTAGCCATTCTGTGCCTCTTGCAGATGGAAACAGCTTGGTGATCTCAAGAAAGTAACAGAGTAAAGTATATTAACCCTTTGGCTGCTGACAGCACTTTTTGTCAAAGTGATTCCTGCAGGAATCACGCTGACAACAAGTGCTGTCAGCAGCCAAAGGGCTAATTTACATTGCTAGTAGTAGTAGTACCTGTAGTCTATCAACATAATCACCTGAATTTTGCTGCTACCATTGCCCAGCTTCTCCAGCAGTGTGTCAAACGTTGTACAATACTGCTCCCTCAACCAACACACATACTGCTCTTCTGTTGTCATGTCTGCCAAAAGTGACAACACACTAATCATACCGAGTATCGTACGAATGTGTAAACATTACTGTCCAAGTCTATCATACCGAGACTAAAAGCTTCAAATTTGTACACTGCCATATGCAAGCTACATTATAGTACTTACAGATAAAGATATAGACCAATGGCTTTAGTTCAAGGGTGGTGACAGAATAGCCTAGAGGCGCCAAGCTATTCTGGCACTACCCTTTAACTACTTTTAAGTCAAACTTATTTCACATGCTGGTGTATTCTGAATGATAAGGGTTAATTCCCTTGTGCATGCAGCCACCAGTACTGTTTACAATACCGGTGGGTGTATGAACAAAGGGGATTAGTAATAAATGTAACATGCAGTGTTTTCTAATGAGCTCTTCACAAAGTTAACCCTCTTAACCCCATGGCCGCATTTCCAAACTTTTGGAAACGTCATCTAACGACTATGGACCAACTGTAGGAGATGGATTGATCATGATAATTCAAGGGTTGAGCCAGATGAGCTTGGCACCTGAAGGTGCCAAGCTCATCTGGCACTAACCTTGAATTATCATGATCACTCCATCTCCTGCTGCAAGGTCCTTGGGATAAATGGGTTCAGGAAGCAGGGGTGGGGGGTTGGGGGTGGATTGGGGATGGAATGGGCGGTGAAGGGGGGCGGGGGGGGGGGGGGGGGGGAATTTCATGATTATGTAACCTATGACGTGAAATTTTAATGGACAAAAATAAAAGGCAATGTTGTTTCCTACTTGTTATATTCTGCCAGTGTTAGTTTTGTATTGGTATTTTGTATTTGTCCTCCTATTCAATTTTAGATTGTGAAAATCTCACTGAGTAACTCTTTTCCTGGCTCACGTCTGAGAGCACAAACCAGGGTCTGCAAAGCCAGACATGAATGTCAGAAAATGGATCAACAAGACAACTCAAGGATATGCCAGCTTGGCACATAGTGATGCACTATGCTCGAGTTAGTATACGTGTACACTGAAAGTGACACTGCAAGGGTCAACTTGACTATATTGAGGTGTAAACCTACACAGCGTGAATCCACCCAGGACTGAATCAGACCAACCGAAATGTGTGCGCTGCAGCGATTCCATTCACATTTAGACAGAAAAATACTCCGTGTGAAACTACACAGAATAAATCCACCCAACATAAATCTACAGAGGCTTGAATCCACCAATCTAGATTGAATAGCAGCAGCACATATTAACAATGAGTAGATCAATGCCTGGATGCACTGGTACTGCTTTTCACTATGTACATTTAATAAGTTGATCACTTGAGTGAAAGTGAAAGAGGAAAGGAAATGAACCTGAATTTGGGATTGGCTCAAGATCAAGGTACATCTCCTGTGTTGTAAGAAAGCGGGAGAAAATTTGCTGCAAGGACCGCAGTACTGCTGCAACCACTGCATCTCCCTCATTCTGAAATGCAAAAGAACAAGTGTTGCAGAGGTAAAGGTCAGCCTCGACATTATGTGCATCAATATTGCACTGGGTAGGTTTGTCACAATGTGACAAACCTCCCAAGCATGCTCAGGTAGCCACATAAGTTTATGTCACTACCTGAGCACACTGACTGGTGTGCTTCATCACAATACATGTACATACTGACAACAAAAGATATGCAACATTTTTTTTATCATCAGAATGCAAAAATGTTGTATTTCTTTTGCTCGTAAGTATACATGGCACTGGATATATACAGGTAACACTGGCAGGTCTCTGTGTCGCTTCCCAGTGAGCAATATCCTCAGGCCAATGTCAGCCTTTCGTCGACCTGCTCCTGGTTGTGTTTAGAACAACTAAGGCTGAGGAACTTTTACCTATTGGGCTTTTTTTTTAACCACAAGTTTATTTACAATTCAGGAAAGCAATAATGTGAACATAAATAACATTTGAAGTTTTACTTTTTTTTGGAGGTAGGGGGTGGAGTGTTATACTGTCGCTGAAGAGATCACTATCGTATATTGTAGGGCAAAGTACGTCACATACACTGTCTTGTGTTACACTGTGTTTGGCATTAAAAATCCCCAGAAGATGTCCACATGACCAGATGATGAATAACATCCCAAATAAATTCTCAGTCACAAACAAATGGAGTGTATCTTTGTTTGTGCAAACTGAGATATTGTCATGAGCCAAGCTTGTGCTTCAAATCCTCAAAAGCTTGTTCAATCTGAGATATCTGCATAGGTTTGTGCAGAACTGTAAACCCTCATCTTCAGTCTTTTCAGAAACTGCTTGAATTCAGGGGCTCTTGATGATCTCTCCAAATGCATGTGCTCATGAGAATCGCCCAGTGTGCCTGAGCTCTTTGTGGACATTTCAAAGTGTTTGTGAGTTAGCTGTAAAGCCCACCTCACAATCCTACCGTCATCTAGCCGCAGTGTGAAAATTAGTCAGTCATATTACAGTGTAACACAAGACACTGTATGTTACGGTACAAACAGCGTAATACATCTACAGTACTGAGCACCAAACGTGGGAAAATAGGATGAAAAAAATAAAATGATACAGATGAAACAATGCCTGTTTTAGACATGTCTGACAAAGTATAAATACAAATCGATAAAAGAAAAGAAATAATCTGTTCTGTGTTGACACAATTGAGGATCGATTGACGGGAGGTATGATACCTGTTTCAGATGCACCATAGGGACACATGCAATGCACCCAAACTAATTAAATTTAATATGCACCATTTTGTAAACATGCAATGTTCAGTCAAAGAGTAAATATACTTTTTGAGGTGATTTTAGAAAAGAATCACCTAAACGAAAGGTTAGAGCTGCGTCAAAACTTGGGACACCGTAGCATCTGAAACGTCGTACCAAATCATTTCACCACAAAAGCAAGAACAGCTGTTTTACCTTAGTTAAGCACAAGCAAGGTATAAAACAAGTGAAACAATATGGGAACCAAAAACAATAAAATTATAATAGTTGCATTTCCTAAATATTACACTTGTTAGTTATGACGTTTCAGATGTCACGGGACACCATGAATGAAAGAACACTTGTTTAGCCTTGTTATTAGGTGTCATTTCCAGTTGTGCTGGTCTGAGGGACATGCAGTCATTGATAGCATAAGATACCTCATAAAATATATATACAGACAAATATTACAGACACTAATAGTAATGGTAACCAGTTTGATCAGGATTGGCTTCTATATTTACCAGCATTACTAGAGGTGTGAAAGTGTGGGTCTGAGCAGAGGTACAAGGCTTGTGTACACAAGATGAATGTTTATTTGCAATGTACTTGTTCAGTTTTGTGTGTATTAATGAATACTTTAGTTGAACTTTTTAGAAAATAAGTGAACGTGTTAGAAAACTAAATGTACAATAAAACAAAAACAAAAACACCAAAAAAACACCAAAAAAAGATTTTGGGGGTGTCTGTAAATATAAACAGTCTCACACACACACATGAAAATGATCCAATGAATACAGTTCATCATTTATTGTAAATATCGGAGAAAAATAAAACCAGATAAGAAATTTTTAAAAAGAAGAAGAAAAAAAGCACTCAATGAAGCTTTCGCAGAAACACTTACTTACTTACGCCTGTCACCCCTACCCGGGTATAGGCCGTCGACGAGAGACCTCCAGCAACTCCTGTCCTGTGCTTCTCCTTCGATTTTACTGCAGGTGGTTCCCAGTCTCTTGATGTCTGCTTGGAGGTCTCGACGGCCTACCTCTTTTCCTCTTTCCCTGGGGGTTCCATGACAATGCCTGCCTAGTGATACTGGACGCAGAAACACAGCTCATCAAAAATCATAACCCTCCACCCTCCATTCCCTCATACTGTTGCAAGTTGGAACAAGATCAACTTTAGCTATTATCATGTCCATGGACACGAGCTGCACATCAGCAACTGCTGGCTACACAAAGAATGTCTTCTTTGTCGTAATGTCTTCTTTGTCGTGTGGGAATGTAAAAATCTGATGCGGAGTGTGTCCTTGTCAATATATTCTGTGACCATTCCTGCACACATAAAGAACAGAAGTATCATTAAAAACTGCCAAGTCAGGCCCCAAATCAAAACAATCATTTAAAGAAGGAAAGAAAAAGTTTGGTCAAATATAAAACAAAAAGTTTTTATGATTTAGTCTTTTCACAATCGTAAAAGTCTGCACATTCATGTTTCCGATGCTGGATGGGACTTCACACAAAATGCAGTTGTGACGTCCCATGACACATCCTAAACAAACTTCGCTAACTTAGAATTTTTTTAGGTTTTAAGGCATTTAGAAAAAATTCATTACACGATTGATGAACACTATGCATAATAATAGTCCTTGCACACAAGATTAATTTTGGTGCTGTGTCAGATTTGTTTGAATATATCACAAAATTCATTACCGATGTTCCACGAGACACAGAGAGTAAACGTAAGCACAGTATATTTAAAAACTGTTATCTACTCTAAAAATACTACATGCAAATAATAATGATTTAGATTGATGCATGGAACAGAAAAGAATATAAAAATGCCAACCTGTAATGCAGATGGTCCAAGATACTTGGTAACAGTTGGAGATTCAAACCGTATGAGGCGCACGCATTTCAGGCGCATGGTGGTCGGAAGTCGGGATGGATCACTGTTTTTTGCATACCAGGGCTAAAATGTCTATGGATTTTCTATGTAAACATCATCATTTTCTGTGGAATTTCCGGGGGAATTCCCACAACACAAGCAAACCGGTTGGAAAGCGAGTTTTGAATGAGTTTCTGCGACTGTTTTGGGTTGCGTTTCAAACGTAACATTTGGGACACCGCGATATAAAAAAATTCTCAGCATTCAAATTCTTCGAACATTTGTAAACTATTATGGTGCAAAATGAAGTATTTTGGGTATAGTTTGTTGATGCACATAGTGGACAAGCGGATCTTATCTTCTTGCCGACTTTGGAAAAGTGAAAAAATGTTGCAGTGGGACACTTTGTTATGCATCCAAAAACACCACTTTTCGACCATAACTGTGTCAATATCCAGTTCTAAAGTGAAAAAAAAAGTTTAGCACTGATTTTTCAATGTATGAAGCCTAAATTAAAAAAATAATTTTTTGTAATGATGCACTGATGTAGTCACGATCTTCGTTCACCTACTGATACCGTTCCTCTTTAGGGAAGCCATTTTGGGCCACTATTTCAACATTTTATTATCAGTTAACAATTAAATCTTCGCGCTGGGACCATATAAAGTTGAGGCGCGTCCCCTGGGTGGTGGATAGGGGGTCCCTCGCGAGAGGGGTGCACCGAATAAAATAAGGTGCTGTGAACCAACATTGTCTAAGAGAAGGAGACCCCGACAGAAAACCCTTGGTTCTCCTAGCAAGGGGGTTTGCCGTGGGGGTAGCTTCCCCACCCTGCAAATAAAGAAATAGCTACAGAAACGCCGACAAATAGACAATCAGCAATTCCTTTCCTGGAGGAGGAAGGTTCTTCTACCAGAAGATTTATGACGTCGTGTGGTGAACGCCGGAAATCTTCGGAAGCCACAAGACCGAGCTGCCTCTCTCTATCCAGGGACACAATCATGGGCACATGGAATGTCAAGACCATGTACCAGAGCAGCAAGGCCGCCCTGATCGCAGCGGAAATGCAAAAGTACAACCTTTCCCTGCTAGGTATCAGTGAAGCCAGATGGACGCAGTCTGGGCAAAAAAGGCTGTTAAGTGGGGAGATGATTCTGTATTCAGGTCATGAAGAGGAGAATGCCCCCCATACAGAAGGTGTAGCATTCATGCTGTCACCAGTGGCACAGAGAGCGCTGATGGGCTGGGAACCTCTTGGGCCCAGAATTATCACAGCAGCCTTTAGAACCAGGAAAAAGATTAAGCTAAACGTCATCCAGCGTTATGCGCCCACTAATGACAGTGACGAGGAAGAGAAACAAGATAGAAGTGAGGAAGCAGAAGAAAGCAGTTGTCAACAACAGTCGCATGAGAGCAGCCAAAGCAAGGGCACAGGAGGAATACTCGGAAGCCAACCGCGAGGTGAAGAGAAGTATCAGGGCAGACAAGAGGGCGTACACAGACAGCCTGGCAGCAGAGGCAGAAAAGGCAGCGGCAACATCAAACAGCTCTACGACATTACGAGAAGATTGTCGGGCAAGTATGGCCATACAGAAAGACCAGTAAAAGACAAAGACGACAAGCCTATTGCAGACAGAGCAGACCAACTCAACAGATGGGAGGAGTATTTTGAAGAGCTACTGAACAGACCCACCCCACCCGACCCCCCAGACATCCAGCCAGCAGAGACTGACCTACCCATCAGCTGTGACAGACCCAGCCGGAAAGAGATCAGAAGAGCAGTGGCATTTTGGAAGAATGGCAAAGCAGCAGGGCCAGATGGCATCCCAGTGGAGGCTCTGAAAGCAGACCTAGAGACAACAGTAGAGCTGCTGTGCCCACTGTTTGGAAAGATCTGGGAAGAGGAGGTGATGCCGGCTGACTGGAAGGAGGGGTACCTAATCAAACTTCCCAAGAAAGGTGACCTCAGCAAGTGTTCCAACTACAGAGGAATCACCTTGCTGTCAGTACCAGGAAAGGTCTTCAACAGAATCATCCTGGAGAGAATGAAGAGCTCCGTCGACCCCCAGCTGAGAGACCAGCAAGCACGATTCAGGAAAAACCAATCTTGTACAGACCAGATCGCCACTCTCCGCATCATCGTGGAACAGTCTTTGGAGTGGAGCTCCCCGCTGTACGTCAACTTTGTGGATTACTTATTACTTACTTACTTACGCCTGTCACCCCTCCCAGGGTATATCCCGTCGATGAGAGACCTTCAGCGACTCATGTCCTATGCTTCTCCTTCGATTTTACTCCAGGTGGCTCCCAGTCTCTTGATGTCTGCTTGGAGGTCTCGACGCCATGTGTTTCTCGGCCTGCCTCTTTTCCTCTTTCCCTGGGGGTTTCATGACAATGCCTGCCTAGTGATACTGTAAACTGGCTTTCTCAGACTTGAGACTGTGACCAATCCATCCCCATCTTCTTCGTCCAATTTCATTCTCAGCTGTTATTTGCTCTGTTCTCTCCCATCATTGTGAATATAGACCGACAATTTTTTTAAAATCACTGGTATATTATTACGACATAGAGCGACAACCATATCCGGTCAGGAAAATTGATTGTAGCACACGTTTTAACCGACACAATTTCAAAACCAAAGTTCTTTCAGAGACTACGGACTCTTGCTGTGTTGCTACAATCAAAAGCAGTGTGGTAGGTACAAAATTTTAGTTGCAGTTGACCGATAAATCAGCTTACCGATAACCATGTCACAAAATCAGCAGTCACATGTGGTGCCGAAAACCCAAAAGAAAATAAAATTCATCACTTAATTTTTAAAAAATGTGGACAAGAAAAAAATCTCTGCATAACTTCAACCTTTTGTCTGAAAGAAGCCGTCATTGCTTTTAGACTTTGACAAGTTTAAAGTACTTTAATCTCGTCTGGAAGTTAGCGGGTGCAGATGATAAATCTGAGCCAAGGCTATATGCATCTTCATATTTTTACTTAGCCCAATATGTGAAATGCTTGCAGGTACAAAAAGAACTGAGGCAAAGTATCAGTGTCGCACGCTCTTCACATACAAAGAGAGAGAGAGAGAGAGAGAGAGAGAGAGAGAGAGCTCTTTGTCAGTCTGTAATGTACAACATTGACCGTCCATGTATACTGATGTGTCTGGTGCTTTCATGTGACTATCTTGAGGGACATACTGAAGAAAGTCTAGGTTTTTAGGTCTTCTAACTTTTTCTCAAGATTAACATCCTAAAATTGCACGCTTGTAATACACAAACATTTGAGATATTCATGTTTACATAAATAATAATAATAATAATTACGGTATTTATAATGCGCTTATCTTATAATAATTATAACTCTAAGCGTGCACTCACAACTCGCGCACGCTTTAGACAACGACTCACGTACCACAAATAGTGAAATACATTACGACAGTCAGCTTGGGGTGGGGAGCGTGGTGATATAGTGCTAGAACTGTTGAAAGAGGTGAGTTTTGAGGGCCGACTGGAAGGAGGAGAGAGAGTGTTTCTGACGGAGAGAGAGTGGGAGAGTGTTCCAGGTGGATGGACCGTATACAGAGAAGGAGCGGGGGCCGAAAGTGCTGAGTTTGGTGCGGGGGATGTGGAGGCGGAGAGGGTCGGAGGCGGAGCGGAGGGAGCGGGAAAGAGTGTAAGGGTGAAGTAAGTTGGAGAGATAGGCAGGAGTGCAGTTGTTCAGGGATTTGTAGCAGAGAGACAGAATTACATGTGTACACATGGCATTTCACACCAAATATACGTTCAGCAGCAAGGCTAGCATAGCCAGACATGCCGTAATTAATTGTGTTATTTTATATTATTGTCATAATGTGTGTGTGATAGCTCTTAGTTTTCTCTTTGTATCAGCGCTTAGAGCTACTTTTACAACAAGCGCTTAACAAATCTCCATTATTATTAATACAGCTTAGCGTAAGGGCTGCCGGTTACAGCATCCAGGGCATGCTACAGAAGGTGATCCATCCAAATAGAAGGGACTTAAAAAATGAATATTTGCAACTCTTCAGGCACATTACTGCTTCAACTTTCAAGAAAGTTCCATTATAATTGCATTCAGCTGGCCTTTTGCTCATGGGCTCTCAAAGGAACCCCTAATGGTGATGTCATTAGTTGCCGGTTTTCAGTCAACTTTATGGAATTGACAACTGGTTTGTCATCCACAGCTGTCCCCAGCTGTGACCAAACTGCGGATGACATGAGCCAATTGTCTAATCCCAAAAAATAAACAGATTTGATTATTGTAAACCCTTGTGCATGGCACCTCCAACACTGTTTACATTGCCTGTAGCTGCACACACATGACGGTTAAATTATTCATGTCAAACTCTCAAGTCATGTCATATAATGTGTATACTGTAATGTTTAGTTCAAGGAACTACTAGCATATATAATTAACTCATGCAAGATTAATTACAGCATTTGGTGCCTGGCTATCATATCGCTACACCAGCGCTGGGTGTTTATCTGACAGTCGACAGTTGGTTGTTGTGCCTTTAACTTGTCTGTAATGTTTTGCTATACAATAAATGTGAATGTTTCGACTGAGATACTTTGTGTGCAAAGTGACTTTGAGAAGGCCGCTAGAGAGTTTAAATTGCAAAGGAGTAAATATCTTTGTCGTGTTTCTGTAAACAGCTCTCACGAGTATTATAATCGCTGCTTGCCTGCTATCATGACACTGACGTGTAGAGTTGGACATGTGCTGTAAGGTAGGTCTTGGGCTTGCACATAGTAGTAAACATAACACACGTGGTCAACATCCTGGGCAAACACAGTCCTTTTACGAATTGTAAACTGTGATCACACACACATTCAAAACAAATTTCGTTACCTGGCTGTAACAGAGTAAATCTATTATCACATTCACTGATTTTCTGTCTTCGAGGCACTTTTTTGTCTTTGCTTTGATTTCAGATAATGTTTCTTTTGTCGATTTCATTTTGTCAACTGCGCTGTAGGGAAACCAGTTTAATGTAACCGAACCAATGGGATCGTACTTTACAAACTTCTTGGGTTATCAAAAAATGTGTATTCATACGCCACTCTTCTTCATTATTTCTTCAAACCCTTTACAAACCGTTCAAGATACACAAGAAGTCATTAGATATTCTAAAGACATAAGAAAAAAAGAATGAAACACGACCGTTTCTTTTTATGTACATCAGTATACAGAGTCGACAGCATGATTTGAATTCGAAAGCATGGCCAACGTGCTCTCAAGTAATTAGTCCGCGATCATTGCACCATATCCCGCCCATTCGCCCCCTATTTCAATGTGTATCTAATGTAGCCATAACTTATTAAATGTGTTTTGTGACACTATTACTCTCTGAATGTTTGACACCTGCAATACTGAAGATTTCAACTGTTTTATTTGTACTCTTTGTTACAATGAGAACACGAACATCCAATGAGATGGCGTGTAAGAAGTTTCTTCATCGCTTGTCTAGTCACTGCGCCTGCGCATTAGACGAGTTAGCCTCTCCGCCCAGGGCGAACGCACACTTGCATCAGAATTTCTCGTCGATTTTATGTGTTTATTTTCAGGTGTAGTACGTGCATTGGGTAAAAATGTTGAGCTAAGGTGCTGATACGGTTGGAAGTGGGTTTTTTGACCATGATGGATGGCTTAAAAATGAGAAACTTATAAAAATTCAGGTAAGCTGTTTGTTTCTTGGAGAGTCATCATGGCCGCTTCTGGGTTAGGCTCGCACTGCGCCTGCCCAGACGGCGTTTTACGAAGACCACGCTACTTCGCGCCATGCGCTGACTTCTTTGCACATGGCGAACGTTTGTCAAGAAAACCCGTATCATATTCGATGATCAATGATAATAAAGCACATTACGAGTTTGTTTACATGCATTTAACAAAGATTACCTGTTTAGAACCTATGCGACGGTCTGCAAAGCAATAAACATTGGAAACGTGTAAGTGGCCTAGAGGTGCAACAATTGCGGAGGTGGCTTTTAGATTTTGATGGCGAAAAACCGAAGAAGAAATCGACATTTGAAATGGGCAAAATAACGCTTTTTATTTGACAGCGCAACTTTTGGTTGATCAAGTCTAGACCTTTAGCACGCTTTCCTTTCTTTTTAACCTTAAGGCTTAGACTTTACTTTTTCATTAGGTGCACTGATTCTGAAAAGTTGTCATGGGTCATTAGTACCTTTGACGTTTGATTTCAGATTTATTTATATTGTATTTTAAGATTTTTTTTTCTGTGGCAGCTTTCAATTTTACAGGTACGTTGAGAATGTACACCTTGCTATCATGAAATCCACAGTGCTGTGTAAGAAAGGTGGCTGTGATTGATGAGGCCATCATATACCGAGTTAGACAAGTAGTGCTTCCCACATGTAAGAAGTGTATTTTCACAAGCCCCTGCGGCACTCATGAATGTACACTTCGTTCAAATCCTCTCCAGCTGCACTTCAGAGTGATGTGTGGTAAATGATAAATACATTACTGTGAAGTGACCAGTTGCTGTAGTTTTACAAAGGTATACCTAGGTAAAAATATTGCCTCTGGTTCTGTTTACAGTACTGGTCTGGTGGATGCATGTACAACTACAAGGGGGCTGTTGAGTTGTGAGATGTCATCAGGAGTTATGTTGATTTTGCAGGCGCCGGGCACTATGCAGCGCAGTGATGGCAGCCAGCAGCAGGAAGTGGGAGGTGTCCCAGCTGGACCCCCTAACACTGCCACACAATCTCCTTTGGCCCAGATGCGAGTGGCCAGCCGCCCAGCTATTATAGCCACACCAGGCCAAGGGGGACAAGCTGCAATTGGTAAGACTATTTGTACATTTACACTCCCCTGTGCACACAATAAATGCTACCTGTGAATGCATGCACAAGGGGATTCATTAATAATAATAGCATACAGGGTTAGCCCAATTAAACTCCTGAGACCAGCTTGAGGCTTTAATTCTTAAGAATCCTTGCAGACTGCATGTTTTATAAGAATGTTCCATGTTGGTAACAATTAGCTTTGTTATTATACTTAATAATAATAATAATAATAAAGGTAATTTGTATAGCGCCTAATCACCAAGGTGCTCTAGGCGCTTTACAATCACAGTAATGAAACAGTGAAGCAGAATACACAAACAAGCACATACAACAAAAAAATACATTAATTTACAAGGGCGAAAACTCACACCACACACTCGCGCACACACACACACACACACACACATACGCATGATGAGCCGGCAGACAAAATGGTCTTTACGTATATGCAACAGAGAAAAGGTGTGTTTTAAGCTTGGATTTGACAATGGAAAGAGATGATGAGTGACGCACATCAGCTGGGAGAGCGTTCCATGTAATGGGACGAAAATGCACGATGACCTTGAGTGACCTTATTACGTCTAGGGATACGGAAAACACGAGTGTCTGAAGCAGAGCGTAGTGAGCGGGACGGTGTATACAGCTGGACAAGATCAGATAAGTAAGGAGGGGCAGAACCAGAGATGATGTTGAAACAAATAACACAGACTTAAGTAAACTTACTTATACTTAAGTAAACTTAGGTTTTAAGCCTATGAGTATGAAAGTAAAATTACTTTCAATAGGGCTCGGGAAGTTCCCCGTGTTGCCTAGCAGCGTCAGCGCATCAGCCGCCATCTTATGAGGATAGGATAGGCTTCAGACAGTAGCGAAGTAGTGTTTCAACTAGCGTTATATCGGCTTCCTGAGCCCTATTACCTGGTTCTAAGCCTACAGTTTGGTTAGTTCAGTGTTGAAACTTGAATGTATTGTCCTATCCAAACAGCAGTACACTTAAAAATGTTGTGTCTTGTACTATTGTCTTTTAGTTGTAGCATCTGTTTTTATTACTTTTACAGGGTTATATCAGCGACCTGTCACCTGGTCATAATTGCCAATTAAAATTACTTAATTCATTATTAGTTTGTAACGCCCTTTTAAAGTTTTATAAATTGGTCACCTTCATATAGCACTTACACTAGTTACAGCCAGCAGTTTTGACCCTCCATATACCTGTGTGTAGCGGCCATTTCAGGACAAGCTTTCATTCAGAGGTCAGCTGTGAAAGTGTTCTCTTGCCATCATGTGAGGGCCCACTAGTATAACATTTCTTTACGTCAGTCACTGTATTGAACTATACTTTTTAAGCCATCCTAACGTGCCTCTTACGTCTCTTTTGAATGGTTACTTGTTACTTACGCCTGTCACCTCTCCCAGGGTATACGCCGTCGACGAGAGACCTCCAGCGACTCCTGTCCTGTGCTTCTCCTTCGATTTTACTCCAGGTGGTTCCAAGTCTCTTGATGTCTGCTTGTAGGTCTCGACGTCAGGTGTTTCTCGGCCTGCCTGTTTTCCTCTTTCCCTGACAATGCCTGCCTAGTGATACTGTAAACTGGCTTTCTCAGACTGTGACCAATCCATCCCCATCTTCTTCGCCCAATTTCATTATCTGCTGTTACCTGCTCTGTTCTCTCCCAGAGTCTGACGTTGCTGATCTTCTCTGGCCAGTGGATTTTCAAGATTCTTCTAAGGCAACTGTTTATGAAGATCTGTACTCTGTTGACTGTGGTTTTCGTTCAACCTCCAAGTTTCTGCTCCATATAGGAGAACTGCTTTTACGTTCGAGTTGAAAATCCGGACTTTGGTATGTTGTGACAGCTCTCTGGAACTCCACACTTTTTTCAACTTAAGAAAGGCTGCTCTTGCTTTATCGCTTTATCCTGCTTTATCGATTCGTGCTCCGACATCTGCATCAATGCCGCCTTTTTCGTCGATGATGCTCCCGAGACAGGTGAAGGACTCTTACCTCCTCCAACGGGGTACCTGCAAGCAAGACTAGTTCTTCCCTGGTTACGCTCAGCCTCATTGTCTTTGTTTTCTCTTTGTGGATGGTGAGGCCCACTTGGGACGAGATGTCAGCAAGCCTCGTGGTCTTGTCCTGCATTTGTTGATGAGTGTGGGACAGTAAAGCCAAGTCGTCTGCAAAATTGAGGTCGTCAAGCTGTGTCCACTGTATTCCGCTTCTTCTCTGCTCTGTGGTCCTCTTCATGACCAAGTCTATGGCCAGTAGGAAGAGGAACGGAGACAGCAGACACCCTGCCTGACACCGGTTCTGACCTGGAGCTCCCTTTTGTGGATCACGCGACATGTCATACCATCGTAGTTGCTTTTGATCAGGCAGATGAGCTTTGTGGGTACACCGTAGTGTCGTAGGAGTTTCCACAAAGTCTCTCGGTCCACGCTGTCAAATGCTTTCTAGTAATCCACAAAGTTGAGGTACAGCGGGGAGCTCCACTCCAGAGACTGTTCCACGATGATGTGGAGAGTGGCGATCTGGTCTGTACATGAACGTTTTTTCTGAATCCTGCTTGCTGGTCTCTCAGCTGGGGGTCGACGGAGCTCTTCATTCTCTCCAGCATGATCCTGTTGAAGACCTTTCCTGGCACTGCCTACCCGGCACCGGCCTCCACGTGGCGTAGGTGGGTAGTCTCACTCCAGTCTCAGGAGCCTACCCGGCACCGGCCTCCACGTGGCGTGGGTGGGTAGTCCACTCAGTCCCTGACTGAGTGGGCTAGCGGACGGGTGCCATCTTTGTCCAGGATTAGGACTTGATGTCAGCAGATATGTTGTTCAGCCTTTTCACTGGTCCGGTTTTTAAGGAGCTGTGCTAACCTAGGTCGTACCATGTTGGATTGGTCCTTAAAAATACTCGTGACTTTTTGGTCCTTTGGATCCCAAGTGTTTGCCGTGCTTGGAGACCCGTGTCGGGGGAGAAGAGGATCCTGGTGGCTGAGGTTTCCTTTGGGCTGCGGCTCACTGGTGCCAACACTCCACTTTGGCCTTGACTTCTACCTAAACGGGAGGCTAGTCGTACCGGCCTAGTCAATCGGCTCTTGTCACGTTGAGCCCTATCCCACTGTTGACATGCGGGTTGATATACGGAGCACCATGCTATAGCTTCTGCTGCTGATTAGGTGCTTCTGTTGCCCCTAAGGCCCTAAGCCTCAGCCCCCACCCAAACCTGTTAGTCAACTCCAAAGGCTTCTGGCTCTGGTCAGCCTTCTAAGGCCGCTGCCTACCCGGCACCGGCCTCCATGTGGCGTGGGTGGGTAGTCCACTCGGTCCCTGACTGAGTGGGCTAGCAGACGGGTGCCATCTTTGTCCAGGATTAGGACTTGATGTCAGCAGATATGTTGTTCAGTCTTTTTCACTGGTCCGGTTTTTAAGGAGCTGTGCTTACCCAGGTCTTACCATGTTGGATTGGTCCTTAAAAATACGCGTGAGCTTTTGGTCCTTTGGATCCCAAGTGTTTGCCGTGCTTGGAGACCCGTGTCGGGGGAGAAGAGGATCCTGGTGGCTGAAACACTCCACTTTGGCCTTGACTTCTGCCTAAACGGGAGGCTAGTCGTACCGGCCTAGTCAATCGGCTCTTGTCACGTCGAGCCCTATCCCCCTGTTGACATGCGGATTGTTATACGGAGCATCATGCTATAGCCTCTGATGCTGATTAGGTGCTTTACGCCAGTATTCCCCTGTATTCAACAGTGTGATAGAAGGCGGTGGCTCAAACGGTTCAATCGGGCTTACCCCCTTGAGTATATCTTTCGGGCAGTCTCCATTGTGCGTCGGCTGGAGACCCGCCGACAATTGCACTTTTCCTTGTTGGGCTCGGTGGCGGGCGGGGACCCCCGGGGGATGAATATCTATCATACTATAATATGGAAAATATCAAATAACCAAAACTAGCACCAAAGCGGCACATAGCTGCCGACATTGTCATTGAGAACGATAGTGACTGACTGTGAGGAAGCGACACCTCAGGCGTCGGCCGCCTGGCCTCGCTTTCTCATTATCCACAGCAAAGTTAAAGAGAAGCCTGTTTCAAAGCTGCACCCTTTCCTGGTAGGGGAGACCCTCAGGAGCCGTGTTGGCAGGCCTGAGGCCCATCGCCTCAGGTCTGGTGACTTGTTGGTAGAGTGCCGTACCCGGGCACACTCCAATGGGCTACTGAGGCTCTCCTCCATCGGAGACACTCCAGTGGAGGTCACTCCCCACAAAACAATGAATTCCTCTAGAGGAGTGATTAAAGATCAAGCATTGGCCGAACTGTCTGAAGATGAACTTGTACGGAACCTTAAGTAGGTACTGGCAGGGCTTGCCGCTAACTGGCCGCAGCGGTGACGCATCACGAATTTTTCTCATCTTTGAAACAGCGATTGTACTAACAAAATGCTCACATACTGCAGTCAAATGCATACCTCAATAAAGTTGAGCTATTTCTCTTTTCAAAAGTATCTTTCTTTTTATTGGGAGTGCAACTGATGATTTTCAGCGATTTTTTTTTTTTTTTAAAAAACGCACCCTCAAGCCTGCATGCGCTGCGTTGGCAACTGTACCGCGCGAACCCGCAAGCAACCCCGTCGGGAAAACGACTTGCTACTCTTCCCCATGCAAGCTACACATCTAAAAATAGCACACGGCTATTGACCGAGTTCAGACCTACACATTGATATAAAGAAGTCTAATATTTGTTTAAATTTAGCCCAATAATGGATTATTTGAAAAAAATAAATGCAATTTTCAGTATGATTTTCGAAAAATAACCCCTACAAGGCTATACTTGTTGGAAAGCCCATGCTTTTCTCTTTAATTTGGACCAATCAGAAACACGATAGCTTGAACGGGGAAGAGTAGCTTTGTCATAAACCGAGTCCTCTCATTGGCCGTTACGCTTTCGTGTTATTCACAATGGCAGCCACGGCGTGCGACTAACACGCGACGGTTTTGAGCAATCTCCAGCATGATCTAGGTAAGAAATGTGTTTTTGTTTGCTTGATAATGGTTCTACAATGTGTTATTTGTTACTTAACCTAAGATTTGGGTAAAGTGCGATAATCTGCTGTAATGTGCATATTTCCACACCAGCCGTAGTCGGGTTTGTTCGAAGCAACGACTACGTGCGGTGTGTGAGAGATCGGTCACAACTGCAGGCGTATGTTTACATCAAGAGACAAAATACGAATGTAGGTAATAAAATGGGGTTTTCTATACATGTTCAATAAATTCCATGGGTATATGGTGTTCTTAAAACGGGTAAAGTAGCGATCGCAAACGATGTGTCGAATGGGAGTCTAGACCGGAAGTGGGACCGTCGTCTGCTAGAAAAGTTGTTTCGCTTTCGCGTTATTCGTTTCTTGTGGCAGCTACTGCTTGAGATAGCCCCCTCAGACGTTTGTAAAGACCAAATAAGCAAATATGGTGAAATATTACCCTTTCCTTCGCTCTGCTCTCTCTGTCTCTCAGTCTCATCATTGTTAACTGTCTAGGTGTTGTTGCATCAATTGTTAAGTGGATCCTGTATCAATTGTTAAGTGGATCCTGTGTTGTTTCCAATTGCAGAAAGTTCTCCAGTATTCTTAGATTTGGGGAGAGTGTTTACCCAGACTGGTAAAGGAAGAAGGAAGAACATTGAGGCATCAGTGAACAACAAACTATTGCTCCAGGTACACCTCTTGAAGATGAGACACAAGAAATCATGGAGGCAGACAGAGGAGTTTGTCAGGGAGAAGCGTCACCCTGGACAGCATGCAGAATGTCACAGCAAGGCACACTGCATACAAACAGCAGTACTGCTTATGATGTGGAGAGATTGACTTAATAATGAATGGTTTGCAGAAAGCAACTCCACAGTCATGTGTTTGCCAGTATGTTTGGTGGGTGGGGGGGGGGGGGGGGGGGGGGGGGAGGGGGCGGGGCGGGGCAGCTGATATTTACGTGGTGGGGGTGGGGGGTAAAAATAAGATGGTTTTCAATTATTGCTTTCTTTTACTTACTTGAAAGAGCTTCAAAAACTTAGCAAAACACAGTTTGAATTTTTAAAAACGGACAAGAAATGACCGAGATATGCTATTTTGAAGTTTTTACACTCGGAGGGCCATTCGACCGCCTTGGAAAACACACTTTTCAGCTTTTTTAGGGCAGCAGTGTTGCAAAAGTTACAGGCTTATGCACCTGAAAAAAATTGGGCTTCTTCTATATTATATAGAGATACAATTCTGTAATTCTGGGATGTCTGTGTTTAATATCTTTTGTGTTAGGCTGGCCTGAACTGGGCAAAATCTTTCTTTCGACCGATTTTGGGTAAAAACTGCGGAATATTTGCCATAGTTTTTTGCCCATAACTTTTGAACCATTAAACATAGAAAGATAATTTTTGTTGTGTTGTGTTCTGTTTGTTGTCCTCTATAACAATATGTAGATACTTTATTGCTTATGTTATATTGGAATTTTGACCTGCCAGTACCTACCTTAAGTCACAGGGGGTGACCTACGTCAGGCGCTTCATTTCCAAATGAGGTGGTAGGGAGATCCGTCTCCCTACCATCATCCTGACGTTTGGCACCCCCACAGCTACTACTACCATCTGGGGAGGTTACTACTCCCTAAAAGTGAAAAAGTATGTCCCTCTCCCCCTCCGGTGCTTTACCCCACCCGCGTCTGCCCTGGGGGACTTGGGTGGGGTTAGGTATTTTTTAGTTCCCAGGGTCACCCTGGTCAGCCCCACAGGGTGGGTTTTTTCTCTCTATTCTGGGGCATGTGTTTCTGTCTACCCGAGGTCCATTCACCTGTATTTGCCTTTTTTAAACTCTCCCTACTGTCTGCACTGCCTGTAGCTCTTGATATTGGATGTGTGTTGCTAAATGGTCTTAGCTTTATTTAGGCCCCATGTGTTAGGTTTATTTAATGTGTTTGACCGGCTGGCGACATACATTCAATGTTCTGTTTAGTTGGTTGTTTTTTTTTTCACAAGCAGTGCAGGCACGTCCTGAGAAAGCCTTGTTGCTGTTGGGACGTTAAGCAATGTACAATCAATCAATCCCTCCGGTGCTTTAAGTGCCAAAAGTATGGCCATGGGCAGAAGACATGCCGCCAGGCAGAGGCTCTATGCGCCCGTTGCACTAAGCCCGGACACTCTGCTGAGTCCTGCACAGCCATCCCCCTGTGTGTGAATTGCCAGGGGGCGCATATGGCTTCGGACAAGAAGTGCCCTCGTTGGATCTCCGAGTGCAGGATTCAGCAGGTGCGTGTGGAGAAGGGGCTGTCCTTTGCGGACGCAAAAAACTGGTTGACGGTCCTGGTGCAGCTGAGGCGGCGCCAAACTCAAATAACAACTTTGTGTATATTTTCAGTGCTGCGGTGGCAGGCAAGCGCCCCACCAAAGACTTCTCTTGTCAAACCCCAACTTCTTGGTTGGGGGCGGAGCCTCGGATCCTCTCACCCCTGGAGAGTAACCCTCCTCCGGTGGTGACGAGGAGCCAGGGAATGCAGAGGGCGGACGCTACCGGTCCGGTGGCACCGCCTTCTGCTGCCCCTAAGCCTCAGCCCCCACCCAAACCTGCTAGTTTGTCAACACCAAAGGTTTCTGGCTCTGGTCAGCCTTCTAAGGCCGCTAACTCTAGCGGCAGGACCGCTGCCCAGGACCAGAAGTCTAAGAAATCTATGGGACCGCTGTGCGCACGGGCCCAGAAGGGGAACACTGATGTCCCCCTTCAAAACAAATATGCTGCATTGGAGGAGCAGATGGAGGGAGTGGAAGTTGCCGATGCTGCGGCAGCTCCACCCCCTTCATCTCCTAAGAACCAGAGGAGGCCTGGGAGCCGGCCCCCCTCTGTTTCTCCGACTCCTTCCAAGGCAAAGGAAAAAGGGGGGAAAAACTCCGCACCCCCAGATAAGACATAATCATGGACTCTCTGCTTCAGTGGAATTGTCGTGGTTTTCAAGCTAACTTTTAGGAATTACGTCTTAGTCAAGTCAGGGCTCGAAATTAGCGGGGGCCCGGGGCCAAAAACCCGCAAAGTTGATTTCGGGCTCGGAAAGTTGAAAAACGAAGGGCCCGCTTGGCCCGCAAAATAATTCGTCTGCTACAGCTAGCTCTACTCGGCAGTTTCGTATTTGGGCCAAGGGAAGCAACCCACACCGGTGCCCTCACTCACAGTAATAGTATTGTGTTTTTTTTATTTTTTATTTTTTTTATTGTATTTTTAGTTTACTTCTGTTAACTCAAGTGCACATAAGTGTAATATGAATAGATGATTGAAAAAAAAAAAAAAAAGGCAAAATCTGTTTGTTTAACTTTAGTTTATCAGGAAGAGTACTGTTAAGTTTAGTTCCCTTTCATGGTTTTGTTTTGAACTTTTGTGCATTGAGGTCAGATTTTTTTGTTAGGTTACTCATATTAAAAATTTAATGATGTGTATTGTGCAATACTCAGTCACAAAACTGAAAAGTATTATACAAGAGACTCACTTGATTTTTTTTCTATTTTGTTTAATGGCCATTTCAGGCTCACTAGTCACTGGAATATGTGTGTCACTGAATGTGTGTGTGTGTGTTTTTTCCCCTTTTTTGTTGGTAATGTTTGAAAGTGAAAGAAAAGGCAAATAAAAATGACATCACTCAGCAAAATTGGAAATTCAATTGTTTTTATTTTAGATTATCAGACAAATTGTACTTTCTACTTATTATATTGTCAATAATTCTTTTGTTTTTTGTTTGCATTATTTTTCAAAGTTGGGCCCCGAAAGTTGCTTGTGGGCCCTCAAATTTTTCAATCAAGGGGCCCGGTGGCCCCCAAAGAAAAAAGTTAATTTCTAGCCCTGCAAGTGCTATAACCCCTCAGTAATATCTCTTCAGGAGACTTACCTGAACACTTCTGACCCTGTGTCCTTTAATGGTTTTAACGTTGTACATAAAGGCTCTGATTCGGAGAGGCGCTCGGGTGGAGTGGCTCTTCTCATTAGTAGCCAAATTTTATGTAGCCCCGTTAGCATCGACACCTGTCTTCAGGCTGTCGCAGCTTGGGTTACCTTGAAGAAGACCATAACCATATGCAGTATTTATCTGCCACCATCCCTGCGGGTCTGTAGTAATGATTTTTTTAATTTAGTTGATCAACTGCCCCTCCCTTTATTCTCATGGGGGATTTTAACGGTCACGCTCACCTTTGGGGTAGTGACCACTATGATGGCAGAGGTCAGATGTTAGAAGATGTTTTTTCTCAACTTAACCTATGTGTCTTTAACGATGGTTCACCTACATACTCTAACCCAGGTTCAGGATCTAGTTCTGTTCTAGACCTCACTGTGTGTGATCCTTCTCTCATGCTGGACTTTGACTGGAAGGTTCACGGCGACCTGTGTGGTAGTGACCACTTCCCAGTTCCAGTAGTTCTGTCATC
Source organism: Semisulcospira habei (assembly GCA_036245525.1). Classification (NCBI taxonomy): domain Eukaryota; kingdom Metazoa; phylum Mollusca; class Gastropoda; family Semisulcospiridae; genus Semisulcospira; species Semisulcospira habei. Next base: position 120,003,616 of record BTPG01000007.1, on the reverse strand, counting down.
GGTCAGCTGTGAGGAGGATTCGCCGGTGGGGCGCTGGAATCTCAAGAAAGCTAACTGGCCTCTGTTCGCCTCCCTCTGTCAGTCTCGTCTTACAGAGGAGGTGGTCATGTCATCTGAAGAACCTATTTCTTCTTTTACTACTATTTTGTTGGACGTAGCGGGTGAAACCATCCCTAAAACTTCCGCATCAGTCCCTCGAAAGCCGAGAGTATCATGGTTCAACGAAGAGTGCCACAAGGCCCAAATAGCGCGCAAATCTGCTCAGCGACGTGCTTTCCGTAATCCGTCGCAAGTGAATATTTTAACCTTTAAAAGACAGAGGGCGAAAGCCCGTTACATTTTTAAACGTACCCCACCCGGGTCTGCCCTGGGGGACTTGGGTGGGGTTAGGTATTTTTTAGTTCCCAGGGTCACCCTGGTCAGCCCCACAGGGTGGGTTTTTCTCTCTATTCTGGGGCATGTGTTTCTGTCTACCCTTTGTCCATTCACCTGTATTTGCCTTTTTAAAACTCTCCCTACTGTCTGCACTGCCTGTAGCTCTTGATATTGGATGTGTGTTGCTAAATGGTCTTAGCTTTATTTAGGCCCTATGTGTTAGGTTTATTTAATGTATTTGACCGGCTGGCAACATACATTCAATGTTCTGTTTATTTTTTTTATATTTTTTTCACAAGCAGTGCAGGCACGTCCTGAGAAAGCCTGGTTGCTGTCGGGACGTTAAGCAATGTACAATCAATCAATCAATCAACATTTTTAAACGTGAACGCCGTGCTTCCTGGAGACGCTTCGTCTCATTTTTAACTTCTCGGACTCCGTCCCAGAAAGTATGGAAGGCTGTTCGGAGAATTAGGGGCAGAGGTGGCTCGGCTTCTGTTGGCCATCTTAGAGTTGGTGCCAGTTTGGTTACAGATAAAAAAGCTGTGGCCAATTTGCTTGCCTCCACCATTGCCCATAATTCTTCAACGGAGCATTATTCACCTTTCTTCCAGAGAGAGAAGGAGAAGCGAGAGTCTCGTATTTGTGATTTTAAGTCCGATAACTCGGAAGACTATAATGTCCCGTTTACATTATCAGAATTGCAGCAAGCTTTGCAGAAATGTAATGACTGCTGCTGGCCTAGATACCGTCCACTATCAATTCCTAACGCATCTGCCTGAGAGGTCACTCCTTGTACTTCTCACGGCCTTTAACCATATCTGGAGAACTGGTCATTTTCCGCCGTCTTGGCGCCAGGCTGTGGTTGTACCGATCCCCAAGCCGGGTAACTACCGGCCTATCGATTTTTGACATCATGTTTATGTAAAACTATGGAGCGCCTGGTGAACGCCCGCCTGGTGTGGCATCTTGAGTCACAGGGTCTCCTCACAGACCTCCAGTGCGGTTTCCGGCGCTTCCGTAGTACAACTGACCATTTAGTCCGCTTTGAATCATTTATTCGAGATTCTTTTGTCAACAAGCAGCATGTCTATGCAATTTTCTTCGATCTTGAGAAGGCGTATGATACTACCTGGAAGTATGGTATAATGTCTGACTTGTTGGACATGGGTTTTAAAGGGCACCTGCCCGTTTTTATTCACAATTTTTTGACTAACCGGTCGTTCATGTCCGTGTGGGCTCCACCCTCTCCGACTCCTTTGAACAGGAGATGGGTGTCCCACAGGGCAGCATTCTATCTCGTTTTATTTAGTATTAAAATTAATAACATTGTAAAGGCCGTCAAGGATGATTCTGAATGCTCTTTGTTTGTTGACGACTTTGCTTTGTGCGCATGTGGTCGAGGACTTGCGTCCCTTGAGAGGCGCTTGCAGCTGTGCGTTGATCGCATCCAGCGGTGGGTGTCTCTCAGTGGATTCAAGTTCTCGCCCTCCAAGACTGACTGTGTGCATTTTACTAACCAGACGAAATTTTTTCCAGAACCTAGCCTGAGCATTGCTGGAGTGCCAATTAAGGTGGCCGAGGAGGCAAAGTTTCTGGGGGTCATTTTTGACAAAAGACTTACCTTCCGCAACCATATTAATTACCTTAGAACCTCTTGTCAGAAGGCTCTCGACATTCTTCGTGTCGTCGGTCGTACTGACTGGGGTGCGGACCGTACTGTCTTACTTCGTCTGTACCGGGCCCTTGTTTGGTCCAAACTGGATTACGGCTCTGTGGTGTATGGCTCAGCTTCCAAGTCTGTGCTACAGCGTCTGAACACAATTCACCATCAGGGTCTGCGGATATGTCTTGGGGCCTTCAGGACGTCTCCAGTTCCTAGTCTGTATGCCGAGGCAGGGGAGCCTTCTCTCAAGCTCCGCCGCATCCGCCTCATGCTCAGCTACGTTCTGAAACTGAAGGCCCATCCAGACAATCCTGCCTATGATTGTGTTTTTAAACCATCGTTTGCAGAGATTTACGATACCCATCCGGGAGCTGTCCGTCCACTTTCTTTCCGTGTCCGACCTCATCTGCAGGCGGCCGGATTGGACCTGGACAGAGTTTCGGAATCCCTGCAACACATCACTCCATCTTGGCTCTTACCAGTTCCTGACATCTTGCTGGACTTGACTGCCCACAAGAAAGACTCTACTCCACCAGCCATATACCAACAGAGCCTCAATGAACTGCTTTCAATTTTTCCTGGCTATTGTCGCATCTATTCCGATGGGTCAAAGTCTGAGGATGGGAGAGTGGCTGCGGCCGCAGTGTCCTCTCGCCATCCTAGACGCAGAGATGTTTACCCTTACGATTTTGGAGTAATTGCTTACGATTTTTGGCATAGATTACGCCACTACGATTTTTTTCACACTATTACGATTATTTAAAACAAAAACTACGATTTTTGAAATCATATTCCAATCCGCTTTTTTTCTTATAAAGTGATCAAACAAAATCCTACTTCAAAACATAACCGGGTCCATGACCAGATTCAACATTAGTACATAAAATAATAATTTATATGATTTCCTAATTTATCATTAATATTAGTTGCCTTTTAAATCTAGAAATAAAGTAAATGTTGGAGTTAGTCAAATTAAAACAATAACAAGGGGAGTAAGCACACTAGGACAATTTGCTCGATTACGTCCCTTTATTTAAACCAACCTGTCGGTGTCTGCTTTCCCTTGGTTGGACCTAAGTGCAATGATCAGAAAATTTCGCAATGTGCAAGTTTGTAAAATTTTTTAAAAAAATTAAGTGAAGGGGGGGGGGGGGGGGGGGCCTAACCATTATTTAACCCATTACAGAGATGTGCAAACTATATGTGTCCTGGTTAGTGATGTGTGTGTGTCATTTTTATTTTTGCGCTCGTGCTAATATAAAAGGCACAATATAAAAAAACAGTGCAGAAATAATAGGTAACAATAGTAATAGTATTACTGAAATTTTAATAGTATTACTGAAATTTCAAATAGCTAATACTGAAACTTCAAATTGAGGGTAGTCATGCTGGAATTAACACAGTGATTTTTTTTTTTTTCTTTTCACTTGTATCTCATTTCGAGTGCAAATAAAAACTGCTTTGTAAGAACTTGTTGAGTGAGATTGCGATTGAGAACGATCAAATGTGCTGACAGAAAGCATTACTCTTTTTACCCAAGATTACTCTTTCTGGCATAGCCCATTACTCCATTTTTTTTTTTGGGGGTAAACATCTCTGTAGACGCCCATTTAAGCACCGCCTCCCAGACCACTCATCTGTATTTAGTGCGGAACTGCAGGCGGTTCTGCTGGCACTCAGGCATGCTTATCGATCTAGAGAAAGGAACTTCCTGATTCTGTCTGACTCTCTTTCTGCCCTGCAGGCCCTTCAGGGCACGGGAAATGACCACCCACTGCTGGTGCAGATCAGAGAGCTCCACGCGGACTTGATGAAGGAATATTATGATATCATTTTTATTTGGGTGCCAGGGCATGTGGGCATGGAAGGCAACAGGATCGCAGATTCTGCTGCCAACGATGCCCGCAATGACCCTGTCCCTGACACACAGACTGTTTATAGTGATTTTAGACATGTGGCTAGTGCGTACATAGCCCGTGAGTGGCAGTCCGAGTGGGACAAAGAGGAAGCTAACAAGCTGCATGAAGCCCTTCCTAAGTTGTACGACGGTCTACCTTATCGCTGCGGCAGCCGCCGTGAGGAGACTGTCCTGGCTCGGCTCCACATCGGCCACACGTATGTTACGCACTCTTATTTACTTAAACAGGAGGAGCGTCCATGGTGTTATGCCTGCGACGAGCAGTACTCTGTTCAACACTTTTTGTTGTCTTGTGCTGATCTAATCGACACAAGGTATAAACATTTCACAGCAGACTCCTTGAAGGTTTTGTTCCGGGATGTGCCCCCGGACAAGATCTTCAGTTTTCTGAGAGAGTGCCATATTTTTAATAAGATTTGAGCGTTTATAGATTATGATGTTTCTATTATTTTGACCTTTTTGAGAGTCTTCTGACGTTTTCTTTAAAGACCTGTGCGACATTTTAGCCTGACATATTTTTTAAGGTATATTTACATCATGTCTTAAGACCTTTCTTTTAGTCTGGCTGACCAGATTTTTACCCTTCCCGCCGTGAGATGGCCTTAGTTGCCTGCTCGGCGTTAAACCCAAATAACTAATTCTAAGGCCGCTAACTCTAGCGGCAGGAACGCTGCCCAGGACCAGGGGTCTAAGAAATCTATGGGACCGCTGTGCGCACGGGCCCCGAAGGGGAACACTGATGTCCCCCTTCAAAACAAATATGCTGCACTGGAGGAGCGGATGGAGGGAGTGGAAGTTGTCATTGCTGATTTTGCGGCAGCTCCACTCCCTTCATCTCCGAAGAACCAGAGGAGGCCCGGGAGCCGGCCCCCCTCTGTTTCTTCAACTCCTTCCAAGGCAAAGGAAAAAGGGGGGAAAAACTCTTCACCCCCAGATAAGACATAATCATGTACTCTATGCTTCAGTGGAATTGTCGTGGTTTTCAAGCTAACTTTGAGGAATTACGTCTTTTAGTCAAGTTCTATAACCCCTCAGTAATATCTCTTCAGGAGACTTACCTGAAGACTTCTGACCATGTATCCTTTAATGGTTTTAACGTTATACAAAAAGGATCTGATTCGGAGAGGCGCTCAGGTGGAGCGGCTCTTCTCATTAGTAGCCAAATTTTATGTAGCCCAGTTAGCATCGACACCTGTCTTCAGGCTGTCGCAGCTCGGGTTACCTTGAAGAAGACCTGCCACCATCACTGCGGGTCAGTAGCAATGATATTTTTAACTTAGTAGATCAACTGCCCCCTCCCTTTATTCTCATGGGGGATTTTAACGGTCACGCTCACCTTTGGGGCAGTGACCACTATGATGGCAGAGGTCAAATGTTAGAAGATGTTTTTTCTCAACTTAACCTATGTGTCTTTAACGATGGCTCACCTACATACTCTAACTCAGGTTCAGGATCTAGTTCTGTTCTAGACCTCACTGTGTGTGATCCTTCTCTCATGCTGGACTTTGACTGGAAGGTTCACGACGACATGTGTGGTAGTGACCACTTCCCAGTAGTTCTGTCATCGGTCAGCTGTGGGGAGGATCCGCCGGTGGGGCGCTGGAATCTCAAGAAAGCTAACTGGCCTCTGTTCGCCTCCCTGTCAGTCTCGTCTCATGTCAGCTGAAGAACCTGTTTCTTGTTTTACTTTGATTTTGTTGGACGTAGTAGGTGAAACCATCCCTAGAACTTCCACATCAGTCCCTCGGAAGCCGAGAGTACCATGGTTCAATGAGGAGTGCCGCAAGGCCCCAAAAATACGCAAATCTGCTCAGCGACGTGCTTTTCGTAATCCGTCGCAAGCAAATATTTGAACATTTAAAAGACAGCGGGCGAAAGCCCGTCACATTTTTAAACGCGAACGCCGTGCTTCCTGGAGACGCTTCGTCTCATCTTTATGAGTTTATCTTCTAGGACTCCGTCCCAAAAAGTCTGGAAGGCTGTTCGAAGAATTAGGGGCAGGGGTGGCTCGGCTTCTGTCTGCCATTTTAGAGATGGTGCCAGTTTGGTCACAGATAAAAAGGCTGTGGCCAATTTGCTTGCCTCCACCATTGCCCATAATTCTTCAACAGAGCATTATTCACCTTTCTTCCAGAGAGAGAAGGAGAAGCGAGAATCTTGTGCTTGTGATTTTATATCAGATAACTCGGAAGACTATAATGCCCCCTTTCCGTTTTCAGAATTGCAGCAAGCCATGCAGAAATGTACTGACTGCTGCTGGATTAGATACCATCCATTATCAGCTCCTAACTCATCTGCCTGAGGATTCACTCCTTATACTTCTCAAGGCCTTTAACCATATCTGGATAACCGGTCGTTTTCCGCCATCTTGGCGCCAGGCAGTGGTTGTGCCAATCCCCAAGCCGGGTAAGGATCCTTCCGACTCTGGCAACTACCGGCCAATAGCTTTGACATCATGTTTATGTAAGACTATGGAACGCTTGGTCAACGCCCGGCTGGTGTGGCATCTTGAGTCACGTGGTCTCATCACAGACCTCCAGTGTGGTTTCCGGCGCTTCCGTAGTACAACTGACCATCTAGTCCGCTTTGAGTCTTTTATCAGAGATGCTTTTGTCAACAAGCAGCATCTATGCAATTTTCTTTGATCTTGAAAAGGCATATGACACTACCTGGAAGTATGGTATAATGTCTGATTTGTCGGACATGGGTTTTAAAGGGCACCTGCCTGTTTTTATTCACAATTTTTTGTCTAAAGGCTTCCTCAGTTCGAACTTTAACGTTGGCATTTTCTCAGAGACTATTCAAGCTACAGTTTTCAATCTTGGCCCGATGATATTTTGTGGCATGACCTTGCTAAACATACCAAATTTCAGTGTCTCTCACAAAGGTCACAGGGGATCAGAAAATATATCAAAAATAGCTATTTTGGGACGTAATTTTTTTTTTTTTTTTCAAATACTATTCACAACTTCAGACCCAAACTTGGTACAAAGATACCTGATGTTACTTACTTACGCCTGTCACCCCTACCCGGGTATAGGCCGTCGACGAGAGACCTCCAGCAACTCCTGTCCTGTGCTTCTCCTTCGATTCTACTCCAGGTGGTTCCCAGTCTCTTGATGTCTGCTTGGAGATCTCGACGCCAGGAGTTTCTCGGCTTACCTCTTTTCCTCTTTCCCTGGGGGTTCCATGACAATGCCTGCCTAGTGATACTGGAAGCTGGCTTTCTCAGACTGTGACCGATCCATCCCCATCTTCTTCGCCCAATTTCATTCTCTGCTGTTATCTGCTCTGTTCTCTCCCGGAGTCTGCCGTTGCTGATCTTCTGGCCAGTGGATTTTCAAAATTCTTCTAAGGCAACTGTCCATGAAGGTCTGTACTCTGTTGACTGTGGTTTTTGTCAATCTCCAAGTCTCTGCTCCATATAGGAGAACTACTTTTACATTGGAGTTGAAAATCCGGACTTTGGTGTGTTGTGACAGCTCTCTGGAACTCCACACTTTTTTCAACTGGAGTAAGGCTGCTCTGGCTTTACCGATTCGTGCTCTAACATCTGCATCAGGGCCGCCTTTTTTGTCTATGATGCTCCCGAGATAGGTGAAGGACTCCTCCACCTCCTCCAATGGGGTGCCAGCAAGCAAGACTGGTTCTTCCCTGGTTGCGTTCAGCCTCATTGTCTTTGTTTTCTGTTTGTGAATGGTGAGGCCCACTTGGGACGAGATGTCTGCAAGCCTCGTGGTCTTGTCCTGCATTTGTTGATGAGTGTGGGACAGTAATGCCAAGTCATCTGCAAAATCGAGGTCATCAAGCTGTGTCCACAGTGTCCACTGTATTCCACTTCATCTGTGCTCTGTGGTCATCTTCATGACCCAGTCTATGGCCAGTAGGAAGAGGAACGGAGACAGCAGACACCGCTGCCTGACACCAGGTCTTAATATCAGGTATGGGTCATGAAGACATACCTGATGTTAAGACCTTTATATTCACACTAATTTGGTTGATCCCTCACAAAAGTCAAGAGTCACAAGAACTCAGGAAATAGGTGAAAAATAGCCATATTTTGACAAAAAGATGTTTTTTTCTCAAATACTATTCACAACTCCAAACCCAAACTTGCTACAGAGATACCTGATAAGACCTATCTATGTATGCATACTAATTTGAATGACCCCTCAGAAAGGTCAAGGGTCACTAGACCTCAGGAAATAGGTACAAAAATTGCCATATTTTGACGAGAAATGTTTTTTCTCAATTACTATTCACAACTTCAAATCCAAACTTGGGGCAGGGATACCTGTTGGTAAGACCTATGAGTGCATACTAATTTGGATGATGCCACAGGAAAGGTCAAGGGTCACAAGAGGTCGACAAATGTGTATAAAATGCAAATAATTGTAGTTATTAACATTTTTGCAAACTTTATAATCAAATTTGGCACAAAGGTAGCTGATAAGACCTTCCTATGTATCCTTATTTAGTCAACTCATCGCAAAGGTGAAGGGTCACAGGTGTTTGACATGTGTGAAAACTGATTAAATTTTGAGAAAACATGGATTTTGTTAGTGCAGAAGCCATCCCTTTACTTATTGTCAGACGTGATGATCGGTCATACACGTGAGCCATAAGGGCTTTGCCTTTCTTGTTGTATCTTTGTTTTCCAGTGTGTATGTTATTTCGCGTCCTGTTATGAGATGTTTGACCGCTTAAGGCTTACTCAGACGGAGAAACGAAACGAAACATTTCGTCGAAATGTCCGCATTTAAGACATTTCTCCAACATTTCACCGTTTCACGAAATGTGAAACGACACATTTCACGAAATAAAACTTGTCTCTATTTTGCCGAAACATTTTGCCGAAACATTTTACCCGTCGCCCAATCAGCACCGTCCGCTCGGTCACACCCCAATCTGACGTCATTCAAGCCCAAACACTGAGGACTGCAATGGTAAAGCGATGCCGTGGAGTCAGGTCTATTATGGCTAGAATTGCGTGATGTGACGCACGATTCTGTACGATTTAAGCGGAGAAATCATTTTCGAAATGGAATCTATCAAGTATCATCACTAAAGTACCACCAAAATATGATTTTAGGTCAGTTTTCTGAACCCCACTTTCATCGGCTGCTCTTCGTCTCCTACAAGATGGCGGCTATTGCTTCGAGACGGCGGCATCCTCAATTCACTTGAACCAGCCTTGTTTACGCATTCAAAAGCGCTTACGTTTATTCGATATGGTCGGCAATTCACTTTAATTGTGTAAGTGAAGGCACACATTTCTTATATGTTTAGTTTTTAAGCGTCGGTAGTCAGAAATATGACCCGATATCCACCGATACAAACCAGAGCATGTGTCAGTGAACAGTTACTTCCCCTGTACCAGGCAAAATGAATTTTCACCGCGTTTCTGTGTGTGCGGAAAAGACATTTTGATGCAATGAAAATGTTTCGTTTCTTGTGCATTTCGTTTCTCCGTGTAGGGAAGCCATAACAGGTCGTTCCATGTCCGTGTGGGCTCCACCCTCTCCGACTCCTTTGAACAGGAGATGGGTGTCCCGGAGGGCAGCATTCTATCTCCTGTTTTATTTAGCATTAAAATAAATAACCTTGTCAAGGATGATTCTGAATGCTCTTTGTTTGTGGACGACTTTGCTTTGTGCGCACGAGGTCGAGGACTTGCGTCCCTTGAGAGGCGCTTGCAGCTGTGCGTTGATCGCATCCATGGGTGGGCGTCTCTCAACGGATTCAGGTTCTCGCCCTCCAAGACAGTCTGTGTGCATTTTACTAAACAGACGAAATTTTGTCCAAAACCTACCCTGAGCATTGCTGGAGTGCCAATTCAGGTGGCCGAAGAGGCAAAGTTTCTGGGGGTCATCTTTGACAAAAGATTGACCTTCTGCAACCATGTTAACTACCTTAGAACCTCTTGTCGGAAGGCCCTCGACATTCTTCGTGTCGTTGGTCGTACTGACTGGGGTGCAGACCGCATTGTCTTATTTCGACTGTACCGGGCCCTTGTTCGGTCCAAACTGGATTACGGCTCTGTGGTCTATGGCTCGGCTTCCAAGTCTGTTCTACAGCGTCTGAACACAATTCACCATCAAGGTCTGCGCATATGTCTGGGGGCCTTCAGGACATCTCCAGTTCCTTGTCTGTATGCCGAGGCAGGGGAGCCTTCTCTCAGGCTCCGCCGCACCCGCCTCATGCTCAGCTACGTTCTGAAGCTGAAGGCCCATCCAGACAATCCTGCCTATGATTGTGTTTTTAACCCGTTGTTTGCAGAGATTTACGATGCCCATCCGGGAGCTGTCCGTCCACTTTCCTTCCGTGTCCGACCTCATCTGCAGCCGGCCGGAGTGGACCTGGACAAAGTTTCGGAATCTCTGCAACACATCACTCCACCAGTTCCTGACATCTTGCCCGACTTGACCGCCCACAAGAAGGATTGTACTCCACCAGCCATATACCAACAGAGCCTCAATGAACTCCTTTCAAGTTTTCCTGGCTATTGTCGTCTTTATACGGATGGGTCCAAGTCTGAGGATGGGAGAGTGGCTGCGGCTGCAGTGTCCTCTCGCCATCCTAGACGCTTATTTAAGCTCCGCCTACCTGACCATTCCTCTGTATTTAGTGCAGAACTGCAGGCAATTCTGCTGGCACTCAAGCATGCCTATCAGTCTCGGGAACGGAACTTCCTGATTCTGTCTGACTCTTTCTGCCCTGCAGGCCCTTCAGGGCGCGGGAACAGACCACCCACTGCTGGTGCAGATTAGAGAGCTCTACGCAGACTTGAGGGAATATTATGACATCATTTTTATTTGGGTCCCAGGCCATGTAGGCATCGAAGGCAACAGAATCACAGATTCTGCTGCCAACAGTGCCCGCAGTGACCCTGTCCCTGACACACAGACTGTTTTTAGTGATTTTAAACCTGTGATTAGTGCGTACATAGGCCGCGAGTGGCAGTCCGAGTGGGACAAAGAGGAAGGGAACAAGCTTCATGAAGCTCTTCCTACGTTGTCCGACAGTCTACCTTTCCACTGCGGCAGCCGCCGTGAGGAGACTGTCCTTGCTCGGCTCCACATCGGGCACACGTATGTTACGCACTCTTACTTACTTAAACAGGATGAGCGTCCATGGTGTTTTGCCTGTGATGAGCAGTTTTCTGTTCGACACTTTTTGCTGTATTGTGCTGACCTAATTGACACCAGATATAAACACTTCACAGCAGACTCCTAGAAGGTTTTGTTCCGGGATGTTCCTCCGGACAAAATCTTCAATTTCTTGGGAGCATGCAATATTTTTAACAAGATCTGAGCATTCATAGACTATGTGAATATTTTTTATTTGCCCTTTTTGAGAGTCTGTAGACGTTTCTTATAACCTTTAGCACTCTGCTTTCCGCTGGCAGTTCTTTTCCCTGCAACTGCATTCTTTTTGAGTGGGCTAAACCCAACGCTACCCTACTTACTTCAAAAGCCTACAACTTTTTCATTTTTCTATGTATGGTTGTGGAATTTGGCATGTACGTAAATAAATGAATCAAGATTATGTCACAATTCTTAAAACTGTGTTATCTGTGTTATTATCCTAAAAAAAATAATAATAATAATCAATGCTTACTACGCACCGTTTTTGCGTTCACTAGCACTCGATTCAGAATCGCTCCTCTGCCCATCACCACCATCTCCCACCCACCCCCCCTCGATCTCAAGTCTTCTGGCAAAAAGCCAAGAAAGTCTTCATCATCGGAATCTGACTCCATAAAAGTATTCCTTGATGAATGCTTCTAACTCCTCATCGGTCATCTTTTGTCAAAATAAAGCCGTCAGAACAAACTCTCGCTTAGAAAATTCGAATCGCTCAAACGCACTCGAAGTTAGCAAGATGGCCGATATAAAACGGAAGCAAGCCTCATTTACAATCACCCACAATCCTTTGCAAAGGCTTCATAGCAACCTAGTGTGTTTACCATAGCCGATTTCGAACAGACCACGCGGTGGCGACATATGTCGCCATCCGATAATGAAGCAAGATGGCGGCTGGTGACAAATGTCGCCACCAGCGTGCTAAAGGTTAAAGACGTGCGACATTTTAGCCTGAGATTTTTAATCTATATTTACATCTTGTCTTAAGACCTTGCTTTTAGTCTGGCTGACCAGATTTTTACCCGTCCCGCCGTGAGATGGCCTTAGTCGCCTGCTCGGCGTTAAACCCAAATAACTAACTCTCTCAGGAGGCCTACATTATAGCACTGTCTTCTTGTCTCTGTGTGGCTTTTCTTTAACTTGAGCTTTATTCTTAAGGTAAGCAGATGGTGGTCTGAGGCGACATCTGCTCCCCTCCTCACTCGAACATCTAGAAGGGATCTTCTAAATTTCTCAGTTAGTCTCCAAACTCGAGTTTGCACTGCCGTGAACCTAAAGGGAGCATGAGCATCGCGCTATTCTACGGCTATTCTACGCTGCAGTGCCGGGACGATCGTCCAATCGCATGTGTTGACAGCCATGGGTGTTTTGTTTTGAGCTCGGTGGTCCCGATTTCATCCCGGCTGCGTAAACATAGCAGCATAGAGGCAACACTAGCCACCAAGATACATATAGTACATGTAGCTTGTCACAAGCCCACGCACTCTGCGCGGAACTCATGAAGATCTATGCCTCTTGGGGAGTTTTGTCTTTGGTTATGGGCGAACATTGCTAGGCAGTGAATGCCATCCGTCTGATGTAAAAACAAGAATATATTTATCCTCGTTAAAGTATGCGGTAACGGTGGAATGAATGTTTCTTGATAGGTTCATTTGTCTCTGCACATCAGACGGAACAGAGAACCTTCTGCCATACCATCTGACGACAGTTCCGATGAAAGCGGCCTTCAAGGCTGGCTAAAGCTTTGTATTGTCCCCAGCCCTCAACCAAATAATAGCCCTATCCAAGCCCATTTTAGTAAATATTTTAATTTGTAACCTGGCTTTTAAATTTCTGCCCGTATAATAATGTGCGTGAACCCGAATCTGTCTTTAACAGAACGATAGAGGGCGTGAAAGTGTGTTCATTTATATGGTCATTGATGTACGGTTACTGAAAAACAAAAGAAACAGCTGAAACTTACTGCAAACCACAATAAGCGCATCTCCCTTCACCCTCCCCCACTCAGCCTGGAAATTAAAATTGTGTGAACTGAAAAAGCAAAACTTAGGCACAGATTCTCATGAGTCACGATCCTGTAACTTGCATGACGGACTTCTGAGGATCTATGCCTTTTCTCATCAGTAGAAAGGGCCACTATCACACTGAATTAGATACACTCACTGATACGCACCTTCTGTCAGTCTGGAATAAACATAGATCCTCATGGCGCCCGCAGATGCAAAAACTAATGAGAATCATGCCTCTTGCCTGGCTCTATCATTACGCTGGTCCTTACATAAAAGAAGCTACGCGAGCTGATTCACTGACTGCCTTCCATAGTGTAATAGACGCGTTGACAGCAATTATAAACAAAGCGCTCTGCTGAAAAAAAGGGGACATAAACAGACTGAATAGATAGAGCTCACATGTTTCCATCGAATGAAAATGATTAGGCTTTTTGGAGAACTGTGTCAGTATATATTTTAAATTTGTAACCTGGCTTTTTTAAATTTCTGAGTTTTCAGAATTATATGTGCCTCAGCAGATTCAAGTATATTCCGTAGTGAACCCGACTGTCTTTACCAGAACAAAAGAGGGGGAGGGGGGGGGGGGGGAAGTGTGTTCATTTATAATATGGTCATTGATGTACGGTTACTGAAAAACAAAAGAAACGGCTGAAACTCACTGCAAACCACAATAGCGGATCTCGCTCCCTTTCCCCCACTCAGCCTGGAAATTAAAATTGTGTGAACTGAAAAAGCAAAACTTAGGCACAGATTCTCATGGGTCACGTTCCTGTAACTTGCGTGGCGGACATTTGAGGATCTATGCCTTTTCTCATCTGTAGAAAGGACCACTATCACACTGTCCGAGATACACTCAATGATAAACACCTCCTGTCTGGAATAAACATAGATCCTCATGGCGCCCGCAGATACGAACGCTCATGAGAATCCTGCCTCTTGCCTGCCTCTATCATTATGCTGGTCCTTACATACAAGAAGCTGCGCGAGCTGATTCAGTGACTGCCTTCCATAGTGTATTAGACGCGATGACAGCAATTATAAACAAACTGCTTGGCTGAAAAAAGGGGACCGAAACCGAGAAGAGCGCGCGCTCACATTCCATCGAATCAAAATGATTAGGCTTTTCGGAGTCTGAGTTAGAACTGTTCTTGCTAATGCAAATATGTGACCCTCTCTCACAAAATCAGTCTTAACTCGCATGGATGTTTTGGATGTTTTGACATATATACATTTCTGACAACTAATGCATAGCATTTATATGGCGCATTTCTCATATTTATAATATAACTCAATGCGCAGAATGTAGCCGCGAACTGAACCCAACAAGCACGCTCACGTGAATCACACGCATTCACTCACACACTGTACGTAAACACAGAACATTCACGTGGTGCTAAGGGCAAGCTCAAGCGAGCTACTGACGGTATTTGGAAATCGTTTTGTATTTGAAATTTTATTAAGTTGGCTGAAACTGATACCAAAGTGGAGGGGGAGGAAGAGCCGGAGTACCCGGAGAAAGAACCCCCGACGTTCCGCCCGAATTAACGGTGACACTTACTAGAGGAGAAAAATCCGACGCCGGAACCCGGAATCGAACCTCGCACCTTTAGCATTGGTGGCAGGCGCCTTAACCACTGCGCCACGGACCCTACAATGTTTGCTGATTATTCTGATATCTGACTGTATGCTGTAGTGTAAAAATTGTAGAAGTTGTTAGTGTTTAAAGTTGTTAAAGCCTCTGGCAGCCATTTTGAGAAAACAGCCTGTGAAGTTTCTGTGTGCAGCATAATTGGGGCCAAGCTCAGACTTTTAAAATCATTTTTAACCTATTTAATGGCATTTTTCATGATAAATATTTTAACCATACGATACTTTGGTGTATGTAGAATACATTTATGCAAAAAAGTGAAAATGTCCCAGTTTGACCCCCACCACATATTATTGCGTGTAGTGTTGATCGGCTCCCTGCGAGTTAAGACTGGTTTCGTGAGAGAGGGTCACAATATGGTCTATTTGGTTCTCTGTAGTATGGTCAGGTGAGACCCAAGTTGCTTTGTGTATTCTTCTGTGTGGGAAGATACTGCCTCCAATGACAAGTCTGTTTAGAGCACAAAAGTCTACAAACCTCTCCCCGTTCTCACTCATCTCCCCTAGTCCCTATCTCTCCCCATCACCTCTTCATATCCACCCCACCCGGGTCTGCCCTGGGGGACTTGGGTGGGGTTAGGTATTTTTTAGTTCCCAGGGTCACCCTGGTCAGCCCCACAGGGTGGGTTTTTCTCTCTTCTGGGGCATATGTTTCTGTCTACCCTTTGTCCATTCACCTGTATTTGCCTTTTTAAAACTCTCCCTACTGTCTGCACTGCCTGTACCTCTTGATGTTGGATGTGTGTTGCTCGATGGTCTTAGCTTTATTTAAGCCCCATGTTGTAGGTTTATTTAACGTATTTGACCGGCTGGCGACATACATTCAATATTCTGTTTATTTATTTTTTTTTTTTTTCACAAGCAGTGCAGGCACGTCCTGAGAAAGCCTTGTTGCTGTCGGGACGTTAAGCAATGTACAATCATTAAAACCTCTTCATATCCGGTGTTGTCCTCCCCTATTTTGGCATTAAAATCGCCCATGATGATGATGTCTCGCTCCGTACATTTGTCCACAGCACTCTGGAGTCGGTCGTACAATTCTTGTTTCTCTTCCAAGTCACTGTCATTGGTGGGCGCATAGCACTGGATGACGTTGAGTTTGATCTTTTTTCTGGTTCTAAAGGCTGCTGTGATAATTCTTCGCCCCAGAGGTTCCCAGCCCATCAGCGCTTTCTGTACCACTGGTGACAGCATGAGTGCTACACCATCTGTATGGGGGCATTCTCCTCTTCATGACCTGAATACAGTTCTAACTCAGACTCCGAAAAGCCTAATCATTTTGATTCGATGGAATGTGAGCGCGCGCTCTTCTCGGTTTCGGTCCCCATTTTTCAGCCGAGCGGTTTGTTTATAATTGCTGTCATCGCGTCTAATACACTATGGAAGGCAGTCACTGAATCGGCTCGCGCAGCTTCTTCTTTGTAAGGACCAGCATAATGATAGAGGCAGGCAAGAGTCAGGATTCTCATGAGCTTTCGTATCTGCGGGTGTCATGAGGATATATGTTTATTCCAGGCAGGAGGTGTTTATCATTGAGTCTATCTCGGACAGTGTGATAGTGGTCCTTTCTACAGATGAGAAAAGGCATAGATCCACAAGCGTCCGCCACGCAAGTTACAGGAACGTGACCCATGAGAATCTGTGCATAAGTTTTGCTTTTTCAGTTCACACAATTTTAATTTCCAGGCTGAGTGGGGGAAAGGGAGGGAGATGCGCTATTGTGGTTTGCAGTGAGTTTCAGCCGTTTCTTTTGTTTTTCAGTATCCGTACATCAATGACCATATAAATAAACACACTTTCCCGCCCTCTATCTTTCTGTTAAAGACAGATTCGGGTTCACTATGGAATATACTTGGATCTGCTGAGGCACATATACGGTCAGAAATTTAAAAGCCAGGTTACAAATTAAAAATACATACTAAAAATTAATGGGCTTGGATAGGACTATTATTTGGCTGAGGGCTGGGGACAGTACAAGGCTTTAGCCAGCCTCAAAAGCCGCTTTCATCGGAACTGCCATCAGATGGTATGGCAGAAGGTTCTCTGTTCCGTCTGATGTGCACAGAGACAAATGAACCTATCAAGAAACATTCATTCCACCGTTACCGCATACTTTCACGAGGATAAATACATTCTTGTTTTTACATCAGACGGATGGCATTCACTGCCTAGCAATTTTCGCCCATAACCAAAGACAAAACTCCCCAAGAGGCATAGATCTTCATGAGTTCCGCGCAGAGTGCGTGGGCTTGTGAGAAGCTAAATGTACTGTATGTATCTTGGTGGCTAGTGTTGCCTCTATGCTGCTATGTTTACGCAGCCAGGATAAAATCGCGACCACCGAGCCCAAAACAAAATACCCATGGCTGTCAACACGTGCGATTGGACGACCGTCCCGGCACTGCGGCGTAGAACAGCCGTAGAATAGCGCGATGCTCATGCTCCCTTTAGGTTCACGGCAGTGCAAACTCGAGTTTGGAGGCTAACTGGAATACAGAATCATCTCCCCACTTAACAGCCTTTTCTGGCCAGACTGCGTCCATCTGGCTTCACTGATACCTAGCAGGGAAAGTTTGTACTTTTGCATTTCCACTGCTATCTGGGCGGCCTTGCCGCTCTGGTACACAGTCTTGACATTCCATGTGCCCATGATTGTGTCCCTAGATAGAGAGAGGCGGCTTGGTCCTGTGGCTTCCGAAGACTTTCCGGCTTTCACCAGACGACGTCATAAATCTTCTAGTAGAAGAACCTTCCTCCTCCAGGAAAGGAATTGCTGTTTGTCTATTCGTCGGTGTTTTTGTAGCTATTTCGTTATTTGCAGGGTGGGGAAGCTACCCCCACGCACAACCCCCTTACTAGGAGGACGTGGGGTTTTCTGTCGGGGTCTGCTTATTTCATTCGGTGCACCCCTCTCGCGAGGGACCCCCTATCCACCATCCAGGGGACGCGCCTCAACGCCATATGGTTCCAATGTTGATGGTGATTCTTCATATAATGTTCCCTTGTGTCACTGTTTTAGTCAGGTTTGGCTGTATAGTAGAACCTGCTATGAAAGGTCACTGAGTTTTACTGTCACCTGGCGTTTACGGTCACATTCACGTTGCTCAGACAGTATGTATTATATAAAGTACCTGGATTCTACGGCCACCCGCTGAACGTTGGTCAGTGTATTGGAGCCAGAAATGGCAAAAATACCTCAAACCATGGCCAGACTGGCGCACTCAAGCTTGCTCCACACTTGCCACACACACTCAAAGCCCAATATCTTATTATGCAATAATGGACGTGCCATGGGGTTGCCAGCTTTGTGAACAATCTGTAACAAAGGTCACACTGTCTATCCCACTGTGTCCACATCTCATTTTCAAGTCAGTTTACTGTGCGATCATGTAATCTCTAGGTGGCCACAATTGACTATTCTTAAACTTGGCAGAAACTCTTGCGCAGATGGAATTGCTCATGAGAATTGAGTGTGTATGTGTGCAAATGCGCATCTGTACCACATGCTTACAACATTCATCACCGCGATCTCAGCACTTTTAGCTTTACACTACACAATGTGTATTGTAACAGTGCTGATATTGACTTGTAGGCTTGTGGATTGACATTCCAACTCACAGGCCCCTGCAAAAAGCCTACTTTGTTCGCTTCAAAATAACCGTACCATTTCTCAGCTTGCTCAAACTCCTTCACTGGCTCCCCATCCCCCAAAGCATCCAATACAAGATTCTGTCTCTCTGCTACAAATCCCTGAACAACTACGCTCCTGCCTATATCTCCAACTTACTTTACCCCTTCACTCCTCACCGCTCCCTCTGCTCCGCCTCCACATCCCCCCACACCAAACTCAGCACTTTCGGCTCCTTCTACGTCTACGGTCCATCCACCTGGAACACTCTCTCTCCATCAGAAACACTCTCCTCCTTCCAGTCCGCCCTCAAAACTCGCCTCTTTAACAGTTCTAGCACTATAACATCACCACACTCCCCACCCCAAGCTGACTGTCGTAATATATTTGTGATATGTGAGTCATTGTCTAAAGCGTGCGCGAGTTGTGAGTGCGCGCTTAGAGTTATAATTATTATAAGATAAGCGCATTATAAATACCGTAATTTAATTATTATTTTACTCAATAACAAATGATGTTGGTGGAAGCTGACCTTTCATATGACCCCGCCAGTAGGTGCACAGCATTTAAACAAACATGACTTGACTATGAAGTTATTTATAGTGAGCATGTGAAATATAATCACAATAACAATTAACATTGTTTTCCTCCCTACGTCACACGACCAGTAAATTTAGCGCAAACTGTACCATGTGCAGAGATGTTTACCCTTACGATTTTGGAGTAATTGCTTACGATTTTTGGCATAGATTACGCCACTACGATTTTTTCACACTATTACGATTATTTAAAACAAAAACTACGATTTTTGAAATCATATTCCAATCTGCTTTTTTCTTAGAAAGTGATCAAACAAAATCCTACTTCAAAACATAACCGGGTCCATGACCAGATCCAACATTAGTACATAAAATAATAATTTATATGATTTCTTAATTTATCATTAATATTAGTTGCCTTTTAAATCTAGCAATAAAGTAAATTTTGGAGTTAGTCAAATTAAAACAATAACAAGGGGAGTAAGCACACTAGGACAATTTGCTCGATTACGTCCCTTTATTTAAACCAACCTGTCAGTGCCTGCTTTTCCTTGGTTGGACCTAAGTGCAATGATCAGAAAATTTCGCCATGTGCAAGTTTTTAAAAAAAATTAAAAAATAAAGTAGAGGAGGGGGGGGGGGGGGCGCCCAACCATTATTTAACCCATTACAGAGATGTGCAAACTATGTGTCCTGGTCAGTGATGTGTGTGTGTGTCATTTTTATTTTTGCGCTCGTGCTAATATAAAAGGCACAATATAAAAACACAGTGCAGAAATAATAGGTAACAATAGTAATAGTATTACTGAAATTTTAATAGTATTACTGAAATTTCAAATAGCTAATCCTTAAACTTCAAATTGAGGGGAGGCATGCCTGAATTAACACAGTGATTTTTTTTTTCTTTTGCACTTGTATCTCATTTCGAGTGCAAATAAAAACTGCAAGGCTTTGTAAGAACTTGTTGAGTGAGATTGCATTTGAGAACGATCAAATTTGCTGACAGAAAGCATTACTCTTTTTACCCAAGATTACTCTTTCTGGCATAGCCCATTACTCCATTTTTTTTGGGGGGGTAAACATCTCTGCATGTGACCGTGATATAAAAACCACTGTAGCGAAAAATGGCGGACGTTTTATAGCCCTCTCGATGACGCGTTACGACCTCGTTTTCGAGTCTTGATAGCAACTCGGTTCGACAAAATAGCAGAAAAAAACGCACTAAAGTAGTCCTATTTGACGTAATACACATCATCTGCCTTATTTTTTACGACGTAAGGAGCCAACTAAACAATATTTCACCACTAATTACACAGCGCAAACAGCAAAAGCCTTCCACCGAGACATTTTCAAAGTTCGGGAAACCACGGAACAAAAATAGCTTCCGAGTTTTTTAAAAAACCAATCAGAGACACAATCCTTGCAAACCGGCAGCAGACTTTCGTCTGCTCAACCACCAACAGGCAACATGCCACAATTTCACCACAGCACAGAGCAACAAATTCAATAACTAAAACGAAAATACACACCCAGCAACACTATACACAAAGCACGCTATTGCCAAATTTTCACGTCGCTCAATGCGGGACTATCTGAAGAAAAACATCTCCCGAATTTTCGAAGACTATCTGACATCATGTCTACGCTGTAAACATAAAATCTTACCTTAAAATCCATCTCAGCACTAGTCCTGCTGTTAACAACGAACGTTTTGTTTTGGTATTCCCCGCCAGATATCCCAACACACATGACACTTTAGGATATAACAACGACAATCCGCTGCACACTCGAAGCCATCCAGCCCCTTCTGTCACTCTTGAATCTAAAAGCACGAGGCACCATGCTAACTTGCACAAGCTGTCACATCAGTGGTCAAATGCCGATCGCTTCATCAAAAAGTTCTTAATTTTTCTGAATCACACAGCAGTCAAGAAGCACTGTCACTGTCATACTTTAACGACCTTTTGTAGACATTGCAGCTTGAATCATTCTGTACACAAGTCAAGATTAGTAGCTTTTTACTCGCGAAACTTGCGCTTCTGACACGGAATCATGCTACGTCACAGCCTGGGAATCCCCGGCAGAACATGCATATTCAATGGTGTCACCTATCCGCCACAGAAGCGGCCGTCTTCATAAACCGGAATTTTTCTAAACAATAAACGGAGGAAGGAAAACAAATACGTTATTGGTCAGAGGGGTTCGCTACACGGACCTTTGTAGGCCTTCGGGAGGTCAAAGGAATCATTGTACCCCTCAGGCCGTCGGGGTACAATGATTCCTTTGACCTCCCTCAGGCCTACAAAGGTCCGTGTAGCGAACCCCTCCGACCAATAACTTATATTATCACATGAAAAAATAAACTGTATGTAGGGAGGTAAACTCAGACCTGATAGAATTCCCTCCACAGTCATGGGTTCATCCCTAGCAGTTTCCTCAGCCATGAGGGACTATTTTTGGCTCGCGTGTGAAGCAAAAGTGATGTTTTGGGCCGGTGGTCGTTGGTCTGTCCTCCGTGGTAAACTTTAACATTGGCATTTTCTCGGAGACTATTCAAGCTACATTCTTCAAACTTGGCCCAAGGATACTTTGGGGTTAGACCTTTCTAAACATACCAATTTGAGTGACCTCTCACAAAGGTCAAGGTAACAGGGGATCAGGAAATGGGTCAAAAATAGCTATATTTTGACATAATTTATTTTTTCTCAAATACTATTCACAACTTCAAACCCAAACTTGGTACAAAGATACCTGATGGTAAGACCTTTCTATACGTACAAATTTGGTTGATCCCTCGGACAGGTCAAGGGTCACAAGAGTTCAGGAAATAGGTGAAAAATAGCCATATTTTGACAAAAGATGTTTTTTTTTTCAAATACTATTCACAACTTCAAACCCAAACTTGCTTGGTACAGAGATATCTGATGGCAAGACCTATCTATGCATACTAATTTGGATGACCCCTCAGAAAGGTCACGAGAGCTCAGGAAATAGGTCCAAAATGGCCATATTTTGACAAAAGGTGTGTTTTCTCAAAAACTATTCACAACTTTAAACCCAAATTTGGTACAGAGATACCTGATGGTAAGACCTATCTATGCATACTTATTTGGATGACCCCTTGGAAAGCTCACGGGTCACAAGAGGCTGGCAAATGTGTGTAAAATGCTGATTTTTTAAAAATAAAATTGTAGGTAATCCCAAATTTTTCAACCAAATTTGGTACATTGATAGCTGATGATAAGACCTTCCTATGCAAACTAATTTAGTTGACTAATCACAAGGGTCACGGGGGGGGGGGGGGGGGGGGGGGGGGGGGGGGGGGGGTTTGACAGATGTGTGAAATGCTTACATTTTCAGAAAACATGGATTTTGCTGCTGCAGAAGCCAGCCCTTGTCACAAAGGTCACACATGTAAATCGGTCATACAACTCGAGGGAAAGTGGCATATTTTGTTTATCGTTAAAAATTGCGGCACTTGACGACCCCCTGACATTCTGGCCAATCATTGAAGTCATATGAATCAATGTTTCACAGACCTAGTCTTTTGACACGTCTGTTGGGAAATAACCTTGCAGACTCCAGGGGCTCATGAGAATCTAGTGTGTAGGCTTCCATGTGCCAATGCACGTGTCGTTTGTAATTTTAGGAGACTGATACATACATGTAAAGATAATTCACTTCTTCAGGAGACCTATGAATTGCAAGGTTCATCGGTCAAGAAATCACAGCAGCAATACTCAGCGGCGGTGAGTTAGTACTGAAATGTATGAGTATGACTTGCCAGGTTATGTGTGGGCCACAAACCGTGAAGAACCAGTACTACAGATTCCCTGCTACACATGCGCATGCATAGCCGCGGAAAAAATGATGAGAGAAACAAGATGGGACGAACCATAACCCACAAAGTCCCTTCTATATAAGAGCTGTCCTCACTGTCAATGGTCTCTACCTTTTGTCTTTGACCTGATTCTGATGTTGAATTGTCTATTGAAAAAGTCTTGCAGATCTGCCAATGTGTCGGTGAGTTCTATAAGGGGCACAGGATATACGCGTCGATTTGTCAAACGTCATTTGTCATGACGTAAGTTTTAGTTTTTACGTAATGTTATATTTTTTTTACATGATCTGAGTTTCTCTTTCGCTTCATAGGCTTGAGAAAATGGTGACAAAACTAGAACTTCACGGTACAATTTCAGTCTTGCTATGATTTGTGTGAAAGCAAATTGACTTTACCTAGCTACATACTACATGATATACTAAGTACACGGGTCACCAGCATGCTCTTCTGAAAGTGCGCAGATGTGACCGCAAACATCTCCAAGAGGTATAGATCCTTATGCGCCTGGAGGGCGCATGAGGATCTATTCCTCCTGGAGATGTACGCATGTTTGTGTGAGAGAGAGAGCAGCTTGCGCGATCATATTTGGAGGATAATGTCAATGTCTGCACAGCATGGTGACGGAGTTGCCTCTTTTACGTCACCGCCTCAGTCTGACTTTCTCTAGAACTAAGAAGAAAAGTTTTTTTAGTGTTTTCATTCTTTTCTGAAAAGAAATAGTTTTTGCTGAAGAAGTTGAAAGGATACAAAGCTGGCTAACGAACTCGTTCAATGTCTTTCTCCAAACTAGCTATATGCAAAAGTTCAAGTAAATAGTCAAAAATTACGGACTCTAATCTGGGTCAACCGACTTCCTATAAACGGTTATGTCTTCAATGAGACATAAATTACAATATGCTCGGAGGCTCTCTTAGCCACCCACTTAAGAAAGTATTTCACCAAGTTTCAAGCTTGTGTGTACAAAAATGTCAGAGATACTCTTGTATATGGCACTTCGCGCCAAATGTACGTTCAGCAGCGAGGTTAGCGTAACTAGACATGACATAATTTTTATTTTGTTACTTCAATTGTTAGAAGTTTAGTCTGCCGCCTTTGACATCATGGACATGTTATTACTATTAAATTCGCCCCTCCGCGACCCGTCCTAAAAAGTCCCTTCTATAAATAGAAGGGACTTAAAAATGGTAATGCTTAGTCAGGAAAAGAAGTGCAACGCATTTTGCCTTCAGTAATTATCAGGACAATAACTTAAATAAGTTGACTGGATATTGACCCCAGCTCGTGTCACCGCCATGCCCTCCTTGCATCGCCACCCACCCCCTCCATTCCTATTTTGTTTAAGACAAGAACATGGCAGTGACACACCGACACGCATCACTCTTTCTCCCTCCCTTACTAGTACACACAAACACCGTTTCATTTATATTCTTTCATCGCTGAAGGTACGGAAACATCGATGTCACTAGTAGTAGTACATGTATCACAATTTACAGAAGCGTGAAGAGGTCAACAGACGCCATGTTTTGTTGTAAACTGTGACGACGCATCCATATACTCCTATCCAAGTGTCATAAGCACGCCTAGGACTTGAGTTTCCATCAAACCTCTCGTGAACAGACACCTGCTGTTTACTGCCACCTTTTTTTCCGCAACAAGGGTGACAGTTCATTTGAGGTTCTACTGTGCTTGGTTGGTTTAGTAAGTGTCTCGTGTGTTGTGATGTTCAAACAGCAGTACACCGTGGCTGAACATACTGTAATATCTGTTTGACAGGGGTGATACCAGTGGGTCAGCAGGGCATAACCACAACTGCAGCAGGTTTCACCCTTGCCCCACAGCCTGCGATTATCACTACTGGAGTCAGACCGGCTGTGGCAGCTCCACAGGCCATGGTGGTGTCTTCGCAGACTGTGTCGCGCCTTCTCTCTCCTCCCAACACTCTCCAGTCCAGCACAGTTCAGCTGCCAGCCACTCTTAACGTACTGCAGCGCCAGCTTAGTGCTCCTGGTCAGTACAGTTTCTTGGTTGTCATTTTCATGGGAAGGGAGGGGCCCATGAGATCAGTGTACATACTTGCTGACCAAAATTTACTCTCACCACACTTGTTCATACAGTCACTGGTAATGTCAACAGTACAGGTGGCTGAAAGCAGAAGGGGGTTGATGTTTAGGGTGTTATTTTAGTCGTGCAACTGTACAGTTTATAAGCAGACCTGCCAACGGCAACCACTACGATTTCGCCGTATTTTCCTACGCCAACGTTCCCAATACTACACTACTACGATCATTAATGAAATTCTATGCTGAAGAAAAAAATAATCCAAAAACTTTTTGGGTGTTTTCGGTTTGTAGTCGGTAAGAGCATGCGGTTTGGGGCCATTGAGAATGAGTGGAGTGAACTTCTGGTTTTCCCAGCGTGCATCATTTCATTCACAAAGTGCGTCAGATAAACAACGGTCTGAACGATGCCGAAGAGAAAGGAACCCGAATCGAAAAGCGCACCGCCTGAAAAAAAGAAAGTTTGTACCAGCCAACCAAAGTTCTGATCACAAATTTCTGTCGTGCTTTAACTAACTCTAACAGACAACAAAGTTGTATACTGAGAAATTTCCGTGTGTCGAGCATTCGGCCTTAAGCAAACAGTAACTTACGTGCTAAACTACTCTTCACATCTCCATAACTACTACCACTTGTCCAAAATGCTACTACAATAGCTGTGTAGGGGTTGGCAGGTCTGTATAAGATGCTTTGACTATGGTCGGACTTATGTATTGAGAAATGAGTACTCACTTCCATCTGTCCCTGTCGTCTGTCTGTCTGGGCATCATTCCTGTTTTGGAGTCTCTCTAATCAGTAATGGGGGTTGTGTTGGTGTACAGGATAGTGTACAAGGTACTCCAGATTCCAACTA
Source organism: Semisulcospira habei (assembly GCA_036245525.1). NCBI lineage: Eukaryota > Metazoa > Mollusca > Gastropoda > Semisulcospiridae > Semisulcospira > Semisulcospira habei. The sequence continues at coordinate 119,977,938 of BTPG01000007.1, read as the reverse complement.
GCTCCAACCTTAACTTGGACTCTTCCTGCGAGGTGTGGTGCAAGTGATTACTTATGTTGCATGGGTTGCAGTGCATGCATTATTTACAGCGCACGAGTGGAACTCCTAGGAGTAGAACTCTTGATGTCATAGCATTGTACAACAAACACATGTAATCATGGACTGCTGGTTTTATGCCATTGTTTAGTCCAACAGTACCGGTGGCTGCATGCACAAGTGGATTAACTGTCTGTTGAGAGGACTTTTTGTTTTGTGCAGGTGTAGTGGGTCTGTCAACAGTGAGCGCCCAGGACCTGCAGCAGGTGTTACAACAGGTGTCTCAGCAGTCCATCACGCTGCTGACTGCTGATCCCAACACCACCGTGGCCAGCAACCAGCAGCGCCCTCGCCTTGTCCGCCCACTGTCTTTCCCTCTCTCAGCCGCCTCTCCTGCCCTTCATGGCCAGCCCACCAGCAGTGTGTCGGCCACAGGGGGGACCATCCACCACCATGGTCAGAGCCCTGTGCGGGGTGGCCTGCCCCTTGTGGCGGCCACCTTGTCACATTCCAACCTTCATCAGAGCATCCTCAGCATGAATCTGAACCAACAGCAGCAACTCGCCACCATTCAGCGTCGAGTGGTTACCACCACGGCCACCACTACCGCCACTGCTGGGGTTTTACCTGCCTCTGCTGTGGTGACATCACAGACGTCACGGACTGTCTCAGAAGTTGGAGCAGGTACTTCCTTGGGTCTCGCGTTTCGCACGACCACGAGTCAACCACCGCGAAAGAAAATTAAAGTGGAAGAGAAGCCTGCTGCCACGCAGGAGATCAGCAACTACAGGAGGATGATTGTGGACGTGAAGCACAAAGAGATGCTGGAGATTAAAGCTAACTACTTTGAGAACCTGACAGAGATGTTCTTCCTGCAGAATGGAAACAACTTGATGGACTACCACACATGGAAGAAGCGTCCTACGCCTCAGCTCGTCAACTTCCTCAAGTCGGGGAACCTGGACAGTGATGATGAGGAAGACATTCTGCAAGTGAAAGAGATAAATGCAGAGGTAACTGCGATATATCGATAGTTGACTTTACTTATATTTATAACAACATTGGGTGAAGTCAAAGGTGAAATATCATTTTCACAAGTCGCAGCCATACTTTTGTATGTAAATTACCCCAATGATACAATCAGACCTGCCTACCGTACGATTTTTAGGCGTATTTTTACGATTTTTTTTCCTTCAAGATACGAAAATATGATTAGTGCGTAAAAATTATGATTAAAAAATTTTTGTTTTTGTTGTTTTGTTTGGGGGGGGGGGGGGGGGGGGTATTTAGTCGTTTAGTTAAGCTTGTGTGCATTTGTTGATGAGTGTGGGACAGTAAAGCCAAGTCATCTGCAAAATTGAGGTCGTCATGCTGTGTCCACTGTATTCCGCTTTTTCTCTGCTCAGTGGTCATCTTCATAACCCAGTCTATGGCCAGTAGGAAGAGAAACGGAGACAGCAGACACCCCTGTCTGATGCCGTTTCTGACCTGGAGCTCCCTGGTGAACTGCCCTTCGTGGATCACGTGACATGTCATGCCATCGTAGCTGCTCTTGATCAGGCAGACGAGCTTTGTGGGTACACCGTAGTGTTGTAGGAGTTTTTACAAAGTCTCTCGGTCCACGCTGTCAAATGCTTTCTCGTAGTCCACAATGTTGACGTACAGCGGGGAGCTCCACACCAGAGACTGTTCCACGATGATGCGGAGAGAGGCGATCTGGTCTGTACATGAACGTCTTTTTCTGAATTCTGCTTGCTGGTCTCTCAGCTGGGGGTCGACGGAGCTCTTCATTCTCTCCAGGATAATCCGGTTGAAAACCTTTCTTGGTACTGACAGCAAGGTGATTCCTCTGTAGTTGGAACACTTGCTGAGGTCGCCTTTCATGGGAAGCTTGATTAGGTACCCCTCCTTCCAGTCAGCCGGCATCACCTCCTCTTCCCAGATCTTTCCAAACAGTGGATACAGCAGCTCTACTGTTGTCTCTAGGTCTGCTTTCAGAGCTTCCGCTGGGATGCCATTTGGCCCTGCTGCTTTGCCGTTCTTCAAAAATGCCACTGCTCTTCTGATCTCTTCCCGGCTGGGTCTGTCACAGCTGATGAGTAGGTCAGTCTCTGCTGCTGGATGTCTTGGGGGGGGGGGGGGGGGGGGGGGGTCGGGTGGGCTGGGTCTGTTCAATAACTCTTCAAAATACTCGGCCCATCTGTCGCGTGGTTCTGCTCTGTCTGCAAAAGGCTTGCCTTCTTTGTCTTTTACTGGTCTTTCTGTATGGCCATACTTGCCCGACAATCTTCTGGTAATGTCGTAGAGCTGTTTGATGTTGCCGCTGCCTTTTCTGCCTCTGCTGCCAGGCTGTCTGTAGGCCCTCTTGTCTGCCCTGATACTCCTCTTCACCTCGCGGTTGGCTTCCGAGTATTCCCCCTGTGCCCTTACTTTGGCTGCTCTCATGCGACTGTTGTTGACCGCTGCTTTCTTCTGCTTCCTCGCTTCTATCTTCTTCAAGGTCTGTGCCGACAGCCAGTCCTTGTGGTGGTGTTTCCTGAACCCTACAGTGTCTTTGCAGGTTGAGTTCAGCGCCTCTCTAACTGCCTTCCACTGCTGCTCTGTGGTGACCGCCTCCTCTTCGTTTACTAGCTCCTGTAACGTTTGGAACCGGTTGGACAGCACCAGTTTGTCATCTGTCGAGTTGGTCTGCTCTGTCTGCAATAGGCTTGCCTTCTTTGTCTTTTTACTGGTCTTTCTGTATGGCCATACTTACCCGACAATCTTCTGGTAATGACGTAGAGCTGTTTCATGTTGCTGCTGCCTGCTGCCTTTTCTGCCTCTGCTGCCAGGCTGTCTGTGTAGGCCCTCTTGTCTGCCCTGATACTCCTGCCTACCCGGCACCGGCCTCCACGTGGCGTAGGTGGGTAGTCCGCTCAGTCCCTGACTGAGTGGGCTAGCGGACGGGTGCCATCTTTGTCCAGGATTAGGACTTGATGTCAGCAGATATGTTGTTCAGCCTTTTCACTGGTCCGGTTTTTAAGGAGCTGTGCTAACCTAGGTCGTACCATGTTGGATTGGTCCTTAAAAATACTCGTGACTTTTTGGTCCTTTGGATCCCAAGTGTTTGCCGTGCTTGGAGACCCGTGTCGGGGGAGAAGAGGATCCTGGTGGCTGAGGTTCCCTTTGGGCTGCGGCTCACTGGTGCCAACACTCCACTTCGGCCTTGACTTCTACCTAAACGGGAGGCTAGTCGTACCGGCCTAGTCAATCGGCTCTTGTCACGTTGAGCCCTATCCCACTGTTGACATGCGGGTTGCTATACGGAGCACCATGCTATAGCTTCTGCTGCTGATTAGGTGCTTTATGCCAGTATTCCCCTGCATTCAACGGTGTGATAGAAGGCGGTGGCTCAAACGGTTCAATCGGGCTTACCCCCTTGAGTATATCTTTCGGGCAGTCTCCATTGTGCGTCGGCTGGAGACCCGCCGACAGTTGCACTTTCCCTTGTTGGGCTCGGTGGCGGGCGGGGACCCCCGGGGGATGAATATCTCTACTAATATAATATGGATAAAACCGAAAAACCAAAACTAGCACAGAAACGGCACATAGACGCCGACATTGAACACGACAGTGATTCAGACTGTGAGGAAGCGACACCTCAGGCGTCGGCCGTATGGCCTCGCTTCCTCATTGTCCATAGCAAGGTGAAGGAGAAACCAGTTACCAAGCTGCATCCTTTTCTGGTGGGGGAGACCCTCAGGAGCCGTGTTGGCAGGCCTGACGCCCAGCGCCTCAGGTCTGGTGACTTGCTGGTGGAGTGCCGTACTCGGGCACACTCCAGCGGGCTACTGGGGCTCTCTTCCATCGGAGACACTCCTGTGGAAGTCGCACCCCACAAAACTATGAATTCGTCAAGAGGCGTAATCAAAGATCAAGCTTTGGCAGAACTGTCAGAAGATGAACTTGTAAGGAACCTTAAGTCTCAGGGGGTGACTTGCGTCAGGCGCTTCGCTTCCAAGCGAGGTGGTGGGGAGATCCGTCTCCCTACCATCATCCTGACGTTTGGCACCCCCACCCCTCCTACTACCATCTGGGGAGGTTACTACTCCCTGAGAGTGAAAAAGTACGTCCCTCTTCCCCTCCGGTGCTTTAAGTGCCAAAAGTATGGCCATGGGCAGAAGACATGCCGTCAGGCAGAGGCTTCATGCGCCCGTTGCACTAGGCCCGGACACTCTGCTGAGTCCTGCACAGCCACCCCCCTGTGTGTGAATTGCCAGGGGGCGCATATGGCTTCGGATAAGAAATGCCCTCGTTGGATATCCGAGTGCAAGATTCAGCAGGTGCGTGTGGAGAAGGGGCTGTCCTTTCTGGATGCCAAAAAACTGGTTGAAGGCCCTGGTGCAGCTGCGGCTGCCCCAACCTCTAACACCTCAGTGTATACTTTTAGTGCAGCGGTGGCAGGCAAGCGCCCCACCAAAGACTTTTCATGTCAGACCCCAACTTCTTGGTTGGGGGCGGAGCCTCGGCTCCTCTCGCCCCTGGAGAGTAACCCTCCTCCGGTGGTGACAAGGAGCCAGGGAACGCAGAAGGCGGACACTGCCGGTCCGGTTGTGCCGCCTTCTGTTGCCCCTAAGCCTCAGCCCCCACCCAAACCTGTTAGTCAGTCAACTCCAAAGGCTTCTGGCTCTGGTCAGCCTTCTAAGGCCGCTAACTCTAGCGGCAGGAACGCTGCCCAGGACCAGAAGTCTAAGAAATCTATGGGACCGCTGTGCGCACGGGTCCAGAAGGGGAACACAGATGTCCCCCTTCAAAACAAATATGCTGCACTGGAGGAGCGGATGGAGGGAGTGGAAGTTGTTGTTGCTGATGCTGCGGCAGCTCCACCCCCTTCCTCTCCGAGGAACCAGAGGAGGCCCGGAAGCCGGCCCCCCTCTGTTTCTTCAACTCCTTCCAAGGTAAAGGAAAAAGGGGGGAAAAACTCCTTACCCCCAGATAAGACTTGATCATGGACTCTTTGCTTCAGTGGAATTGTCGTGGTTTTCGAGCTAACTTTGAGGAATTACGTCTTTTAGTCAAGTTCTATAACCCCTCAGTAATATCTCTTCAGGAGACTTACCTGAAGACTTCTGACCCTGTGTCTTTTAATGGTTTTAATGTTATACATAAAGGCTCTGATTCGGAGAGGCGCTCGGGTGGAGCGGCTCTTCTCATTAGTAGCCAAATTTTATGTAGCCCCGTTAGCATCGACACCTGTCTTCAGGCTGTCGCTGCTCGGGTTACCTTAAAAAAGACCATAACCATATGTAGTATTTACCTGCCACCATCACTGCGGGTCTGTAGCAATGATATTTTTCACTTAGTAGATCAACTGCCCCCTCCCTTTATTCTCATGGGGGATTTTAACGGTCATGCTCACCTTTGGGGTAGTGACCACTATGATGGCAGAGGTCAGATGTTAGAAGATGTTTTTTCTCAACTTAACCTATGTGTCTTTAACGATGGCTCACCTACATACTCTAACTCAGGTTCCGGATCTAGTTCTGTTCTAGACCTCACTGTGTGTGATCCTTCTCTCATGCTGGACTTTGACTGGAAGGTTCACGACGACCTGTGTGGTAGTGACCACTTCCCAGTAGTCCTGTCATCGGTCAGCTGTGAGGAGGATTCGCCGGTGGGGCGCTGGAATCTCAAGAAAGCTAACTGGTCTCTGTTTGCCTCTCTCTGTCAGTCTCGTCTTACAGAGGAGGTGGTCATGTCAGCTGAAGAACCTGTTTCTTGTTTTACTTCTATTTTGTTGGAGGTTGCAGGTGAAACCATCCCTAGAACTTCCACATCACTCCCTCGGAAGCCGAGAGTACCATGGTTCAATGAAGAGTGCCGCAAGGCCCAAACAATGCGCAAATCTGCTCAGCGACGTGCTTTTCGTAATCCGTCGCAAGCAAATATTTTAACCTTTAAAAGACAGCGGGCGAAAGCCCGTTACATTTTTAAACGTGAACGCCGTGCTTCCTGGAGACGCTTCGTCTCATCTTTATCTTCTAGGACTCCGTCCCAAAAAGTCTGGAAGGCTGTTCGAAGAATTAGGGGCAGGGGTGGCTCGGCTTCTGTCGGCCATCTTAGAGATGGTGCCAGTTTGGTCACAGATAAAAAGGCTGTGGCCAATTTGCTTGCCTCCACCATTGCCCATAATTCTTCAACAGAGCATTATTCACCTTTCTTCCAGAGAGAGAAGGAGAAGCGAGAATCTTGTGCTTGTGATTTTATATTGGATAACTTGGAAGACTATAATGCCCCTTTTACGTTTTCAGAATTGCAGCAAGCCTTGCAGAAATGTACTGACTCTGCTGCTGGATTAGATACCATCCATTATCAGCTCATAACACATCTGCCTGAGGATTCACTCCTTGTACTTCTCAAGGCCTTTAACCATATCTGGATAACCGGTCATTTTCCGCCATCTTGGTGCCAGGCTGTGGTTGTGCCAATTCCCAAGCCGGGTAAGGATCCTTTCGACCCGGGCAACTACCGGCCAATAGCTTTGACATCATGTTTATGTAAAACTATGGAACGCTTGGTCAACGCCCGACTGGTGTGGCATCTTGAGTCACAGGGTCTCATCACAGACCTCCAGTGCGGTTTCCGGCGCTTCCGTAGTACAACTGACCATCTAGTCCGCTTTGAGTCTTTTATCCGAGATGCTTTTGTCAACAAGCAGCATGTCTATGCAATTTTCTTTGATCTTGAAAAGGCATATGACACTACCTGGAAGCATGGTATAATGTCTGATTTGTCGGACATGGGTTTTAAAGGGCATCTGCCCGTTTTTATTCACAATTTTTTGTCCAACAGGTCGTTCCATGTCCGTGTGGGCTCCACCCTCTCCGACTCCTTTGAACAGGAGATGGGTGTCCCGCAGGGCAGTATTCTATCTCCTGTTTTATTTAGCATTAAAATTAATAACATTGTAAAGGCCGTCAAGGATGATTCTGAATGCTCTTTGTTTGTGGATGACTTTGCTTTGTGTGCACGAGGTCGAGGACTTGCGTCCCTTGAGAGGCGCTTGCAGCTGTGTGTTGATCGAATCCAGGGGTGGGTGTCTCTCAATGGATTCAGATTCTCGCCCTCCAAGACAGTCTGTGTGCATTTTACTAACCAGACGAAATTTTTTCCAGAACCTAGCCTGAGCATTGCTGGTGTGCCAATTAAGGTGGCCGAAGAGGCAAAGTTTTTGGGGGTCATCTTTGACAAAAGATTGACCTTCTGCAACCATGTTAACTACCTTAGAACCTCTTGTTGGAAGGCCCTCGACATTCTTCGTGTCGTTGGTCGTACTGACTGGGGTGCAGACCGCATCGTCTTACTTCGACTGTACCGGGCCCTTGTTCGGTCCAAACTGGATTACGGCTCTGTGGTATATGGCTCGGCTTCCAAGTCTGTTCTGCAGCGTCTGAACACAATTCACCATCAAGGTCTGCGCATATGTCTGGGAGCCTTCAGGACATCTCCAGTTCCTAGTCTGTATGCAGAGGCAGGGGAGCCTTCTCTCAGGCTCCGCCGCATCCGCCTCATGCTCAGCTACGTTCTGAAGCTGAAGGCCCATCCAGAAAATCCTGCCTATGATTGTGTTTTTAACCCGTCGTTTGCAGAGATTTACGATGCCCATCCGGGAGCTGTCCGTCCACTTTCCTTCCGTGTCCGACCTCATCTGCAGGCGGCCGGAGTGGACCTGGACAAAGTTTCGGAATCTCTGCAACACGTCACTCCACCCTGGCTACTACCAGTTCCTGACATCTTGCTGGACTTGACTGCCCACAAGAAGGATTGTACTCCACCAGCCATATACCAACAGAGCCTCAATGAACTCCTTTCAATTTTTCCTGGCTATTGTCGTCTTTATACGGATGGGTCCAAGTCTGAGGATGGAAGAGTGGCTGCGGCTGCAGTGTCCTCTCGCCATCCTAGACGCCCATTTAAGCTCCGTCTCCCTGACCATTCCTCTGTATTTAGTGCAGAACTGCAGGCCATTCTGCTAGCACTCAAGCATGTCTATCAGTCTCGGGAAAGGAACTTCCTGATTCTGTCTGACTCTCTTTCTGCCCTGCAGGCCCTTCAGGGCGCGGGAACAGACCATCCACTGCTGGTGCAGATTAGAGAGCTCTACGCGGACTTGATGAAGGAATATTATGACATCATTTTTATTTGGGTCCCAGGCCATGTGGGCATCGAAGGCAACAGAATCGCAGATTCTGCTGCCAACAGTGCCCGCAGTGACCCTGTCCCTGACACACAGACTGTCTATAGTGATTTTAAACCTGTGATTAGTGCGTACGTGGCCCGCGAGTGGCAGTTCGAGTGGGACAAAGAGGAAGGGAACAAGCTTCATGAAGCTCTTCCTAAGTTGTCTGACAGTCTACCTTTCCGCTGCGGCAGCCGCCGTGAGGAGACTGTCCTTGCTCGGCTCCACATCGGGCACACGTATGTTACGCACTCTTACTTACTTAAACAGGATGAGCGTCCATGGTGTTTTGCCTGTGATGAGCAGTTTTCTGTTCGACACTTTTTGCTGTATTGTGCTGACCTAATTGACACCAGATATAAACACTTTACAGCAGACTCCTTGAAGGTTTTGTTCCGGGATGTTCCCCCGGACAAAATCTTCAATTTCTTGCGAGCATGCAATATTTTTAACAAGATTTGAGCATTCATAGACTATGTGAATCTTTTTTATTTGCCCTTTTTGAGAGTCTGTAGACATTTCTTTTAAAGACATGTGCGACATTTTAGCCTGAGATTTTTAATCTATATTTACATCTTGTCTTAAGACCTTGCTTTTAGTCTGGCTGACCAGATTTTTACCCATCCCGCCGTGAGATGGCCTTAGTCGCCTGCTCGGCGTTAAACCCAAATAACTAACCTGATACTCCTCTTCACCTCGCGGTTGACTTCTGAGTATTCCTCCTGTTCCCTAGCTTTGGCTGCTCTCGTGCGACTGTTGACAACTGCTTTCTTCTGCTTTCTCACTTCTATCTTCTTCAAGGTCTGTGCCGCCAGCCAGTCCTTGTGATGGTGTTTCCTGAACCCTACAGTGTCTTTGCAGGTTGAGTTCAGCGCCTCTCTAACTGCCTTCCACTGCTGCTCTGTGGTGACCGCCTCCTCTTCGTTTACTAGCTCCTGTAACGTTTGGAACCGGTTGGACAGCACCAGTTTGAACTTTTCTCTCACTCCAGTCTCTTTCAGGAGGCCGACATTATAGCGCTGTCTTCTTGTCTCTGTGCGGCTTTTCTTTAACTTGAGCTTTATTCTTAAGGTAAGCAGATGGTGGTCTGAGGCGACATCTGCTCCCCTCCTCACTCGAACATCTAGAAGGGATCTTCTAAATTTCTTGCTAATGCAGATATGGTCTATTTGGTTCTCTGTAGTATGGTCAGGTGAGACCCAAGTTGCTTTGTGTATTCTGTGTGGGAATATGCTGCCTCCAATTAGGTAGTGGCAGCCAAAATTTCATTATAACTTGAGACCTTCCTTACATTGTTTTATTAATAGAGCATTAAGAAACAAACAAACAGCAAAAAAGATTTTGTAAATATGTTGATTAGTTCCTGAGATACGACATTTTAAACTTTTAGGCTTTCGTCCGTGGCCCGCCAACCTAATGAAAAGCCATTTTCAGACAAGGGATACAGAGACACTTAAGAAAATACAGGCTTCATCTTTTTATTTCACAATCTGTATTATCAGGAAAGTATCAGAAACAAATATGAAAACCATAATGCAGTACAATGATGTGCAACGAGTTGCTAAAAATGGAAAAAAATAAATCGGAGCCGAGTTGACATTGCACAGAAGTCCAACTTTGTGACCATATTGTGAACAATCTTTCGCTTAAAATAACCTTTTGTGAGATGATTTTAACAAATATATATACAAAAAGTAAGCCTATTTTTTTTCAGACTGTAATATACATAAACCGTTCTGATAGAATGTGCCAAAGTCCAGAAAATGCTCAAAATGACATGCCGCGGACATGAGCAACGACGCGCAACACAAAAATTAGCATAACTTCTGAACGCCTTGATGGATTTTCATGCGGTTTGGACACAAGTCAGAATATATATTCTGCTGCAATATTAGAGAAAATCACTTTCATACATCATGTCATTCATGTTGAACATGCTACAAATAAAATAAAAGTATCATCGACAACATGTTGAAAGCACAAATATGACTGAAAAAACTTTAACCAGTATGCAGATTTTGAGGCCATTTAGCACAGAGGAAAAAAAGGATATTCAGTTATGATTATGAACAGAAAAAAGATGTAAAGAGACACCTGGAAATAATGTACGTCATAATTATATTGATGAATATATATGTCTAAAATAGCAGCTCGGCTTGATCTGAACCTTGCGAGACAGTCTGCACAGTCAAAGGACAGATGTAAGGACCAATGAAACCAGCTCACTGCTTGAGCAATGCAATCAGCACTGAACAAAAATGCACACTACAGCAGAGTGTTTTTTAAATGTTGGTAATGGTCTCCGATGTTTGCGGCAAAAGTAGTTGCATCATCGACACTTTCTTGAAGCTTCATCACTTTGTTTGCCGTATGGTTTAGTTTCTGGAAAGTGTCCCTTTCGTATACTGTCTCAAGCGAGCTGTGATGCTGTCGTGGTTGATCTGGAGTCCCTCTAATCTCACTTTAACAAGACTCAGCTGATGTGTCCTTTTGGTTAAAACTTGCTGCAAAGTCCTCATTTCAGCCTGAAACTTGATATTAAGTTACTCACAAACCAGATAGGTGAGGCTAGCGCTGGCAGAATTGTATAACAAACCAAGGGGAATTACTCAGCGCTGGACAGGGATGTAGATGATCGTCTTGTTCTATACCTGCATATTTCTCTGTGGGCTGGCGAATGGGTGCCTGATAGGCGGGGGCAGGGGATCTAATTGTTCTGTCCAGCGCTGAGTAATTCCCCTTGGTTTGTTATATATATTGATATTAAGTGTTTGATTTTCCTGCTCCACTTCTTTAATGCGATGCCGCACACTGGTCAGCTCCTTCCCCAACTGCTGAATGGTCAGTGTCATGCCTTTTCTTTCAGAATCCAATGTCATGGTGGTGTTACCTAGTTCTGCTGGATTAAACGCTGCCACAATGCTAGAATCCAGTGTTTCCGCCCAAAACGAATCTACATTCCCCTTTTTCAGCGAATGAGTCGATTCTTAAAGTTGCACACTTTTACAACCCTCCTCCTCATTGCTGCAGCGGTCACAGTCTGCTGGGTCAATCTGAACCACCACCTATACATCATTTCGAATTTAGAGCCTTCGCATTTTCTAAATGACTCCAGGTCAAGAAGTAAGCCTTTTGTTGGCGACTGTAGTGATGCCAGGTGGCAATCGCCTGTCAAAAGTTGCTGTCTGGTGATGCCAAGTTGGTGTAGGTGTGGTCCTACACGTCGTGTCATGACGCTTCTTCATAAAATCCTCTTGCAGTTGTATAGTGTTCTGCTTTTCCCAGTTTAGCTTTGTCTCAGGCACCAAACATCTCAGACGACTCTCTGTCAAGTCCGGAAAAAGGTTCCAAAGAAATGCTGGTGCGTCATCAAAAGTCTTGTCACACTCTTCATTCAGAAGATAAACTTGAGGAAGTGAGTTATCCAGTGCACTGAAGGTGGGCAGGTCAGGGCGCCTCCCCCTCCCTTTGGCTAGGAAGACTTTCTTGAGTACAGTGTACGCCTCATCACCACCTAAAACAAAGGAGGTTGTTTAGTTAAATATAATGTTAATCAGTTTAAAAATACTGGAGGTTGTTTTGTTAAATATAATGTTAATCAGTTAAATAATACTGGCGGTTCACTATCAACATCATGATGACTGAGTATGGCTCTTTACACAAACAGTACTATTGTCATTGTTTACCTTAAACATCTTTTGAGGAGGAAGATTTAATTAGGCCTAGAGTAAAGAAAAATAAAAAGCAGGGTATTTTGATCATGCTGAGTGTGACTAATTATTTATCTCAACAAAAAAAACGAAGAGAAATGATGAAATACTGGCCGCTCTGAGACCTATTTTGTCAATGTCGCATAGTCGCTCATCAAATTATCTGCCCCTGGCTGTTATCACTCGCTTCGATGCCCGACAGTTAAACTTGAATATAACCATAACAGATGAGCATCGACGTTTGAAATTAAATAGGAAAGTGATAAATGCATTTACAAATACATTACTAAGCAGCTAATAAAGCTAACTGACTTCTGTAGTGAAGTATTTTCCTATATTCAATGGCACTTTCCATCCAAAGAAAGATGCGATGATCAATGAGGCTGAACGCAGTGATAGAAGGATGTGTATGCAAGAATTCCGAAGAATAATAAACGAAATAGTTTATAAACCATACAAATGACAATATAGCATAAATCTGCAAAGCGATTAAGCTTTTACTTACGTAGTTTTCTTGCAATTTCCTCGAAAGTGGAAGTACCGGTTCGTCTTCAGTCGTCGCCATTTTGAATTGCGGTCAGAAGAAGTCGCGCGCAACGTGAGTGGGAAATTCCTCAAGCAGATTTTCCACCACATTTGCATAATTTAGCCTCTAACACCATTCGATAGATTTGATGTTCCTCTACAAAATGGTACCCAGATGTGTGTTTTTATACGTTCTGTTTTGCTAAAAAAACGAAAATTTGTTCTTATTTTTGTGGAAAAACTATAATATTTCATGTGTGTATACAAAAATCACCAAACACCTTATACCAGTTTGAAGCTGACATCATGACCCACATTTTGATACTAAATATAGCTGTGTAGCGTGTGTGTGGTAAATCTGCTGGCTTGTTGAATGGAGGGATCGTGTAGGCGCTTACGCGAAGCAAACGCCGGGAAGTCAGCTTGCGGCTCGCGCAAGCCGAAACACATGCTTTAAAGTTTATTTTTTCAGTTTTTTCACACAAACAAAACATATATCATATTATCATCATTGGAAAGAGGAAAGGACGTATATTATTTTGACATAAGAATGAAAACAATCGGTGCAGTAGATGCATGATAAATTTGAGTTGAAGTTGGCACAAAATGCAGCGATTTTATGCTTGATGGTAGCCTACTGGCGAGGCTGCCACTACCTACTCCAATGACAAGTCTGTTTAGAGCACAAAAGTCTACAAATCTCTCCCCATTCTCACTCATCTCCCCTAGTCCCCGTCTCCCCATCACCTCTTCATATCCGGTGTTGTCCTCCCCAATTTTGGCATTAAAATCGCCCATGACGATGGTGATGTATCGCTCCGTACATTTGTCCACAGCACTCTGGAGTCGGTTGTAGAACTCTTCTCTTCCTCGTCGCTGTCATTAGTGGGCGCTTAACACTGGATGACATTGAGTTTGATCTTTTTCCTGGTTCTAAAGACTGCTGTAATAATTCTTCGCCCCAGAGGTTCCCAGCCCATCAGCACTCTGTGCCACTGGTGACAGCATGAATGCTACACCTTCTGTATGGGGGCATTCTCCTCTTCATGACCTGAATACAGAATCATCTCCCCACTTAACAGCCTTTTCTGCCCAGACTGCGTCCATCTGGCTTCAGTGATACCTAGCAGGGAAAGGTTGTACTTTTGCATTTCTGCTGCTATTTGGGTGACCTTGCTGCTCTGGTACATGGTCTTGACATTCCATGTGCCCATGATTGTGTCCCTGGATAGAGAGAGGTGGCTCGGTCCTGTGGCTTCCGAAGACTTCTGGCTTTCACCACACGACGTCATAAATCTTCTGGTAGAAGAACCTTCCTCCTCCAGGAAAGGAATTGCTGTTTGTCTATTCGTCGGCGTTTTTGTAGCTATTTCCTTATTTGCGGGGTGAGGAAGCTACCCCCACTTCCAACCCCTATACTAGGAGGACCAGGGGTTTTCTGTCGGGTCTCCTTCCCTTAGACCATGTTGGTTCACGGCACCTTGTTTCATTTAGTGCACCTGTCTCGCGAGGGACCCCCTATCCACCACCCAGGGGACGCACCTCAACGCCATATGGTCCCAGCATGAGGTTGATATACTTAATAGTCTGCTACAATTTTATGAAAATACTATTCCCCCCCCCCCCCCCCCCCCCCCCCCCCTCCCCAAGAATACTATTTTTGGCGATTATGAATACTATAAAAAGAAATTGATGTTAGGCAGGTCTGTACAATATCTCGGTTGTAAACGAATATGAGGGTCACTGGTTATTTTGCTATCTGTGAAATTTGCTGTGTAGTTAATTAATTTACTATGTAATAAGTTTGGATCTCCTGTCAGCAGGGAGGAGTAATTGAAAACAATTCCTATCATGGGAGACTGTTCAATTTTTTTTTGAAAGCACCAGAAAACTGAATTTCAGCTTTTTGAATGAGACAGAGCAAACCTTCAGCCTGCTCATTCCATTTGACAGACAGCTCTTCATCAGGGCTTACCATTTCTATACATGTGTCTATCATGCAGTACATTTCAAAATTACATACTAAAAATGTGACGTAGGGACAAGCAGACACATTAAAATTCAGAGTACCTGCACACTTTCATTTATTTAAAAGAACATGCTAGTGATTCAGTATTATTGGTCAAAATGTGTGTACCCTGTATGTGCAGACAAGGTCTGTATACCCTCTACAATTTTCACCGTAATGTGTTCAGACTCTTTAAGCTGATGTGAAAACATTAGCCCTGCTTCTGAGCCCTTGCATCTGCAAGGGCTGATGAGAATTTATAGCTCTTTGCTGACTTAGTTCAGCAAAAATTACACCCACAGATCAGTTTACAGTTTACTCATCCATTCATATATGGTGGACTATTTTCAGTCATTTCTATTTGGTGGGGTGGGGGGGGGGGGCTGTCATCTATGAATTATTGATCAACTTTTTTGTGGTGTTGGTGTGGGTCTGTTTTCATGTTTTCCTTTTGGCTTTTTTCAGGTGAAAGTGTTGACAAACCCTGGCAGCAACGTGCCACTGGCAACCCCGGTGGCCATCTCCACCACCCTTCCGCCCATGGTGTCGGCCCTGAGCCAGCAAGGTACTAGTGCCCTCCCAGCCCCCTCCTCCCACCGCACTAACATCTCTCACGCCCTGGCCCCGGCCCCGGCCCCTTCCACTAGTGCCTCGGATATGGCTGCCATACAACTATTCCTCAGGCAGCTTACAGCCTACGTCAAGGGTACTCGGCTATTTTGTTCTTTCAGCCTGCTTCCAATTCTCCGTGCTGCTTGGATGGTTGTTCATGATGTCTAGCCAGTTGTTTTAGCCTTTTTTTCTGAGGATTGGGGGGGTGGGGTGGGGGTCGGGATGGGGTGTCATCTCACCCGTCAAGTTTTGTGGTACATTAGTTGGCTTCCTCACCTCAGTTTTTGTCATGGCAAAATTCATGTCATGCTTCTCGCTGTCAAACCATTTTCACCTCACAGCTGCTTATCATCATTGTTATACTTTATACCATTAGAGTTTTCCTTTAATGTTGGCAGTTTGCTCTTTTATTTTGCTTTGGGTCAAGTTGGGGGCCAGACAGGCATTTGTTTGCTTTTAGTTTTGTTAAGCTGCTAGTTTAGATAATGAACAGCTTTTTGAGCATGTTTTCCTCTTTTTAGTGTAGTCAGTTGCGCACAAATATTTTGGTGATGTCATTGCAGATTTATTATTTTCTTCAGCCTTTGTTGGCATGCACTGCTGCAGTGATGGTGTGTCAGGGGACATGCTTTGAATTTGTTGCAAAGATATATTTTTGACCAGATTTATAGCGTATATTCCACATTCTGTTGGCATGATTTGTCATACATATTTCTGCCATTTCTTTGTCTGCTCATCCATCTTTTTGCTTTACCTTCTGTTGGATTGTAGCCCATTCTTGGATGGTTTCAGGGGGTTATGGTTTGCTGCATGATCAGTCTGCCTTTGCCATGGAACTGCCGTTAGTGTGGACTGCTCATTTGTGTCAGTCAGTGTTTTCATGCATTGTATGGTCTTTTGAGCATGTCATACTTCACAGAATTCATTATACCATGTTTGTTTGTACCATACATTACATAATGTAATCTTTCTGATAGAAACTGTTTATTGTGACATTGGTGTCATTTCTATGAGAGCAAGTAGTGGATCCCTTCCAATTTATGGTTACTGACCTTCAGTGCCCCGTTATATGGCTTGCTTCTCTGTTACAACATACATGTTCTCTCTCCTTTGTAGTTCAGATTGATAGTGTGTAAATGCACATGTCCATTGACTGATTCTAGGTTCAGAACACAGATCAGCCAGCAGACCGGTGTGTTTGCCCGGGTTTTCTCATTCTCTGAGTGCTGCGTTTTCAGGTATCGGTAAAGGTTGCTGTGGTCTGTTCTGTAGCAAGCTTTCTGCACGCTTGCTGTCTGGCTGGCTGGCTTTATATTGTCATGAAGGATGCATGCGGCTGTGCAGCATATCAGCAACATTATTATCTCCAGTGTACATGGTTGAAGCTTCCTGATTTATGTGGCTCCATTTATTCTCATGTCATATTTCCTCTGTCTCTAAGTGAATGCATTGATGTATTTGTTTTTGGGCTTTTGTTGTGGCAGCCTCAGAGTCTACATTGGTGCATGCTATGCCACAATTTTCTGTTATTTTTATTTTCCTTTTGTAGTTTTTCCATAAAAAATAATTTAAACTGAGACTTTCTTTGCTTAGTATTGTGTTTTTTTCCTTGTTTGGGTACAAACATTTTTAAACACCCATCCAATCTTCATTTTTAGGTGTGAGTTAATTTTGCGTATTATAATTTTGTGTGTGCAAGATCATATTGTTTTATACTCTTGACCGCTGCTTACATTGGAAAAGAGAAGACAAGATATGTTTTTTACCATATTGACAATGCCAGTTAGGACTGTGTCCTGGTGCTGAAAACACACTCAAAACTGTTCAACAAAAATGTAAACACAAACAGTTCAATACCTTAGAACAAAAACGGCTAAATGAAATCAGGTGTGTGTACGGCCTAAAAATAACTTTAAATTAATATAACTTCACATGCACACTCACATATAGTTGTGTGCCTTTTTCCACGGAGTGGTATTATCAGTTGCAGCCAATGGGGTAATTTGTATTGTTTTGGCTCGCATAACGATGCCAAAAGTGAGTCTGAATTGGGCAGTCCAATGTCTGTCATCTGTGGTAAACTTTTGTGGCATTTGCGCTGAGACTATTCTACACACAGACTTTAAACTTGGCCAAAGGATTCTTTGTGGGCCAAACCTTCCTAGTCTTATTAATCTGAGTGACATTGCTCAAAGGTCAAGGTCACTTCTCAAATACTATTGGGGTCACTTCTGAAAACTGCTCAGCTGTAGTGAATGTTCTTCAAACACAAAAACCAATGCTGTTGTTATATTTTTCACTACAGTTTTGCTACTATGAATGAACTAATTAGGGTAATGGTACTGACTCCGTTTGTGCATTTAACTATCATTTTAAAGCACGGTTTCCCTGACTGGTCTGTTTTCCGGCACCTTGGTGTGTGACATGGTTACGGTGGTCTTAAAGAACCTACCACAAAGCACTGCACTTGTGTCAGAATTAATATTTTAAGCCCCAGAATAGTGAAGATAATTGATGTTTCCGTACAGTAGATTTAGGTTGTATTTTACAGAATGAGGCTTTTGTGCGACGATACATCAGTTAAATTGCTGTCCCACATGTAACACACGGTGTAAACACAACGATCGCTCCCCTCAACGCTGTGTTGTACAACAAACACTGTGTAGAGACGCGTGTACCAACACATACGAAAATAGGGTCTATTTTTTAACCTTTACAACTTAGCCCAGGTGAAATAAAGAACAAATGAAGCTTGTCTATGAAGACAATTGTAAGAAACCCGTCTGGCGTGATCGGAATTGCGGGTATACTTCGAGAACTCTTTCGTGGATGAATAACGATTTTTGCCCTACTTCTGCGGATGAATATATACACACCACAGTGGGGCTGTGCGATCTGCACGCTTTTTTGGGTGCCTCCGTTGTTTACGGTTGATTGATCGTACGTGTACCGCGTGGTGTGAACCCCGGAGCAGCATGTTACGTGCGAGGCGTGATTCATGCATAAGTAAGTAATTTTATTAAGCTGCTATTATCTTCTGGGTTATTTCTACAATTTGCTGTTCACAGACTGTAAACTGCATGGGAGTTTTCTAAACTTTAATGAGGAATAGTGGGGGCAGTTGACAGAGAAAAAAAAAACTTTCATTTTTGATCCCCATGTCACAGTTCTGAGCAGTTTTAAGGAGAGTGACCCATTGGTCATATTTGGTATACAGATATGCATATCTGATCTTCCTGTGCATAGTAAATTAGGCAATCGCACTCAACGTGTAAGGTTATAAAGAGGCAAGAAAATGTGCAAAAATGCTTGTTGTGAAATGTATATTTTTGATTTGCACTTAGCGAGCATTTCAACAAACTTGGCAGAAGGCTAGTTGATAGTAAGACTCCACCATACATGAAAATTTGGCAGACCACTCAAATAGGTCAGGAGCAAAGGGAGGTCAACAAATGTGTGAAACATGTGGATGTTTACAAGACATTTAACATATGGTCAAGAGTACGACTGGGTGTCTAGTGGTAAAATCTGCAACCCTCCCTCACAAAACTTGCTACAAAATTATCAGAAGTGGTCAGATCAAACTAAAGTATACATCATGTTGTAGGGATGGATAAAGTTTCCAGTGATCCATGATTTATGGGTGACCACAGAAGAATTTGGGACAGAATCACAGTTTTTTTGACCAAATCTGAATTATAACTTAAACAAAACGTGAGACATTTTACACATGCTCCATGAAACTCAGATTTTCAAATGCATGCTGCACTATGAAAAATCACTGTCACTGTCACAAGGTGTTTGCAATGTTGGCCTAAATTACCATTGAATTGATGATTTCTAACTAGTGTGAGTTGCTTTTGCATAATTCACCATAATATAAGAATCTGCTTGAACATAACACATGTTGTAAATTTTGTCAGCAGAAATCATACTGCCATAACACATTTAAAAAATGTTAAATTATTAAAACTTGTGTGTTATTTTGTAGAGTATGCACTTTGTTTTTATAATGAAAGGTTTGTGGTTCTTACATGGAAAATCAAATGATCCAGTTCTGAAGAGTTATACTCAGAATGGTGTAAATGTTAAGTTATGTTCAAACAGTTTAGGCACTCATTTATCTCTACTAATCTGTTGTTTTTGCTGAAGACAACTGGTGTAGTGATTTATATAAAGGTTTTGAAGAGGATGCATGGGTGATAGATGAAAGAAACCCTTTACGAGGTTTACAGTATGCATCCAGATATATTTACATCTTGTCTTAAGACCTTTCTTTTAGTCTGGCTGGCCAGATTTTTACCCATCCCACTGTGAGATGGCCTTGGTTGCCTGCTCGGCGTTAAACCCAAATAAATAACTAACAACACATTTGATACTCTTTTAAATTTTTCCTCGTGAACATAACTTACACAACTTTGTGGGATGTAAAGTTACGTTCAAACATTTATCACCTAAAATCACAAGAATTACTTTATATAAAAAAA
This sequence comes from Semisulcospira habei, assembly GCA_036245525.1. NCBI lineage: Eukaryota > Metazoa > Mollusca > Gastropoda > Semisulcospiridae > Semisulcospira > Semisulcospira habei. Next base: position 119,958,342 of record BTPG01000007.1, on the reverse strand, counting down.
CTACCAATAGCTGAAGAGATGCTGTTTACTTTTTTATAATAATAACGCATGTGATACATTCTAGGATAAATATTTCTTTGTTTTTTGTTTGTACATAACTTTACACCATCAGTACATCACATGCACTGGGTAAAGTTATGAACACCAATTTCATTTCTTTGGCCGTCCTGCAATAAAGTAGGTAAGATAACCAGATAAGTCTATAAAATATGAATTTCAAGACCTGTAAAATTTTAGTGACTGCAAAACACAGCTATTCCTCATGAACATAACTCTACATCGTGTCATATTACGTTCATGCATCGATGATTACATTTTCCGTTGTGCATTGAAATATGTGCATTAACCTTTGTGCATGCACTATCCTAATATTTATCATCACAAACAGTTTTCAAATCTGCATTTCATAACTCTGCGCCTTTACTTTATGCTTTAGAAAATGGTCCTGTGTTGGTCATGTTCAAACACGCCATGTCATTATTTTTTTCCTTTTTATTTCATGTTTTTGTCATGAAATCATGTTAGTGCAAACGTCATTCTTCTTTTGTACACTACAGGCAATCAACAAATTTCTAAATAATTCTACTTGTCAAGTTACAAGGCAAATGTGTGAATGTGACCGTGTAAAGTTATGTACATGCATCATGTTATATCTATTTTTGCTACTGTTTTTGTAATTATTATGGACTAACAAATGAAATTTTACCAGAACAGTATGCACACTGCTTATAGGTGAAAGCAGGCTCGATGATAGTGTCTTCTTTAGAGACTTTTCTTGAATAATCTTAAGATTTTTCCTGTGTGCGAGTCCGAAGGTGTAAAGTTAGGTACAAAACTTGAAAAGTTGAAACAGCCCTTTTTGACAATCACGTAAACATCACTAGTTTGATAATGATATAATGGCTGTGATGGTTAGTGGCCAGGATTGGTATGCATACTTATTTTTTTCCAAGAGTTTGTGATTTGCCCTTGTGAGACCAAAAATATTTTTGGTGAAGGTGTAAAGTTATGTTCAATCTTGTGAATGTAATTGAATTTGTGCCAAACCTGGCTCAGTTTGTAAAAATTGGCTTATTTTCTATTGGAATAATTTACAGCAGATAAAAGTCATCTAGTGTAGTCATTTTTAGCTTACAGAAGCTGTATTTGATTGCATGAGATAAAAAATAACATTGCAGTGAAGGTGTATTGAACAACTTTGTCAGTATTCAGGACTATGCGAACATTATTTTTTTCAATTGGCTTTTGCACTTAAATTAGAGACTTTGTTTCTCTGCATTTAGCATAAAATTTTACAATTAGTTCTCCAAGTAGAAATAAAAATTAGTGGCTTTTGGAAATTATGGCGTAAAGTTATGTTCAAACAGTTTTTATGGTGTAAAAGGTTGCATTTTCCACTAACAGTAACACACTTTATTTTTATTCTGGATGGGGAACATATGTTGAAAACATCAAATGCAAAAAATTGCTTACAGCTTGTGCTTGTTGTGAATTATTAAATGTTTGACATTGTAAATGTTATGTTCAAACTTTAAACTTCAAAGTTCAATAACAACCAAACTGCAAATAACATAAAAATTTTACTTAGTGTCAATGTTTATGTATGCAAAGGTACATCAGATTTATATGAAATATTAAAATTATTTTGCTTTTGAAAATGCAGGGTGCTTGTCACACCATTTGGACACACAGTCGTACTCTTGACCATACATGCACCTGCTTATGAGTGATCTGCCAGAAAGGTCAAGGTCATAGAAGGTCATTTAATGATGTGGAGCGGTCATGCACATGAGCCATGAGGGCATTGCCGTTCTTGTATGGTCGTTGATCCTGATGCTTGTGGGCTTGGGTTTTTGTGTGTGGTATTTTCTTATTTGGTTCCTTATTTTGGTGAACTGCTTTACTAATAGTAATGTGCAGTAACCATTCAAGTTGTAAAACCATATTAGTACTAGTAGGCTGTCTTCATGCTTTGTTTTAATGACTTTGACCCTTTGGCTGTTGGTAATGCTTTTTGTTGTGATGCTTCCTGTATGAATTATTGTAACACAAAGGGCTACATACAGCCCAAGAGATGCTTTGTAAAAACATTTCAGTGGTTTGTGTTTCCAGGCTTGACAAAGCAACAATACAGAAATTGAGCGGCCTTGTATTTTTGTACACGTGCAGTACTACTTGCCCAGCAGCAGTGACTCCGTTTACTCTGCATGCTGCTTATTTGTGTTACTGTAGTTCATTGTAAAATTAAAACATAGAATTTTAAATGATGTAAAATTAACTGAAGTATTTATCGTAAGATTGTACCAAGGTTAATTTGGTGTTAATATTCTTGCCGGTTCAACTTAGAAAATCTCAGCTTTTGGGAAAATGCATTTTGTTTGTAAACTTATGATAAGTTTGCAAGTACTGGTCAAGCAAAATTGAGAGGAACATTTTTCCATCATTTTGATTTCGGTCAGTATTTCTGTCAGTTTGTTTCTTGTCAACAGACATACATTGTAGGCTGATGGCTATGCACTTCCTTAGCAACCCATATTCTTGCTGCAAGGTCTCAGGAGCTCCTGCATCTGCAAAGGCTCTCCAGAATCAGTGCCTCTTGCTGGCAGTCATTAACCCCTGTCACATTTTTGATTGATGGTATCTACTTATGACTCTGACAGTATAAGGAAATGGCTTTCAATGATAGTTCAAGGGTGGTGTTAGAATAGCTTGGCACTCCAGGTGAGGCTGTTCTGTCACCACCCTTGAAATGCCACCATACCTCCTGCATTGAAATGTCTTCAGATGACAGTGACAGATTAAACCCATAGCCCCAACACCCTACAGCAGGATATGGATTGACCATCATAATTCGAGGCTAGTGCTAGATAAGCTTGGCGCCTTCAGGTGCCAAGTTCATTTGGCACTACCCTCGAATTACCATGGTCGATCCATCTCCTGCGACTGGTATGTAGTCATTAGGTAACACCTCCAAAATTTGGGGATTGCACCCAAATGGGTTAATATTTAGGATGTTTCGGTCTTCGGGTTGGCCAGACTTTACCCCTCCCACTGAGAATGGACTTAGCAGTGTGCTACCCTGATGACTAACTCAACCTTAGGGATCAGTGAGTTGCTAAGATTCTCAGATGTTATAATTGCTGTTGGGGGTTGTGCAGTTGTTGCTCCCTCAGGACAGACAGTCAGCGCAGGGTCCGCTGGGGGGACATCTACACCAGCATTGTCGCAGTCCAGTCTTCCATCCTCAAGCACAGCCATTTCTGCAACGTCGCAACTCCAGCTGCAACTTGTCCGTGGACACGATGCCAAGGGTCCGGCTGTCAAGGGGTAACCTTTTTGTATTTTGTACTTATTACTAAGACTGGGTCATAAGTTTTGGAAGGGTCAAGCCATTTAATATATCTAGCAAATTATTGCAGAAAATGGTTGCTCAGCTATGTGTACAATTTACGAGACAAACCTGTCGGCGTGGCCACATGTCTAAACAGGCCACACAGTTATGGTCACCCTTGTCTTCTTTCTGTTACTTTGACCTGGTCTAAAGAAACCATCTGTCTAAAGTGACTACTTTTTGATACAATGAAGCCTGTCAAGGTGACCACCTGTCTAAGCAGTCAGCCCATTTCGGGTCCAGTGGTCTTTTTTCTGCTGCTTAGATCTGTGTACTGTAAAGAGACTGGCTGTCTGAAACTACCACATTTTGATAATCCAGTAGGTGGTCGCCTTGCTCAGGTTTCTTGCAGGAATCACCATAGTAAAAAGTACTATAGACAGCCAGTAGTTTAATAGAGTAATGGAATGAAATTCTTGATGGTCTTTTTTTTTTTTTCAGACAACTGTCTCCTTCCAAGCTGCACAAGTCTCCACCTTTGTCTCCTGGTCAGAGGCTCAACACTCGCCAGCAGTCACTGTCTGCAGTGTACGACACCCTCTCGGGTGGATCACAAGAAGTCATTGTTGAACGGGCCAAACAGGTGGGTATTCATGTTTTAAACACCTGCAGTCCTGTTAATTTTAGCGTGCTATAGAGCAAAAGGTGACAGTTCAAGGGTAGCACCAGATAGACTTGAAGCATGGGAAGGCACAGAGGTAACCCTTTTTGGACTGTTGTAGTTGATCACACCTACCCATCTCATGGACTAAGTACATCAATTTTAAGAGGATGTTCCCAAAACGTGGCTTTGGGTGGCAGCGACTTGATAAGCTGTCAGCCATGATTGCCTGTCTCTTGGCCAGTTTTGCCTTGCCCTAATGGGGAAGGTGGGGATGGGATGGCATTTTTTGAGAAAAGCCACCGACTCATTCTGGGGATGCAGGTTTTTTTTCCCCACGTCCCTAATTACACTGTGGCCAGATAAAAATCAGACTATGCGTCCTTTTCTGCATCTGTTGCAGAAGGGGCAAGCAGTTCTGAGACACCTTATGTGAACTCTGTAGCAGCATGTATGCTGGGTTGTGACTTTGGACCTTGCAGCCATAGGCCCTATGATCCAAAATCACAACCCAGCACATTGTTTTTGTGCATCATGATTGAGTTCCTTGGTGCACTAAGAAATTTGTCCAGAGATTTTCATTGACAAATTGCTTAGTAGAACAATTGCTTACAAGTACTGTAGAAAGCAGTGCGGACGACTAATGTTTTGTAAGGGTGGTCAGAGGTATGGGAATAAGTTATCTTTATTGTGTGGTGAACTTTTTTTATTCAGTTTCTCTCATTACTTTCATTAATATTCATTTGTAAATATCTGTCGTTAATGTTTCACCCGCGTGTGGAAAGACAGGTTTCTGTTGTGGTCAGTAACGTATTGGTGTTATCTTTGCGGTATAAAATGTAATTTTTGTAAAGCAATTTTCAATTGACATTTATCCCTATTGTGTTCTTGCAGGAAGCACAGGTGATGCAGAGAGTGGCAGAGCTGCGCAAGGATGGGTTGTGGTCATCACGTCGACTACCCCGGGTGCAGGAGCCCCCACGGCAGAAGGCCCACTGGGACTACCTTCTGGAGGAGATGACATGGCTGGCTGCTGATTTTGTGCAGGAGAGAAAATGGAAAAAAGCTGCTTCCAGAAAGGTATTTTGTTTAACCCTTTTAGCCCGATTTTTGGAAGAGTTACTTCACTGTACCATTCGCAGGAGGTAGATTGACCATGATACAGGGTTCGTAAAGTCATGGAAGTCTGGAAAAGCTATCGAAAATACAAAAATCTTTTCCATGGCTGGAAAAACTATGGAAAGTTCGTTTGTTTTAAGCTATGTATGGAAAAGTTTTGGAAAATTAAAAAATGTGCCATTTCTTACACTGACATGCAATTTACTTTACAAGAGAAATCTGAAAGTTTGAAAACGTAACCTGAGGACTATAATTTAATTCATAAGTATGTCTGAAGCTGATCGTTCATCAAGCTAGCGCTAGAAGACTCCCCTTTTTGTTTCATAAAATACATTACCGATGGCATTACTGTATGGAAGATACACTTAGCTTAACAATTTTAGCCTAAAAATCGTGTATACACACACAACCAGGGAGGTACCTCCCAGGGCCGTTACCAGGGCCCTGAGTAGCCTCCCTTCCCTCCTCATCTGGGCACAAGTGCCGGTGTGACGCCAGTTAAACGCTTAGCTTAGAACCCTCTTCTGCATGCAAGTGCATATGCTAGGTGGCTCTTGAAAATATCGCCAAAGGGAATCAACTCCGTAATTTTGACTGGGTGGACATTTATAAAATGCTTCAGCACAGACCTTCCCGTGATGTCCGGCGCTCCTCCGTGCTTTAGCGCAGTGCCGCCGCCAGCGATCAGAGGAAACACCGCAGCCTTCAGGACACTCCTTGTTCCCCGTTCAGCACCCTACGGGGCTTCACCGTGTTGTCCGCCAGGATTGGACCCCTTCCGACCCCCCTCTGCGCTTTTCCCTAGCCCCCGAGGCCGCTAGTGACACCATTAGCCTCCACCCGGAGGACTCGGCCTCTGCTCTCCTCTCACCTCCCGCTCGGACCGTTCGTGTCTCGGGTTTCCCGTGGCAGCATCCAGTCTCTTGCCTGCTCGCCTGATTTTTTTTTTTTTTTTTCCCCTGCGCCTGCCTCCCCGGCGGGCTTGGAGACTTCACGTGCCCTTGATGTGGCCTCTCATCTCATTGCCTGTTTTCTTCCTCCAGACCTTTGTCCACCGTCTCCACCATTGAAAAGGATGGCTTCCGACCTTGTGGATGCGCCGCATTTAACCAAGAAGTTCAAGTCCCTTTCTCAACCCTCCGGATTTCGGGATTTGACGGACGCATTCAACTCTCACCTTCAGCAAGGTATGCACTCGGACAAGGGCTCCTTCTCCGATGCCCGCTGGCCGGCGGGCATTAATATTCGCTTCCGACAACAATGGTATGCGGGCCACTCACAGTCCTTTTCCTGTCTCCTGCAACTGGTGGATCTAGCTGCAGAGACGCTGCTTGCTTCCCGAAAGGTTCTTTGGTGCTGCATCCCCAGCGGACTTAACAACACGGCGACGTTGGTCCGTAACTCCCTCGCCTGCTTGGGGTTTCTGAAGTTAGCTACGCAGGCCCTTCTCTACTGCATCGAGGAGTCCCTGGACCACCCGGATATAGATCCCCGACAGGACATCCAGGACTTGGCGGTCGCGGCTAACCGGGTGGCTTACCATGCTTCCACCAACGCTCTCACCGCGACCGCGAACTGTGACCTCATGCGCCCTCCATTCCCGGGCTGCTTCGGCTCGCTTTCCAGCTCCCCGTAGGGCGGTGGGTTGCGCCCTGTGGTCCTTAGACCCTATCCTCGGCCTTCTTTTCGGACTGCGGCCAGCCCCTCCGGCCGTCCTTCTTTCCCCCGCCCTCCAGCTCCCTCCTCTGCTGCCCCCGCCTGGTCCCGACCCGCCCGCAGCGCTGGGCGGGGCAGGGCCCGTTGACTCTCGCCCCGCCCTCGCCGACCACCCAGGAGCCCCCAGTCGGTGGGCGGCTCGCCCTGCACAGCAACGAGTGGCAGTCGCTGTTGCCGAACGATCCTTGGGTGCTTGCTACCGTGACAGAGGGCCTTCGGCTTTCTTTTCAGTGCCCCCCTCCCCTCCGCCGGATTCCTTTTTGGACACGTGTCCTGGGCGACCAAATCGAGGCTTGCGCATTACGGGACGAGATTGCGGCCTTGCTTCACAAGATAGAGGTCGTCTTGCAGCACGATTCCCTGGCCTTTTACAGCCGCCTCTTCGTGGTTCCGAAGCCGGGCGGGCGCTGGCGCCCTATCATCGACCTGTCCACCCTCAACAGTTTCATCTCCGCTCCCTCTTTCAGATGGAGACGGTCTATCAGTTCCAGTCTCTCCCCTTCGGCCTCAACATCAGCCCGTGGTTGTTCACCCGGATCGTGGATGCGGTAGTCACCAAGGCTCGCTCCTCCAGGCCCACTTCCAATTATTTGGACAATCTCCTTCTCCGGAACCAGGACGCTGCCTCCCTCACCACGGATCGGGATGCGTTTCTCGCTCTTCTTCGTCGCCTTGGCTTCCTGGTCAACGGTGGAAAGTCCGATCTATCTCTGTCCCGCCGCTTCGTGCATCTGGGCATGGAGTTCTGGACCGACTGCAACCTTGTGTGAATGTTGGTGGATTTTGCTTGCAGGGTCTCCAGCGCGGATGTAGTCCCAGCACGGGTGTGGTTACAATTACTGGGCCTCATGAAAGCGGCCGTGGACCTGTTGTCCCTGGGGCGGCTCTACTCGCGCCCTCTTCAACTCCACCTCCTTGCCCATTGGCGTCCGTCCTCTCGCGGCCCGGATCCCTGTCCTCCCGCTCGTCTAAACCCACCTCCAGCGGTGGGCGGATCCCTGCTAGCTTCGTTCGGGGGTACCCCTCTCCTCCCACCCGCCGCGACTCTCTCTCTGCACCTACGCCAGCCGCTCCGGCTGGGGAGCGCACCTTCTGCCGGATTTCTCTGCCGTCTCGGGCCTGTGGTCTCAGGAGTTTTCAGACAAACGCATCAATTGGCTGGAGTTGAAGGCGGTTTGGTCGGCCCTCGACCATTGGCAGTCTCGACTTCGCCGGCAACAAGTCCTCATCATGTCCGACAATGCCATGGTCGTCGCATACATCCAGAAGCAGGGGGACACCCACTCCCTGACCCTCTGCATGCTCCTTTACCAGCTGCTCCTGTGTTGCAGAGACCGCGACATCTCGCTCCGGGCTTGTCACATTCCGGGCTGTCTGAACGTCCTCGCCGACTCCCTTTCACAGAAGGGCCAGCTCCTGCATACCGAGTGGTCACTGAGTCCGGAGATCTTCCGCTTGATTTGCCAGCACTGGGAGACCCCAATGATCGACCTATTCGCGACTCGTTTGAACAAGCAGCTCCCCATCTTCGTCTCCCCCTTCCCGGACCCTCTAGCGTGGGCAGTGGACGCCCTCTCCGTGGAGTGGGAGGGCCTGTTCGCCTACACGTACCCTCCGTCCGTGCTGGTTTCTACAGAAACTCCGGGCGTGCAATGCGATCCTTCTCCTGGTCACTCCCTTCAACTGGAACAGGAGTTGGACCACCAATGTCTACAGCCTCGCCACGGATCCCCGTCTACCCTCGCCCACCCCCCGCACGATGCTGAAGCAGCCCCGGCAGCCACTCTTCCACCCGTGCCCGGAACGGCTACTTGTACACGCCTGGCGGTTGTGCGGCAAGCCCTCGTGTGTATGAAACGAAGTGGTGAGTCTTCTGGGATTGGTGTGTCACAAAACGACTTTCCCCCACATCGCTGACGGGGCCCCAACTTGCCGAATTCTTCCTGTGGCTTTTTCGAGAGAGGAATCTGGCTCCCATTACCATTAGAGGATACCTCTCCATGATTGCGGACACTTACACTGTTCGGACCTTATGCGGAATTTTGAGTTGCAGCGACCAGTGCCGCACTCTCTGAATCCTCACTGGGACCTGGCTAAATTCCAACAAGTTCGAGCCACTGCCCTTGGCTAACATGGCAAATCTTACCCTGCTTCCTACTGGCGCTTGCCACGGCGTCCAGAGTTAGTGAGTTACATGCACTCTCTGTGGACCCGAACTGTCCAGCTTCGGGCTGACGGTTCTGTACACCTCCTCACAAATCCCGCCTTCTTGGCGAAGAATCGACTCCCTCAGGGATCCCGATCAGACTCAGGACTCCCGCCGTTATGATCCTGTCCAGGCGCTACGAGTATACTTGCGCAGGACAAAACCTATCCAACGGGGCCGAAACCGCCTCTTCCTGCAGCTTTCCCCAGGCAGGCATGACATTTCGGCGCAGACGATCTCCTCGTGGCTGCGTTGGGTTATACGTTCTGCTTACGATGAGCTCTCCCTGGCAGGTGCTAAGACTATACGTATACGTGCACGAGGTCCGTGCCGTCTCCACCAGTGTTGCCTTCAATTGGAACTGCGCCGTGAGAGACATTGTAGCGGCTGTTGGGTGGCGGGCCAGTTCCACCTTTGCCCGCTTCTACCTCCGTGACCTTACGAGCCAGCGAGACAATCTGGCCATGGTGGATGACGCTTAGCTGAAATCGTCTGGAGGTTGCTCCTGTTTGCGACCATTACGCACGACCGGTGATGGGACCTAGCGGGCGGCACCCTCCTCCTTTTCGCTATTCTTCCATACAGTAATGCCATCGGTAATGTATTTTGAGGTAACAAATGTATTTTTCTCTCAAATGTATTTTTTCAAGAATACTTAACTATGGCATTACTCGAATGGCCCTCCCGCCTACCCCACTTGCCGCCTGATCGTTTTAGCGTTCAACTGGCGTCACATCGGCACTTGTGCCCGGATGAGGAGGGAAGGGAGGTTACTCGGGGCCCTTGTAACAGCCCTTGATTTTTAGGCTGAAATCGTTAAGCTAAGTGCATCTTCCATACAGTAATGCCATCGGGAAGTATTTTTCGAAAAAATACATTTTAGAGAAAAATACATTTTTCTTCTGCAGTGACTTCCCTTGCAGAAAAGCTGCACATGTGTAGTTAGAATCTTTCAACTTCCTTTCGTCTTTGTGCAAGAAAAAGATTTTTGCTAAAGATAGAAATGGAGAAGTGCATCTTTAGCCATTTATGGCTAGAGAAAATTGAATTTAAAGCTTGGTTAGTGCCAGCGTCGCCAGGACGGAGCAAAGCACAAAGCTTGATGCATTGTGTGTGAGAAGGATATCGACATCGGCAACATGGGTGAAGCTGCATTAAAAATCCATGCGGTCGGTTAAAAACATTTACTGCTTTTGAAGTATAGCGAAAGCAAATCGAAGCGAAGGCCTGGAATGGCAATGACTGAATTTTTTTCAACGAGCTAAATCTTCTGCAAAGTAAGTTTACGCTTACTTTGTTTGAATTCACTTGGATTTGGATGCCCTCTCTCTCTTACTCAGGGGTCAAAATCTTCTTTTTCGAGGATATCGGCGTTAATTTTTAAAAATCCGCTGTTTAAAAAAAGGCAATTCCGCGTGGAAAAAAATAAAACGTAAAAAATCTAAAACGGTCGTGGTTCTTAAACGGCGCAGGTCCACAAGTTGCCAGATTCGTTTATCGTTAACTTTAGGCAAGCTTCGTTTTTCCAAGATGGCGTCTAGCGATGCAGGACACATTGTTACTCGCGGCTAAACTTCTAATGAAACGGGAGTGAGAAAGAAATGGAGATGGGAGTGGTGTGAAAAAACGGTGAAAGTTAAGTCGAACCCTGACATATTTGAATGGATATAAGAGCACATTCTAAAGCTGGAATCGGTGGAAGTGAGCACAGGCCCGCAACATTGTGTACCGTTATCCTTTGCGCCTACCTACCCCCCCCCCCCCTCCCCCCCCCCCTTGCTGTTTGACCCCCGGAATCAATGTCTCGCTTGCGCCCCCCCCCCCCCCCCCCCCCCCCCCCCCCCCCCCTGATTCCGCCTTTCTCCCCAGCACGTGTTTTGACCCCTGCTTACTCTCTTCTCTTCTTCTTCTAAAAGTTTATTCCTTGTAGAGGCTTAACCTTTAGCACTCTGCTTTCCGCTGTCAGTTCTTTCCCCTGCACCTGCATTCTTTTTTAGTGGGCTAAACCCAACGCTACCCTACTTACTTCAAAAGCCTACAGCTTTTTCATTTTTCTATGTATGATTGTGGAATTTGGCATGTATGTAAATACATGAATCAAGATTATGTCTCAATTCTTAAAACTGTGTTGTCTGTGTTAATATCCTAACAAAAAATAATAATAATCAATGCTTACTACGCACCATTTCCGCGTTCACTAGCACTCGATTCAGAATCGCTCCTCAGCCCATCACCACCATCTCCCACCCCCCCTCGATCTCAAGTCTTCTTGCAAAAACCCAAGAAAGTCTTCATCGAAATCTGACTCCATAAAAGTATTCCTTGATGAATGCTTCTAACTCCTCATCGGTCATCTTTTGTCAAAATGAAGCCGTCAGAACAAACTCTCGCTTAGAAAATTTGAATCGCTCAAACACACTCGAAGTTAGCAAGATGGCCGATATAAAACGGAAGCAAGCCTCATTTACAATCACCCACAATCCTTTGCAAAGGCTTCATAGCAACCTATTGTGTTTACCATAGACGATTACGAGCAGACCACGCGATGGCGACATGTCGCCATCCGATAATGAAGCAAGATGGCGGCTGGCGACAAATGTCGCCACCAGCGTGCTAAAGGTTAAAAACAATTAAAAGTAAAAATAAATATGTTATAGTTTATGTTCTTGCAGAGATGCTAACCCTTCCGGTTTCGCCATATTTTCTTACGCCAACATTAATTTTTTAAGATTTTACGGCCAAATAAATTATATTCTGGCGAAAAAAGCGCTGAAATTGTCCGCTAAAAGTTACCAATTTCTCGCTGACTTCACTGCTCTTATAACGCCGAGCCATCGCGTTTCCCTTGAGATAAATAATGAGCCAATCAGAAGTGCCCTCTGATTAGTGCAACCAATCGGAATCTGAAATGTACATGATCGGAAATAGTGTGCCGATTTCAGTTCAGTTCATTAGTTCTTAGGATATCGCTGTTTCATTGTGTAAAGATGTGTTTGACATCGCACACTATATGATGCAACACTGAGCGACACAAGTCGGTCTGAATTTTTATGTCTAGTTCATGATTGTGTTTCGAGGACGTTTTGCTTTGAATTGCCGGTACTCCTCATCGTCAGCAGACCAAATCGTGGAGATGAAAATTTAGTGTAGCATTCTGCTGCACGTATCTCGATCTCCATTTAATCCTATCCCCCGTGTTGGCTGGGGATTAGGATATATAGCTCTAGGGCTTTCCTACTGACTTGTGTTCATAGGTCGTTGGCTCACTTTCGGAAGGATGCTCGCATAAAGTTGTATCCTACTCCTAGTGTTTGTGAGGTTCAACTTTCGTGTCGGACAATTTTCCATCATGAGTTGCGCCATTTTCCCCCTTCCTTTCTCCTTCCCCTCCACCTTTTATTTTCTCCACTCTCCTTCTCCCCCTGTTTTCTGGGTGTCGTTTAGATAACCCTTTGATCACTTCAAAGAAGGTAGAAATTTGATGAGTGTCCTTTTTTATCACGCTATGAGTAGGTATCACAGGTTTTCTGTGGATTGGTTGAATTTAATCTGTTCGCGTGTTTTTAGGGGTGAAATCGTGATGTTTATTGCGTTTGCAGTCCCTGGTTTTGGGTGCCAACAGAGTCAACAGGGTACGGGGGTAGGTTGTATATGCCCCATTTTCACTCCTATCGCAGAATTCTGTGGATTTACGGAACTTCAAGTTGTATGTTCATTGGTTCTGAGATGAACTTGTATGGTTCATTCTGTTTTTAGTTGTGGTTTTGTGCTCTAGCCATGCAAAGCTGGTCAGTGCCAGTGCTGTGACGAGGAAGTTCTTGTGTGCAATCTTGCACGCCGTGGCACCAAACTTTAACCTTGAATGACCGAAGTTTTATGTTCACGCAAAATCTTCCTGTCAAATGTTATTTCTTCCTGTCAAATTGTGAAAATGGTAAGGTCAGGTAGTGAAAGGGGTTGGCATCTCTGTTCTTGGCAAAGTCCAATGCACTCCGCAGATCTGCAAAAGAGAATTCTGAGGAAGCTTTAGCCATAGACAGAGGTGCCTACCTTACGCGCTAGCTCGTAATTTTACGCATTTTCGGCTCAATTTACGGGAATACGACCAGTCCTTCTAAAATACGCAATTTACGTGGGGGGGGGGGGGGGGGGGGGGGTGGCTGGCTAATTGTGGACTGAAGATCGGCCGTTAGGCTCCCAGCCTCTGGAACCAGAGACTGTCACTAAGCTTTGCACGTGTAGTCCGCTACACTGACTAGCCAAGGCAGCACTCGCACACAGCGCGCCAAGCGTGCACTGAAACACTGAACTCTGACTCGCGGGTAGTAACTAGCGATAGCAGGGGGCTCTACTGCTACAAATGCATGCAACGTGTGCAGAAAGGACTTTGTTGTTGCTCACAGTGGTGCGTACAAAAGTATGATATTCAAAGACATTTGGAGTCCGCTGGGCACAAGACCAAGGCAGTAGTACATCCCCAAAAAGCACTTTTTTTGTTAACCCTTTCGGCCCGGCAAACCGCTCTACTGGTTGGTGATCTTCCCGGAAAACCGCTAGAGCGGTGTCGGGTGTTTTATATTGCGCACCCGGTGATACGCGAGCCTCGCCGCGCGTGTGGTGACCTCCCACTTCACCTGGCACTGATGCATCATGTTTTATACTACAGGGTCCTGACAGTGCGTGCGTACTATTGTATGTGGTACACGGTCAGCTTTGCGGTGCTAGCATGCGTATTACGGTCGAAATGGCGAGTGAATGTGTAGATATTCGGAGTGATAAAATTTTGTATTTGGAGACATGGTTTCAAAAGCAGATAGCTTTGATATATTGGGACTCGTGTGTCCACCTACCGCGTGGCAGCATAACCACGTGTTGGCAGTGTCAGCTGGAGCGATCGACGGTTGAGGCACTGACAACGGCAATGATGTACAGCTTGATTCTGAAGCTGAATTTGGAGGTTCTAATTGATATTCCGTTCCTCTGATGCTACACCTTGGTGCACATGCAGGTGACTCTGTGGACACCGACTGACACACATTGGTCACACGTGTAGTACGTGCATCGTCTTTACAACACTGGTACTTCCATCCTATCGTGTATGAGACACACCATCGTTCAATGCCGCTTATTACATGTTGTCTAGACTGTGGATATACCGTACAGTGGAAGGTGTAAACATTGACATCTGGTGACCAGGTATGAAGGAGCCATACAGTGTATCGGCACACTGGAAATGCATGGACACTAACGTGTCGCAGTAACTGATGCCCTTTTTACTAACAGCGACCTGTCATGCACGAAAGACATTTTTGGCTCATTTTTGAGCCAGCGGATCTGTCCGCCGTCGTGCGTGGTAAACTTGTTGGCATTTTCTCGGAGACTATTGAAGCTACGGTCTTCAAACTTGGCCCAAGGATACTTTGTGGCAAGACCTTTCTAAACATGTCAATTTTAGTGACAGTTTCTCACAAAGGTCAAGGTCACAGGGGATCAGGAAATATGGGTCACTCTACAAAGTTGTGCAACGTAAGGGGTGCCTACTTTCAACTGGCTGTAAAAAAAATCAGCTAAGTTACTTTACTCAATGAACAGTACTATTCTGTTTCAGAGTGATGAAAGAGATAGTATTGATAACTGCATGGGAAAATATCAAGTCTTTTAATATTTAATTAGTCTGAATGTGTGTGAGGTTGCACGAAAATGGCGGTCCCAATTGTGACATAGCTGTAACCCTTCTTCTGTCTTGTGTTGCGGATCTTTCATTTATGGTATAAAATATAAAAATATGTAATCATATTGTTATTTATAGTTGTTGTAAGTGATCCTTATGATCTTACAACCAGAAAAATCTTTTAGAATGCACTTTATAAGGATACAATTTAGTTCATGATTGACGTAACATGCGTTTCCACAACCAACCAAAGTACACACTTTGCCATTCAGACATGCCTGGCGTATGAATACTCGTATAATCACGTTTTTCAAGATGGCGGATGTGTTTCGAATATGTTTAAAAGGGTATATAGTTTGGTAAAAGCTTTGTCCGTCCTGTATTTTGAGCTTAAAGTTGGACTTGTGCTTTCGTTTCCTGTTTTGAATGTTACGTCAAACTGAACAAAACAAGCTCAATTAATACTAAGCACAGCACTTTTGGGGGCTTTTTCTTGCCCTAGTTTTCGATGTGTATCGCGGAAGGATATTTGCACACAACGTTGCTTCCCTTGCTTTGAACAGAGAAAGCCACGTGTGTTTTTGTTTTCGCTTCCGTTTTTTCCGGGTGTGTTACGCGAAACAGAGAAAGCCATATCAAACCTTCAAGACACGCTCTCTTTAAGTACAAACTTATTGATGAGTCCAAAATCATGCAGTATACTTAGATTTAGATACTGTTATCTTGTGCATTGACTTTGAAGGACGTTTATTACGATTTTTACGATTTATCGTACAGAAATTTTGCTCCTCGATCAAGCCCAGGTTTTACTCATTCTGATCCGACGCTTGCTAAGCTCAAATGAAACCACCATAGACTTGTTCCGACTTTGATCATTCCACTATGTAGTTATGTTTGGCCCATGGAATACTGTTTTCAATGAATTTATTTTCAAACACTTCGTTTGAAGTGTAATTGTTCTCACTTATGTTAAACGCAACCGGAAACCAAATGACCGTCCGACATATTTGATTCTTGTTACATCAACCACATGAAAATGGTGATTTTTCCAATTAAACAGAGATATTACTGGCCTGTATTGTTTCTTGTGCCAGTAAGTTCATTATTGTTACTTTGCTATTCAGCATCACTACATTTACCGAATCCCAATGCCATTAAAATAAGATGTCTAAGTATGTTTTCCGGTGTTTGATGTAACCTGAAGCTTCACATAGTTACTTTAGCATCTCGTTATACAAAACTATGCACATGATAAAGGATTTTAACTATTTTTAATAGTTGGTCTCTCTTAGCATGCTTTTCTAGACTACAGAATCATGATTCAATCCAAACTTATCTTTCATTTCATATGAGAGTTCACTAATTTCTAAGATGAAGAAAGTTGGTTTCCATGTTACATCAACTACCATTTTTAAAACATATGGTCCTGAGCAACTGCAAAAGTCTCAATTTTCAAAATGTGCTTCAGCATCACTACATTTATGGAATTCTGATGCTGTTAAAATAAGACATCTAAGTATGTTTTCTTTGGTTTGATGTAACCTCAAGATTCAGATCGTTACTTTGGCATCTCGTTATACAAAACTATGCACATAATTAAGGATTTTCACTATTTTTAAGGTTTGGTCTCTCATATCATGCTTTTCTAGACTACAGAGTCATGATTCCCTGCAAACTTATCTTTCATTTCATATAAGAGTTCACTAATTTCTAAGATGAAGAAAGTTGGTTTCCATGTTACATCAACTACCATTTTTAAAACATATGGTCCTGAGCAATTGCAAAAGTCTCTATTTTCAAAATGTTCTTGTCAGTGAATTTGCTGCATGTTACTTAAGTTGTTTCACTACATAGAAATGATCTACATATCTTAAATCTTCTTGTGGGTAAACTAAATGAGCTGCCGAGCGACTTTTCATTTTCACTAAGTGCTTGGCACAAGCTTGCTTCCAAAACTGTCATTATTATGCTTTTTTTTTGTTGGGTGGTTTGTCTTGAAGTGTTTCTAAAACAAAATAAACTGTCTTGTTTGATCCTGCCTTTCATTTTTGTACAGTATTTCCATTTATTTGGTTTCCGTGTTACATCAAACAAATTTCGTACCACGTAACTTTACCATCCACATCCATGCAAACACATTTATATATTATCTTTTTTTTGTCATAACATCATACTTTGGGCATGCATCTCCAAGAAAAATGATAAAAATAAGTATCCCATTGAGTTTGTTTTTTCATGGTTGGTGTCACACTTTTGCTGCACAGCTTTGTAGAGTGACCCATATATCAAAAATAGCTATTTGGGGACATAATTTCCTTTTCCTCAAATACTAATTCACAACTTCTAACCCAAACTTGGTACAAAGATACCTGATGAAAAGACCTTTATATGCACACTAATTTCGTTGATTCCTCGGAAAAGGCAAGGGTCACAAGAGCTCAAGAAATATGTCCCAAATTACCATATTTTTACCTAAAAAAAAGGTTTTTTTCGCAAATACTATTCACAACTTCAAACCCAAGCTTGCTACAGCGATACCTGATATTGTGTGAATAAAATAGCTAATACAGTAATAGTGTGGATAAATGTCTTTATTTTTAATTTGTTTGCTGTGGTGTATTTTTTTCGTTGCGTGTTGCGCTGAAATGATTACACAAAATACACATTTTTAAGCAGCCCATTACACAAAAAGGTCTAAGAGGGGTAGGCACCTCTGCATAGAGTCTGAAATCGACCAAAAACTGCTTGAAATAAAAAGTGCTTAAAATCAAAGTAACAGCAAGACTGTATGCATATATGTTGCATTCCACTAGAAAAAAACCAGTAGTAATAGTATTGCATTTTATTATTGAACAGAAGACGGTGATTTAAATTTTGTACACTGTGTCAAATGACTTTGAAGTTTATTATGAATTACTATTTTGTGGCTATAACTAATAAGCAGTGTGTATTTTATATTACAAGCTTAAATTCATCACCTATGTCTGTGTCCTCACTCCTGGGTAAGTAAATATTAACATCCCAAAGAATTTGAATACCATATCTGTGTTAGTTTTTTTTAATTTTTTTAACATTTATTTGTGTTATATTATTTCTGTATGTGTGACCCTCCCAACTGTTAAAGGCGAGGCACACATACCCAGGGAGATTGCCTCAGCATATCTCACATTAAAAAAAAAAGTTTGTCCTGAAAAATAGGTACCATGTTCCATTATCACACGATTTTGGTGCATATACTAGTGAACTTTGGAAAACTGTTGTGTCGGTCTTGAAAAGGTCTTTATAAAGTATGGAATTTTTTCCCCACCAAACTTGTGGGAACCCTGATGATAATTTAAGGGTAGTGCCAGATTAGCTTGGTGCCTTCAGGTGCCAAGCTAATCTGGCACTACCCTTGAATTACAGTCAATCAGTCCTTCTGTAGAGACTCGGGGCTAAATGGGTTAATTCACTGCCAATGGCTACAACTGGTGTCTCTTCAGTTGTTCAAAAGTTTCTCTCATATCTGAATTTGTAGTATTCTTGAAGTCCTGTGACTCCGAGGCTAGAGTCACCTGTTGAGCCTTATGCTTTGTTGGGTGCTATATGTCTCGAACATCAACACGTCAGCTCTATGCACTGGCACTGATATTCATGAAGTGTTCAGTTACCTTTCGCTGATACAATGTGAAAACATGAAGAGAAAATGTATTTTTCTCTAAAATGTATTTTTTTGAGAAAAACATTACCTACTACATTTTATAGAAAAATACATTTTTGTTTCCTCGAAAAACATTACCGACGGCATTACTGTATGGAAGTAGCACTTAGCCTAACAATTTCAGCCCAGGGATCGTTGTGTACAGCAACGCCACCGGGGCACCACCCGAGTGAGCTGTACCAACATCCCTGAATAGCTTCCCTTCACTGAGTAGCTTCCCTTACCTCATACGGGTACATGCGCAGCATCACCAGTTTCGCGCTCAGCTTCTTGCATGTAGGTTGTGTCAACCCACGGCTCCTTCCATCTTTGGATTTCTTTCTAGAATTTTCTTGTGTCGAGGTAAGGCATAACAGTGTCACCAGTTTCGCTCTTAGCTTACTGGCGGCGAGTGGGGCAGGCGGGAGGGCCCTCCGAGTAATGCCATCGGTAAGTAGTTTCTCGAGAAAAATAGATTTTAGAGAAATATACATTTGTTTCCTCGAAAAACATTACCGATGGCATTACTATGTGGAAGAATAACGAAGAGGAGGAGGGCGCCGCCAATTTACCCCGCCACTGCGGAAGCATTAGTGAAAAAGGCTGGGATCAACACCTCACAATTTCAGCTAAGTATTACCTAAGGTGCCTGGCGCGCCGGTAGGGAGTGTTGAGCTGCCGCCCACCAGGGCCAGGTTGTCCCGCTGGCTTGAGAGGTCGCGCAGATAGAAATGGGCAAAGGTGGATTCTGCTCACCATCCTAATGCGGCGACAATGTCCCGTACTGCGCAGTTGTGGTCAAAGGCGAGGCTGGTCGAGACAGCTCTGATTTCATGCGCCCGAATTCGCATCCGCTTGACCCCTGCGGGGGAGAGGTCCTCATAAGCGGAACGGATGACCCACCACAACCATGAAGAGATAGTCTGCACAGTAATGTCAGCCCTGCAATGATACAAGGGCAGAAAAAGGCGGGATCGCATAGCTGCCAACCCTCCCAATTTTATCGTGAATTTCCCGGGTTTTTTTTCAAGTCCTGATATTCTGTTTTTTTGTATTTTTCTCCTGATTTTTCAGATTTTCAAGCTTTTTTAAAATTCAAGGCATTTTGGCGTACCGGGCCGTGTGGGGTCAAGCGCCTGTAGTTGAGAGCCTACAGCTATACTGTACCGCTAAGCTTTCGGGGACCAGCCAGTCTTGATTACGCACGCGCAGCAAATTCCCATCCATTCTGTGATTGTTCCGGTTGCTTCGAAATTGCCCTGCACATGCTTAGCGATTATCACAACTGGTATTTTCGATTTTCAACAAAATTATGCCTCAAAAGAAGCAGAAGTGGTTGGTGAAGTTCCATTCAGACTACAAGCGTTCCTTTCCTTATATCGACGAATCGAGAAAGGGCGAACACTTTGCCTTTTGTAAAATGTGCTGGGCAGACATAAAGAGGGGTGACGCGCACTGTGTTTAATTATTCGGCCGGAGCAAGGTGCGTACCACCCCTACCCCGTTGTTTGATTTTACGCTAAGGTTTAGCGCCTAACACCACCCCCCCCCCCCCCCCCCCCCCCCACCACGTTTGATTACCAAGGACTAGCGCCTACCCTCTCCCCCGTTCTTCGATTTTTTTCGGCCCCTGGAAGTAACGGCTAGAGTCGTGGAGGCAACTCCCGATTTTTTTTGTTGCCTCAGGGTTGGCAGCTATGGGATCGGCCTCTCCGGAAAGGTTTCATCCTTCGGAGTTAAATCTTTAAGGCCCGGACAGGGTCCTGTTGGCGGGACTCCTGAGACTGAAGTGTCAGGCAGCGACTGGAGGTTGGTCACCTGTGCCCTGGCCGAGGGGAGCCTTGGCAAGAAAAGCCGGGTTTGTGAGGAGTTGCACGGAGCCATCCGTCCTGAACTGCAGGCAGGTGGATTCTATGGAGAGGGCATGCAGTTCGCCAACTCGAGCTGCTGTGGCGAGTGCAAGGAGGAAGCAAGTCTTCCTGGTAACATCGGCCAGTTGGGCCAGGGACAAGGGCTCAAAGCGCTCAGAGTTGAGCAAAGTGAGCACCCAGGGAAGGTCCCAGCGAGGCACCAGCGAGCGCGGAACCGGACGACGGAGCTCTAAATGGGCCATCAGGTACGGGTGGAAGAGGGCTTGTCGGGGCTGTTTCAACATCGTGCGAGTCTTCCGGGTGCAAGCTAATCCACGGAGGCCGCTCCCGGGGAGACACTCGAGCGCGGCGAGGGGGAGCGGGAGGCCAGCAAAAGGGAGTCCCTCTTAGCCAAGTTAACAACATGAGGATGGAAGGCGCCTACCTCAGAACAAAGTCTTGAGCGAGAGCGGCTTCGATAGTCCCACAAATACTCAAATGGCCGGTGATGGCAGAAGGCTTAGTAGCAGTACGGGTGTTCCTAGCGGACAGACTACCCAGTTGCGAGTGTGGGTCCTGGGGGGTAGTGGGTCGTTCCCTGCAGTAAAATCCCCATAACTGCGACCATTGGAGCTCCCACCACGGGGCACACACGTTGCACGTCCAAGAAGAAGAGCAGCCAGAACACAGCAGGCAGACAAAATGAGTGTCGGTGGGCCACTGAAAGTCTCCACACCGCCGGCACTTCTGAACTTGCAACCTGCAGCACAGGAGAGGTACGAGGTAAGAGGAACACGACCGGCCACGTGGTCGGACACAAATGCGCCACAAATTTTTTAAGTACGAGCCAGACAAATATCCACAGGGCAGCCGATCCGGTAAATTCCTGGACTCCAGGCCGGAGCAGTACCCGAGGCCTTACCTTGACATGTCAAGATAAGGTTTTAATCGAGTTGTATTCGTAGTAGAAGGGAGCCGTAGGCTGAAGACAACCTGCTTGCAGGAAGCTAAGTGCGAAACTGGTAACGCTGCACACTTTTTCTGTATGAGGTAAGGGAAGCTCACTCGGGTGGTTCCCCAGTGGCTTTGCTGTACACAACGATCCCTGGGCTGAGTGCTCCTTCCACATAGTAATGCCATCGGTAATGTTTTTAGAGGAAACAAATGTTAATTACTGACATTAGCACATGTGCGTATATGGCAGTCAAGCTGTAACAGTATTTGTATTTGAGTTAATCACTCGTGCAGCAACAAAAAATCCGTTTTGCAGCTTGCGCGCATGGTGTCTAACTACTTCAAGGAACAGGAGCAGAAAGAAATGCGGGCAGAGAAGGAAGAAGGCATCAAGCTGAAGAAAATTGCCAGCCACATGGCCAAGATGGTCAAGGAGTTCTGGACCAACATTGAAAAGGTAATGTCAGCAATAGCCCATTATTATTCAGTGTTTCAGTTGGAGGTAGGGTTAGAAGCATCTTCACCCTGCCCCCAGGTGCATACAACCACCCATACATAAACAGTATAGGTGGCTGCATGCACAAGGGGGTTAACTCGTTCACTGCTGAGGAAAAACTGAACACCACCCAGCTGCATGAGGTATAGGTCCTTGTGAGCACCCACAGTTGCAGGGCTTGGGAGGATCTTTGCCACGTTGTATTCATGTTCCTCCTGTGCCGGCTGGAACTCTATGATGTTAAATTTAGCATTTCAGAAACACAGTACGCATTTCCTGGCAGTGAAGAGGTTAAAGTATCGCAGTAAAGTTCGTCCTTTGACCTGCAAAGTACTCTTGCTGTGTACATGTGATGGTTATTGTGAAAAGGCTGTGATAGGTGTATACAGGGATGTGTTGCATCTTGTTTGATTGGGTTGAATTGAGACAAAGTACCATACTTTTCCTTTTGAAACATTGGGGTGCCTGCATGTCGTACCCATGGTGTTGGTTTGGGTTTGTGGTGTTGGTTTCACTTTGCTTTAACCCATATAGCCCCATGGCTGCATTTCCTAAATTTTGGAGGTATTACCTAACGACTCGGTACCAGCTGTAGGAGATGGATTAATCATAATTCAAGGCCCCAAGCTCACCTGGCACTCCCCTTGAATTATCATGATTAATCCATCTCGCGCTGCAGGGTGTTTTGGGGCTAAATGGGTTAATTAAAAGTTTGGATTCCTATCCCCCACCCCACTCCACCCCATTTTTCTCCTTTATTATTTTTCTGGGAATGGGGATGTGCTGTCTTGTTAGCTACTTTTGTTGACCTGTTGGCTTAGAGGGCAAGTTTGGTTATGTATTCAGTTGTCTTGATCGTGTGGTGTTGGGCAGTTACCGAGATTCCTACCTCTGTTGGCTTGAGTCTTAAATCTGCCCGCATAGCATGCTCCTTTGCTGTGGCTTCATCTATACCCTGGGTGCATGGATGGCACAGTTTGGGACTACAAGCTTTATCCCCTGTAGTCCATAAGCTAGGAAGGTCTACCGTGCACCCCCCCCAGTACTCAATAAGATGGGTTTCAAAGTGTTCCTTAGTATGTCCTGAGATGTTTAAGCCATGTTCCCCGAAAATCCTTAGGAACACACCAGAGATATAGCCGATGGCGCAAGGGTACCCCCATTCACGCTTTTCGCAGGTGCTAAAATGAGGTTGAGAAACATTTTCCTTTCAATAAATCAGAATTCATTCCAGAAACCCAAATCAGGCAATATTATGTCAAAGCACACCTTCTGCATCCTCTGCAAAAAACAGAATGAAAAAATATTGAATCTCTGGCTCACAGTAAAGGTATTTGTGCACCCAGTAAACGACCATTTCCGCGAAAACGCAAAAAAAGACAAAAATAATGTGTCGGATGCCTTCAGACATTTTCTATAGCACTGACAGTCCATTTTCAGGTTTACATCATTAAAACAGGATGTCACAATTATTATAAACTTGACTAGGTGATGCTGTGATCACTGTGAGTGCCACAGTGGTTGATTTTGTATCCCTACCCCCAAGTTGTAAAAATACACAAAATTAATTAGAAAAAATTGCTTGAGTTATTACATTTTATTTTGACCTCTCTTTACCTATTACGTTTGAATTACTTACTTACTTACGCCTGTCACCCCTACCCGGGTATAGGCCGTCGACGAGAGACCTCCAGCAACTCCTGTCCTGTGCTTCTCCTTCGATTCTACTCCAGGTGGTTCCCAGTCTCTTGATGTCTGCTTGGAGGTCTCGACGCCAGGAGTTTCTCGGCCTACCTCTTTTCCTCTTTCCCTGGGGGTTCCATGACAATGCCTGCCTAGTGATACTGGAAGCTGGCTTTCTCAGACTGTGACCGATCCATCTCCATCTTCTTCGCCCAATTTCATTCTCTGCTGTTATCTGCTCTGTTCTCTCCCAGAGTCTGACGTTGCTGATCTTCTCTGGCCAGTGGATTTTCAAAATTCTTCTAAGGCAACTGTTCATGAAGGTCTGTACTCTGTTGACTGTGGTTTTTGTCAATCTCCATGTCTCTGCTCCATATAGGAGAACTGCTTTTACATTGGAGTTGAAAATCCGGACTTTGGTGTGTTGTGACAGCTCTCTGGAACTCCACACTTTTTTCAACTGGAGAAAGGCTGCTCTGGCTTTACCGATTCGTGCTCTGACATCTGCATCAGTGCCGCCTTTTTTGTCTATGATGCTCCCGAGATAGGTGAAGGACTCCACCTCCTCCAACGGGGTGCCAGCAAGCAAGACTGGTTCTTCCCTGGTTGCGTTCAGCCTCATTGTCTTTGTTTTCTGTTTGTGAATGGTGAGGCCCACTTGGGACGAGATGTCAGCAAGCCTCGTGGTCTTGTCCTGCATTTGTTGATGAGTGTGGGACAGTAATGCCAAGTCGTCTGCAAAATCGAGGTCGTCAAGCTGTGTCCACAGTGTCCACTGTATTCCACTTCGTCTGTGCTCTGTGGTCATCTTCATGACCCAGTCTATGGCCAGTAGGAAGAGGAACGGAGACAGCAGACACCCCTGCCTGACACCAGTTCTGACCTGGAGTTCTCTGGTGAACTGCCCTTCGTGGATCACGCGACATGTCATGCCATCATAGCTGCTCTTGATCAGGCGGACGAGCTTTGTGGGTACACCGTAGTGTCGTAGGAGTTTCCACGGAGTCTCTCGGTCCACGCTGTCAAATGCTTTCTCATAATCCACAAAGTTGACGTACAGCGGGGAGCTCCACTCCAGAGACTGTTCCACGATGATGCGGAGAGTGGCGATCTGGTCTGTACATGATCGGTTCTTCCTGAATCCTGCTTGCTGGTCTCTCAGCTGGGGGTCAACGGAGCTCTTCATTCTCTCTAGGATGATCCTGTTGAAGACCTTTCCTGGTACTGACAGCAAGGTGATTCCTCTGTAGTTGGAACACTTGCTGAGGTCGCCTTTCTTGGGAAGCTTGATTAGGTACCCCTCCTTCCAGTCAGCTGGCATCACCTCCTCTTCCCAGATCTTTCCAAACAGCCTACCCGGCACCGGCCTCCACGTGGCGTAGGTGGGTAGTCCGCTCAGTCCCTGACTGAGTGGGCTAGCGGACGGGTGCCATCTTTGTCCAGGATTAGGACTTGATGTCAGCAGATATGTTGTTCAGCCTTTTCACTGGTCCGGTTTTTAAGGAGCTGTGCTAACCTAGGTCGTACCATGTTGGATTGGTCCTTAAAAATACTCGTGACTTTTTGGTCCTTTGGATCCCAAGTGTTTGCCGTGCTTGGAGACCCGTGTCGGGGGAGAAGAGGATCCTGGTGGCTGAGGTTCCCTTTGGGCTGCGGCTCACTGGTGCCAACACTCCACTTCGGCCTTGACTTCTA
Organism: Semisulcospira habei; assembly: GCA_036245525.1. NCBI lineage: Eukaryota > Metazoa > Mollusca > Gastropoda > Semisulcospiridae > Semisulcospira > Semisulcospira habei. The sequence continues at coordinate 119,933,281 of BTPG01000007.1, read as the reverse complement.
CCTAAACGGGAGGCTAGTCGTACCGGCCTAGTCAATCGGCTCTTGTCACGTTGAGCCCTATCCCTCTGTTGACATGCGGGTTGCTATACGGAGCACCATGCTATAGCTTCTGCTGCTGATTAGGTGCTTTACGCCAGTATTCCCCTGCATTCAACGGTGTGATAGAAGGCGGTGGCTCAAACGGTTCAATCGGGCTTACCCCCTTGAGTATATCTTTCGGGCAGTCTCCATTGTGCGTCGGCTGGAGACCCGCCGACAGTTGCACTTTCCCTTGTTGGGCTCGGTGGCGGGCGGGGACCCCCGGGGGATGAATATCTCTACTAATATAATATGGATAAAACCAAAAAACCAAAACTAGCACAAAAACGGCGCATAGACACCGACATTGCACATGACAGTGATTCAGACTGTGAGGAAGCGACGCCTCAGGCGTCGGCCGTATGGCCTCGCTTCCTCATTGTCCATAGCAAGGTGAAGGAGAAACCAGTTACCAAGCTGCATCCTTTTCTGGTGGGGGAAACCCTCAGGAGCCGTGTTGGCAGGCCTGACGCCCAGCGCCTCAGGTCTGGTGACTTGCTGGTGGAGTGCCGTACTCGGGCACACTTCAGCGGGCTACTGGGGCTCTCTTCCATCGGAGACACTCCTGTGGAAGTCACACCCCACAAAACTATGAATTCGTCAAGAGGCGTAATCAAAGATCAAGCTTTGGCAGAACTGTCAGAAGATGAACTTGTAAGGAACCTTAAGTCTCAGGAAGCGAGGTGGTGGGGAGATCCGTCTCCCTACCATCATCCTGACGTTTGGCACCCCCACCCCTCCTACTACCATCTGGGGATGTTACTACTCCCTGAGAGTGAAAAAGTACGTCCCTCTTCCCCTCCGGTGCTTTAAGTGCCAAAAGTATGGCCATGGGCAGAAGACATGCCGTCAGGCAGAGGCTTCATGCGCCCGTTGCACTAGGCCCGGACACTCTGCTGAGTCCTGCACAGCCACCCCCCTGTGTGTGAATTGCCAGGGGGCGCATATGGCTTCGGATAAGAAATGCCCTCGTTGGATATCCGAGTGCAAGATTCAGCAGGTGCGTGTGGAGAAGGGGCTGTCCTTTCTGGATGCCAAAAAACTGGTTGAAGGCCCTGGTGCAGCTGCGGCTGCCCCAACCTCTAACACCTCAGTGTATACTTTTAGTGCAGCGGTGGCAGGCAAGCGCCCCACCAAAGACTTTTCATGTCAGACCCCAACTTCTTGGTTGGGGGCGGAGCCTCGGCTCATCTCGCCCCTGGAGAGTAACCCTCCTCCGGTGGTGACAAGGAGCCAGGGAACGCAGAAGGCGGACACTGCCGGTCCGGTTGTGCCGCCTTCTGTTGCCCCTAAGCCTCAGCCCTCACCCAAACCTGTTAGTCAGTCAACTCCAAAGGCTTCTGGCTCTGGTCAGCCTTCTAAGGCCGGCCTACCCGGCACAGGCCTCCACGTGGCGTAGGTGGGTAGTCCGCTCAGTCCCTGACTGAGTGGGCTAGCGGATGGGTGCCATCTTTGTCCAGGATTAGGACTTGATGTCAGCAGATATGTTGTTCAGCCTTTTCACTGGTCCGGTTTTTAAGGAGCTGTGCTAACCTAGGTCGTACCATGTTGGATTGGTCCTTAAAAATACTCGTGACTTTTTGGTCCTTTGGATCCCAAGTGTTTGCCGTGCTTGGAGACCCGTGTCGGGGGAGAAGAGGATCCTGGTGGCTGAAACACTCCACTTTGGCCTTGACTTCTGCCTAAACGGGAGGCTAGTCGTACCGGCCTAGTCAATCGGCTCTTGTCACGTTGAGCCCTATCCCACTGTTGACATGCGGGTTGCTATACGGAGCACCATGCTATAGCCTTTGCTGCTGATTAGGTGCTTTACGCCAGTATTCCCCTGCATTCAACGGTGTGATAGAAGGCGGTGGCTCAAACGGTTCAATCGGGCTTACCCCCTTGAGTATATCTTTCGGGCAGTCTCCATTGTGCGTCGGCTGGAGACCCGCCGACAGTTGCACTTTCCCTTGTTGGGCTCGGTGGCGGGCGGGGACCCCCGGGGGATGAATATCTCTACTAATATAATATGGATACAACCAAAAAACCAAAACTAGCACAGAAACGGCGCATAGACACCGACATTGCACATGACAGTGATTCAGACTGTGAGGAAGCGACGCCTCAGGCGTCGGCCGTATGGCCTCGCTTCCTCATTGTCCATAGCAAGGTGAAGGAGAAACCAGTTACCAAGCTGCATCCTTTTCTGGTGGGGGAGACCCTCAGGAGCCGTGTTGGCAGGCCTGACGCCCAGCGCCTCAGGTCTGGTGACTTGCTGGTGGAGTGCCGTACTCGAGCACACTCCAGCGGGCTACTGGGGCTCTCTTCCATCGGAGACACTCCTGTGGAAGTCACACCCCACAAAACTATGAATTCGTCAAGAGGCGTAATCAAAGATCAAGCCTTGGCAGAACTGTCAGAAGATGAACTTGTAAGGAACCTTAAGTCTCAGGGGGTGACTTGCGTCAGGCGCTTCGCTTCCAAGCGAGGTGGTGGGGAGATCCGTCTCCCTACCATCATCCTGACGTTTGGCACCCCCACCCCTCCTACTACCATCTGGGGAGGTTACTACTCCCTGAGAGTGAAAAAGTACGTCCCTCTTCCCCTCCGGTGCTTTAAGTGCCAAAAGTATGGCCATGGGCAGAAGACATGCCGTCAGGCAGAGGCTTCATGCGCCCGTTGCACTAGGCCCGGACACTCTGCTGAGTCCTGCACAGCCACCCCCCTGTGTGTGAATTGCCAGGGGGCGCATATGGCTTCGGATAAGAAATGCCCTCGTTGGATATCCGAGTGCAAGATTCAGCAGGTGCGTGTGGAGAAGGGGCTGTCCTTTCTGGATGCCAAAAAACTGGTTGAAGGCCCTGGTGCAGCTGCGGCTGCCCCAACCTCTAACACCTCAGTGTATACTTTTAGTGCAGCGGTGGCAGGCAAGCGCCCCACCAAAGACTTTTCATGTCAGACCCCAACTTCTTGGTTGGGGGCGGAGCCTCGGCTCATCTCGCCCCTGGAGAGTAACCCTCCTCCGGTGGTGACAAGGAGCCAGGGAACGCAGAAGGCGGACACTGCCGGTCCGGTTGTGCCGCCTTCTGTTGCCCCTAAGCCTCAGCCCCCACCCAAACCTGTTAGTCAGTCAACTCCAAAGGCTTCTGGCTCTGGTCAGCCTTCTAAGGCCGCTAACTCTAGCGGCAGGAACGCTGCCCAGGACCAGAAGTCTAAGAAATCTATGGGACCGCTGTGCGCACGGGCCCAGAAGGGGAACACAGATGTGCCCCTTCAAAACAAATATGCTGCACTGGAGGAGCGGATGGAGGGAGTGGAAGTTGTTGTTGCTGATGCTGCGGCAGCTCCACCCCCTTCCTCTCCGAAGAACCAGAGGAGGCCCGGGAGCCGGCCCCCCTCTGTTTCTTCAACTCCTTCCAAGGTAAAGGAAAAAGGGGGGAAAAACTCCTTACCCACAGATAAGACTTAATCATGGACTCTTTGCTTCAGTGGAATTGTCGTGGTTTTCGAGCTAACTTTGAGGAATTACGTCTTTTAGTCAAGTTCTATAACCCCTCAGTCATATCTCTTCAGGAGACTTACCTGAAGACTTCTGACCCTGTGTCTTTTAATGGTTTTAATGTTATACATAAAGGCTCTGATTCGGAGAGGCGCTCGGGTGGAGCGGCTCTTCTCATTAGTAGCCAAATTTTATGTAGCCCCGTTAGCATCGACACCTGTCTTCAGGCTGTCGCTGCTCGGGTTACCTTAAAAAAGACCATAACCATATGCAGTATTTACCTGCCACCATCACTGCGGGTCTGTAGCAATGATATTTTTCACTTAGTAGATCAACTGCCCCCTCCCTTTATTCTCATGGGGGATTTTAACGGTCATGCTCACCTTTGGGGTAGTGACCACTATGATGGCAGAGGTCAGATGTTAGAAGATGTTTTTTCTCAACTTAACCTATGTGTCTTTAACGATGGCTCACCTACATACTCTAACTCAGGTTCCGGATCTAGTTCTGTTCTAGACCTCACTGTGTGTGATCCTTCTCTCATGCTGGACTTTGACTGGAAGGTTCACGGCGACCTGTGTGGTAGTGACCACTTCCCAGTAGTCCTGTCATCGGTCAGCTGTGAGGAGGATTCGCCGGTGGGGCGCTGGAATCTCAAGAAAGCTAACTGGTCTCTGTTTGCCTCTCTCTGTCAGTCTTGTCTTACAGAGGAGGTGGTCATGTCAGCTGAAGAACCTGTTTCTTGTTTTACTTCTATTTTGTTGGAGGTTGCAGGTGAAACCATCCCTAGAACTTCCACATCACTCCCTCGGAAGCCGAGAGTACCATGGTTCAATGAAGAGTGCCGCAAGGCCCAAACAATGCGCAAATCTGCTCAGCGACGTGCATTTCGTAATCCGTCGCAAGCAAATATTTTAACCTTTAAAAGACAACGGGCGAAAGCCCGTTATATTTTTAAACGTGAACGCCGTGCTTCCTGGAGACGCTTCGTCTCATCTTTATCTTCTAGGACTCCGTCCCAAAAAGTCTGGAAGGCTGTTCGAAGGATTGGGGGCAGGGGTGGCTCGGCTTCTGTCGGCCATCTTAGAGATGGTGCCAGTTTGGTCACAGATAAAAAGGCTGTGGCCAATTTGCTTGCCTCCACCATTGCCCATAATTCTTCAACAGAGCATTATTCACCTTTCTTCCAGAGAGAGAAGGAGAAGCGAGAATCTTGTGCTTGTGATTTTATATCGGATAACTTGGAAGACTATAATGCCCCTTTTACGTTTTCAGAATTGCAGCAAGCCATGCAGAAATGTACTGACTCTGCTGCTGGATTAGATACCATCCATTATCAGCTTATAACACATCTGCCTGAGGATTCACTCCTTGTACTTCTCCAGGCCTTTAACCATATCTGGATAACCGGTCATTTTCCGCCATCTTGGCGCCAGGCTGTGGTTGTGCCAATTCCCAAGCCGGGTAAGGATCCTTCCGACCCGGGCAACTACCGGCCAATAGCTTTGACATCATGTTTATGTAAAACTATGGAACGCTTGGTCAACGCCCGACTGGTGTGGCATCTTGAGTCACAGGGTCTCATCACAGACCTCCAGTGCGGTTTCCGGCGCTTCCGTAGTACAACTGACCATCTAGTCCGCTTTGAGTCTTTTATCCGAGATGCTTTTGTCAACAAGCAGCATGTCTATGCAATTTTCTTTGATCTTGAAAAGGCATATGACACTACCTGGAAGCATGGTATAATGTCTGATTTGTCGGACATGGGTTTTAAAGGGCATCTGCCCGTTTTTATTCACAATTTTTTGTCCAACAGTTCGTTCCTTGTCCGTATGGGCTCCACCCTCTCCGACTCCTTTGAACAGGAGATGGGTGTCCCGCAGGGCAGTATTCTATCTCCTGTTTTATTTAGCATTAAAATTAATAACATTGTAAAGGCCGTCAAGGATGATTCTGAATGCTCTTTGTTTGTGGACGACTTTGCTTTGTGTGCACGAGGTCGAGGACTTGCGTCCCTTGAGAGGCGCTTGCAGCTGTGCGTTGATCGCATCCAGGGTTGGGTGTCTCTCAATGGATTCAGATTCTCGCCCTCCAAGACAGTCTGTGTGCATTTCACTAACCAGACGAAATTTTTTCCAGAACCTAGCCTGAGCATTGCTGGAGTGCCAATTAAGGTGGCCGAAGAGGCTAAGTTTTTGGGGGTCATCTTTGACAAAAGATTGACCTTCTGCAACCATGTTAACTACCTTAGAACCTCTTGTCGGAAGGCCCTCGACATTCTTCGTGTCGTTGGTCGTACTGACTGGGGTGCAGACCGCATCGTCTTACTTCGACTGTACCGGGCCCTTGTTCGGTCCAAACTGGATTACGGCTCTGTGGTATATGGCTCGGCTTCCAAGTCTGTTCTGCAGCGTCTGAACACAATTCACCATCAAGGTCTGCGCATATGTCTGGGAGCCTTCAGGACATCTCCAGTTCCTAGTCTGTATGCAGAGGCAGGGGAGCCTTCTCTCAGGCTCCGCCGCATCCGCCTCATGCTCAGCTACGTTCTGAAGCTGAAGGCCCATCCAGAAAATCCTGCCTATGATTGTGTTTTTAACCCGTCGTTTGCAGAGATTTACGATGCCCATCCGGGAGCTGTCCGTCCACTTTCCTTCCGTGTCCGACCTCATCTGCAGGCGGCCGGAGTGGACCTGGACAAAGTTTCGGAATCTCTGCAACACGTCACTCCACCCTGGCTACTACCAGTTCCTGACATCTTGCTGGACTTGACCGCCCACAAGAAGGATTGTACTCCACCAGCCATATACCAACAGAGCCTCAATGAACTCCTTTCAATTTTTCCTGGCTATTGTCGTCTTTATACGGATGGGTCCAAGTCTGAGGATGGAAAAGTGGCTGCGGCTGCAGTGTCCTCTCGCCATCCTAGACGCCCATTTAAGCTCCGTCTCCCTGACCATTCCTCTGTATTTAGTGCAGAACTGCAGGCCATTCTGCTAGCACTCAAGCATGCCTATCAGTCTCGGGAAAGGAACTTCCTGATTCTGTCTGACTCTCTTTCTGCCCTGCAGGCCCTTCAGGGCGCGGGAACAGACCATCCACTGCTGGTGCAGATTAGAGAGCTCTACGCGGACTTGATGAAGGAATATTATGACATCATTTTTATTTGGGTCCCAGGCCATGTGGGCATCGAAGGCAACAGAATCGCAGATTCTGCTGCCAACAGTGCCCGCAGTGACCCTGTCCCTGACACACAGACTGTCTATAGTGATTTTAAACCTGTTATTAGTGCGTACATAGCCCGCGAGTGGCAGTCCGAGTGGGACAAAGAGGAAGGGAACAAGCTTCATGAAGCTCTTCCTAAGTTGTCTGACAATCTACCTTTCCGCTGCGGCAGCCGCCGTGAGGAGACTGTCCTTGCTCGGCTCCACATCGGGCACACATATGTTACGCACTCTTACTTACTTAAACAGGATGAGCGTCCATGGTGTTTTGCCTGTGATGAGCAGTTTTCTGTTCGACACTTTTTGCTGTATTGTGCTGACCTAATTGACACCAGATATAAACACTTCACAGCAGACTCCTTGAAGGTTTTGTTCCGGGATGTTCCCCCGGACAAAATCTTCAATTTTTTGAGAGAATGCAATATTTTTAACAAGATCTGAGCATTCATAGACTATGTGAATTTTTTATTTGCCCTTCTTGAGAGTCTGTAGACGTTTCTTTTCCAGACATGTGCGACATTTTAGCCTGAGATTTTTAATTTATATTTACATCTTGTCTTAAGACCTTGCTTTTAGTCTGGCTGACCAGATTTTTACCCATCCCGCCGTGAGATGGCCTTAGTCGCCTGCTCGGCGTTAAACCCAAATAACTAACTAACTAGCATCCAGAACAATATAAGATTTAAAGACGGCCATAAAAAATTGAACGTTGCAGAAGGTGGAAGTGGAGATCTCGTGGTCGACATGTGGAAACTAAGTATTTTGATAACATTGTTTTGGCTATTAGGAACCATGAAACTTTATTACGCATTCATATTTACACATTTCTAGATGAAAATAAATGAAAGGAAAAGGGGAGACCTTACTAGACCCGCCTTACGCTAGGTAAAATATCACATAAAAGACCAGCCAGTTAAAAATAGTTACAATTAAATTGATGGGTTACATTGAAATTAATGAAATGATCACAACTTGTTATGCTCAATATGCATACTTTAAAAATAAAAAACTGGCAACAAAAAATATTTAAACAGAGGAGTATGATGTAAGCAATTTTTATGATTATTTTGCGTTACTTTGCGTACTGGTAAAATGGGGGTAGGGCAGCAGATTCAGCCACTGTGGCCCCTAAATGCATCATAGCATCACAAAATCAGGTTGGGAGTAACTGTGGTACTCTATCCTAACCAATAAAACCTAACAAAGACCTATCGGTTGAGTACAAAATTTCTGTGGGTACCGGAAACAACGTATGTTTCCCAATTCGGCAATTTGAAATGGGAAAAAGTTATCATTCACCACGAATGTACCGTAAAGGATGCCGACTTTACTTATTTTCTTTCACTTTATGCTCACATTATTGAAACTTAATAGGTAAAGAGAGGTCAAAATAAAATGGAATAACGTAAGCAATTTTTTCTAATTAATTTTGTGTATTTTTACAACTTGGGGGTAGGGATACAAAATCAACCACTGTGGCACTCACTGTGATCACAGCATCACCTAGTCAAGTTTATAATAATTGTGACCTCCTGTTTCAATGATGTAAACCTGAAAATGGACTGTCAGTGCTATAGAAAATGTCTGAAGGCATCTGACACATTATTTTTGTCTTTTTTTGCGATTTCGCGGAAATGGTCGTGTACTGTGTGCACAAATACCTTCACTGTGAGCCAGAGATTCAATATTTTTTCATTCTGTTTTTTGCAGAGGATGCAGAAGGTGTGCCTTGACATAATATTGCCTGATTTGGGTTTCTGGAATGAATTCTGATTTAATTAGAGGAAAATGTTTCTCAACCTCATTTTAGCACCTGCGAAGAGCGTGAATGGGGGTACCCTTGCGCCATCGGCTATATCTCTGGTGTGTTCCTAAGGATTTTCGGGGAACATGGCTTAAACATCTCAGGACATACTAAGGAACACTTTGAAACCCATCTTATTGAGTACTGGGGGGGGGGGGGGGGGGGGTGCACGGTAGACCTTCCTAGCTTGTGGACTACTGTCTTTCTCTCTCTGGTTATGGCATTTGCTTTGTATGCTTTGATTTCCTTGCGTTACCCATCTGTCGCTCAAAGATACAAAGTAAACTGTGAAGCTTGACTTCTCTCCCTTTTCTTGAATCTGCCGTGAGATGGCCTTAGTTGCCTGCTCGGCGTTAAACCCTAATAACTAACCAACCTTTTTTTTGAATGATCAACTGCTTTGTGCATGCAGCTAGCAGGCTGCATGGATAAGGCGCTTAACTCTTTCCCATCGAAACACTTCCGGTTTAGTGTTGGCCCAACAAACCCTTAGCCATCGAAACGCTTACGTTATAGCGTTGTGCTCCTTGCTGTCTATGCTAGGTTGTCCCAGGAATTTTTTCACATTCAAAAGACCATACATCAGACATGAGACTTTTCCGTATTTATACGGAATTCCGTTTTTTTGAAGGTCTCAGGGGTCATTCTCGAGATTCGTGCAAATCCGTTAAGAAAATATTAGGGTATATTAGTGATGTGATAGGTTGTTCACGCCGTTTCGGCAACCATCGGAGCTTTATTCTTTATCGATCTCCAAATGGTGAAATCTTCTCTTCACCCTGTTCCTATTTTTTGACAATTATATGTCAAACCGTATGCGGACACAAAATCTCTCTTAGTTCCTTTATAACCAACCCCACCCGGGTCTGCCCTGGGGGACTTGGGTGGGGTTAGGTATTTTTTAGTTCCCAGGGTCACCCTGGTCAGTCCCCCACCCGGGTCTGCCCTGGGGGACTTGGGTGGGGTTAGGTACTTTTTAGTTCCCAGGGTCACCCTGGTCAGCCCCACAGGGTGAGTTTTCCTCTCTATTCTGGGGCATGTGTTTCTGTCTACCCGAGATCCATTCACCTGTATTTGCCTTTTTAAAACTCTCCCTACTGTCTGCACTGCCTGTAGCTCTTGATATTGGATGTGTGTTGTTAAATGGTCTTAGCTTTATTTAGGCCCCATGTTTTAGGTTTATTTAACGTATTTGACCGGCTGGCGACATACATTCAATGTTCTGTTTAGTTGTTTTTTTTTCACAAGCAGTGCAGGCACGTCCTGAGAAAGCCTTGTTGCTGTCGGGACGTTAAGCAATGTACAATCAATCAATCACCCTGGTCAGCCCCACAGGGTGGGTTTTTCTCTCTATTCTGGGGCATGTGTTTCTGTCTACCCTTTGTCCATTCACCTGTATTTGCCTTTTTAAAACTCTCCCTACTGTCTGCACTGCCTGTAGCTCTTGATATTGGATGTGTGTTGCTAAATGGTCTTAGCTTTATTTAGGCCCCGTGTGTTAGGTTTATTTAACGTATTTGACCGGCTGGCGACATACATTCAATGTTCTGTTTCTTTTTTATTTTTTCACAAGCAGTGCAGGCACGTCCTGAGAAAGCCTTGTTGCTGTCGGGACGTTAAGCAATGTACAATCATTTATAACCAATGCGCTATCGAGAACGCAGTTTTCGTCATTTGGCGCAGTTTTGAACGAGCCGTTTGCAGATACTTTAAGTTTTCGTAGCCGCCATCTTGTATCTGTTGCACTCAACACAACACATGGTTCTAATTCTGTTTCGACAACAACAACTACAACAACAAAAAACAGCTTAAAATGCATCGTCTAAACGAGAAAGACTCAGTTCTTGCCAAGAAAATCGACAAAGACGCTGGAGTCAAGAACAGCTGGAATTTTTCGTGGTTACAAGAGACGGTACAATTGAAGTGGAGGGAGAAGGAGAAAACGAAGTCAGTTGACGTGAAACTTGGTAACACACTTAAGGAGCTTTCAAAAAAGAAAAAGGCAGAAGCTGCTACAAGTAAACTGAAAACAAAGTGTCAAAAAACAAGTGCCAAAAGCCAAAGCTCCAACTCTTCATTCAATAGTCCAGCAGCTTTTCGCAATTTCTGCAGACTAAGTAGTTCGTCAAAAGAGTAACAATGGTTTGCAGGTACGAAACGAAAGTACTAATGCCATATAGTTTATGCATGGCAACAATATTTGTCCTTAGGATGGAGACATTTTTGTAGAAGTGTTTTTCGAAAGCTATTTTTCGATGTGAGGGAACCAGTCCTCGTACACCGCCCGGATAAGGTGCAAGACATTTTTTGTGCAGAACATTGAAAATTTCAAGCATACAAGTTACAAGTTTATTCCAGTGAGTAAATTAAAATCATCAGCAAGTAAACATGCATACATATATACGATAAAATAAGTTTAAAAGTATTATTTTTAATGCGGTAAGCATAGTCGCGTCGCTAGTTTCAAATGGCGGTCAGCGAGAAGCCTTCTAAAGAAGTCAATCAGACGCGCACGGTTGATGAAGCGTTACTTTGCTCCTGAATTGAAACAGAAATTATTATCGATTTGAACATCTTATCAACGTCAAATACGTTATTTTTCCTGGTCTTGAAAACAGCCTTTTCCATAGAACTCGGTCTTTTGTGGGAGGAAAGCATATCGAAAGTAAACTCCCTTTGTGCATGTTGTGCAATGTGTCTGCCGACCATCTTCAACATTCTTTGGCCGGATACAACATGCATGTTGTTCGTCTGTTTTTCAGCCTAACGGCTCTAAGTGCAGGTCTGCTCTTTTTTAAATTTATTTTATTAGTGGAGATGGGATTTTTAACTGGTCAAGCACACTCGTATCCGACTGGTCTTAAGCACAAGCCAGGCAGAGTGAAATCCATCTCCGAACCGTTTCCATCAAAATCACCATGTTCAGCTAAACACCTAAATATAAAATTTTAGTTTTTGCAACCAATTCAACCAATCCGCACTCAAGTACTCACAAGGACTCTTATGATTAAGCTTTATCAGGACTGCATGAGACACAATACAGATAGTAGCCCTCTCTATTATATTACATGTTTTATTTATTTATTTTTATTGATTCATGTATGTATTCAACTTACATATTTATTTATTATTTATCCTTTTAATTATGGATGGAAGGAATTCCTTGATGCACATGATCACTATAGTGGTATGGTAGTGGTCACCAAGGAGAGGAAATTTGTTTTCAATATGCATACATCTGTGCATATTCATAATCTATCCTTTACTTAACATGCATATTTATAGGTCCCAGGTATCCCCAACTTATTTTATTAATTTATTATTTTTTTGTTTGTTTGTTTGTTTGTGATGTATGTTTGCACATACACATCCACATAAAATGATTGTTTAACGTCCCGACAGCAACAAGACTTTCTCAGGACGTGCCTGCACTGCTTGTGAAAAAAACCCAAACTAAACAGAATATTGTATGTCGCCAGCTGGTCTAATACACTAAATAAACCTAACTAGACCCTTTAGCAACACACATCCAATATCAAGAGCTACAAGCAGTGCAGACAGTAGGAAGAGTTTAAAAAAGGTAAATACTGGTGAATGTACCAAGGGTAGACAGAAACACACGCCCATGAATAGAGGGGAAAACCCACCCTGTGGGGCTGACCAGGGTCACCCTGGGAACTAAAAAGTAGTTAACCCCGCCCAAGTCCCCCAGGGTAGACCTGGGTGGGGGACATCAGCATACAAGATGAGATACATATACACATATATGATGTGAACATAACATGTACACATATGGTAATAGGTGCATACCACCCGCTCCCCACCCCACATACAAAACCACAGAACAAACATCTGTGCATGTTCATAATATATCCTTTACTTGGTATTCATATGTCCTAGTTATTTAAATTTATTATTTATTTTTATTTGTTTGAAAAGTAGGTTTTGTTCATATGCTGATGTTCACATACACACATAATATGGTAATACTGCCCACTCCCAACCCCACTCCACAACCAGAGAACACCCACCAAACGACACTTACATCTGTGCATGTTCATAATCCATCCTTTACTGAGCATTCATATGTCCCAGGTATCTTGACTTACTTTATCTTTTTTATTTAACCGCCATGAGATGGCATTGGTCGCCTGCTCGACATTAAACCCAAATAACTATATATTTAAATTATTTATTTATTTTGTTTGCTTGTAATGAAGGTTTTGTACATACACATCAGCAAACAATGATTGATTGATTGTACATAACGTCCCGACAGCAACAAGGCTTTCTCAGGACGTGCCTGCACTGCTTGTGAAAAAAAAAAAAATAAACAGAAAATTGAATGTTTGTCGTCAGCCGGTCAAATACGTTAAATAAACCTACAACATGGGGCCTAAATAAAGCTAAGACTGTCTAGCAACACACATCCAACATCAAGAGCTACAGGCAGTGCAGACAGTTGGGAGAGTTTTAAAAAGACAAATACAGGTGAATGGACCAAGGGTAGACAGAAACACATGCCCCAGAATAGAAAGGAAACCCACCCTGTGGGGCTGACCAGGGTGACCCTGGGAACTAAAAAGTACCTAACCCCACCCAAGTCCCCCAGGGCAGACCCGGGTGGGGGCATCAGCAAACAAGAAAATATACACATTAAAAAAAAAAAAAAAAAATGGTAATAGGTGCCATACTGCCTGCTCCCAACCCTTACCTAAATACACACATAACACCGCAGAACACCTACCAAAAGAAGGACATACACATCTGTGTATGTTCATAATTTTTAATCTATCCTTTACCTAGCATGCATATGTCCCAGGTACCTTAGACTTACTTTATCTTATTTATTTAAATTATTTATTTATTTTGTTTGTTTTGTTTTGTTTGTTTGTAATGTAGGTTTTGTACATACACATCAGCATACAGATCAAGAACATACACCATGGTGCCCCTGTGCATGTGGCCACCAGTACTATTCTGTCAGATCTGTCACACCCAGCCAATCATCTCTTCGAGCTTCTGCCCTCTGGCCGGCGGTTTCGTGCTTTTAAAGCCAGAACCTCTCGATTCAGATGCAATTTTTTTTCCAGAAGCTGTCCTCAATACATCACCATGCACGGAACAAAGTGATTCCATGATTTGTGACATATGACTGATTTGTGTTTAATATTGTGTTTATCTATCTTTTAGTGCTATATATAGGATGATCGCCAACTAAGTGTATGACATGATGAATGCCCTACAAGTGAGGACATATTTTACTGTCGCCATGCCACACAAAAATCCTTGTAACGTTTTACTTGGTGAATAAATGTCTTATGTCTTATACATGTACATGGTAATAGGTGCAGTATCACTCGCTCCCAACCCCAATCCAGTTACACACACAAAACCGCAGAACATCCACCAATGTACATCTGTGCATGATCATAATCTATACTTTACTTAGCATTCTTATGTCCCAGGTATCTTTGACTTACTTTATCTTATTTATTTAACTGCCATGAGATGGCCGTAGTCTACCGCGCGGCGTTAAACCCAAATAACTATTTATTAAAATTATTAATTTATGTTTGTAATGAAGGTTTTGTACATACACGGTAATAGGTGCCATACCGCCCCACTTTCAACCCCAGCCCACATACAAAACCACAGAATACCCACAAAAGACATGCACAATTGTATACTGATGGGCTTTAGTGGACTGTAAAATCTATATATAGAGACTTCAGGTTAAGCAAGTGGCTTGTATTGACTGCCTGTATTTTAGCTGCCCACCTACAAATTTCACCACACTGCACATGCAGCCATCAGTTCTGTGAAAAGTACTGTTGGCCTCATGCACAGGGGCACCAAAACTTAGAGATAAGGCCACACCTGATAACAATAACAGTACTAATAATAATATGCCTACTCAGCCACTAGTTCTGTAAACAGCACCTTTGTAAACAGTACCAGTGGCCAAATGCACACATACATCATGGATGTTGCTACCACTGATCACTTCAAACAATAGGCTGCCCAGTTCACATTTTGATACCGTGAACTAGCCTGCACATGCAGTCATCAGTTCTGTAAATAGTACTGGTGGCCACATGCACAGCGGCACCAAACTTAAAGGTGAGGCCAAAACTGCCACCTTAAACAAAACCAAACGCTACCTACACACACATATCAATGATACAGTCAACCTCTGTGTGCGTTAGGGGGAACACGCTTAAAGTATGTGACTGTAAATCTTACAGCGAAATGTCAAAACCAGTAAGAAGATAATGTAACGGCAACAAGTACATGTATTTTGTAAACCACTCAAAACATGACAACTCGAGTCTAATGGTGTTATGAATGGGTGATGGAAACACTGAAAGAAATAGTACGTGTACATTATAAAGTATGTGCCTCCTTTCCCCCCCCCCCCCCCCCCCCCATAACTAGCTGTTTATCATAAAACATAGATATCTCATTCATTTGATCACTTGACTGATTTATTAAATCATCTCTGTGTCACCTTTCTCCGTTTTCTTTGTCGTTTTAATCCCAATATGTCAGTGCTAATGTCAGCTGCTAAGAATCCTTGCAGCGAACTGCAAATGTCTATATGCAGAAAAACTGCAAATAACACAGCAGCAAAATAAGTTCCTCTTTTGTGCAGTAGGCTACTGCTAGCAAGATAGGGTTCAATTTTAAACAAAGCATTGCATGAACTTCCAAGCGTGTTCACATTGTACTGTGTATTTTTTTTTTTCAGTGTGAAGTGTACTGTACCATCAGTGATCACTGAGACTGCAAAATTGGCACTGGCAGTGATCGCACATCACCAACATAGCTTGTCAGTGCAACTGATTAAAATAAATGTTACTGCTGCATAAAATAATTAATCAAGTTCCGAAACTTTGCTCAGCCATGACGGTTAAAAGCAAGTGGTGTGGCACTCTTTTTCTTTTACAGAATGCAGCATAGGTTTTGAAGATAGCGTTTGTGTTGTGGGTTACGTTTTGTTTTGGTGCTGTGTTGTCGAAATGAAACGGGCAAAGCGATGGTAAAGTGAATGGAAATAAACGTGACAAACCTTTATCAAGCTGTAAAAATGCACACAGCAACTTGACACGTTTGCTTTTTTTTTTTTTTTAAACAAACAAGCTTATGTAGAACAAATAAAAAAGAACCCGCCGGCACACAGAAATTCACGTCCGCAGAGGTCGTGGCGTCACGTGATGTTTTGATCACGTGATTTTGGGATACCTTATTGTTGCGAAACGATATTAATTTTGCGTTTAAGGCAAGCGTTTTCGTAATTGTTTCTTCTCTTAATATATCTAAGTGTGAAAATATTACTTTAAAAAATGAAATCCTTTTAAGTGACATATAGTGCATACTACCACTGAATACAGGAACAATGAGACCCGTGTAAACTACTGATCCCCTGTAAACATGGCCGCGAAGGTCCTGGTTTCGTCTGCAGCCATACTGGAAACAAAATGTGCTACAGAAAAATGTCTCCATCCTCCGGCGGTTTAAAACGAGTGCGCACTGCTTTTATTCATACTAGACTTCATTTTGATATACCCAAACCTTTGTTACTCTCTAGAAAATCACTATCTCGTAAACGGCTGATCGTCTATGAAGGGCAGCTGCTAGACTACAAGTTGAGTTCTCAGAAAGGTGTTCTACATCAGCTGCCCCGTGAAGAATTTTTTAAGACTTTGTCTTTGAAAATGGGACAAGTACAAACATTTGAAGAGCTTGTGCAAATTTGCAAAGAATATAAGTGGTGCTTACAAAAGTGGGATGTTGCCATTGCCTCGGATCTGGATGCTGCAGACTATGAGAAAGACACCATGGCTTGTGACTTGTACCCGTCAGATGGTCCTGACCTGTGCCCCTTACAGATTTACGGAGATGGTAACTGTTTGCCTCGCTGCTTGTCTTTGCTTGCTTGCAAGCATGAAGGCCTTCATGAGGAGATGAGGGTAAGGATAGTATTTGAGCTTTGTCTAAACAAAGCCTACTACTGTAGTTTGGGACTGCTCTCGAACCCTGACAACTCAACAACAGCAGCTTCTGACAGACAAGAACAGCACTCGCTTGCTGCACAGTACGCCATGTTTTCATCACACTGGTCACAAGGCGAGGAGCTTAATCAACAAACAGTTAATCTTGTGTTTGAGCGTGAAGTTCTCGCAGCTGTGGAAGCAGGAACGTACGTGGGACCGTGGCAGGTGCATGCTGTTGCCAGCATTCTTGGTGCAGAAATATTTTATGTTTATCCTGAGTATGGAGGACATAGAGTACGGCATCTCGTGAACAAGAAGCTTTCTCCACGCAGCAAGATTGTGTCATCTGCAAAGTCTGTTGGTATAATGTGGACTCACGTAGAGGGAAAAAATGCGCCACCAGCTACATGGAAGCCCAATCATTTTGTCGTGTGTTTGCCAGGACAGCAAGGGCATCCTTCAGGTTTAACTGTGGGAAGAACAGTCAAAGTTGGCAGCAAGAGAAAGAACAATGCAGACATCAGGTCTTTCTTGAAGAAATCTAAACTTCAGTAACTTGCTGCATTTCCAGCTTTTCCAGTAAGTGCCCAAAGTGACAGAATAATCAATGTGTAATCTGTAAAATTAGAAGTTCTTGTCCAACATATTAACACTTTAAAGGCACTAGGAGAGGCCAGATTTGTGTCTCAGAATGCAGGAAATGTGTTGGCGGCCGGGGCTCCGCCCCAGACCCCGCTGGGGGAGCTTACAGCGCTCCCCCAGACCCCCTAGACCGCAAGGTGCTTCGTCCCTTCGGGCCTCGCAATGCGTGACTCCGAAAAAAAGTTTCAGTATTTTTCAACTTTCTGTGGTCTCATGTCTGATAAATGCTTTATAGTTTTCTGAAAGTGAACATTAAGATGAGCTTGCATGCAAAATTTTGTGGATATATCTTAAATGGTTTTTGAGTTGTAGCGATTTGAAGATTGTGTCATTCTGTCGTTTTGGGTCAAATTAAAGAAATGTCCATGTTTGAGGCCTCGGCAATAACGCAGTTTTGTCAGCAAACACTGTTTAAAGTGTTCAGACAGTGCAGACTACTACTTAGACGAATATAATACTAACTAAATCTTCTTCTCCACAATAATGTATGAATAACGTGAACTTGAATGTGCCCTTGCTAGTCACATTTTTCCTCGTTAAACTGAGTGAACAGCCATGTTGGGGTCGCCACCATACATCACCTAATGTAAATATTAGCCTGCAAATCAAGCATATCACATGAAACACTGCACTATGCATGCCTATTTTTTGGGGTGTACTCAAGGCTAATAATATGTCTGTTATTAAGGTTCAAAGTATCTGAATCATGCCAGTTTGTAACAGTACAAAAATGAACAAGAGTGTAAGACAAAGTCAGGTGAAAGTCAAATCGTTATATCTCGAGAACTATTTGACACGCAGAAATGGTTCACGTGTCAAAAGAAATGCCATAATCTTACAAATGCAATGCAAGTAATGGTTTAGCTTAATAATAACTATAAAATAAAACTATCAGAAAATACAAAAAATTAAAAGTACATACTAAGTCAAATCTGCAGATCTGAAAAACTATGACATATATGTATGGTTTATACATAAAAATAAAGGCCAGAATCTGGCTAGGTCAATGCATATAATGATTCAGATGAATAATAAAATCTTAATATTAAATTGGGAAAAATTAAAGAAAAGGTTGTGCAACATCAGTACCTTGTCAGTTCACACGAACCTCATGCCAACATGGAAAATGAATATTCAAGATCTCAGTTAAGAAACGAGCAAATATTGTGCAAGGTAATAACTGAAATGTGTTATGGAAGCACACTGAAATATGAAAATCTGATAGAGAAATAGAGAAGTACATACAATTTTATGATCGTGAACTATTTGACTCGTATTGTTGAGTAGTCATATAAATCATTACATCAAAATGAAAATCTAGACCAGAAACTGACAAACTGAAATGCAAATATATAAAAATTATGACAAGGCAACAGTCGCTAGCTTACTTGTTCACAAGCAAAAAAAAAAAAATTTAAAAATTTATGTCTAGATACAAAACAAAATTCTGTTTGCATTCCTAGCCATAACCTGATTCAGATCAGACGAGTTTGCCTAATAATCTTTTGATTACAAAGATAACTGTGGTCTATAAAGTAATGAAGTAGCACAAAGACTGATATCTCTGCTTGGAATTTTTTTTTTTTTTTTTTTTTTTTTAAGTTATAACAGAAAACTTCATGTTCAGTGCTTGCTCTGCAAAAGTGCAAAATTGTAAATCCTCTCCCCAAGTTTTGGCAGTGGTGACCCCAAGAAGACCAAGCTGCAAAATCAGGTGGTTGGTGCACTGTGTTTGGTAACTTGTACCAGCGGCCTCTGCCTTCTGCAGAAATGTGCTTCACCAACAGATGATAGGTGTCTTCCTCTGGAATTAAAGAAAGAAAAAAAAAACACCCTGAGAATTTCAGTCGCTCATAGTCATAATTAGAGAGGGTTTAATAAGACATCATTATCAAATGATCACAGCCTGAACTGCTTGTGAACATAAAGCATAAACAACATGAATTATTCTTATTGATAGCATTGTCAGTGCCACTACTAACTACAATGATTTTGGCAGTGTATACTTAAACACACCCTTGTCTAACCAAATTACCTACTTGCAATGTAAACAGTATATATTATACTGTACTGTGTACACTTAACCTACGGCATTGACTGTTACTAAGTATATATAAACCATCTATGAGATTTAAAAAGTTATCCTATACAATTCTGATAAGTTTTATGTTTGTCAGCACTAACATCTTAAAAAATAGAGTGAATCGCTGTTGATCGGGAAAATCTCCATGACGCCACTTACGGTTTTCGGCCGCTCACACCTGCCTCATATTTTGTTTATATTGTGTGCTTTAGCAGTACCATCTAAACTTAACAAAAAATTTGAAGGCCTTTTGAAACACCTGCTAACATAAATACCCGTTAAAAATGCATTATTTAACACTGTAAGTCAGAAAAGAGACTTCAAAAAAGATTGGTCAGCTGACCACGTTATCCTAACGTACGTACAGCTTGAGCGACAATAGTTGGCTGTTGTTTCCACACATCTAAAGTCTGCATAAAAGGAAAAAATTCGCAAAACTCGCATTACTAGTCAAAACATATATAATTTAAGCATTACTCGCCGAGATCCAGACGAAGACATTCGTAGGAGACAAAATTTGTAACACAGCTGAGTCCGAGTCGCCACTAGGCTCCATGCTCGACTTCGCGCGTTCACTTTCGTGCCGTAGGCGGTGAGGGGTTTCCCCGCTTAGATCGCATGGCAAAATTCCTGCAGCAAAGCTATCATGCTGATTTTGGTATCGATGGAAACAGCGTGAACTGAGCTTTAATACCCGTGTTTACTGGTCGCAAACGGATGAAAAATATGACAGATACGACCACTTAAAGTAAAAGAAAGTTTTTATTGTTGGATTTTGACCAGGATTTCATCAAATATCGATGCGAAAATTACATCGGCAGATCGGCAAATAACCCTACTTTCATCGTGAGGTTATTTTTAGTGTGTGTCCTTTGTCTCGGAAATCCGCGGCGGGAAAACCCGGAGTATGTACAATGCTGCCTTGAGCAGCGCGCTGCACGGCAGGCCTCGGCACGGCAAAAATGGAGTAAACCCCTACACATTTCCACAGTTTATTACAACTAATTTTGAACATATTTAACTACAAAACACACATACATTGAAAGAGAAAGAATTTATCTTCATTTTAATATTAAAAGCAGAAACAAAAAGTGATGTTTATGTAGTGAAAGTGACTATCAAAGTTGTGCAATTTTTTAGCACATTTGGCCTAGTATTCCGCCTGCGTGTGGGCGCCTGGGACGACCTATCTATAGACGAGTCGCTAGTACAGAGATGTTTACCCTTACGATTTTGGAGTAATTGCTTACGATTTTTGGCATAGATTACGCCACTACGATTTTTTTCACACTATTACGATTATTTAAAACAAAAACTACGATTTTTGAAATCATATTCCAATCCGCTTTTTTTCTTAGAAAGTGATCAAACAAAATCCTACTTCAAAACATAACCGGGTCCATGACCAGATCCAACATTAGTACATAAAATAATAATTTATATGATTTCCTAATTTATCATTAATATTAGTTGCCTTTTAAATAAAAAAATAAAGTAAATGTTGGAGTTCGTCAAATTAAAGCAATAACAAGGGGAGTAAACACACTAGGACAATTTGCTCGATTACGTCCCTTTATTTAAACCAACCTGTTGGTGTCTGCTTTCCCTTGGTTGGACCTAAGTGCAATGATCAGAAAATTTCGCAATGTACAAGTTTTAAAAAAAATTAGGGGGGGAGGGGGGCGCCCAACCATTATTTAACCCATTGCAGAGATGTGCAAACTATGTGTCCTGGTCAGTGATGTGTGTGTGTGTGTCATTTTTATTTTTGCGCTCGTGCTAATATAAAAGGCACAATATAAAAAACAGTGCAGAAATAATAGGTAACAATAGTAATAGTATTACTGAAATTTTATTAGTATTACTGAAATTTCAAATAGCTAATACTGAAACTTCAAATTGAGGGTAGGCATGCCTGAATTAACACAGTGATTTTTCTTTTCACTTGTATCTCATTTCGAGTGCAAATAAAAACTGCAAGGCTTTGTAAGAACTTGTTGAGTGAGATTGCGTTTGAGAACGATCAAATGTGCTGACAGAAAGCATTACTCTTTTTACCCAAGATTACTCTTTCTGGCATATCTCATTACTCCATTTTTTTGGGGTAGGTAAACATCTCTGCTAGTATTCTAAGGTTGGGTTTTTACAAAAATCGCATGAAGCACAGCTATTGGTCTAAGGGAAGCGACCACTATAACATGTTTGACCAACCATTTCTAAAATATCTGAAAGTAAATGCCCTTGTCGGATGGTGTTGGAACAAGGCCAAAGTAACCGACAACGTGCCTTGGGTCATCTCCGACGATGAGCTTGTTCGGTCCTGATGAGCGCGGTTTCAACAGTGATTTTTAGCTCGTAAAATTCTGATTCAAGAAGGGACAGATCTCTTGTGTGATTTCTTTGCTTGTGGAATACATTTTTCTGCCATGTTGGTAAATAAATCTGGGTTTTTCGTTGCATGTGCTTACACTGTTGCTACCAAAACCACGTTTCCCATTTTTTGCTCCGCCATGTTTGTTCTGTTACATAATAATCAAATTGGTTAGACTTCCCACTAAACTGATGCACAAACACACGCAGTTTTGAAAAGTACTTTTAATGCTCTTTCCAATGATACCCAATTTATCTATGGTTGTTAGCTTGGGAGGCTGTGAAAATTAATTCAATCTACCCCAAAAATGTACATCACCAGGGAACACACGTCCTTTTTCCTGCTACGTCTGCAGGGAACTGACTTGCTGAAAATTTTACGATGGGAAAGAGTTAAAGCCATCTATGTCCTTACCATCTATGTACAGTAGAACCTCTTTTGAACAGTCACCAAATTTTACGGTCACCTGCCATTTACGGTCACTTTTGCAATGTACAGATGATTCTCATTATATAAAGTACCTTGACTGTATGGTCACCTGCAGAATGCGGCCAGTGGTCAACGTATTGGAGCCCCAAATGGCAAAAATGCCTTATTACGGTCACGGCCAGACTGGCGCAGTAAAGCCATTATGCGCGATGGGTCAATGACAGCTTGCTCAACACCTATCTGGGACAAAGCCCAGACGTGTAATTATGCAATAACGGATGTGCGATCGGCTCGCCAGCTGTGTGATATGTCACGCTATCTCTACAACCGTGTCACGTAATCTTCCGACATGACCAAAATTTGACTGCTCTTTCACCCCTGGGCGCTGGCAGAAATTATCATGTGCCCCTGCAGATGAAAGGGTCTCGTGAGAATTGAGGGCATACGTGCGCAAACATACCACAGGCCTACATATCCATTCCAGCACTCCGCTAATACAGTGTGTATTGTATAACAGTGCTGAAATTGACTTGCAGGCCTGTGGACTGACATTCAGAAGAATGTGCCCTTACAGACGTCGGGGGATCATTAGAATCTAGTGCATACATACGCCAACATGCGTCTGTAATTTTTGGAGACTGATGCATATCCAGAACATTCGCTTCTTTGGGAGATCTACAACAGGATCCGTACGGTCTGTGAACATTTGTGAAAGTTGTTAAAAAATGACATGGCTTTTTCAGGGCGCTGGAAAGTCTGTCAATTTCAGTCCTTTTCCTTAAAGTCTGTGAAAGTTGTAAAAAATGACAAAGTGCTGGCAAACTTTTGTCAACTTCTTATATTTCTCCCCCAATTTGTGACTTCCATTGCGAATGATCATGCTGACGCTTGTTGCAAGTGATCTATATTTAGCTCTGATCATAAAGTGACTGCATGGCCTTTCTGCCCAACAGTCTGATTGGTTGTTTACGCTTCTACCGAGCTCCGCCATTTGCTAAGCATTCTTTTATTTTGGTATCTCTTGATGCATTAGGCACGAAAGCTTCAAATGAGCTGCTGATACAGAGTGATCCAATTGAAGTGTGTAAACCTTCGGGCTTCAGTTTTGGGTTTGTGAAACGTTTATAAAAAGTTTGTGAACTTTGTCCCTTCTTTTCTGTACGGACCCTGTACAAATTTTACTGCTCCGTAACTCAAGAAATAGCGACATCAAAACGAAATCGGCGGCGGTCAGTTAGTACTGAAATGAGTGACTTCTATAAGCTGGCCAAATTCCATGAAGTCAGTATTAAGGATTCCATGCTACACACACATATGTTTAGCCGAGGGAAAAATGGTGGGAAAATTAAATGGTAACACATGAACCGCAAAAAAGTGGAACGCATTTTGCCTCCGCTCAGTAATTATCGGAACAATAAGGTGACCGGTTATTGACCCCCGCTCCGTGCCACCCCGTCCTTTCCGTCACCTGTCGCTTTTTCTTGGCAACAGGTTTGACCGTTCATAGAAGTTTCTACTGTTCCATGTATCAGGGCTCACAAGCATCCACAGTTCAGCGATAATCTGCCGTTGAAGGTAACCTTTCCGGCACACAAATGACAAGATTCCACCTTTGGGGGGGTGGGGGTGGGATGCGCTATTCGCTATTATCGCATTATCACTATTCTGCCGTATTTGCATTTTCTGTTTGCTGAAATCGCTGTGTTACTGGAAGTAGCACAAACTACCGTTTTAAAATGGCGCAGCGCGCAATCGTACAGTGTGGTACAAAATTTGATGACAGCTTCTATATCTGTTCTTGTATGCAGGACACGCACGTCATTGTTTCCTCTCTCCTCCTCCTCCCCCCCCCCCCCCCCCCCCCCCCCCCCCTCCCTACCCAGCACCCGTCACCCCACGGTAGTTCTCCTGCGTCTCCCCCATCCCGATCCCCCTCCGCCCCGTACCAGCTACCCCCCCTCCCTCGTCCACACGGCCCTCCGCCTGCACCTCACCCCTCCGCCCCTACCCTCCCTTCTTGGCATTTTGTCAGATGGTGAGTCTGAACACGCACACGCCTTTTCTCTCTCTACCAACCCCCCGCCCCCGCTTTTTGATTTCTTCGGACCCTGAAAGCAAGGTCTAGTATGTCTTGTCACAATATATAAAAACGCGTACCGCGTCTATACCTTCGCGGTTTTATTTTCCTCCTTTTTCATGGTGGACTGTTGTGAGCCCTGATGTATATATGATTAAGTGCCAAAAGGTGGACACACATTGAGGACAGACACAGTACAAAACAAAGTTATGAATAGGAACCAGTGTTATGGTGAATTGAATTCTACTTGATATGACAAATAAATCTACTGAAGCAAAAGATAGGTAGTGTAGTGGTTTTTAAGAAATTGGCAAAAGAATGCGAAAGTATGTCAGGGGTCGGACATCAAACCTTACACAAAAACCTTGCTGTTTTCCTAAAAAAATCCCTCACAATAAAACCTTTGCATATTAGAAAGGGGAGATCGCCTTATAGATAATCTGGCTTGATTCAGTGAAATTTTGTTGTGCATTGTTAATCAGTGATATCATTTTGATGTAAGGTCTGACACCAACCAAAGTTTAAACTTTTTCTCCTATTGTCAATATGTTGCCAAAGTCAAATGACAAGACACACAAAAGTACATGCACACACTAAAAAAACAAAAACACCGGTCATAACATTTCAAATTAACTGTATTAACAAAAGAATAATGGCAGCAAAGAGTTTTGAGTGTCGGACATCAGCCTTACACAAAGTAATCATCCTCGGCATTTTGAGGCAGGATGTCTTGTGCCACATACTGAAACTTTAAAGATACAAATGAAAAATGCATTTTTCTTTGATACAACAAGCTGATAAAGGTAATTTTATTATTATGAAGAAATATTTGCATTAAGAAAATAAACGATGTCGGACATCCGCCTTACTGAAGTTCCTTCCAGTCGGACACCAGGTTTACTGAAAATGCCTGACCGAAAATCAATATTCCAACATTCGGTAAGAAACGATTTTCGTTGCCCTACATTCATCCATTACTACTTAACTTCTCTCTGCCTAAAGGGAACAATACACACTCAATCTTCTTCTTCGTCTCGAACGCCGTCACACTTGGAGTTTGGCTCTCAAAATGAAATCTGTGGTCTTCCGTAGCGCCTCCACAGGCCAGTACAGTTTCTCTTGTAGGGTGGCGGGCTTCGGCCATATTTCCTCCCTCAGCAACTGGTGATTCCCACAGTCCTGGAGGACACTCAATCATTTCCTTTCGTTCTCCTCAGGTAAATGCATTCACCAAAGGAAAAATCATAGTTTAAGCCTTGAACATGCGACAAACTCGTGTCGAACATCAGGTGTCGGACACCAGGTTTTCAATTTTCTTACTGTGCATATTTCAGCAGGCTCCACGTGTAGACGCATGCTTCCTTCGATCAATAAATCAAATATGGCGGTGTCACGTGATCTTCAACGAGTCATGTAAAAATCTGGATCCGATTTTCTTTTAAATTTTCGTAAAATTGGCGAAAATGTCGGACATTTCTTACTGAAAATTTTGATCATTTTTAAAGAAGCAAATTTCACAGAGATTCAAGTTTTCATCAAGCCTTCTTGGTGCTGATCTTGTGGAACGGTATTTGAGCTCACTATTTTTGATGAACTGGTAATCTCTACCAAAACGCTGCCTCAGTAAACAGATCGATTCGACCGGTGAAGATCTTACTGAGTGAGCCTGGTGTCCGACACCACGTGTATTTTCCTTCAGATCGTCTTTGTCGGGACGTATTTCTCAACAAAACTTTTTTCACATCTTTATGCTGTTTTAGAAGCAGTTTTACAAAATCTTGAGGTAGGTGTCAGTTACTTCCAGGGTTTCACGATAAGGTTTGGCAGTGTCCTTTTTCGATGCCATTGTTTCAGCGCATTTTCCACACGTTTTCGGCTCGTACGTAAAAAATATTGCCAGCTGTTGTATACTTATAGTATATTGTATTTCTCCAAACTTTTATCACACATACACCACAGCCACACCAACACAGGTTTTTTGTTTTTAATAATCTTTTGTAAAGGAAAAGTGTTGCCCCTTTTACGTCCACCTTTTGGCATTTAATCATATACCACTGGAAAATGCTTTAATTGCCATTACAGGGTATGTGCTGTAAGGATACCTAGTTTTTCCATGCATTGTTTTTTTTTAAAAAGCAAAATAACTTTTACATCTTGCGCATAAAAAAACCTAACTTCTGTGTCTTGCGCAGTAGGTGGATTCGTAATTGTAGGGACTGACTTGTTCACTTTCCGTGTTCAGGTTGTGCAATACAAACAGCAGACGCGGCTAGAAGAAAAGAAGAAGAAAGCCCTGGACCTGCATCTCAACTTCATTGTGGACCAAACAGAGAAGTACTCCACCTGGCTGACAGAGGGACTCAAGGGCGGGTCTGTAAGCGGGTCCCGTTCCACTTCACCTGCACATTCCAGTGACGAAGGTGAGGATACTTCTTCATTTCTGTTTTGCATTTAACCAGCAGATAACTGAGAACCACTTCCTTTTGGCTCACATGCGATAGCAAAAGTAGTGAGTCTTGATTATGGTAAAACCTTTCTAAACATACCAATTTCAAAAGATCAAGGTCACAGGGGGTCCACAAGGGGTAAAAAAATATTTAGACACAAATTGTTTCACCACAAATATTTTCAGTTTCAAACCCAAGCTTGGTACAGAGATGCCTGATGGTAAGACCTTTCTATGCATGCTAATTTGGATGACAGGTCGGAAGTTTCAAGGGTCACAGGAGTTCAGCAAATGTGTGAAAAATGCCAGTTTTTGATTGAATTGTAGTTTTCGCCAACTTTTCAATCAGGTTTGGCATAAAGGTTAATAAGACCTGTCCCCTTGCAAAGGTCAAGGGTCATGGGGTTTCCAGAAATAGGTCCAAAATGGCCGTATTTTGACAGAAAGTGTTTTTTTTTTCTCAATACTTTTTTCAACTTCATACCAAACTTGATATAGATACCTGATGATAATGCCTTTCTATGCATACCAATTTGGATGACTCCTTGGAAAGGTTTAGGAGGTCGGCAAGTGTGTGAAGAATGCCAGTTTTTGATACAATTGAAGTTTTTATCAAAGTTTTTGCAAACCTTTCAATACAATTTGGCATAAAGGGTCAAGAGGGGTCGACAAATTTGTGAAAAATTCATATATTTTGAGGAAACTCTGATTTTGCTAGTACAAAAGCCAACCCTTATGTTTAGACATTTGAACACTTGCTCATTTTAGTAACCTGTTGGAAAGTTATAGGTCACAAAGGTAATGCTTATTATGTGGATTTGTCATACACCTGAGCCATAAGGGCTTTGCCTTTCTCGTTTACTCGGTGCATGCAGCCACTGATGCTGTTTACAGTGCCAGTGGCTGCATGTGCAATGTGGTAAATTTCCTTTAGTTAGGACTGGCTGATGGCTAAGGATGCCCACTAATGTCGGTCTCTGCTAGCTAGATTTTTGTCTGGTCATCCTGACAATTGAAATAAATGAGGGTCACAAAGTGAAACAAAGTACATCTAAGAAACTTTATGTCTGTGCATTTCAGACACGCGCTGTTTGTTATTGGGAACACTAGAGGCATAGATTCACATGAGTATTTGGATGTTTGCTGTTTTAAATTTCGAGCCTAGAGTCACCTGTTGAGCTTTATGCTTTGTCAGGTGCTATTTGTCTCGAATATCAACTCGTCAGCTCTATGCACTGGCACTGATATGATTTATGAAGTGTTCAGTTACCTTTCGCTGATACAAATGCACCATCACCAAGTGGCATAGACCCTGATGACCCCTGCAGCAGGTGGGGCTCATAAGGGCTTATGTCTCTTTC
Organism: Semisulcospira habei; assembly: GCA_036245525.1. Lineage (NCBI taxonomy): Eukaryota > Metazoa > Mollusca > Gastropoda > Semisulcospiridae > Semisulcospira > Semisulcospira habei. The sequence goes on along the minus strand of BTPG01000007.1, from coordinate 119,905,288 downwards.
AGCCTTGAGTAAATAAGAAGTCTTCAGCCCTGACTTTTTTTGAGAAATTTCTGTTGAAAATGGGTGTGCATTGTAAAATATTTGTAAAAAATACTTTACGACAAGATATCCCCATAAAAGTATGTATATATGTACTGATTTGCCATTGGATGGACTACTGTTTTATGGATTTGACCACTCTGTGTCACATGTGTCGTAATGCCTGGTGACAAAAATAGTGACAGGTGACGATGAACTTGAAAAAAATGTCTTTCGTGCATGACAGGTTACTTTTAACATGCATCACTAAATAGGGCGTCTGTTACTGTGACACATTAGTCAGGCATCAGAACTGTCCGATTTTCGGCGATTTTCCGATTTTCCTGGCCCCTGTTTAATAACACTTTTGACTTGGAAATGGCTTTAAATAACTCTATAATTGTTAAAAATCGCCGTTTTCCGATTTTTTTTGGGTGAACAGTTCTGATGCCTGATTAGTGTCCATGTTTTTCCAGTATGCCGATACACCGTAAGGCCCCTACCTTGTCACCAGATGTCAATGTTTACACCTGCCCCTGATATGGTATACCCACGGCCTAGACAACATGTAATAAGCGGCATCGAAGGATGATTAGTGTGTCTGTGTCGTGTCTTGTACACGATCGGGTGGAAGTACAATTGTTGTAAAGACTATACACATACTACACACATGACCAATGTGTGTCGTTGGTTTCGGCACAGAGTCACCTACAGGAGCACCAAGGTGTGGCATCAAAAGAACGGAATATCAATTAGAACCTTCAAATTCGGCATCAGAATCAAGCTGTAAGTCATTGCTGTTATCAGTGCCTCAACCGTCGATCGCTCCAGCTGGCACTGCCAGTACGTGGTTATGCTGACGCACGGTAGGTGGGCACACATCAGTGTCCCAATACATCAAAATGACCAAGCTATCTGCTTTTGAAACCATGTCTCCAAACACAAAATTTTATCACTCCGAATATCTATAATAATAATTCCGTTATTATATAGGCACTTTTTCTCAATTTTTGGGCGAATCGACTCAAAACTGAAACCCAACATGCACACTCATGTAACAGACACGGATTTACGGCATTTAAGACAAACTTCAGTACAAGACAGACGAAGGGCTAGTTCAGCTACTGAAGTTACAGATTTTTGATCGCTTGTATTTGAAATTTGGAAAGTGGCCTGAAACCGGTACCAAAGTGGGGGGGGGGGGGGGGGGGGGGGTGGGTGTGGACGAACCGAAGTACCCGGAGAAAGAACCCCCGACGGTCCGCCCGAATTAACAGTGACACCAGAGGAGAAAAGTCCAACGCCGGAACCCGTTTTCGAACCTCGCACCTTTGGCATTGGTGGCAGGCGCCTTGACCACTGCGCCACGGACCACCCCAAAATATCTACACATCCACTTGCCATTTCGACCATAATTCCCACGCTAGCGCTGCAAAACTGACCGCATACCACAGATGTGCGCACTGTCAGAATGCTGTTGCGTAAACGGGATGTGTCAGTGCGAAGGGCAAGGTCACCACGCGCGCAGCGAGGCTCGCGCGTCACCAGGCGCGCGATATAAAACACCTGACACCGCTCTAGCGGTTTGCTGGGCTGAACGGTATATGAGACCGCCAACCGCTACAGCGGTTTGCTGGGCCGAAAGGGTTAATACTGACAGTGATGATCTCACTTGCAGAAACATTGAACACTTTAGAACATTGTGATTTGTGCAGATGACTTTGAGCCTAGTGATAATACCAGTGATGATGAAGAAACGATAGAGAAGGAAGAAAAAGAGGCTGCAGTTGATGAGGTGAGTCTTCTTTTCATCAGGAATTGATTTGATTGTTTTTATAAAATGGAATGTTGTTTGATATACTTTGTGCCCTTCATTACTCAACAAAAGGCAAATATTCCCGCACAGGCATTTTGACACAAGAGTGATTTAAATTCACTGTACCTCCAAACCTGCCAACCACTACAATTTCACCGTATTTTCCTATGCCTACGTTCCCAATACTACGCTACTACGTTAATGAAATTCTACGCTGGAGAAAAAAATAAACCGAAAAATCTTTTTGTGTTTTCAGTTTGTAGTCGGTAAGAGCATGCGTTTTGGGGCCAAGAAAAATGAGCGGAGCGAACTTATCGTTTTTCCCAATGTGCATCATTGACAGACACAACTGTCACAGAAATAAATTAGACAAGGAATAATGCCATAATGTCTTTATTTAAGTTTCAGTAAGCTGTCAAAATCAGCAAAACGGTCAATATGAAAGTGCGCAAATTGGCTACTTTGTCAATTTTGATAGTGTGCAGAACAACATAAGTATCCAACATCAACTCTCTTATGACAAAAGTATTCTATGGTATGCACAGAGTAGCTCTATTTTTTTTACAAGTAAAAATAATCACAAAACTAGATGTTATCAGCCCTCAAAGTTGTCAAAATATTACAAATGTCTTGCGACGGACCATGTCGGCATCTGCTAAATTTGAAATGGACTTAACTTTTGGAGATATCGCCTTGCAATTTGGACACAGTATTCATTGTTATCTACATAATCAAATACACTATTGATACTTAAAAATTAAGAATGTGTTTTTCATTATATGCTGTGTATTCCTAAATAAAGATGAAGACCACAGGGTGATGCCCAATAAAGATAAAATGAGTGTAACTTTAAAACCACTTTAAATATCACTGCAAACATGTAACATAATGCTTAATAGTAACAGGAAACAATTCCTATTACTTAGAATATGTATCACACGTTACGCATTTCTGGAATGAAGACTCCAAACATCTGCTTAGCAATAGCTTGCATCACCTGGCCACATCTAGCAGGAGATACTTCAAGCTCACCTATCAGTGTCATCATGCACACAATGACCTCTGGTTTGGTGACCTTTCTCATCTTTAAGATGCAGTGTGGGCATTTCTTCATTCTCCAACACAGGCTCTTCCAAACCAGGGCCATCCGCCTGTGTGGTGAGGCATTCTATTTCCTTCTTGGCTTGGCGCAGTTTCCTGTTGACATTAGCATATTGTAGCTGTAGAGCTCGTAATGACTGCTTCGTAGTTCTTTCAAGCTCCTGTACTTTGTTGCCTAAAGTAAAACTTGCTGAAGAAACCAGTCAAGGTTGGAAACGTGTTATATGAAAATTGTGTGTGGGGGGGGGGGGGGGGGGGGGGGGGGGGGGCGGCTTTTTTTTTTTCTAATATATAGGAATGTTGTGATGCTGCATTTCATTTTAAAAGTCTTCTAAAAGACACTCACAGAGCACTTTGAATTTTGAAAATCGAACAATAATGGTACGCATAGCTGCCAACCATCCCGATTTTATCGGGAATTTCCCGATTTTTTTTTTCTTTTCAAGTCCCGATTTTCCGTTTTTTTGTACATTTTTCCCGATTTTCAGATTTTCAAGTTTTGTTTGAAAATTCGAGGCATTTTGGCGTACCGCTCCCAGTCAAGCGCCTGTAGTTGAGAGCCTGCCGCTATACTGTACCGCTAAGCTTTCGGGGACCCACAGCCAGTCTTGATTACGCATGCGCAGCAAATTTGCATCCATTCTGTGTTTGTTCCGGTTCCTTCGAAATTGCCCTGGTCTGGAGCACATGCTTAGCGATTTTCACAAGTGTTATTTTCGATTTTCAACAAAATGATGCCTCCAAAGAAGCAGAAGTGGTTGGTGAAGTTTCATCCAGACTACAAGCATTCCTTGCATCATCGACGAATCGAGAAAGGGCGAACACTTTGCCGTTTGTAAAATGTGACGGGCGGACATAAACATCGCTGCAGAGTAAACCTAGGCGGGCTGACGCGCACTGTGTTTGATTATTCGGCTGGAATAAGGTGCGTACCCACCCCCCCCCCCTCCCCCGTTGTTTGATTTTTCGGCACCTGGAAGCAAGGGCTAGCGTCGTGGAGGCCGCAGCTCAGGATTTTCGTTACCTCAAGGTTGGCAGCTATGGGTACGTTCTACAGCTATTTGATGTTTACACACATAATTGCTCTTACGGCCGCAGCTAAAATTTGCACGAACTGCTACTTTTAGGTCACGCCTGTGGTCAAGCTTCTGGGTTTCATGGCCTCAAAAAAAAATGGGGTTAGTGTACATAAACAATGCAACAAATTGTGTTAATTTGAACATGTTTTATGGAAATGGTGTCAGCTTACAGCTTCTCAAAATCAGCTTGTCGTGAAATTTGACAAAAACGGCTGAATATGTACCGTATTTAAAGGTCTGTATCTCTGGTTCTAGAAGAGATAGAAAGAAATGGGTTTTTTTTGTTTTGTTTGTATTTTTGCCCTCTTTTATAATTTTATCATTTTAATTCACTTCCCCCAAAATTTAATTTTGACCTGCCTGTACCTACCATAATCTTTAGGCATATAATTTCAGAATAAACATATTAACAAATTTGGAACAAGAAAGTTAATATTACTTACGCAATTTGACGCCAATATCCTGGAAAGAGCATGGCAAAGCGAGAGCGCTGGAGGCTGCCATTTTGACTTGTATGCACGCTGGGTCGCACGAATCATGTGATTGTGATGTCGACAGAGCACGCACACATTAACTTAATAGCGCATTTTAACGAGTGCGATTTTTTTTTTTTTTTTTTTTCTCTTTCATTTAAAGCCCTAAAATGTCTAAAATGTTTCGTTTGCGCAGAAAACACGAAAAGCCATAAAGTTTTTCATATTTGTATCAGTATTTTCCATGATTGTTGATAAATTGACCGGGCCACATGTAGAACTATTTCTTGACACAATTCCCTACATTTTGATACTAAAAATAGCCGTGTACTGTGAGTGTGGACCTCGGAATCACTTGCTAAAAATCGAACCAGAAAAGCGCTATACACAATAACACTGCTGCCATTGGGGTCACGGCGCGCGATGACGAAAAAGTGACCTATAAGTTCGGCGACATTGCTCACTGTAGAAAACACTCAAACGGACCAAAATAGGCTCATTTGAAAGAGGAGATATTAAATTGTACTTAAGCTTCAGTGATATATTAATTTTTTCAACAGATTGCATGCAAATCGTCATTAAAATCAAGGCAAATCTGCTCTTCTGCTTGATGGCAGTAATTAGGGCGTGCTGCCACTACCTAAAAAATATAAGGCAAATTTCTGTCATGCTTTGACTCTAACAGATAATAAAGTTGTATTGAGAAAATTTTCGTGCATCCAGCGTTCAGCGTTAAGCGAACAGTAACGTACATGCTAAACTACGTTTGACATCTTCAAAACTACTACCACTTGTCCAAAATGCTACTACCATAGCTGTGTAGGGGTTGGCAGGTCTGTACCTCATACAGTGAACTGTCTGAAGTAAAGTGAATTTTAAACTATTATCGCATCAACGTTTGCCTGCATGTTTTCATGCCTGTGCAAACGGGCTCATGTGAGGCAAGAGTCGCCAACTTTGCTGATGCATGCAACTTGGGTGCCATCTGCCTCAAAGATGGAATTCAGAACTTCGCCTCGGTTGTGTACTCTGTTTTAGCTGGTGTCAGAGCTTCGTGATTCTGATACATTCTAATATATATCAGGCAGCACATTTGAACCATCATACTTTAGTTCTCTTTTGTGGTTGGTCTGAAAGGTCTTCTGCTGTAGTTATTTGAAGCGTATGTGTTTCTTCATTGGTTTCTGTATTAAAAGTGTTATTATAAACTCTGAAACATGCTTCTTTCATTGTTGACTACTTTATTGCATTTGTAAGTTTTACAGTGACTTGGTCTGCTTTCCGGTATATGTTGAGTCTGAGTTTGCTGATGTGCCTTTTAACTGTTTGGCTGTCAGTAGCGTTTTTGCCAGCAGGAATCGTCGCAGAAAAAAACACTACCATAGGGTTAAGGCACACATTTCTTTAGAAATCCAAGCCTAGACTTGGCAAGCCACGAAATACGGACAACTTGGCTAGCTGTTACACTTAGCCAATACTGTTTTACTGTGAATCACAAGTAATATGCAGCCAAATTTAAGCTCAGTTGGCCAAGACTGTGTTTCATTGTTTCCTGGTGATACAGTTACAATACAACCTTTTAAAAAATGTTGCTATCACATGCAGGTGGAGACAAAGAAGGAACTGGAGGATTTGGAGAAAGAGGGAGAGCTGCCTCTGGAGGAGTTGCTCAAGACCTTGCCTGAGGAGGTCCTGTCCGCACCAGCCCCAATCCCACCCAGTGATGCTGATGACGATACCTCGTCTGATGAAAAAGGGGAGGAAAAACAGAAGGTAGACTGTGGTTGCATGCATTAAATCATTATCCCATTTAACCCTCTTGAGCACGCAGCCACGGGTACTGTAAACCATACTGGTGGTTATATCAGGGCTCACATTTTCACAGCAGCTTACAGGGTCTGTATACCTTCAGGTGTAAATTTTAGTCAGCACATAAACCCCATCTGAACCTTTAAATGCTCAGAAATTTGGATCAGTAATACTGAATTAGTTGCATATATTTTAGACAATTGAAAAATAGTGTCTAGGATGCAGAAGCAGTGGACTTCAGTGCGTTTGTGGCATATTCAGTTAGTGAATTTGAATTTCTGAGCGTCGCAGATACACAGAAAGGGGAGCCCTGCTACATGCACCTGGTGTTATGAACAATCCTTATCTTCCAATTCATGTAAAAATTAAAAAATAGGTTGTAATCCAGGCATGGTGAAAATGTTTGGTTGTGTTGCCTTTCCTGCCACTTGTATTAGGTACTCCAAAGTGATTTTTTTTTTAAGTTACATGATCTTACTTACTTACGCCTGTCACCCCTACCCGGGTATAGGCCGTCGACGAGAGACCTCCAGCGACTCCTGTCCTGTGCTTCTCCTTCGATTTTACTCCAGGTGGTTCCCAGTCTCTTGATGTCTGCTTGGAGGTCTCGACGCCAGGAGTTTCTCGGCCTACCTCTTTTCCTCTTTCCCTGGGGATTCCATGACAATGCCTGCCTAGTGATACTGGAAGCTGGCTTTCTCAGACTGTAACCAATCCATCCCCATTTTCATCGCCCAATTTCATTCTCTGCTGTTGTCTGCTCTGTTCTCTCCCAGCCCACTCGGCACCGGCCTCCACGTGGCGTGGGTGGGTAGTCTCCTCAGTCCCTGACTGAGTGGGCTAGCAGACGGGTGCCATCTTTGTCCAGGATTAGGACTTGATGTCAGCAGATATGTTGTTCAGTCTTTTTCACTGGTCCGGTTTTTAAGGAGCTGTGCTAACCCAGGTCGTACCATGTTGGATTGGTCCTTAAAATACTCGTGAGCTTTTGGTCCTTTGGATCCCAAGTGTTTGCCCTGCTTGGAGACCCGTGTCGGGGGAGAAGAGGATCCTGGTGGCTGAAGCACTCCACTTTGGCCTTGACTTCTGCCTAAACGGGAGGCTAGTCGTACCGGCCTAGTCAATCGGCTCTTGTCACGTTGAGCCCTATCCCACTGTTGACATGCGGGTTGCTATACGGAGCACCATGCTATAGCCTCTGCTGCTGATTAGGTGCTTTACGCCAGTATTCCCCTGCATTCAACGGTGTGATAGAAGGCGGTGGCTCAAATGGTTCAATCGGGCTTACCCCCTTGAGTATATCTTTCTGGCAGTCTCCATTGTGCGTCGGCTGGAGACCCGCCGACAGTTGCACTTTCCCTTGTTGGGCTCGGCGGCGGGCGGGGACCCCCGGGGGATGAATATCTCTACTAATATAATATGGATAAAACAAAAAAAAACAAAACTAGCACAGAAACGGCACATAGCCACCGACATTGAACATGACAGTGATTCAGACTGTGAGGAAGCGACGCCTCAGGCGTCGGCCGTATGGCCTCGCTTCCTCATTGTCCATAGCAAGGTGAAGGAGAAACCAGTTACCAAGCTGCATCCTTTTCTGGTGGGGGAGACCCTCAGGAGCCGTGCTGGCAGGCCTGACGCCCAGCGCCTCAGGTCTGGTGACTTGCTGGTGGAGTGCCGTACTCGGGCACACTCCAGCGGGCTACTGGGGGCTCTCTTCCATCGGAGACACTCCTGTGGAAGTCACACCCCACAAAACTATGAATTCGTCAAGAGGCGTAATCAAAGATCAAGCTTTGGCTGAACTGTCAGAAGATGAACTTGTACGGAACCTTAAGTCTCAGGGGGTGACTTATGTCAGGCGCTTCGCTTCCAAGCGAGGTGGTGGGGAGATCCGTCTCCCTACCATCATCCTGACGTTTGGCACCCCCACCCCTCCTACTGCCATCTGGGGAGGTTACTACTCCCTGAGAGTGAAAAAGTATGTCCCTCTTCCCCTCCAGTGCTTTAAGTGCCAAAAGTATGGCCATGGGCAGAAGACATGCCGTCAGGCAGAGGCTTCATGCGCCCGTTGCACTAGGCCCGGACACTCTGCTGAATCCTGCACAGCCACCCCCCTGTGTGTCAATTGCCAGGGAGCGCATATGGCTTCGGATAAGCAATGCCCTCGTTGGATATCCGAGTGCAAGATTCAGCAGGTGCGTGTGGAGAAGGGGTTGTCCTTTCTGGATGCCAAAAAACTGGTTGAAGACCCTGGTGCAGCTGCGGCTGCCCCAACCTCTAACACCTCTGTGTATACTTTTAGTGCAGCGGTGGCAGGCAAGCGCCCCACCAAAGACTTTTCATGTCAGATCCCCCACCCGGGTCTGCCCTGGGGGACTTGGGTGGGGTAACTACTTTTTAGTTCCCAGGGTCACCCTGGTCAGCCCCACAGGGTGGGTTTTCTTCTGTATTCTGGGGCATGTGTTTCTGTTTACCGTTGGTCCATTCACCTGTATTTGTCTTTTTAAAACTCTCCCAACTGTCTGCACTGCCTGTAGCTCTTGATATTGGATGTGTGTTGCTAAATGGTCTTGGCTTTATTTAGGCCCCATGGCGTAGGTTTATTTAACGTATTGGACCGTCTGGCGACATACATTCAATATTCTATTTGTTTTTTTTCACAAGCAGTGCAGGCACGTCCTGAGAAAGCCTTGTTGCTGTTGGGACGTTAAGCAATGTACAATCAATCATTGGTTGGGGGCGGAGCCTCGGCTCATCTCACCCCTGGAGAGTAACCCTCCTCCATTGGTGACAAGGAGCCAGGGAACGCAGAAGGCGGACACTGCCGGTCCGGTTGTGCCGCCTTCTGTTGCCCCTAACCCTCAGCCCCCACCCAAACCTGTTAGTCAACTCCAAAGGCTTCTGGCTCTGGTCAGCCTTCTAAGGCCGCTAACTCTAGCGGCAGGAACGCTGCCCAGGACCAGAAGTCTAAGAAATCTATGGGACCACAGGGCCTCGGATCCACGTCGGACATCGGACAATTGTCCGATAAAAAATCCAAATGTCCTATTAAATTTGCCTTCAATCTGTCAAATGTCTTATTGCTTTTTAATGAAGGCGGTCATTGTCCGATCGAAGCTGCGTAAAGGCCGGACATCGTTCGTTCATTTTAATAACTGCGTTACCCGTTACTGGCCGTTAGGCCTACATCGCGACATTCAACTTGAAAAAGGACTAGCCTAGTGCACTCGCCCTTTCCTCTTTGCGAAACCGATCGATAAAGGATAGGCTTAGTTAGTGCGTCTGCACCAGCAGTCGTAACCATGCACTGGTTGGTTGTCATGCGCAGAGTGGTTTCCCTTACACAGCTTTCGTTTTCGATACTCGCGAATCTGACTGGCGATGCCTCCGAAAAAGAAAATAAAAGCTGATTCAAAGCAGCAACAGCTGAAAAACTTCGGTTTTGGTAAAACCGTTAAAGATGTGAGAGAAGAAACTAATGCATCCGACAAAACAAGCGCTTCTCAAGCGACAGAAGAAGAAAGAAGAGAGGTGAGAGATGTGATAGATCTAGATATGACCGGCGACGCTCCCGATCCACAGCCATCTACATCGTGTGATAATGCACAAACAAAACAGGCAGAACCAGCTGAAAAAGAAGAATCCACTACTACTAGAAAGTTTGTGCAAGCGTGGACACTTTCTTTTAAATGGTTACGTTATGAGAACGAAAAGATGTTTTGCACTGCATGTAACAATGGAAACATGAAAAATGCCTTCACAAGCGGATGCATCAATTTTCGCAAGTCGGCGCTTTCAGACCATGAAGTAACAAAAGAACACAGGGACAGCTTGAAAGTTCCTGCCCTTCAGAAAAACACTGAAGAGATAGCGATCCGCCTTCTATCTGCTCAAGAGAAAGGGGCTGCAGTTGCCATACGAGCTGCATACTGGATCATCAAGGAGAATTTAGCATGCAGTAAATTCAAGTCATTGCTCAACTTGCTGAAGTCCGTGGAAACACCATTTGTCAAACTGAAATCTCAGAGTCAACAAAATATGAAAGCACTGAATCATTCTATGAATTTTTGAAGGCAATGTCGGACACTATCGAAACACAAGTGGCAGAACACATTGAAAACTCTCATGTTGTCACTCTCAAAGTCGATGAGTCCACTGACCGAACAAATACCAAGCGCTTTGCTATACTGGTTAGAGTGATTAATTCTCAAATGAAGCCTATCACTCACTACCTGGCCAATGTGCAAGTACCTGATGGCACCGGATGCAAAGGATGCTGCTAACCAAAGCGCATTCTAAGTAATGTTCTACTCAACAAGACTGACTGCAACCATTGTTATTATTTATTTTACATATCAATAATGATTTGATCCTCCCCATGGAACATCATTAACATTTTGAATTGGACAGTATTATCAGTATTATTTTTTGCTCCAATGTTATTTTTCAAAGGGAATTTGGGAAGAATTGATATTCAAGTTTGTATTTGTTAAATTTAATTTTTTTTCGTGTGTGTGTGTGTGTCTGTGAAATAACCAATGCTTTTAAATTATTTATTTTTTCTCATATATTCAATAAACATAAAAAATTTTGTGCACCAAAATGTCTTATTGATTCAATGGTTTGAGGACAAAAATGTCCTATTGGTTTTTCTCAGGCAGGACAAATGACCTATTGAACCAATGTTGTTCAGGACAAATGTCCTATTGAAGCCCTCGTGGATCTGAGGCTCTGGGACCAGAACACAGATGTCCCCCTTCAAAACAAATATGCTGCACTGGAGGAGCGGATGGAGGGAGTGGAAGTTGTTGTTGCTGATGTTGCAGCAGCTCCACCCCCTTCCTCTCCGAAGAACTAGAGGAGGCCCGGGAGCCGGCCCCCCTCTGTTTCTTCAACTCCTTCCAAGGTAAAGGAAAAAGGGGGGAAAAACTCCTTACCCCCAGATAAGGCTTAATCATGGACTCTTTGCTTCAGTGGAATTGTCGTGGTTTTCAAGCTAACTTTGAGGAATTGCGTCTTTTAGTCAAGTTCTATAACCCCTCAGTAATATCTCTTCAGGACACTTACCTGAAGACTTCTGACCCTGTGTCCTTTAATGGTTTTAATGTTATACATAAAGGCTCTGATTCGGAGAGGTGCTCGGGTGGAGCGGCTCTTCTCATTAGTAGCCAAATTTTATGTAGCCCAGTTAGCATCGACACCTGTCTTCAGGCTGTCGCAGCTCGGGTTACCTTAAAGAAGACCATAACCATATGCAGTATTTACCTGCCACCAGCACTGCGGGTCTGTAGCAATGATATTTTTAACTTAGTAGATCAACTGCCCCCTCCCTTTATTCTCATGGGGGATTTTAACGGTCACGTTCACCTTTGGGGTAGTTGGGGTAGTGACCACTATGATGGCAGAGGTCAGATGTTAGAAGATGTTTTTTCTCAACTTAACCTATGTGTCTTTAACGATGGCTCACCTACATACTCCCCCACCCGGGTCTGCCCTGGGGGACTTGGGTGGGGTTAGGTATTTTTTAGTTCCCAGGGTCACCCTGGTCAGCCCCACAGGGTGGGGTTTTCTCTCTATTCTGGGGCATGCATTTCTGTCTACCCTTTGTCCATTCACCTGTATTTGCCTTTTTAAAACTCTCCCTACTGTCTGCACTGCCTGTAGCTCTTGATATTGGATGTGTGTTGCTAAATGGTCTTAGCTTTATTTAGGCCCCATGTGTTAGGTTTATTTAATGTATTTGACCGGCTGGCGACATACATTCAATGTTCTGTTTATTTTTTTTTTTTTTTCACAAGCAGTGCAGGCACGTCCTGAGAAAGCCTTGTTGCTGTCGGGACGTTAAGCAATGTACAATCAATCAATCAATCACCTACATACTCTAACTCAGGTTCTGGATCTAGTTCTGTTCTAGACCTCACTGTGTGTGATCCTTCTCTCATGCTGGACTTTGACTGGAAGGTTCACGACGTCCTGTGTGGTAGTGACCACTTCCCAGTAGTCCTGTCATCGGTCAGCTGTGAGGAGGATTCGCCGGTGGGGCGCTGGAATCTCAAGAAAGCTAACTGGCCTCAGTTCACCTCCCTCTGTCAGTCACGTCTTACAGAGGAGGTGGTCATGTCAGCTGAAGAACCTGTTTCTTGGTTTACTTCTATTTTGTTGGACGTAGCACGTGAAACCATCCCTAGAACTTCCACATCACTCCCTCGGAAGCCAAGAGTACCATGGTTCAATGAAGAGTGCCGCAAGGCCCAAACAATGCGCAAATCTGCTCAGCGACGTGCTTTTCGTAATCCATCGCAAGCAAATATTTTAACATTTAAAAGACAGCGGGCGAAAGCCCGTTACATTTTTAAACGCGAACGCCGTGCTTCCTGGAGACGCTTTGTCTCATCTTTGCTAGGACTCCATCCCAAAAAGTCTGGAAGGCTGTTCGGAGAATTAGGGGCAGGGGTGGCTCGGCTTCTGTCGGCCATCGTTCCAGTTTGGTCGCAGATAAAAAGGCTGTGGCCAATTTGCTTGCCTCCACCCTTGCCCATAATTCTTCAACAGAGCATTATTCACCTTTCTTCCAGAGAGAGAAGGAGAAGTGAGAATCTTGTACTTGTGATTTTATGTCGGATAACTCGGTAGACTATAATGCCCCTTTTACGTTTTCAGAATTGCAGCAAGCCTTGCAGAAATGTACTGACTCTGCTGCTGGATTAGATACCATCCACTATCAGCTCCTAACATATCTGCCTGAGGATTCACTCCTTGTACTTCTCAAGGCCTTTAACCATATCTGGATAACCGGTCGTTTTCCGCCATCTTGGCGCCAGGCAGTGGTTGTGCCAATCCCCAAGCCGGGTAAGGGTCCTTCCGACCTGGGCAACTACCGGCCAATAGCTTTGACATCATGTTTATGTAAAACTATGGAACGCTTGGTCAACGCCCGACTGGTGTGGCATCTTGAGTCACAGGGTCTCATCACAGACCTCCAGTGCGGTTTCTGGCGCTTCCGTAGTACAACTGACTATCTAGTCCGCTTTGAGTCTGTGTGCATTTTACTAACCAGACGAAATGTTTTCCAGAACCTAGCCTGAGCATTGCTGGAGTGCCAATTAAGGTGGCCGAAGAGGCAAAGTTTTTTGGGGGTCATCTTTGACAAAAGATTGACCTTCTGCAACCATGTTAACTACCTTAGAACCTCTTGTCGGAAGGCCCTCGACATTCTTCGTGTCGTTGGTCGTACTGACTGGGGTGCAGACCGCATCGTCTTACTTCGACTGTACCGAGCCCTTGTTCGGTCCAAACTGGATTACGGCTCTGTGGTATATGGCTCGGCTTCCAAGTCTGTTCTACAGCGTCTGAACACAATTCACCATCAAGGTCTGCGCATATGTCTGGGGGCCTTCAGGACATCTCCAGTTCCTAGTCTGTATGCAGAGGCAGGGGGAGCCTTCTCTCAGGCTCCGCCGCATCCGCCTCATGCTCAGCTACGTTCTGAAGCTGAAGGCCCATCCAGACAATCCTGCCTATGATTGTGTTTTTAACCCGTCGTTTGCAGAGATTTACGATGCCCATCCGGGAGCTGTCCGTCCACTTTCCTTCCGTGTCCGACCTCATCTGCAGGCAGCCGGAGTGAACCTGGACAAAGTTTCGGAATCTCTGCAACACGTCGTTCCACCCTGGCTACTACCAGTTCCGGACATCTTGCTGGACTTGACCACCCACAAGAAGGATTGTACTCCACCAGCCATATACCGCCTACCCGGCACCGGCCTCCACGTGGCGTAGGTGGGTAGTCTGCTCAGTCCCTGACTGAGTGGGCTAGCGGACGGGTGCCATCTTTGTCCAGGATTAGGACTTGATGTCAGCAGATATGTTGTTCAGCCTTTTCACTGGTCCGGTTTTTAAGGAGCTGTGCTAACCTAGGTCGTACCATGTTGGATTGGTCCTTAAAAATACTCGTGACTTTTTGGTCCTTTGGATCCCAAGTGTTTGCCGTGCTTGGAGACCCGTGTCGGGGGAGAAGAGGATCCTGGTGGCTGAGGTTCCCTTTGGGCTGCGGCTCACTGGTGCCAACACTCCACTTCGGCCTTGACTTCTACCTAAACGGGAGGCTAGTCGTACCGGCCTAGTCAATCGGCTCTTGTCACGTTGAGCCCTATCCCACTGTTGACATGCGGGTTGCTATACGGAGCACCATGCTATAGCTTCTGCAGCTGATTAGGTGCTTTACGCCAGTATTCCCCTGCATTCAACGGTGTGATAGAAGGCGGTGGCTCAAACGGTTCAATCGGGCTTACCCCCTTGAGTATATCTTTCGGGCAGTCTCCATTGTGCGTCGGCTGGAGACCCGCCGACAGTTGCACTTTCCCTTGTTGGGCTCGGTGGCGGGCGGGGACCCCCGGGGGATGAATATCTCTACTAATATAATATGGATACAACCAAAAAACCAAAACTAGCACAGAAACGGCGCATAGACACCGACATTGCACATGACAGTGATTCAGACTGTGAGGAAGCGACGCCTCAGGCGTCGGCCGTATGGCCTCGCTTCCTCATTGTCCATAGCAAGGTGAAGGAGAAACCAGTTACCAAGCTGCATCCTTTTCTGGTGGGGGAGACCCTCAGGAGCCGTGTTGGCAGGCCTGACGCCCAGCGCCTCAGGTCTGGTGACTTGCTGGTGGAGTGCCGTACTCGAGCACACTCCAGCGGGCTACTGGGGCTCTCTTCCATCGGAGACACTCCTGTGGAAGTCACACCCCACAAAACTATGAATTCGTCAAGAGGCGTAATCAAAGATCAAGCCTTGGCAGAACTGTCAGAAGATGAACTTGTAAGGAACCTTAAGTCTCAGGGGGTGACTTGCGTCAGGCGCTTCGCTTCCAAGCGAGGTGGTGGGGAGATCCGTCTCCCTACCATCATCCTGACGTTTGGCACCCCCACCCCTCCTACTACCATCTGGGGAGGTTACTACTCCCTGAGAGTGAAAAAGTACGTCCCTCTTCCCCTCCGGTGCTTTAAGTGCCAAAAGTATGGCCATGGGCAGAAGACATGCCGTCAGGCAGAGGCTTCATGCGCCCGTTGCACTAGGCCCGGACACTCTGCTGAGTCCTGCACAGCCACCCCCCTGTGTGTGAATTGCCAGGGGGCGCATATGGCTTCGGATAAGAAATGCCCTCGTTGGATATCCATCCGAGTGCAAGATTCAGCAGGTGCGTGTGGAGAAGGGGCTGTCCTTTCTGGATGCCAAAAAACTGGTTGAAGGCCCTGGTGCAGCTGCGGCTGCCCCAACCTCTAACACCTCAGTGTATACTTTTAGTGCAGCGGTGGCAGGCAAGCGCCCCACCAAAGACTTTTCATGTCAGACCCCAACTTCTTGGTTGGGGGCGGAGCCTCGGCTCATCTCGCCCCTGGAGAGTAACCCTCCTCCGGTGGTGACAAGGAGCCAGGGAACGCAGAAGGCGGACACTGCCGGTCCGGTTGTGCCGCCTTCTGTTGCCCCTAAGCCTCAGCCCCCACCCAAACCTGTTAGTCAGTCAACTCCAAAGGCTTCTGGCTCTGGTCAGCCTTCTAAGGCCGCTAACTCTAGCGGCAGGAACGCTGCCCAGGACCAGAAGTCTAAGAAATCTATGGGACCGCTGTGCGCACGGGCCCAGAAGGGGAACACAGATGTGCCCCTTCAAAACAAATATGCTGCACTGGAGGAGCGGATGGAGGGAGTGGAAGTTGTTGTTGCTGATGCTGCGGCAGCTCCACCCCCTTCCTCTCCGAAGAACCAGAGGAGGCCCGGGAGCCGGCCCCCCTCTGTTTCTTCAACTCCTTCCAAGGTAAAGGAAAAAGGGGGGAAAAACTCCTTACCCCCAGATCAGACTTAATCATGGACTCTTTGCTTCAGTGGAATTGTCGTGGTTTTCGAGCTAACTTTGAGGAATTACGTCTTTTAGTCAAGTTCTATAACCCCTCAGTCATATCTCTTCAGGAGACTTACCTGAAGACTTCTGACCCTGTGTCTTTTAATGGTTTTAATGTTATACATAAAGGCTCTGATTCGGAGAGGCGCTCGGGTGGAGCGGCTCTTCTCATTAGTAGCCAAATTTTATGTAGCCCCGTTAGCATCGACACCTGTCTTCAGGCTGTCGCTGCTCGGGTTACCTTAAAAAAGACCATAACCATATGCAGTATTTACCTGCCACCATCACTGCGGGTCTGTAGCAATGATATTTTTCACTTAGTAGATCAACTGCCCCCTCCCTTTATTCTCATGGGGGATTTTAACGGTCATGCTCACCTTTGGGGTAGTGACCACTATGATGGCAGAGGTCAGATGTTAGAAGATGTTTTTTCTCAACTTAACCTATGTGTCTTTAACGATGGCTCACCTACATACTCTAACTCAGGTTCCGGATCTAGTTCTGTTCTAGACCTCACTGTGTGTGATCCTTCTCTCATGCTGGACTTTGACTGGAAGGTTCACGGCGACCTGTGTGGTAGTGACCACTTCCCAGTAGTCCTGTCATCGGTCAGCTGTGAGGAGGATTCGCCGGTGGGGCGCTGGAATCTCAAGAAAGCTAACTGGTCTCTGTTTGCCTCTCTCTGTCAGTCTTGTCTTACAGAGGAGGTGGTCATGTCAGCTGAAGAACCTGTTTCTTGTTTTACTTCTATTTTGTTGGAGGTTGCAGGTGAAACCATCCCTAGAACTTCCACATCACTCCCTCGGAAGCCGAGAGTACCATGGTTCAATGAAGAGTGCCGCAAGGCCCAAACAATGCGCAAATCTGCTCAGCGACGTGCATTTCGTAATCCGTCGCAAGCAAATATTTTAACCTTTAAAAGACAGCGGGCGAAAGCCCGTTATATTTTTAAACGTGAACGCCGTGCTTCCTGGAGACGCTTCGTCTCATCTTTATCTTCTAGGACTCCGTCCCAAAAAGTCTGGAAGGCTGTTCGAAGGATTGGGGGCAGGGGTGGCTCGGCTTCTGTCGGCCATCTTAGAGATGGTGCCAGTTTGGTCACAGATAAAAAGGCTGTGGCCAATTTACTTGCCTCCACCATTGCCCATAATTCTTCAGCAGAGCATTATTCACCTTTCTTCCAGAGTGAGAAGGAGAAGCGAGAATCTTGTGCTTGTGATTTTATATCGGATAACTTGGAAGACGATAATGCCCCTTTTACGTTTTCAGAATTGCAGCAATCCATGCAGAAATGTACTGACTCTGCTGCTGGATTAGATACCATCCATTATCAGCTCATAACACATCTGCCTGAGGATTCACTCCTTGTACTTCTCAAGGCCTTTAACCATATCTGGATAACCGGTCATTTTCCGCCATCTTGGCGCCAGGCTGTGGTTGTGCCAATTCCCAAGCCGGGTAAGGATCCTTCCGACCCGGGCAACTACCGGCCAATAGCTTTGACATCATGTTTATGTAAAACTATGGAACGCTTGGTCAACGCCCGACTGGTGTGGCATCTTTGAGTCACAGGGTCTCATCACAGACCTCCAGTGCGGTTTCCGGCGCTTCCGTAGTACAACTGACCATCTAGTCCGCTTTGAGTCTTTTATCCGAGATGCTTTTGTCAACAAGCAGCATGTCTATGCAATTTTCTTTGATCTTGAAAAGGCATATGACACTACCTGGAAGCATGGTATAATGTCTGATTTGTCGGACATGGGTTTTAAAGGGCATCTGCCCGTTTTTATTCACAATTTTTTGTCCAACAGGTCGTTCCATGTCCGTGTGGGCTCCACCCTCTCCGACTCCTTTGAACAGGAGATGGGTGTCCCGCAGGGCAGTATTCTATCTCCTGTTTTATTTAGCATTAAAATAAATAACATTGTAAAGGCCGTCAAGGATGATTCTGAATGCTCTTTGTTTGTGGACGACTTTGCTTTGTGTGCACGAGGTCGAGGACTTGCGTCCCTTGAGAGGCGCTTGCAGCTGTGCGTTGATCGCATCCAGGGGTGGGTGTCTCTCAATGGATTCAGATTCTCGCCCTCCAAGACAGTCTGTGTGCATTTTACTAACCAGACGAAATTTTTTCCAGAACCTAGCCTGAGCATTGCTGGAGTGCCAATTAAGGTGGCTGAAGAGGCTAAGTTTTTGGGGGTCATCTTTGACAAAAGATTGACCTTCTGCAACCATGTTAACTACCTTAGAACCTCTTGTCGGAAGGCCCTCGACATTCTTCGTGTCGTTGGTCGTACTGACTGGGGTGCAGACCGCATCGTCTTACTTCGACTGTACCGGGCCCTTGTTCGGTCCAAACTGGATTACGGCTCTGTGGTATATGGCTCGGCTTCCAAGTCTGTTCTGCAGCGTCTGAACACAATTCACCATCACGGTCTGCGCATATGTCTGGGAGCCTTCAGGACATCTCCAGTTCCTAGTCTGTATGCAGAGGCAGGGGAGCCTTCTCTCAGGCTCCGCCGCATCCGCCTCATGCTCAGCTACGTTCTGAAGCTGAAGGCCCATCCAGAAAATCCTGCCTATGATTGTGTTTTTAACCCGTCGTTTGCAGAGATTTACGATGCCCATCCGGGAGCTGTCCGTCCACTTTCCTTCCGTGTCCGACCTCATCTGCAGGTGGCCGGAGTGGACCTGGACAAAGTTTCGGAATCTCTGCAACACGTCACTCCACCCTGGCTACTACCAGTTCCTGACATCTTGCTGGACTTGACTGCCCACAAGAAGGATTGTACTCCACCAGCCATATACTAACAGAGCCTCAATGAACTCCTTTCAATTTTTCCTGGCTATTGTCGTCTTTATACGGATGGGTCCAAGTCTGAGGATGGAAGAGTGGCTGCGGCTGCAGTGTCCTCTCGCCATCCTAGACGCCCATTTAAGCTCCGTCTCCCTGACCATTCCTCTGTATTTAGTGCAGAACTGCAGGCCATTCTGCTAGCACTCAAGCATGCCTATCAGTCTCGGGAAAGGAACTTCCTGATTCTGTCTGACTCTCTTTCTGCCCTGCAGGCCCTTCAGGGCGCGGGAACAGACCATCCACTGCTGGTGCAGATTAGAGAGCTCTACGCGGACTTGATGAAGGAATATTATGACATCATTTTTATTTGGGTCCCAGGCCATGTGGGCATCGAAGGCAACAGACTCGCAGATTCTGCTGCCAACAGTGCCCGCAGTGACCCTGTCCCTGACACACAGACTGTCTATAGTGATTTTAAACCTGTTATTAGTGCGTACATAGCCCGCGAGTGGCAGTCCGAGTGGGACAAAAAGGAAGGGAACAAGCTTCATGAAGCTCTTCCTAAGTTGTCTGACAGTCTACCTTTCCGCTGCTGCTGCCGCCGTGAGGAGACTGTCCTTGCTCGGCTCCACATCGGGCACACATATGTTACGCACTCTTACTTACTTAAACAGGATGAGCGTCCATGGTGTTTTGCCTGTGATGAGCAGTTTTCTGTTCGACACTTTTTGCTGTATTGTGCTGACCTAATTGACACCAGATATAAACACTTCACAGCAGACTCCTTGAAGGTTTTGTTCCGGGATGTTCCCCCTGACAAAATCTTCAATTTTTTTAGAGAATGCAATATTTTTAACAAGATCTGAGCATTCATAGACTATGTGAATTTTTTATTTGCCCTTTTTGAGAGTCTGTAGACGTTTCTTTTCCAGACATGTGCAATATTTTAGCCTGAGATTTTTAATCTATATTTACATCTTGTCTTAAGACCTTGCTTTTAGTCTGGCTGACCAGATTTTTACCCATCCCGCCGTGAGATGGCCTTAGTCGCCTGCTCGGCGTTAAACCCAAATAACTAACTAACGTGAGATGGCCTTAGTCGCCTGCTCGGCGTTAAACCCAAATAACTAACTAACCAGCCATATACCAACAGAGCCTCAATGAACTCCTTTCAATTTTTCCTGGCTATTGTAGTCTTTATACGGATGGGTCCAAGTCTGAGGATGGGAGGGTGGCTGCGGCTGCAGTGTCCTCTCGCCATCCTAAACACCCATTTAAGCTCCGTCTCCCTGACCATTCCTCTGTATTTAGTGCAGAACTGCAGGCAATTCTGCTGGCACTCAAGCATGCCTATCATTCTCGGGAAAGGAACTTCCTGATTCAGTCTGACTCTCTTTCTGCCCTGCAGGCCCTTCAGGGCGCGGGAACAGACCATCCACTGCTGGTGCAGATTAGAGAGCTCTACGCAGACTTGATGAAGGAATATTATGACATCATTTTTATTTGGGTCCCAGGCCATGTGGGCATCGAAGGCAACAGACTCGCAGATTCTGCTGCCAACAGTGCCCGCAGTGACCCTGTCCCTGACACACAGACTGTCTATAGTGATTTTAAACCTGTGATTAGTGCGTACATAGCCCGCGAGTGGCAGTCCGAGTGGGACAAAGAGGAAGGGAACAAGCTACATGAAGCTCTTCCTAAGTTGTCTGACAGTCTACCTTTCCGCTGCGGCAGCCGCCGTGAGGAGACTGTCCTTGCTCGGCTCCACATCGGGCACACGTATGTTACGCACTCTTACTTACTTAAACAGGATGAGCGTCCATGGTGTTTTGCCTGTGATGAGCAGTTTTCTGTTCGACACTTTTTGCTGTATTGTGCTGACCTAATTGACACCAGATATAAACACTTCACAGCAGACTCCTTGAAGGTTTTGTTCCGGGATGTTCCCTCGGACAAAATCTTCAATTTTTTGAGAGAATGCAATATTTTTAACAAGATCTGAGCATTCATAGACTATTTGAATTTTTTTATTTGCCCTTTTTGAGAGTCTGTAGACGTTTCTTTTAAAGACGTGCGACATTTTAGCCTGAGATTTTTAATCTATATTTACATCTTGTCTTAAGACCTTGCTTTTAGTCTGGCTGACCAGATTTTTACCCACCCCCACCCGGGTCTGCCCTGGGGGACTTGGGTGGGGTTAGGTACTTTTTAGTTCCCAGGGTCACCCTGGTCAGCCCCACAGGGTGAGTTTTCCTCTCTATTCTGGGGCATGTGTTTCTGTCTACCCGAGATCCATTCACCTGTATTTGCCTTTTTAAAACTCTCCCTACTGTCTGCACTGCCTGTAGCTCTTGATATTGGATGTGTGTTGCTAAATGGTAGCGCAGGGTCTTATGGCATGGAGATCAGTACGGATAAAAGCAAAGTGATGATCAACACCACAAGCGACAGCAGCAGCAACATTCACGTGAACGGCCAGAAGCTAGAAGAGGTCAATAGCTTCAAGTACTTGGGAGCCACCCTGTCCAAAGACGGTAGTTGCATAGCAGAGATCCGTATCAGGATAGGTACAGCAACATCCGCAATGGCCAGGCTGGATAGGATATGGCGAAGTAACTCCATCAGCTTCACCATCAAGTACAGGCTTTACAAGTCCCTCGTAGTGTCTATTCTACTCTACGGCTGTGAGACTTGGACACTGCTTGCAGACTCAGAAAAGAAAATCCAGGCCTTTGAGAACAAGTGCCTGAGGAAGTTGCTCCGCATCTCGTACCGCGAGCACAAGACCAACGAATATGTACGGAGCATCGTCACTTCCCTGGTGGGCCCACATGAACCCCTTCTGGCAACCGTGAAACGGCGCAAGCTTGCTTGGTTTGGCCACGTGACCCGACACAACACATTGTCCAAGACTATCCTCCAAGGCACTCTCGAAGGAAGTCGTCGGCGAGGTCGTCAGAGAAAGAGTTGGGTCGCAAACATAAAAGAATGGACCGAACTCGAGATGCCAGACTTGCTTGCCACCGCCCAAAATAGAACTCAGTGGAGAGCACTGTCTGTTGCTGCTGCCTTTCAGTCCCCCCAACGCCCAGTTCGGGCAAGGGACTGATGATGATGATGATGATGCTAAATGGTCTTAGCTTTATTTAGGCCCCATGTTTTAGGTTTATTTAACGTATTTGACCGGCTGGCGACATACATTCAATGTTCTGTTTAGTTGTTTTTTTTTCACAAGCAGTGCAGGCACGTCCTGAGAAAGCCTTGTTGCTGTCGGGACGTTAAGCAATGTACAATCAATCAATCAATCAGATTTTTACCCATCCCGCCGTGAGATGGCCTTAGTCGCCTGCTCGGCGTTAAACCCAAATAACTAACTGTTCTCTCCCAGAGTCTGATGTTGCTGATCTTCTCTGGCCAGTGGATTTTCAAAATTCTTCTAAGGCAACTGTTTATGAAGATCTGTACTCTGTTGACAGTGATTTTTGTCAATCTCCAAGTCTCTGTTCCATATAGGAGAACTGCTTTTACGTTGGAGTTGAAAATCCGGACTTTGGTGTTTTGTGACAGCTCTCTGGAACTCCACACTTTTTTCAACTGGAGAAAGGCTGCTCTGGCTTTACCGATTCGTGCTCTGACATCTGCATCAGTGCCGCCTTTTTTGTCTATGATGCTCCCGAGATAGGTGAAGGACTCCACCTCCTCCAAAGGTGTGCCAGCAAGCAAGACTGGTTCTTCCCTGGTTGCGTTCAGCCTCATTGTCTTTGTTTTCTGTTTGTGGATGGTGAGGCCCACTTGGGACGAGATGTCAGCAAGCCTCGTGGTCTTGTCCTGCATTTTTTTATGCGTGTGGGACAGTAATGCCAAGTCATCTGCAAAATCGAGGTCGTCAAGCTGTGTCCACAGTGTCCACTGTATTCCGCTTCTTCTCTGCTCTGTGGTCCTCTTCATGACCCAGTCTATGGCCAGTAGGAAGAGGAACGGAGACAGCAGACACCCCTGCCTGACACCGGTTCTGACCTGGAGCTCCCTGGTGAACTGCCCTTCGTGGATCACGCGACATGTCATGCCATCGTAGCTGCTCTTGATCAGGCGGACGAGCTTTGTGGGTACACCGTAGTGTCGTAGGAGTTTCCACAGAGTCTCTCGGTCCACGCTGTCAAATGCTTTCTCGTAATCCACAAAGTTGACGTACAGCGGGGAGCTCCACTCCAGAGACTGTTCCACGATGATGCGGAGAGTGGCGATCTGGTCTGTACATGATCGGTTTTTCCTGAATCCTGCTTGCTGGTCTCTCAGCTGGGTGTCAATGGAGCTCTTCATTCTCCAGGATGATCGTGTTGAAGACCTTTCCTGGTACTGACAGCAACGTGATTCCTCTATAGTTGGAACACTTGCTGAGGTCACCTTTCTTGGGAAGCTTGATTAGGTACCCCTCCTTCCAGTCAGCCGGCATCACCTCCTCTTCCCAGATCTTTCCAAACAGTGGGTACAGCATCTCTACTGATCACATTTGTAAATATGTTTTTCAGATAGGTCTCATTTTTCTAATTCCAATGATATCAAGTTGAAAATAATCGGACAATTAGAACAAAAGTTATCAATTATTATTATTAATTTTTTGCACGCCTTTTTGGTGACGTTGAAAATTGAATGATTTGGCATTTTTGGAATTTCACAGAACCAACCTTATAGTGATAATGATACTAAATTCAACTCTTTTTAGTAATCTTTGACAGCCTAGTCTTTTTTGAGGCTCTTGAACAAAGACATCTTGCTGAAAATGATCCTCAAACTTAGGAAAATCACTGATTTTGATGGCTGAAAATTAACAAACACAAGAAAAATCATATCTTGGGTTGTAACTCTTCTGCATGCAAGTGCCTATGCCAGGAGACTCTTGAAAATATCCCCAAACGGAATCAACTGCATAATTTTGAATGGGTGACATTTAAAAGAAAATGTTTAAAAATATTTAGACAAGTTTTTAGAAAGAGCAATTATTTTTTCTAAAGTGTTAAATCAATAAAGATATAAAATAAACATTTGTGGAGCTGTAAAATGTGTAAGGAAATAAAGAGAAAAAAATCTAAAGTTGCATGAACTGCTGTTTTACGTACTGTGAATCTTGTTGATGATCACAAGCTTCCTCCTCAGACGATGATGATCACTAAAATATAAACGATCCCCAAGTCATGCCAGTCCAAATCTTAAGTCAGATTCATCCCCTCTTCTATCCACTTTCACCAAGTCTTGCTCTGTAAATCCTTCAAAATCTTTATCGTCGCTGCTCTCCCCCACCAATGATCACCACAGTTTGAGGCCAGCCATACTTACTGACGCTCGATTCGCATCTGAAACTTTAAAAATTTGTTGCTCCGCATGGAATCGTCCAAAATGCACATGGCGTGCTTTGATAGGAAGTGGAAAGAATTGCGAAAATGAGGCTTGTGGTCTCGCGAGATTTCTATTACCATGGTAAACATGGCAGCCTCCATAGTATACATGGGGTTCAGCGGGCATTACCAGGCGTTCTATGCACAAACGCTGTGTGTTTTCAGCGGGCGCTGGCGGGCGCTCTATGTAGAAGGGGGTTAAGATAGAAACATCATTTAAACATCAAAATGATCAGGATAATGAGATCTGTATAATGGAACAGGATAAACTACAAACAAAGAGGGGAAAAAAAAAAAAAAAATTGTCATCACCCCCCCCCCCCCACCCCCCCACCCCCAAGAAAAATAAGGAAAAAAACCCCGCTACTTGGAACCGAATATAAAAATTGACAAACGACACAAAATTGATCACCAGCAATTTCAACTATTTAAATTGTTGGATTATAATTTTAACACTTGCGTGAAATTTGCTTGTCTATAGAAATCACGGACAAAAAACTACACTCTGATCTCAAAAAGAAAGTACTTCCTCACACTGTAGTACTAGTAGGAGACGGAAAGAAAACAAGCAGGTCACGTGACTTCACAAAAATAACTTTATCTCAAAGTCTACGACCGCCAGAAGAAAATGACTTAAATATAAACGTACCTTAAACATCTTTTGTAAAAGTAATAATGTTTAATTCATACTTTCTTGTGAAAGAGAAAATTATATTCGGTATTTCCGACGATAACCCAACACGCTTTTTATCTCGCAAGACAGCAATGTACAGATCAATCAAAAAATGATATTACATATCGATATTTTCATCTGACAATATATATTTGGCGAAGCACATGGTACAACTGCAGCCTCTCTATCGTTTGTGCACACCATTCTCTGAACAGCCTACCCGGCACCGGCCTCCACGTGGCGTAGGTGGGTAGTCCGCTCAGTCCCTGACTGAGTGGGCTAGCGGACGGGTGCCATCTTTGTCCAGGATTAGGACTTGATGTCAGCAGATATGTTGTTCAGCCTTTTCACTGGTCCGTTTTTAAGGAGCTGTGCTAACCTAGGTCGTACCATGTTGGATTGGTCCTTAAAAATACTCGTGACTTTTTGGTCCTTTGGATCCCAAGTGTTTGCCGTGCTTGGAGACCCGTGTCGGGGGAGAAGAGGATCCTGGTGGCTGAGGTTCCCTTTGGGCTGCGGCTCACTGGTGCCAACACTCCACTTCGGCCTTGACTTCTACCTAAACGGGAGGCTAGTCGTACCGGCCTAGTCAATCGGCTCTTGTCACGTTGAGCCCTATCCCACTGTTGACATGCGGGTTGCTATACGGAGCACCATGCTATAGCTTCTGCTGCTGATTAGGTGCTTTACGCCAGTATTCCCCTGCATTCAACGGTGTGATAGAAGGCGGTGGCTCAAACGGTTCAATCGGGCTTACCCCCTTGAGTATATCTTTCGGGCAGTCTCCATTGTGCGTCGGCTGGAGACCCGCCGACAGTTGCACTTTCCCTTGTTGGGCTCGGTGGCGGGCGGGGACCCCCGGGGGATGAACATCTCTACTAATATAATATGGATAAAACCAAAAAACCAAAACTAGCACAGAAACGGCGCATAGACACCGACATTGCACATGACAGTGATTCAGACTGTGAGGAAGCGACGCCTCAGGCGTCGGCCGTATGGCCTCGCTTCCTCATTGTCCATAGCAAGGTGAAGGAGAAACCAGTTACCAAGCTGCATCCTTTTCTGGTGGGGGAGACCCTCAGGAGCCGTGTTGGCAGGCCTGACGCCCAGCGCCTCAGGTCTGGTGACTTGCTGGTGGAGTGCCGTACTCGGGCACACTCCAGCGGGCTACTGGGGCTCTCTTCCATCGGAGACACTCCTGTGGAAGTCACACCCCACAAAACTATGAATTCGTCAAGAGGCGTAATCAAAGATCAAGCTTTGGCAGAACTGTCAGAAGATGAACTTGTAAGGAACCTTAAGTCTCAGGGGGTGACTTGCGTCAGGCGCTTCGCTTCCAAGCGAGGTGGTGGGGAGATCCGTCTCCCTACCATCATCCTGACGTTTGGCACCCCCACCCCTCCTACTACCATCTGGGGAGGTTACTACTCCCTGAGAGTGAAAAAGTACGTCCCTCTTCCACTCCGGTGCTTTAAGTGCCAAAAGTATGGCCATGGGCAGAAGACATGCCGTCAGGCAGAGGCTTCATGCGCCCGTTGCACTAGGCCCGGACACTCTGCTGAGTCCTGCACAGCCACCCCCCTGTGTGTGAATTGCCAGGGGGCGCATATGGCTTCGGATAAGAAATGCCCTCGTTGGATATCCATCCGAGTGCAAGATTCAGCAGGTGCGTGTGGAGAAGGGGCTGTCCTTTCTGGATGCCAAAAAACTGGTTGAAGGCCCTGGTGCAGCTGCGGCTGCCCCAACCTCTAACACCTCAGTGTATACTTTTAGTGCAGCGGTGGCAGGCAAGCGCCCCACCAAAGACTTTTCATGTCAGACCCCAACTTCTTGGTTGGGGGCGGAGCCTCGGCTCATCTCGCCCCTGGAGAGTAACCCTCCTCCGGTGGTGACAAGGAGCCAGGGAACGCAGAAGGCGGACACTGCCGGTCCGGTTGTGCCGCCTTCTGTTGCCCCTAAGCCTCAGCCCCCACCCAAACCTGTTAGTCAGTCAACTCCAAAGGCTTCTGGCTCTGGTCAGCCTTCTAAGGCCGCTAACTCTAGCGGCAGGAACGCTGCCCAGGACCAGAAGTCTAAGAAATCTATGGGACCGCTGTGCGCACGGGCCCAGAAGGGGAACACAGATGTGCCCCTTCAAAACAAATATGCTGCACTGGAGGAGCGGATGGAGGGAGTGGAAGTTGTTGTTGCTGATGCTGCGGCAGCTCCACCCCCTTCCTCTCCGAAGAACCAGAGGAGGCCCGGGAGCCGGCCCCCCTCTGTTTCTTCAACTCCTTCCAAGGTAAAGGAAAAAGGGGGGAAAAACTCCTTACCCCCAGATCAGACTTAATCATGGACTCTTTGCTTCAGTGGAATTGTCGTGGTTTTCGAGCTAACTTTGAGGAATTACGTCTTTTAGTCAAGTTCTATAACCCCTCAGTCATATCTCTTCAGGAGACTTACCTGAAGACTTCTGACCCTGTGTCTTTTAATGGTTTTAATGTTATACATAAAGGCTCTGATTCGGAGAGGCGCTCGGGTGGAGCGGCTCTTCTCATTAGTAGCCAAATTTTATGTAGCCCCGTTAGCATCGACACCTGTCTTCAGGCTGTCGCTGCTCGGGTTACCTTAAAAAAGACCATAACCATATGCAGTATTTACCTGCCACCATCACTGCGGGTCTGTAGCAATGATATTTTTCACTTAGTAGATCAACTGCCCCCTCCCTTTATTCTCATGGGGGTCCCCACCCGGGTCTGCCCTGGGGGACTTGGGTGGGGTTAGGTATTTTTTAGTTCCCAGGGTCACCCTGGTCAGCCCCACAGGGTGGGTTTTTCTCTCTATTCTGGGGCATGTGTTTCTGTCTACCCTTTGTCCATTCACCTGTATTTGCCTTTTTAAAACTCTCCCTACTGTCTGCACTGCCTGTAGCTCTTGATATTGGATGTGTGTTGCTAAATGGTCTTAGCTTTATTTAGGCCCCATGTGTTAGGTTTATTTAATGTATTTGACCGGCTGGCGACATACATTCAATGTTTTTGTTTTTTTTTTTTTTTTTTTTTTTTTTTTTTTTTTTTCACAAGCAGTGCAGGCACGTCCTGAGAAAGCCTTGTTGCTGTCGGGACGTTAAGCAATGTACAATCAATCAATCAATCTCCCTACTGTCTGCACTGCCTGTAGCTCTTGATATTGGATGTGTGTTGCTAAATGGTCTTAGCTTTATTTAGGCCCCATGTGTTAGGTTTATTTAATGTATTTGACCGGCTGGCGACATACATTCAATGTTCTGTTTATTTTTTTCACAAGCAGTGCAGGCACGTCCTGAGAAAGCCTTGTTGCTGTCGGGACGTTAAGCAATGTACAATCAATTTATTCTCATGGGGGATTTTAACGGTCATGCTCACCTTTGGGGTAGTGACCACTATGATGGCAGAGGTCAGATGTTAGAAGATGTTTTTTCTCAACTTAACCTATGTGTCTTTAACGATGGCTCACCTACATGCTCTAACTCAGGTTCCGGATCTAGTTCTGTTCTAGACCTCACTGTGTGTGATCCTTCTCTCATGCTGGACTTTGACTGGAAGGTTCACGACAACCTGTGTGGTAGTGACCACTTCCCAGTAGTCCTGTCATCGGTCAGCTGTGAGGAGGATTCGCCGGTGGGGCGCTGGAATCTCAAGAAAGCTAACTGGTCTCTGTTTGCCTCTCTCTGTCAGTCTCGTCTTACAGAGGAGGTGGTCATGTCAGCTGAAGAACCTGTTTCTTGTTTTACTTCTATTTTGTTGGAGGTTGCAGGTGAAACCATCCCTAGAACTTCCACATCACTCCCTCGGAAGCCGAGAGTACCATGGTTCAATGAAGAGTGCCGCAAGGCCCAAACAATGCGCAAATCTGCTCAGCGACGTGCATTTTGTAATCCGTCGCAAGCAAATATTTTAACCTTTAAAAGACAGCGGGCGAAAGCCCGTTATATTTTTAAACGTGAACGCCGTGCTTCCTGGAGACGCTTCGTCTCATCTTTATCTTCTAGGACTCCGTCCCAAAAAGTCTGGAAGGCTGTTCGAAGAATTAGGGGCAGGGGTGGCTCGGCTTCTGTCGGCCATCTTAGAGATGGTGCCAGTTTGGTCACAGATAAAAAGGCTGTGGCCAATTTACTTGCCTCCACCATTGCCCATAATTCTTCAGCAGAGCATTATTCACCTTTCTTCCAGAGAGAGAAGGAGAAGCGAGAATCTTGTGCTTGTGATTTTATATCGGATAACTTGGAAGACTATAATGCCCCTTTTACGTTTTCAGAATTGCAGCAAGCCATGCAGAAATGTACTGACTCTGCTGCTGGATTAGATACCATCCATTATCAGCTCATAACACATCTGCCTGAGGATTCACTCCTTGTACTTCTCCAGGCCTTTAACCATATCTGGATAACCGGTCATTTTCCGCCATCTTGGCGCCAGGCTGTGGTTGTGCCAATTCCCAAGCCGGGTAAGGATCCTTCCGACCCGGGCAACTACCGGCCAATAGCTTTGACATCATGTTTATGTAAAACTATGGAACGCTTGGTCAACGCCCGACTGGTGTGGCATCTTGAGTCACAGGGTCTCATCACAGACATCCAGTGCGGTTTCCGGCGCTTCCGTAGTACAACTGACCATCTAGTCCGCTTTGAGTCTTTTATCCGAGATGCTTTTGTCAACAAGCAGCATGTCTATGCAATTTTCTTTGATCTTGAAAAGGCATATGACACTACCTGGAAGCATGGTATAATGTCTGATTTGTCGGACATGGGTTTTAAAGGGCATCTGCCCGTTTTTATTCACAATTTTTTGTCCAACAGGTCGTTCCATGTCCGTGTGGGCTCCACCCTCTCCGACTCCTTTGAACAGGAGATGGGTGTCCCGCAGGGCAGTATTCTATCTCCTGTTTTATTTAGCATTAAAATAAATAACATTGTAAAGGCCGTCAAGGATGATTCTGAATGCTCTTTGTTTGTGGACGACTTTGCTTTGTGTGCACGAGGTCGAGGACTTGCGTCCCTTGAGAGGCGCTTGCAGCTGTGCGTTGATCGCATCCAGGGGTGGGTGTCTCTCAATGGATTCAGATTCTCGCCCTCCAAGACAGTCTGTGTGCATTTTACTAACCAGACGAAATTTTTTCCAGAACCTAGCCTGAGCATTGCTGGAGTGCCAATTAAGGTGGCTGAAGAGGCTAAGTTTTTGGGGGTCATCTTTGACAAAAGATTGACCTTCTGCAACCATGTTAACTACCTTAGAACCTCTTGTCGGAAGGCCCTCGACATTCTTCGTGTCGTTGGTCGTACTGACTGGGGTGCAGACCGCATCGTCTTACTTCGACTGTACCGGGCCCTTGTTCGGTCCAAACTGGATTACGGCTCTGTGGTATATGGCTCGGCTTCCAAATCTGTTCTGCAGCGTCTGAACACAATTCACCATCAAGGTCTGCGCATATGTCTGGGAGCCTTCAGGACATCTCCAGTTCCTAGTCTGTATGCAGAGGCAGGGGAGCCTTCTCTCAGGCTCCGCCGCATCCGCCTCATGCTCAGCTACGTTCTGAAGCTGAAGGCCCATCCAGAAAATCCTGCCTATGATTGTGTTTTTAACCCGTCATTTGCAGAGATTTACGATGCCCATCCGGGAGCTGTCCGTCCACTTTCCTTCCGTGTCCGACCTCATCTGCAGGCGGCCGGGGTGGACCTGGACAAAGTTTCGGAATCTCTGCAACACGTCACTCCACCCTGGCTACTACCAGTTCCTGACATCTTGCTGGACTTGACTGCCCACAAGAAGGATTGTACTCCACCAGCCATATACCAACAGAGCCTCAATGAACTCCTTTCAATTTTTCCTGGCTATTGTCGTCTATATACGGATGGGTCCAAGTCTGAGGATGGAAGAGTGGCTGCGGCTGCAGTGTCCTCTCGCCATCCTAGACGCCCATTTAAGCTCCGTCTCCCTGACCATTCCTCTGTATTTAGTGCAGAACTGCAGGCCATTCTGCTAGCACTCAAGCATGCCTATCAGTCTCGGGAAAGGAACTTCCTGATTCTGTCTGACTCTCTTTCTGCCCTGCAGGCCCTTCAGGGCGCGGGAACAGACCATCCACTGCTGGTGCAGATTAGAGAGCTCTACGCGGACTTGATGAAGGAATATTATGACATCATTTTTATTTGGGTCCCAGGCCATGTGGGCATCGAAGGCAACAGAATCGCAGATTCTGCTGCCAACAGTGCCCGCAGTGACCCTGTCCCTGACACACAGACTGTCTATAGTGATTTTAAACCTGTTATTAGTGCGTACATAGCCCGCGAGTGGCAGTCCGAGTGGGACAAAGAGGAAGGGAACAAGCTTCATGAAGCTCTTCCTAAGTTGTCTTGACAGTCTACCTTTCCGCTGCGGCAGCCGCCGTGAGGAGACTGTCCTTGCTCGGCTCCACATCGGGCACACATATGTTACGCACTCTTACTTACTTAAACAGGATGAGCGTCCATGGTGTTTTGCCTGTGATGAGCAGTTTTCTGTTCGACACTTTTTGCTGTATTGTGCTGACCTAATTGACACCAGATATAAACACTTCACAGCAGACTCCTTGAAGGTTTTGTTCCGGGATGTTCCCCCGGACAAAATCTTCAATTTTTTGAGAGAATGCAATATTTTTAACAAGATCTGAGCATTCATAGACTATGTGAATTTTTTTATTTGCCCTTTTTGAGAGTCTGTAGACGTTTCTTTTCCAGACATGTGCGACATTTTAGCCTGAGATTTTTAATCTATATTTACATCTTGTCTTAAGACCTTGCTTTTAGTCTGGCTGACCAGATTTTTACCCATCCCGCCGTGAGATGGCCTTAGTCGCCTGCTCGGCGTTAAACCCAAATAACTAACTAACTAACTAACATTCTCTGAACACGCGTTAGGTTGTACTCAGAGGCAGCGTGTGCGCTCTTTTGCTTCGCATGCGGAGTCGAAGTAATGAATATATACGAAACTTTTCAATAATATAGAAAAATGATTGACAATTTTAGGCATATATTTTTCGCTTGTGTCTGTTTTGTAGAATAGTGAGAATATTACGTTGAAACTTTCAACTTGAAATTTGATTACGTTCCTGTAATTGTATGCAAAAATAAATTATACGAAAATGAAGGGCTAGCTCTACTCTACCTGGCTAGCTATTTTTAGCCTGTGTTGCTTCGACGCGAGGCGATTGAAAAGCCGATGTGTGCTGTGAACAACGTACGCGCACTGTGTCGCCACGGCAAGTCATGAACGATAGATACGCCAGTAAAACACACATAAAGTACTAAACATGTAAAAATAAGCACAGGAACACACATGAACACAAAGAGTAGACACCATACTACAACCCAGAATACATTTTATTGATATGTGCAGCATATTTTGGTTGACATCAGTGATGGAAAATGGGTGAAATTTAGGTCATGCTTAGTCATGCTAAGAAGGCTTGGAGTACCTACTTGTATGGGAATAATTGTGAAATTTTATGTCATTTACACATAAATGCACTCGCAATCAAATTTCCCATGCTTTACGCCCCACCCGGGTCTGCCCTGAGGGACTTGGGTGGGGTTAACTACTTTTTAGTTTCCAGGGTCACCCTGGTCAGCCCCCACAGGGTAGGTTTTCCCCTCTATTCTGGGGCATGTGTTTCTGTCTACCTTTGGTCCATTCACCTGTATTTTCCTTTTTAAACTCTCCCTACTGTCTGCGCTGTCTGTAGCTCTTGATATTGAATGTGTGTTGCTAAATGGTCTTAGCATAGCTGCCAACCCTCCCGTATCAGGAATTTCCTGATTTTTTTTCAATTCCCGATTTCTCTTGTTTTTTTGTACATTTCTCCCCTTTTTATATTTTCAAGCTTTGTTTTAAAATTCGAGGCATTTTGGTGTACCGCGTGGTGTCATGCACCTGTAGTTGAGAGCCTGCCGCTGTACTGTAGCGCTAAGCTTTCGGGGACACACAGCCAGTCTTGATTACGCATGCGCATCAAATTTCCGTCCATTCTGTGTTTGTTCCGGTTGCTTCGAATTTGTCCTGGTCTGGAGCACATGCTCAACGATTTTCACAACTGGTATTTTCGATTTTCAACAAAATCGTGCCTCCAAAGAAGCAGAAGTGGTTGTTTATATATATTATTATTATATTCTTTTATATATTATATCATATGTTTATTTTCTTTTAATCTATATTTACATCTTGTCTTAAGACCTTGCTTTTAGTCTGGCTGACCAGATTTTTACCTATCCCGCCGTGAGATGGCCTTAAGTCGCCTGCTCGGCGTTAAACCCAATTAACTAACCGTGGGCTTTGAGTCTTTTATCCGAGATGCTTTTGTCAACAAGCAGCATGTCTATGCAATTTTCTTTGATCTTGAAAAGGCATATGACACTACCTGGAAGCATGGTATAATGTCTGATTTGTCGGACATGGGTTTTAAAGGGCATCTGCCCGTTTTTATTCACAATTTTTTGTCCAACAGGTCGTTCCATGTCCGTGTGGGCTCCACCCTCTCCGACTCCTTTGAACAGGAGATGGGTGTCCCGCAGGGCAGTATTCTATCTCCTGTTTTATTTAGCATTAAAATAAATAACATTGTAAAGGCCGTCAAGGATGATTCTGAATGCTCTTTGTTTGTGGACGACTTTGCTTTGTGTGCACGAGGTCGAGGACTTGCGTCCCTTGAGAGGCGCTTGCAGCTGTGCGTTGATCGCATCCAGGGGTGGGTGTCTCTCAATGGATTCAGATTCTCGCCCTCCAAGACAGTCTGTGTGCATTTTACTAACCAGACGAAATTTTTTCCAGAACCTAGCCTGAGCATTGCTGGAGTGCCAATTAAGGTGGCTGAAGAGGCTAAGTTTTTGGGGGTCATCTTTGACAAAAGATTGACCTTCTGCAACCATGTTAACTACCTTAGAACCTCTTGTCGGAAGGCCCTCGACATTCTTCGTGTCGTTGGTCGTACTGACTGGGGTGCAGACCGCATCGTCTTACTTCGACTGTACCGGGCCCTTGTTCGGTCCAAACTGGATTACGGCTCTGTGGTATATGGCTCGGCTTCCAAGTCTGTTCTGCAGCGTCTGAACACAATTCACCATCAAGGTCTGCGCATATGTCTGGGAGCCTTCAGGACATCTCCAGTTCCTAGTCTGTATGCAGAGGCAGGGGAGCCTTCTCTCAGGCTCCGCCGCATCCGCCTCATGCTCAGCTACGTTCTGAAGCTGAAGGCCCATCCAGAAAATCCTGCCTATGATTGTGTTTTTAACCCGTTGTTTGCAGAGATTTACGATGCCCATCCGGGAGCTGTCCGTCCACTTTCCTTCCGTGTCCGACCTCATCTGCAGGTGACCCCACCCGGGTCTGCCCTGGGGGACTTGGGTGGGGTTAGGTACTTTTTAGTTCCCAGGGTCACCCTGGTCAGCCCCACAGGGTGAGTTTTTCTCTCTATTCTGGGGCATGTGTTTCTGTCTACCCGAGGTCCATTCACCTCTATTTGCCTTTTTAAAACTCTCCCTACTGTCTGCGCTGCCTGTAGCTCTTGATATTGGATGTGTGTTGCTAAATGGTCTTAGCTCTATTTAGGCCCCATGTGTTAGGTTTATTTAATGTATTTGACCGGCTGGCGACATACATTCAATGTTCTGTTTAGTTTTTTTCACAAGCAGTGCAGGCACGTCCTGAGAAAGCCTTGTTGCCGTCGGGACGTTAAGCAATGTACAATCAATCAATCAATCAATCATCTGCAGGCGGCCGGAGTGGACCTGGACAAAGTTTCGGAATCTCTGCAACACGTCACTCCACCCTGGCTACTACCAGTTCCTGACATCTTGCTGGACTTGACTGCCCACAAGAAGGATTGTACTCCACCAGCCATATACCAACAGAGCCTCAATGAACTCCTTTCAATTTTTCCTGGCTATTGTCGTCTTTATACGGATGGGTCCAAGTCTGAGGATGGAAGAGTGGCTGCGGCTGCAGTGTCCTCTCGCCATCCTAGACGCCCATTTAAGCTCCGTCTCCCTGACCATTCCTCTGTATTTAGTGCAGGCCATTCTGCTAGCACTCAAGCATGCCTATCAGTCTCGGGAAAGGAACTTCCTGATTCTGTCTGACTCTCTTTCTGCCCTGCAGGCCCTTCAGGGCGCGGGAACAGACCATCCACTGCTGGTGCAGATTAGAGAGCTCTACGCGGACTTGATGAAGGAATATTATGACATCATTTTTATTTGGGTCCCAGGCCATGTGGGCATCGAAGGCAACAGAATCGCAGATTCTGCTGCCAACAGTGCCCGCAGTGACCCTGTCCCTGACACACAGACTGTCTATAGTGATTTTAAACCTGTTATTAGTGCGTACATAGCCCGCGAGTGGCAGTCCGAGTGGGACAAAGAGGAAGGGAACAAGCTTCATGAAGCTCTTCCTAAGTTGTCTGACAGTCTACCTTTCCGCTGCGGCAGCCGCCGTAAGGAGACTGTCCTTGCTCGGCTCCACATCGGGCACTTACTTACTTAAACAGGATGAGCGTCCATGGTGTTTTGCCTGTGATGAGCAGTTTTCTGTTCGACACTTTTTGCTGTATTGTGCTGACCTAATTGACACCAGATATAAACACTTCACAGCAGACTCCTTGAAGGTTTTGTTCCGGGATGTTCCCCCGGACAAAATCTTCAATTTTTTGAGAGAATGCAATATTTTTAACAAGATCTGAGCATTCATAGACTATGTGAATTTTTTTATTTGCCCTTTTTGAGAGTCTGTAGACGTTTCTTTTCCAGACATGTGCGACATTTTAGCCTGAGATTTTTAATCTATATTTACATCTTGTCTTAAGACCTTGCTTTTAGTCTGGCTGACCAGATTTTTACCCATCCCGCCGTGAGATGGCCTTAGTCGCCTGCTCGGCGTTAAACCCAAATAACTAACTTCATGTGTGAAGTGTGTCTCGGCAACTCTGGATTTTTGTTGCCTGAGGGTTGGCAGCTATGTCTTTGGTTTATTTAGCGTATTAGACCGGCTGGCGACATACATTCAATATTCTGTTTAGTTTTTTTTTTCACAAGCAGTGCAGCATGTCCTGAGAAAGTCTTGTTGCTGTCGGAACATTAAGCAATGTACAACCAACCAACCATTCCCATGTTTTACAGTCGAGGCTAGAGTCACCTGTTGAGCCTTGTGCTTTGTCAGGTGCTATTTGTCTCGAATATCAACACATCAGCTCTATGCACTAGCACTGATTCGCGTGAAGTGTTCAGTTACCTAACGCTGATACATGTGACTCATGTGACTGTCCATTTAATTAAATAATCAATGATTACAAAGTTTGTTTTAGTGTATACTGCATCACCCCTATTCCTATGTCTGTTTTTATGGTATCGACTTTCTTTCAATGAGGTAGTCATCCAGGTTTAAATCCATGGCTTTGTTCTTGTTGATTCAAAGGAGTCAAAAGAGAAGAAAGGAGGAAAAGAGGAGGAAGGCAGTGACAAAGAGTTTGCCGGCAGTGAAGAAGAAGCTATGGATGAAGAAGACACCATTGCTGAACAAGAGAAACATGAAAAGCGCAACTATAAGGATGAGCTTCAAGATCTGCAGGCAGAAGGTAGGGCCCTGACAAAATACAAAAGGGTGTGGATTGACCATGACGGTCAAGGTTGTTGCCAGAACAGCTTGGCGTTTATAGTGCCTAGCTGTTCAGGCACCACCTTTGAAATATCATAGGTCAGTTTCTTACCGATGTTTAATCTTCACAGGACCACTGCCAAATTTGTTTAAGTGTGACCTTAATGTTAAAGTATATTTCTAGTTGCTTGATAACCAACTTTGTCTTTGGAACATATATATATATGCAAAAAGCATAGATTCTCTAAAGCATGAGTCTGCAGGGGCTTATGAGGGTCCAGTTCACTTGCAGATGGGTTGCATTTTCTGGTCTGGATGTTTGTCTTTTCTCTTTTGCTGTCATAGAGCGTTATATGACTGTGATAGCTGTCACATCAACAAATACAATGAAGGTCATAGTGTTACATGTATATTTTGCTGATTTTTGAAACCCCTTTGTGCATACAACCATGGTACCGGCTACAGTACCAGTGGCTACATGCACAAGTGGGTGAATCGTTTATCCTTGCATGGCCATATCACCAAGGCAGCAGAGTTTGACCATGTCAGCTGCATGGAACCATGGCCAGATAACAACTCTCAGCCAGCTGGCAGAATTGTCAGAGTAACTCGCGTGCTCTGCTAATGTAAAGAAGCTTGGTACACATGTTATGCATGCTGTGTGTGTGTGTGTGTATGTATGTATGTGTGTGTGTATATATATATATGAGCCTGTGACAAAAGGTCGTGTTGTGAAAGCGGTTTAATAAATTGTTTTGGATTACAGAATAATTTGCACTTTTTGTAATGTTTTTGTATAGGCTACAAGGAAATGTGCATGAAAAGATAACTCCGTGAACGATTTTTCATAAAAAAGCCATGTATGTGAGAAAAACTGACAATGTTACCCTGACATCCTCAATCGGTCATAATTTAAAAGATGGAAGAAATGTGTAAATTAAAACTATTAAAAATAATAAAACCTCCACAATTGAAAGAAAAAATAATAGAAAAGGCAAAGTGAATGAAATATCAAAAAGCAGAATTTGAACATGATCATGTCGGGTGTAAAAACCATCACGCAAATCTGGTTTATTTTTGTTATGGTGGTGTTATGATTTGCTTTGATGGTTTAAGATATGTTTGTTTCTAAATCATTTGGACTACATTTCATAATGAAACACATTTTGTATTACTTAACATTGTTAAGTAATTAATACAAAATGTTGATATTGAAAAACATCGTGATGGTTGTGACACGAGACACTGTTGTCAACAGTGTTGACATACATAATGAAGCAATGTGCACATTTTAGACAGAAAGACAAATTATTCTTGTTATCAGCATATTTATTAATTATTATCTACTCAAGCAAAACAGTAAAAAAAAGTATCAAATTCAACACTGGTGAGAAATGATAGTTAAGTTGATACTTTATGCATGTGACGGTTGTACCACTTTTGAGCATGACATTACCACTTTATGTGACGGTCGTATTATTGAAAGATCTTTGACATTTTACGAAAACTTACCTCGTTTTTCCGCTGGCATGCTTTTGTCTGCAGTAGTCGCCGTTAGTCTTTTCCGTTACGGTCACGTGATCCATAAAATGTCGGAACGGGTTTGAAAACGTAAAGTAATAAATAGAAAAACGATTGTGAACGGTCGTTACTTTTTGACATTTTTTTTAAAAAGTGAGATATTCTGCCATTTGTTCCTTTCAGAATTTCAATTTATCTTTTGAACAAAATATATTTGTATTTGCCATAAATGTTTCAGCTTCGGTAATCCCAAACATGGGATTGGAACTTCACTAGAGCATTGTTTTGTCGTCTGCAAAGAGTAGTATGATTTTGACATTTGATGTAACGACCGTCCGTGCAAAAAATTAGGTTATAATGCAATAATTTCAGAAAAGGTTAAGGATAAATTGTTAAGCCTTTTACAGTGCTTTAACATCGATAAGTCAAACTCCAAAGTTTTATCCAGCTGTTATTGAATTTAAATGAGAAAAATAGACACTGATGTGAGCAACTAGAACTGACAGCTTTCCGGAAAGCAAAATAATCCCAATTACTCTTACTTTTTAATTTTTTTTCTCTATTAATTCTACAATTAAAAGCATCAGTTTATTTTATGTATCTCTCTTACATACATCCATTCAATATCACAAATTAAAACGAACACATACTTTCAAATACAAATTTATTTTCATTTTGTATATATATATATGGTCAAGAGTATGACTGGGTGTCTAGTGGTAAAATCTACACCCTCCCTCACAAAACCTGCTACAAAATTATCAGAAGTGGTCAGATCAAACTAAGGCATACATCATGTTGTAGGGAAATGGATAAAGTTTCCAGTGATACATGATTTTTGGGTGACCACAGAAGAATTTGGGACATTATCACAGTTTGACCAAATCTGAATTTGAGAACAAAACGTGAGACATTTTACACATGCTCCATGGAACTCAGATTTTCAAAGGCATGCTGCACTATGAAAAATCACTGTTACTGTCACAAGATGTTTGCAGTGTTGGCCTAAATTACCATTGAGTTGGTGATTTTCTAGAGTGAGTTGCTTTTGCATAATTCACCATAATATAAGAGCCTGCTTGAACATAACACGTGCTGTAAATTTTGTCAGCAGAAATCATACTACTATAACACATTTT
Source organism: Semisulcospira habei (assembly GCA_036245525.1). Classification (NCBI taxonomy): domain Eukaryota; kingdom Metazoa; phylum Mollusca; class Gastropoda; family Semisulcospiridae; genus Semisulcospira; species Semisulcospira habei. The sequence continues at coordinate 119,865,931 of BTPG01000007.1, read as the reverse complement.
GACAAATGGTCAATTATTAAAACTTATGTGTTATTTTGTAAATGTTGAGTTATGTTCAAACAGTTTAGGCACTTATTTATCTCTACTAATCTGTTGTTTTTGCTGAAGACAACTGGTGTAGTGATTTATATCAAGGTTTTGAAGAGGATGCATGGGTGATAGATGAAAGAAACCCTTTACAAAGTTTACAGTATGCGTCCAAATTTTGGGTGTAAATTGTTATGTTCAAGCAGTCCAGCAAACTTTATAGATATATTATTTTCTTTTCACTTATTCTGCAATAAATCTATAGTAGCACTATACTTATTTAGACAATACCTTGGTAGGCCCAAAAATACCTAGTTTTGTTCAGTTGACATAATTTTATTGTATTTTTTTCTGCGTGCTGGTGTGTAAATGTTATGTTCAAACCAGTATGCACATTATTTTTGTTGAAGGATAAATTTTGTTGCAAATCATATAGTAGATGATGCCAACACATAAAAATAGTTATGCACGTGCTGGTACACAACACATTTGAAACTCTTCAATTTTTCCTCATGAACATAACTTGACACAACTTGTGGGATGTAAAGTTACGTTCAAACATTTATCTCCTAAAATCACAAGAATCACTTTATATTAAAAACTACCAATAGCTGAAAAGATGCTGTTTACTTTTTTTATAATAATAAAGCATGTGATACCTAGATCAGTACATCACATGCATTGTGTAAAGTTATGAACAAACACCAATTATTATTTTTTTTTTTTACCGTCCTGCAATAAAGTAAGATAACTAGATCTAGAAAATATGAATTTCAATACCTATAAAATTTTACTGACTGCAAAACAAGTTAATGTCGCAGCTATTTCTCATGAACATAACTCTACATCGTGTCATGTTACGTTCATGCAATGATGATTACATTTCCTGTTGTGCATTGAAATTTGTGCATTAACCTTTATGCATGCACTATCTTAATATTTATCATCACAAACAGCTTTTAAATCTGCATTTCATAACTCTGCACCTTTACTTTTGTGCTTTAGAAAATGGTCCTGTGTCGTCATGTTATGTTCAAACATGCCATGTCATTATTTTTTACCTTTCTATTTCACGTTTTTGTCATGAAATCATATTAGTGCAAACGTCATTCTTCTTTTGTACACTACAGACAATCAACAAATTTCTAAATAATTCTACTTGTCAAGTTAAAAGGCAAATGTGTGAATGTGACTGTGTAAAGTTATGTTCATGCATCCTGTTTTTCAGTCTTTTTGCTACTGTTTATGTAATTATGATGGACTAACAAATGAAATTTTACCAGAACAGTATGCACACTGCTTATAGGTGAAAGCAGGCTTGATAATAGTGTCTTCTTTAGAGACTTTTCTTGAATAATCTTAAAGATTTTTCCTTTGTGCAAGTCAGAAGGTGTAAAGTTATGTACAAACACTTGAAAAGTTGCAACAGCCCTTTTTGAAAATCACGTAAACATCACTAGTTTGGTATAATGGCTGTGCTTGTTAGTGGGATGGGTATGCATACTTATTTTTTCCAAAGAGTTTGTGATTTGCCCTTGTGAGACCAAAAATATATTTGGTGAAGGTGTAAAGTTATGTTCAATCTTGTGAATGTAATTGAATTTGTGCCAAAACTCGGCTCAGTTTGTAAAAATTGGCTTATTTTCTATTGGAATAGTTAACAGCAGATAAAAGTCATCTAGTGTAGTCATTTTTAGCTTACAGAAGCTGTATTTGATTGCATGAGATAAAAAAAATAAGAATAGCATTGCAGTGAAGGTGTATTGAAAAACTTTGTCAGTACTCAGAACTATGTAAACATTATTTTTTCAATTGGCTTTTGCACTTAAATTAGAGACTTGTTTCTGTGCATTTAGCATACCATTTTAAAATTAGGTCTCCAAGTAGAAATAAAAATTAGTGGCTTTTGGAAATTATGGTGTAAAGTTATGTTCAAACAGTTTTTATGGCATAAAAGATTGGGGAGAAGTGGGGAGATGATTCTGTATTCAGGTCATGAAGAGGAGAATGCCCCCCATACAGAAGGTGTAGCATTCATGCTGTCACCAGTGGCACAGAGAGCGCTGAATGGCTGGGAACCTCTGGGGCCAAGAATTATCACAGCAGCCTTTTTTAGAATCAGGAAAAAGATTAAACTCAACGTCATCCAGTGTTATGCGCCCACTAATGACAATGACGAGGAAGAGAAACAAGAGTTCTACGACCAACTCCAGAGTGCTGTGGACAAATGCACGGAGCGAGACATCACCATTATCATGGGCGATTTTAATGCCAAAATAGGGGAGGACAACACCGGATATGAAGAGGTGATGGGGAGACAGGGACTAGGGGAGGTGAGTGAGAACGGGGAAAGGTTTGTAGACTTTTGTGCTCTTAACAGACTTGTCATTGGAGGCAGCATCTTCCCACACAGAAGAATACACAAAACAACTTGGGTCTCACTTGACCACCCCCACCCGGGTCTGCCCTGGGGGACTTGGGTGGGGTTAGGTATTTTTTAGTTCCCAGGGTCACCCTGGTCAGCCCCACAGGGTGGGTTTTTCTCTCTATTCTGGGGCATGTACATAGCCCGCGAGTGGCAGTCCGAGTGGGACAAAGAGGAAGGGAACAAGCTTCATGAAGCTCTTCCTAAGTTGTCTGACAGTCTACCTTTCCGCTGCGGCAGCCGCCGTGAGGAGACTGTCCTTGCTCGGCTCCACATCGGGCACACATATGTTACGCACTCTTACTTACTTAAACAGGATGAGCGTCCATGGTGTTTTGCCTGTGATGAGCAGTTTTCTGTTCGACACTTTTTGCTGTATTGTGCTGACCTAATTGACACCAGATATAAACACTTCACAGCAGACTCCTTGAAGGTTTTGTTCCGGGATGTTCCCCCGGACAAAATCTTCAATTTTTTGAGAGAATGCAATATTTTTAACAAGATCTGAGCATTCATAGACTATGTGAATTTTTTATTTGCCCTTTTTGAGAGTCTGTAGACGTTTCTTTTCCAGACATGTGCGACATTTTAACCTGAGATTTTTAATCTATATTTACATCTTGTCTTAAGACCTTGCTTTTAGTCTGGCTGACCAGATTTTTACCCATCCCGCCGTGAGATGGCCTTAGTCGCCTGCTCGGCGTTAAACCCAAATAACTAACTAACTAACTAACTGTCTACCCGTTGTCCATTCACCTCTATTTGCCTTTTTAAAACTCTCCCTACTGTCTGCACTGCCTGTAGCTCTTGATATTGGATGTGTGTTGCTAAATGGTCTTAGCTTTATTTAGGCCCCATGTGTTAGGTTTATTTAACGTGTTTGACCGGCTGGCGACATACATTCAATGTTCTGTTTATTTATTTTTTTCACAAGCAGTGCAGGCACGTCCTGAGAAAGCCTTGTTGCTGTCGGGACGTTAAGCAATGTACAATCAATCAACTCACTTGACCATACTACAGAGAACCAAATCAGGGATCAAAATCTTCCGCTTTTCCAAGGATATCAGCGTTGATTTAAAAAATCCGCTTTAAAAAAAAGGCAATTCCACGTGGAGAAAAAAAAAACGAAAAAATTCTGTAACGGTTGTGGTTCTTAAACAGCGCAGGTCCACAAGTTGTCAGATTCGTTTATCGTTAACTTTAGGTAAGCTTCGTTTTTCCAAGATGGCATCTGGCACACATTGTTGCTCGCGGCCAAACTTTTAATGAAACGGGAGTGAGAAAGAAATGGAGATGGGAGTGGTATGAAAAATCGGTGAAAGTTAAGTCAAACCCTGACTAGTTTGAACGGATAGGAGAGCACATTCTGAAGCTGGAATCGCCCCCGCCAACATTGTGTACCGTGATTTTTCGCGCCTGCCTACCCCCCCCCCCCCCTCTCCCCCCCACCCCTGTTTGAGTTTTTGGCCCCCGAAATCAATGCCTCGCGTGTACTACCCCTCCCTCCCCACAGGTTCCGCTTTTTCCCCCAGCACGTGTTTTGACCCCTGCAAATAGACCATATCTGCATTAGCAAGAAATTTAGAAGATCCCTTCTAGATGTTCGAGTGAGGAGGGGAGCAGATGTCGCATCAGACCACCATCTGCTTACCTTAAGAATAAAGCTCAAGTTAAAGAAAAGCCGCACAGAGACAACAAGATGTAGGCCTCCTGAGAGAGACTGGAGTGAGAGAAGAGTTCAAACTGGTGCTGTCCAACCGGTTTCAAGCGTTACAGGAGCTAGTAAATGAAGAGGAGGCGGTCACCACAGAGCAGCAGTGGAAGGCAGAGAGGTGCTGAACTCAACCTGCAAAGACACTGTAGGGTTCAGGAAACGCTATCACAAGGACTGGCTGTCAGCACAGACCTTGAAGAAGATAGAAGTGAGGAAGCAGAAGAAAGCAGTTGTCAACAACAGTTGCACGAGAGCAGCCAAAGCAAGGGCACAGGAGGAATACTTGGAAGCCAACCGCGAGGTGAAGAGGAGTATCAGGGCAGACAAGAGGGCCTACACAGACAGCCTGGCAGCAGAGGCAGAAAAGGCGTCGGGCAAGTATGGCCATACAGAAAGTCCAGTAAAAGACCAAGAAGGCAAGCCTATTGCAGATAGAGCAGAACAACTCGACAGATGGGCCGAGTATTTTGAAGAGTTACCAGACATCCAGCCAGCAGAGACTGACAGACCCAGCCGGGAAGAGATCAGAAGAGCAGTGGCATTTTTTAAGAACGGCAAAGCAGCAGGGCCAGATGGCATCCCAGCGGAGTCTCTGAAAGCAGACCTAGAGACAACAGTAGAGCTGCTGTATCCACTGTTTGGAAAGATCTGGGAAGAGGAGGTGAAGCCGGCTGACTGGAGGGAGGGGTACCTAATCAAGCTTCCCAAGAAAGGCGACCTCGGCAAGTGTTCCAACTACTGAGGAATCACCTTGCTGTCAGTACCAGGAAAGGTCTTCAACAGGATCATCCTGGAGAGAATGAAGAGCTCCGTCGACCCCCACCTGAGAGACCAGCAAGCACGATTCAGAAAAAAACGTTCATGTACAGACCAGATCGCCTCTCTCCGCATCATCGTGGAACAGTCTCTGGAGTGGAGCTCCCCTCTGCAAGTCAACTTTGTGGATTACAAGAAAGCATTTGACAGCGTGGACCGAGAGACTTTGTGGAAACTCATACGACACTACAGTGTACCCACAAATCTCGTCTTCTGATCAAGAGCAGCTACGATGGCATGACATGTCGCGTGATCCATGAAGGGCAGTTCACCAGGGAGCTCCAGGTCAGAACCGGCATCAGGCAGGGGTGTCTGCTGTCTCCGTTCCTCTTCCTACTGGCCATAGACTGGGTCATGAAGTGGACCACTGAGCAGAGAAGCGGAATACAGTGGACACTGTGGACACAGCTTGACGACCTCGATTTTGCAGATGACTTGGCTTTACTGTCCCACACTCATCAACAAATGCAGGACAAGACAACGAGGCTTGCTGACAATGACATCTCGTCCCAAGTGGGCCTCACCATCCACAAAGAGAACAAAGACGATGAGGCTGAACCCAACCAGGGAAGAACCAGTCTTGCTTGCTAGCGCACACACACACACACACACAACCGTCCCCCCCCCCCCCCCCCCTCAATTGGAGGAGGTAGAGTCCTTCACCTATCTCGGGAGCATCATCGACAAAAAAGGCGGCACTGATGCAGATGTCGGAGCACGAATCGGTAAAGGAAGAGTAGCCTTTCTCCAGTTGAAAAAAGTGTGGAGTTCCAGAGAGCTGTCACAACACACCAAAGTCCGGATTTTCAACTCAAATGTAAAAGCAGTTCTCCTATGTGGAGCAGAGACTTGGAGGTTGACAAAAACCACAGTCAACAAAGTACAGATCTTCATAAACAGTTACTTACTTACTTACGCCTGTCACCCCTACCCGGGAATAGGCCGTCGACGAGAGACCTCCAGCAACTCCTGTCCTGTGCTTCTCCTTCGATTCTACTCCAGGTGGTTCCCAGTCTCTTGATGTCTGCTTGGAGGTCTCGACGCCAGGAGTTTCTCGGCCTACCTCTTTTCCTCTTTCCCTGGGGGTTCCATGACAATGCCTGCCTAGTGATACTGGAAGCTGGCTTTCTCAGACTGTGACCGATCCATCCCCATCTTCTTCGCCCAATTTCATTCTCTGCTGTTATCTGCTCTGTTCTGTCCCAGAGTCTGACGTTGCTGATCTTCTCTGGCCAGTGGATTTTCAAAATTCTTCTAAGGCAACTGTTCATGAAGGTCTGTACTCTGTTGACTGTGGTTTTTGTCAATCTCCATGTCTCTGCTCCATATAGGAGAACTGCTTTTACATTGGAGTTGAAAATCCGGACTTTGGTGTGTTGTGACAGCTCTCTGGAACTCCACACTTTTTTCAACTGGAGAAAGGCTGCTCTGGCTTTACCGATTCGTGCTCTGACATCTGCATCAGTGCCGCCTTTGTTGTCTATGATGCTCCCGAGATAGGTGAAGGACTCCACCTCCTCCAACGGGGTGCTAGCAAGCAAGACTGGTTCTTCCCTGGTTGCGTTCAGCCTCATTGTCTTTGTTTTCTGTTTGTGAATGGTGAGGCCCACTTGGGACGAGATGTCAGCAAGCCTCGTGGTCTTGTCCTGCATTTGTTGATGAGTGTGGGACAGTAATGCCAAGTCGTCTGCAAAATCGAGGTCGTCCAGCTGTGTCCACAGTGTCCACTGTATTCCACTTCGTCTGTGGTCATCTTCATGACCCAGTCTATGGCCAGTAGGAAGAGGAACGGAGACAGCAGACACCCCTGCCTGACACCAGTTCTGACCTGGAGCTCTCTGGTGAACTGCCCTTCGTGGATCACGCGACATGTCATGCCATCATAGCTGCTCTTGATCAGGCGGACGAGCTTTGTGGGTACACCGTAGTGTTGTAGGAGTTTCCACAGAGTCTCTCGGTCCACACTGTCAAATGCTTTCTCATAATCCACAAAGTTGACGTACAGCTGGGAGCTCCACTCCAGAGACTGTTCCACGATGATGCGGAGAGTGGCGATCTGGTCTGTACATGATCGGTTCTTCCTGAATCCTGCTTGCTGGTCTCTCAGCTGGGGGTCAACGGAGCTCTTCATTCTCTCTAGGATGATCCTGTTGAAGACCTTTCCTGGTACTGACAGCAAGGTGATTCCTCTGTAGTTGGAACACTTGCTGAGGTCGCCTTTCTTGGGAAGCTTGATTAGGTACCCCTCCTTCCAGTCAGCTGGCATCACCTCCTCTTCCCAGATCTTTCCAAACAGTGGGTACAGCATCTCAACTGTTGTCTCTAGATCTGCTTTCAGAGACTCCGCTGGGATGCCATCTGGCCCTGCTGCTTTGCCATTCTTCAAAAATGCCACTGCTTTTCTGATCTCTTCCCGGCTGGGTCTGTCACAGCTGATGGGTAGGTCGGTCTCTGCCGGCTGGATGTCGGGAGGGGGGGGGGGGGGGGGGGTCGGGTGGGCTAGGTCTGTTCAGTAACTCTTCAAAAATACTCGGCCCATCTGTCGAGTTGGTCTGCTCTGTCTGCAATAGGCTTGCCTTCTTTGTCTTTTACTGGTCTTTCTGTATGGCCATACTTACCCGACAATCTTCTGGTAATGTCGTAGAGCTGTTTCATGTTGCCGCTGCCTGCTGCCTTTTCTGCCTCTGCTGCCAGGCTGTCTGTGTAGGCCCTCTTGTCTGCCCTGATACTCCTCTTCACCTCGCGGTTGGCTTCCGAGTATTCCCCCTGTGCCCTTACTTTGGCTGCTCTTGTGCGACTGTTGTTGACCGTTGCTTTCTTCTGCTTCCTCGCTTCTATCTTCTTCAAGGTCTGTGCCGACAGCCAGTCCTTGTGGTGGTGTTTCCTGAACCCTACAGTGTCTTTGCAGGTTGAGTTCAGCGCCTCTCTAACTGCCTTCCACTGCTGCTCTGTGGTGACCGCCTCTTCATTTACTAGCTCCTGTAGCTCTTGAAACCGGTTGGACAGCACCAGTTTGAACTCTTCTCTAACTCCAGTTTCTCTCAGGAGGCCTACATTATAGCGCTGTCTTCTTGTTGTCTCTGTGCGGCTTTTCTTTAGCTTGAGCTTCATTCTTAAGGTAAGCAGATGGTGGTCTGAGGCGACATCTGCTCCCCTCCTCACTTGAACATCTTGAAGGGATCTTCTAAATTTCTTGCTAATGCAGATATGGTCTATTTGGTTCTCTGTTGTATGGTCAGGTGAGACCCAAGTTGCTTTGTGTATTCTTCTGTGTGGGAAGATGCTGCCTCCAATGACAAGTCGGTTTAGAGCACAAAAGTCTACAAACCTCTCCCCGTTCTCACTCATCTCCGAGCCTAGTCCCTGTCTCCCCATCACCTCTTCGTATCCGGTGTTGTCCTCCCCTATTTTGGCATTAAAATCGCCCATGACGATGGTGATGTCTCGCTCCGCACATTTGTCCATGGCACTCTGGAGTCGGTCGTAGAACTCTTGTTTCTCTTCCTCGTCACTGTCATTGGTGGGCGCATAACACTGGATGACGTTCAGCTTGAGCTTTTTCTTGGTTCTAAAGGCTGCTGTTATAATTCTTGGCCCAAGAGGTTCCCAGCCCATCAGCGCTCTCTGTGCCACTGGTGACAGCATGAGTGCTGCTCCTTCTGTATGGGGGGCATTCTCCTCTTCATGACCTGAATACAGAATAATCTCCCCACTTAACAGCCTTTTCTGGCCAGACTGCGTCCATCTGGCTTCACTGATGCCTAGCAGGGAAAGGTTGTACTTTTGCATTTCCGCTGCTATCTGGGCGGCCTTGCCGCTCTGGTACATGGTCTTGACGTTCCATGTGCCCATGGTTGTATCCCTGGATAGAGAGAGGCGGCTCGGTCCTGTGGCTTCCGAAGACTTCCGGCTTTCACCACAGGAGGTCATAAGTCTTCTAGTAGAAGAACCTTCCTCCTCCAGGAAAGGAATTACTGTTAGTCTTTTCGTCGGCGTATTTGTAGCTATTTCCTTTTTTGCAGGGTGGGGAAGCTACCCCCACGCCCAACCCCCTTACTAGGAGGACCAGGGGTTTTCTGTCGGGGTCACCTTCCCTTAGACCATGTTGGTTCACAGCACCTTATTTCATTCGGTGCACCCCTCTCACGAGGGACCCCCTATCCACCACCCAGGGGACGCGCCTCAACGCCGTATGGTCCCAGCGCGAGGTCATAAACAGTTGCCTTAGAAGAATCTTGAAAGTCCACTGGCCAGAGAAGATCAGCAACATCAGACTCTGGGAGAGAACAGAGCAGATAACGGCAGAGAACGAAATTGGGTGAAGAAGATGGGGATGGATTGGTCACAGTCTGAGAAAGCCAGTTTCCAGTATCACTAGGCAGGCATTGTCATGGAACCCCCAGGGAAAGAGGAAAAGAGGAAGGCCGAGAAACACCTGGCGTCGAGACCTCCAAGCAGAAATCAAGAGACTGGGAACCACCTGGAGTAAAGTGAAGCAGAAGCACAGGACAGGAGTCGCTGGAGGTCTCGTCAACGGCCTATACCCTGGGAGGGGTGACAGGCGTAAGTAAGTGTGTACGTACGCTCAAAATTCTTTTCCCATATACACGCGCATAAACAGAATAGAAGCGAACACACGAATCGAATTGTGATACTATTGAGATTGACGACACTGATGTCCGCTAGTGATAGTGACAAACCTTAGAAAAGGACAAAATAAACAGAGCTGCTGGCATTTTCCGTCAGTATCCGTGTTCTGGTTAAAGTAGACTTCAATCAACACGACGCACGATTATAGAAAGCACTGATGTCTACACAGTCGTAACAAAATCTCCACGCCGAGTCGGTCGACTGTCCAATACATGGCACACAACAGAACACCTTTGGGACAGAGACAAACACACATTGGAAGTATCACAGCCAGGTTCATAAATAGACATAGTTATGAATGTCTGTGGTCTCACCTAAGGCAGCTTATCCGTTTGTTTTCTCCAAAATCGGAGGCGTGCGAGATGGAATTTGCTCGATGAAACATGTTCAGCAGTGTCCGATTTGCTGGGTTCTGTATGTTTGAAGCATACAGTTGGTGTTGGACGTTAAAGTCCCCTTCAGCCTATGTGAATATCAACTTTACATCATGTCACTTCCTTTGCAACATTTCAGAAAAGTCTGACGTGAACTCCAGACTATGCGGGCCCTAGATTGTGACGTTTTGTGATGTGATTTTTCTAGTACGTGTAGTACACACAGTGCCACTATCAGTGGCGCTGAAGGGGTAAGTTTCGCCATGTTTAAGTGCAAATCTAAAAAACCAAAAAAAAACGGGAAAATATCCAGCGAAAGTCTACACAGCCTGAATGAACCTGGGCATAAATCTAACCAGTGTAAATGTGTGCTATCGCTGTTCCAATGAGTTATTTTTGAGTAAATTCAAGCCTTTGTCGATTTATGCTTGGTGGAATCACGCTGTGAAGATTCACGTTGAGTTTAAGTAGTTTTAAACATAAATTAAAAATCAGAGGAACACATTTGCACTGAGTAGATGTACACCTGAGTGGATTTGCGCCAAGTACATTTCGGTTAGTAATTTCGAGCTGGGAAGTTCCATGTCCAAATATAGCAAATTTGACCACTTCAGCACCAATGGCGGTAATCAGAAGTACTCTGGTAAAGCTTCGTTTTGGACTGGGTACATACATTACATTCAGCAACATTTTGCTTGGTATACCTTGTGATTACTTGACCAGATCAAAATGTCCTTGTCTTACGACTCGGACATTTTGATTCGGGTCTCGTAATCAGTTATCACATGTGCCTGTTATCGGCACTATATCAAGCAAAATGTTGCTCAATATGATATACAGGGTTCAAAATGTTCTTATCATAAGTATGCTGATAACACTAAAATCTCTCAGAGACCATGACCTGGGGAATTTCAGCCCGTTGAAACTGGCATCAAGTCTTGTGTTGACGATGTCATGACATAGATGGACAGTAACAAACTTTTGTTAAACCCAGAAAAACCAGTTACTGGCCGTTGGCTCAGCATCCTGGCTTTAACAAATTCACACCAAGTCTTTACGCATAGATGACACTGATATTCCATTTCAGTCTTCGGTCAGATATCTTGGTGTCAAGCTCGATAAGACTTTGAGTTTGAGTATGCAGGATCACGTCGGTGAAATCTGTCGTGGTGCTTCATACTCTCAGAGACGCATTTCCCCCACCCGGGTCTGCCCTGGGGGACTTGGGTGGGGTTAGGTATTTTTTAGTTCCCAGGGTCACCCTGGTCAGCCCCACAGGGTGGGTTTATCTCTCTATTCTGGGGCATGTGTTTCTGTCTACCCTTTGTCCATTCACCTGTATTTGCCATTTTAAAACTCTCCCTACTGTCTGCACTGCTGTAGCTCTTGATATTGGATGTGTGTTGCTAAATGGTCTTAGCTTTATTTAGGCCCATGTGTTAGGTTTATTTAATGTATTTGACCGGCTGGCGACATACATTCAATGTTCTGTTTAGTTTTTTTTTTTTCACAAGCAGTGCAGGCACGTCCTGAGAAAGCCTTGTTGCTGTCTGGACGTTAAGCAATGTACAATCAATCAATCAAACAGAGACGCATTGCCTCTGTCCGACGGTCTTTCTTAATCTGCCACTGCAAAGTTAGTCGATGCTTTAGTGACGAGCCGTCTTGACTACTGCAAGTCTCTGCTTTTTGGTCTTCCATCTGAGCAGATTAACTGCCTTCAGAGAGTTCAAAATAATGCCGCAAGGCTTGTGAAGTGCAGGCGAAAACGAGACCACGTAACTCCTATACTGAAAGACCTTCACTGGCTTCCAATCCAATCCCGCACACAGTTTAAGATAGCGACCCTTGCATACCGCCACTTTGATGGCAGTCTTCCGTCATACCTTTCCTCCAGTCTAATTATTACTTACCAGCCCTCTCGCTCACTGCGTTCATTGGGACAGAAACTTCTCAAAGAAATTTCCAAAGTACCATCTCAAATCTGCCGGTGAACACTCTTTCAGATGTACTGCTCCTTAAATTTGGAATTCCTTACCGACTAAGCCGAAAAATGCCTCCTCCCTTACGCAGATCAAAGCAAAGTAAAAAACTTATCGCAGACTTTCGTGTAATCTCTACAGTTTTCTGTACACCCCACCCCCCTGCAGTGTGTTTGTGTCATTTTTTACCTTCGCATTGAGAATATGAGAAATGTGCCATATAAATACCATGTATTATTTATTATTATTATAAAAAGCCCCTTTGGCCTCTGGCCCTCTAATTTCATGCCTCCTTCTTTTCAGACCTACTTTGTCTCAAAGCAGCGGTACTCAGCGCATCAGCACGGTCCCGACACTTTCCTGTGGGGCCCCCTACTTTTACTAACAGGGGGCCCAAAGGGCCCGATGTATTTGAAAGTATTTTGAACCCCGATATATTTTTTTAGGATAATTTTTTAGGATAAACAACCCTTACGCCCTACAACAAGATATTGATTGAGTGTGATAGTTTGAGGTGGTGCCAGAATACCTTGGTGTCTCTAAGGTTGATTTGTTCTTAGAAGTGTAAAGTAGTCTTCAGGAGACAAATCTCCCTAAGTTGGGAATTGTGACCACGGGCTCAGTGTTATTTTTGATTGGTTTTGTTGAGCTTACTCAGTTTATTTGTAGTCCTATTTATGGTATGTTTGAGGGTAATATGTGCTGTATGCTACAAAGTGGATCTACTGTTCTCAACCATTGAGCAGCATTATATTTGAACTACATAAACACCTGTTGACTATCACTCTTTATTATAGTATTTTTATCCATTTTTGTCCATACTCCTTTTGCTTAATCTGTGGTTTGACATTTTAAAGTCTCTTCTATTTATAGAACTTTAGAAGACACTTTTTAGGATGGGACATGGTGGAGCGATTTCAAAAGAACAAACACGACATCATGGGTGGTATCAACTTTTTCTATAGACGCACTTGTAGTAATGGACTTAAGAGCTCCTTGACAAATTTGTGAAGCTTTTTCAAATGTATTTCAAAATCAGAATCGGGTCCAAGACAACAGGTAGAGACCCTTGACAGCGAGAACAGCTCGCATATAAAGGGACTTTGTCAGTTATGGCTCTTATATAGAAGAGACTTTGCGGGTTATGGTTCATCCCATCTTAGTTTTGCCAGCAGTGTATTTTTATGCAAGTGGAATCCTCTAGGCACATCTTGTATGCTCTGTATGTATTGTTGGTGCATGTGTTGACAAAGCTCTAGAGCAGATAACAGGACAGTTCAATATCATCATGTGTGCTGACACTTTGGGTGTAAACCAACAACCAGCCAGAATCAATGACAGCCTAACCTGCCCGTGTAGCTGAATTGTGGCCCTGGCTGGACAGCAAAATCCTGGTTGATAGAGTTGTCTGAGGATCTACCCTCACTCGACCTGAGAAGCCTTGAAACATTCTATGTCATGAACTAATTGAGTAATTCACTATTCAGTATTAGGCAGCTACTTGTGTTGAGATACCATACATATGTTGTTGAAACCATTCAGCCCTGACAGTGCAGCAAGATTTATTATTGACCTTGATACTTGAAGGGTGGTGATAGAATGGTTAGGTGCCTCCAGTTGCCCAGCTATTTAAATGATTGATTTTGGGTGGGTTCAGGGTAAAGTAAATTGAGGTTTTGGATGGTTCAGGGTAAAGTAAATTGAGGAGTAGATGTTTGCCTTGTATTATTTGTTTCACAGTATTTCCTACCACTTGGCAAACAACCGGCCAGAATCAATGACAGCCTAACCTGCCTGTGTAGCTGTATTGTGGCCCTGGCCGGACAGCAACGTCCTGGTTGATAGTGTTGTCTGAGGACCAACCCTCTCTCGACCTGAGAAGCCTTGAGACATTTTGTGTCATGAATTAAAGCAGTATGCACTAACTTACAACTACTGGTATTATAATACCATCAGTATTCTATGAAAATTGTTTAACGCTGATAGAAAAAATCCGACCACATCACACCCCTGCTCAAACTCCTTCACTGGCTCCCCATCCCCCAACGCATCCAATACAAAATTCTGTCTCTCTGCTACAAATCCCTGAACAACTGCACTCCTAGCTATCTCTCCAACTTACTTCTTCCCTACACACCTTCCCGCTCCCTCCGCTCTGCCTCCGACCCTTTCCGCCTCCACACCCCTCGCACCAAACACACTTTCGGCCTTCGCTCCTTCTCCGTCTACGGTCCATCCACTTGGAACACTCTCCCACTCTCTCTCCGTCAGAAACTCTCTCCTCCTTCCAGTCCGCCCTCAAAACTCACCTCTTTCAACAGTTTTAGCACTATATCACCACACTCCCAACCGCAAGCTGACCGTCGTAATGTATTTCACTATTTGTGGTACGTGAGTCATTGTCTAAAGCGTGCGCGAGTTGTGAGTGCGCGCTTACTTACTTACTTACGCCTGTCACCCCTAACCGGGTATAGGCCGTCAACGAGAGACCTCCAGCAACTCCTGTTCTGTGCTTCTCCTTCGATTCTACTCCAGGTGGTTCCCAGGCTCTTGATGTCTGCTTGGAGGTCTCGACGCCAGGAGTTTCTCGGCCTACCTCTTTTCCTCTTTCCCTGGGGGTTCCATGACAATGCCTGCCTAGTGATACTGGAAGCTGGCTTTCTCAGACTGTGACCGATCCATCCCCATCTTCTTCGCCCAATTTCATTCTCTGCTGTTATCTGCTCTGTTCTCTCCCAGAGTCTGACGTTGCTGATCTTCTCTGGCCAGTGGATTTTCAAAATTCTTCTAAGGCAACTGTTCATGAAGGTCTGTACTCTGTTGACTGTGGTTTTTGTCAATCTCCATGTCTCTGCTCCATATAGGAGAACTGCTTTTACATTGGAGTTGAAAATCCGGACTTTGGTGTGTTGTGACAGCTCTCTGGAACTCCACACTTTTTTCAACTGGAGAAAGGCTGCTCTGGCTTTACCGATTCGTGCTCTGACATCTGCATCAGTGCCGCCTTTTTTGTCTATGATGCTCCCTCTTTTTCGTCGGCGTTTTTGTAGCTATTTCCTTTTTTGCAGGGTGGGGAAGCTACCCCCACGCCCAACCCCCTTACTAGGAGGACCAGGGGTTTTCTGTCGGGGTCACCTTCCCTTAGACCATGTTGGTTCACGGCACCTTATTTCATTCGGTGCACCCCTCTCACGAGGGACCCCCTATCCACCACCCAGGGGACGCGCCTCAACGCCGTATGGTCCCAGCGCGAGGAGTGCGCGCTTAGAGTTATAATTATTATAATATAAGCGCATTACAAATACCGTAATTATTATTATTATTATTACTATCAGTACAGCAAGGTATGTATAGTACATGTTTGTTTAAAGGTGATGCCAGAAGAGTGCATGGATGATGTGAGGTATTCTTGCACCACATTCGAACTGTTATGTTAATTTGTTTATTGAGCTATTTTCAAATTAAAAAAAAAAAATACTCATGACAACTTCTAATTTTTAAAGGGCTTATTTGTTATTAAAGTTTAGATGATTGTGGATGGATTGGCTGTGAATAAAGCATCCACTTATTTAGGGAATAGGTATTTTATTTTTAACCTTTCGTAATTTGTTCAATTTTTACCAATGAGAACAACTGGCCAATATCAATGACAGCCTAACCTGCCCGTGTAGCTGTATAGTGGCCTTGGCCGGACAGCAACGTCCTGGTTGATAGTGTTGTCTGAGGATCAACCCTCACTCAACCTGAGAAGCCTTGAGACATTGCAGTAAAGTTTTTTTAAGTGATAATTTTTTTTAAATGTATGTTTTGTTTGATAATAACCGTGTTTTGCTTACTGTTAAAATACTAGTCACAGACTTTGCCTGGATGAATTCTCTTTGTAAACGTGTCTGATCTCTGCCAACAAGAGGGATAGATTCTCACGAGTCCCTGCATCCTACAGGGGACTGAGAATCGTGCCTCTTGCAGATTGAACGAGCCTGATGAGTGACCATTACCAGTTTTTTGGTTTGCTATGTGTGTGCAGGTGAGATGTCCATAGAAGAGCTGGCAGCCAAGTATGCTGGTGCATATGACAGTGACTTTGAAATGCCTCAGGAGAGTTCCAGTGCAGAGGAAGAAGAAGAATCTGAGAGTGACTCAGATGGTAAGTATACCCTTGACCATACAACGTGTGTGTGTTTGTGTTAAGGCATTCCATGTTTGAGAAGAATGAAAGGTGAACCTGAAAATCTGATGAAAATAGCCTTTGTAAGTGGAAAATTTGCTGCATGTTGTATGTAAACTTTTTAAAAAAAAGATGTCAGCTTATACTTTCCATAATGAAAATGTTTGCATACACAATATGGTAATCTGGGGCTGCTTCATAACTATAATGGTCAATCCCTCTTAGCTGTTGTGTTTTAAGGATGACTGTGTAAAGCATGTGAATGAGCTGACAATGTAGTTTGTATTATTAGTAATATTATTGTTATCATTATTATTATTATTTTCTAGACTTTGAGATCGAGACGGAAGAGTCATCAGAAGAGGAAGAAGATGAGGAGAAGGAAGAAGCCAAAGAGAACGCCACCCAGGCAGAGGAGCCAGGGCTGGAAGCTTTGGTCAAGCCCTCTGGTGATGCAAGCTCCACCATCTCCTCCCCTAAGGTCGGTACATTTAATTTATGGGAAACACCAATTTGAGTGTAAAGTGCATTTTACCCCTTTGTGCATGCATACACAGATACTGTAAAGAACGCCGGGTGCTGAGCTTGTCACGCCTTCGCTGCCAGTGATTATGAATTTCATGTGTGAAACCACTGCACGCTGACCGATATTCTCTTAACCCATATCCATCTGGAAGACGCTTCCAGTCAGACACTCTGTGAGCTAAGAGGCCCAACAGGGAGTGCCTGCTCAGAGCTGACCGTTTTTAGGAAAATTTAGTGCATGAGTGTTAGTTGTATAAAATGCTTACTACAGTCTCAACCCCACCCTGAAACATTAAGTGTTGCATATCAGCAGATTCAGCATTGAATATACTAGCTTTCTGTGTAAAATTAAACTAAGAAAAAAAACCCAGGAAAAACATGTTTGTTTCCTCAAAATACATTACCGTTGGCATTACTATGTGGAATATACCCCTTAAGTACCCGATTTAAGCCTAAGATCCTGTGTGTCTACCTACACAACAAGGGTTGTAACTCAGAGTTTTATCCAAGTGACCAGGTAGTCTCCCCTCCCTCCATGCCCCAACCGGGTCTGCCCTTGGGGACTTGGGTGGGGTTAGGTATTTTTTAGTTCCCAGGGTCACCCTGGTCAGCCCACAGGGTGAGTTTTCTCTCTATTCTGGGGCATGTGTTTCTGTCTACCCTTTGTCCATTCACCTGTATTTGCCTTTTAAACTCTCCCTACTGTCTGCACTGCCTGTAGCTCTTGATATTGGATGTGTGTTGCTAATGGTCTTAGCTTTATTTAGGCCCATGTGTTAGGGTTATTTAATGTATTTGACCGCTGGCGACATACATTCAATGTTCTGTTTAGTTTTTTTTTTTCACAAGCAGTGCAGGCACGTCCTGAGAAAGCCTTGTTGCTGTCGGGACGTTAAGCAATGTACAATCAATCAATCAATCCCCTCCCTCCATCCGGTCACGTGAGCCGTGTATATCCGCCAGTCTTACACTTAACGTAGTGGCGGCAAGTGGGGTAGATGGGAGGGTCCTCCGAGTAATGCCATCGGTAAGTATTTTTTGAAAAAATACATTTTAGTGTAAAAGTGAGTTTATTG
Source organism: Semisulcospira habei (assembly GCA_036245525.1). Taxonomy (NCBI): domain Eukaryota; kingdom Metazoa; phylum Mollusca; class Gastropoda; family Semisulcospiridae; genus Semisulcospira; species Semisulcospira habei. Next base: position 119,848,174 of record BTPG01000007.1, on the reverse strand, counting down.
CAAAAATGTACACATACCTTGTGTTCAAATACATTATTTCAATAGAAGGATCCAAAATCACTGCAGCATATATGCCTGTAAAATATACACACTTCTATTTTCTGCCTAATAAAAAAAAAATATTAAAAAAATGAAATCCATCAAGCGGTTTAAAAACTACACATTTTCTATTGACTCAAGGAAGAGAATCGTCGCGTTGCCAGCCATTTTGAAACCCAACAAAATCGTCGTCTTCCTTGCTATCGCTGAAAATTCAACGAGCTAAATCATTCAACTCGTAAACTCGTACAACTCGAATCTCCACCAACTCTTCATCTTCCCCTAATATGTTGTCGGGATCTAATTCAAAATCACTTCCGTCGCTCACGTCGTCCCTCTCACCTGGCTCGGCCATCATGCTTGATGTATTAACTCGAAACACGCGGTGAAAATGAGCGTAACAAAGGCTTACAACTTCCCGCAAATTCACGGGCAAACTGGGAAAAGTGCACACATTTTGATGACGTTTATAGCACTATCCTTTGATGTAGGGGAACCACCTAAACTACCCGTCGGCGAGTATACCGTCGGAAAGAGAGGCCTACTCACGGTGGTGTATTCTGGTGGAAATGGGTGTATAGACGCGCGGGTGTATACTGATGGATATGGGTTAAAGAAACAGATTTAATTATGACAAAAACTGCGCATAGATAACAGGACTAACAAGAGATAGAAATCCTCATGAGCCCCCACGACTGCACGGGCTGATGAGGATTCATGAAGCTCTTCCTAAGTTGTCTGACAGTCTACCTTTCCGCTGCGGCAGCCGCCGTGAGGAGACTGTCCTTGCTCGGCTCCACATCGGGCACACATGTTACGCACTCTTACTTACTTAAACAGGATGAGCGTCCATGGTGTTTTGCCTGTGATGAGCAGTTTTCTGTTCGACACTTTTTGCTGTATTGTGCTGACCTAATTGACACCAGATATAAACACTTCACAGCAGACTCCTTGAAGGTTTTGTTCCGGGATGTTCCCCCGGACAAAATCTTCAATTTTTTGAGAGAATGCAATATTTTTAACAAGATCTGAGCATTCATAGACTATGTGAATTTTTTATTTGCCCTTTTTGAGAGTCTGTAGATGTTTCTTTTCCAGACATGTGCGACATTTTAGCCTGAGATTTTTAATCTATATTTACATCTTGTCTTAAGACCTTGCTTTTAGTCTGGCTGACCAGATTTTTACCCATCCCGCCGTGAGATGGCCTTAGTCGCCTGCTCGGCGTTAAACCCAAATAACTAACTAACTTATGTTTCTTGCAGCTGGGTAGCGTTTGTCTTGCTCTCATAGTTAAGAAGTTAAACGCTGATTTTTAAATATAAACATAAATACATTTAATTTTATGGGGAAAAAACTGATTCATGTATAAATAAAAGAATGTCAAAGAAATGATCACCCCTTTGAACAAGCCATGCTGAACTGACAATTGTTCTTGTGGTTCTACATAAAAGGGGAAGAGAAAAAGAAAAGCTTGTATAAAACTCTGTGGTTATGATTTTTCCTAACCCTGGATTCCTGTCGCAAGCTACATTATCACAACAAAAGAAGACAGTAAGCCTGTATTAGGCGGCTTCTCAGTTAACTGCTGGAAGGCTATGGTTGTAGACAGATGCCTTAACTCTTTAGCTGTCATTAGTGCTTTTTATTGAGGTGACTCCTGCAGGAATCGCCTAAACAAAAAGTACTACCGACAGCCAAAGGTGTAATGTATAGTCACCCGAGCACGCTGAGCCCTGAGGTTGACCTTCCCAAATTCGTGTTTCATCCTCTGAAGACCACTTTATATAGTGCAAGAGACCGATTGACGGTGTATGTTCAAAATTGGTTGCAAAGTAGTTTGCAAAATGTTTTTTATGTCGTAACATGCATCATTAACCAGTAAATGTTCAGTCAAGCAGAAGTAATTTTATTGGTCACGTTCTGGGCTTTCATTAGTGAGAAAAACCTTGGTACCCTGCCAATGGCAGGAAGGTAGTAATGAGTAAGTAAGTATAAGACCATGGTAGTTCCTGAGACAGGTTTAACCGAGTGCTGTGGTATTCTCTACACTATAAGTGAAGAATTGCTGGAATACATACCTGCCCAAAACAGACACCATCCCCCTTTGAACAAGCCATGCTGAACTGTCAATGCTCTTGTGGTTCTACATAAAAGGGAAAGAGAAAAAGAAAAGCTTGTATAAAACTCTGTGGTTATGATTTTTCCTAACCCTGGATTCCTGTCGCAAGCTACATTGTTATCACAACAAAAGAAGACAGTAAGCCTGTATTAGGCGGCTTCTCAGTTAACTGCTGTAAGCCTGTGGTTGTAGACAGATGCCTTAACCCTTTAGCTGTCGGTAGTGCTTTTTGTTGAGGTGACTCCTGCAGGAATCGCCTCAACAAGAAGTACTACCGACAGCCAAAGGTGTAATGTATAGTCGCCTGAGCATGCCGATCCCTTCCCAAATTCGTGTTTCATCCTCGGAAGACCACTTTATATTGTGCAAGAGACAGATTGACGGTGTATGTTCAAAATTGGTTGCAAAGTAGTTTGCAAAATATGTTTTTTATGTCTTAACATGCATTACTAAGGTAAATGTTCTGTCAAGCAGAAGTAATTTTATTGGTCACATTCTGGGCTTTCGTTAGTGAGAGAAACCTTGGTTCCCTGCCAATGGCGGGAAGGTAGTAATGAGTGAGTATAAGACCTTGGTAGTTCCTGAGACAGGTTTGACCGAGTGCTGTGGTATTCTCTACACTATAAGGGAAGAATCACATCTGCGTCCTGCCCAAAACGGACACCATCCCCCTTTGAACAAGCCATGCTGAACTGTCAGTGTTCTTGTGGTTTTACATAAAAGGGGAAGAGAAAAGAAAAGCTTGTATAAAACTCTGTGGTTACGTTTTTTCCTAACCCTGGATTCCTGTCGCGAGCCACATTGTTATTGCACCAGGGGAATACAATAAATATTAATAAATCCACCAATCATTGGACTTTAGAAAGATGGTCACCTTGGACAGTTGGTCATCTAGACAGGTTTGACTTTTTGATTTAAACACGTGTATGCATTTTGAGTCCCTGATTCCAGCTGTAATAGGCATAGATTTTCATGGGCCCCTGCAGCTGCAAGGTTCATGAAAATCGGTGCCTTTGCTGGGTTTAGATCAATAGCATTTATATCTTTGGATGGAACAAATAATAGAGGTATAAGTCAGTCACTAAAACATGCTTTCCGTTGTCGGAAAATTCTCAGTATTTTACTGACAAATTTTGACGGACGGAAAAAATGGAAGGCTGTCCGTCATCGGGACGGACAAATCTTGAGAAAAAAGAAAAGTCCAGTCGTGTAGTTTTACACTGTTGCAATGTTTGAAAGTTAACTCGCTTGTACACTAGGTGTACTAATACATGTGCAGCTTTGCGATCAATACTTATCCCGGCTGTGTTTATAATATGCGACAGACTGTATAGTGCCTGGGACGGATTTTTTGTCATGCTGACCATCCCGATGACGGATAGTTTTAAATTCTAGCGTAAAACCTGCTAAAATATTACAGTTCTTATGGATTGACGGTATTTGTGTCTGTGTGATGTGTAGAAACCTTCAGAGGATGGCACAGAAAAAGAGCAGGAGCCTACAAGAGATGATCTGTCCAACATTGCTGAGCAGGCCCAAAGTTTGCAGCCTAAAGGCTATACTCTGGAAACCACAGAGGTAAGTGTTTCTTCTCCTTGAACATGCAGAAACCACTAAGTAAACTTGGTATGTTGGTGACATTGCTTCACCAACATGAAGCCTATTTCCAATGTTGTCCTGTGTATGCGCTATGGACTATTGGTCTGCCAGTTTGTTTCATTTCAAAGTAACAAAGAAATGTTTTCAGTTGTGTTTGTTAAAGCTTTGAAAGTAGCAAGTTTAAACTTGAATGTTGATGTTGACATTGTTAGTGATTTGTGCATAAATAAGCTTGTGGTTATTCAGGCTGAAACAATAAAGAAACCTCGTTTAGCTTATTTTAACTCTCGTGCATGCAGTCCAGGGCTCGAAATTAGCGGGGGCCCGGGGCCAAAAACCCGCAAAGTTGATTTCGGGCTCGGAAAGTTGAAAAACGAAGGGCCCGCTTGGCCCGCAAAATAATTCGTCTGCTACAGCTAGCTCTACTCGGCAGTTTCGTATTTGGGCCAAGGGAAGCAACCCACACCGGTGCCCTCACTCACAGTAATAGTATTGTGTTCTTTTTTCTTTTTTTTTTTGTTATTGTATTTTTAGTTTACTTCTGTTAACTCAAGTGCACATAAGTGTAATATGAATAGATGATTGGAAAAAAAAAAAAAAAAAAGGCAAAATCTGTTTGTTTAACTTTAGTTTATCAGGAAGAGTACTGTTAAGTTTAGTTCCCTTTCATGGTTTTGTTTTGAACTTTTGTGCACTGAGGTCAGATTTTTTGTTAGGTTACTCATATTAAAAATTTAATGATGTGTATTGTGCAATACTCAGTCACAAAACTGAAAAGTATTATACAAGAGACTCACTTGATTTTTTTCTATTTTGTTTAATGGCCATTTCAGGCTCACTAGTCACTGGAATATGTGTGTCACTGAATGTGTGTGTGTGTGTTTTTTCCCCTTTTTTGTTGGTAATGTTTGAAAGTGAAAGAAAAGGCAGATAAAAATGACATCACTCAGCAAAATTGGAAATTCAATTGTTTTTATTTTAGATTATCAGACAAATTGTACTTTCTACTTATTATATTGTCAATAATTCTTTTGTATTTTGTTTGCATTATTTTTCAAAGTTGGGCCCCGAAAGTTGCTTGTGGGCCCTCAAATTTTTCAATCAAGGGGCCCGGTGGCCCCCAAAGAAAAAAGTTAATTTCTAGCCCTGCAGTCATTGGTACTGTTTACAGTACCTTTGCCTGCATGCACAAGTGATTAACCCTTTTCATCGTGATTGCTTGACATTTGATAGTTCAAGGATGGTGCCACAATAACTTGGTACCTGAGGCGCCAAGCTATTCTGGCACCATCCTTAAACTAAAACAGTTGATTTATCTCCTAATCTGCAATGTAGCCTTCATAGGCCAATGAGCAAATTTTACTAAATCAGCCTCAAGATGTAACGGGTTAACAAAAAATAACGAACTACCTCTTACAGGTGAAGACAAAGGTTCCTTTCTTGCTGAAACATAGTCTACGAGAGTATCAGCATGTGGGTTTGGACTGGCTGGCCACCATGCACGAGAAACGCCTCAATGGAATTCTCGCAGATGAGATGGGGCTGGGAAAAACCATCCAGACTATCGCGCTACTAGCTCATCTAGCTTGTGAGAAAGGTGAGCACATGCATCTGTGTTGGACAGGTTTAACTCATTGAGCCCTAAGGCTAAAATAAAATGTCCATATTAAACACATCCTCAGACTAAACATTACAGGAAGCATGCACATTGGGCCTTGATAGCACAAGGGTCAGAGAGAACAATCTTGTGTGTTGGATGCAGTTAGCACATTCCTAATTGGCTCACGTGCGAAGCAAAGTTCGTCTGTTTTGGGCCAGTAGTCATCGGCGGTTGTCCATCCGCCGTCGGTAGTTGTCCATCCGCCGTCGTCCATGGTAAACTTTGACGTTGGCATTTTCTCTGAGACTTTTCAAGCCGCAGTCTTAAAACTCGACCCAAGGATACTTTATGGCAAGATCTTCTAAACATTCCTAGTCAAAGACCTCACAAAGGTCAAGGTCACCGGGCATCAGGAAAAAGGTAAAAAATAGCCGTATTTTGACAAAATTTATTTTTTCTCTATTACTATTCACAACATCAAATTCAAACTTGGTACAGCGATACCTGATGGTAAGACCTTTCTATGCATACTAATTTGGTTGACCCCTGGGAAAGGTCAAGGGTCACAAGAGATTAGGAAATTGGTCCAAAATAGCAATACTTTGACAAAAGATGTTTTTTCGGAAAGGTCAAGGGTCGCAGGAGGTCGGCCTATGTGTTTAAAATGCCAATTTTTTATAGAATTGTAGTTATTATCAACATTTTTGCAAACTTTTCAATCCAATTTGGCACAAAGGTAGCTGATGATTAGACCTTCCTATATATACAAATTTAGTCGACTCGTCGCAAGGGTCACGGGGGTTGACAAATTTTGAGAAAACGTGGATTTTGCTGTTGGAGAAGCCAGCCCTTATTGTCACACATATGTAAATCAGTCATACACGTGAGCGATAAGGGCTTTGCTTTCCTTGTTTTGTACTTGTCTTGTTATGACTACAGAACAGTGGATGGGACATTGACCATGATAGTTCAAGGGTGGTGCTAGAATACCTGGGTGCCTTTAGGCGCCAATGCATTCTGGTACAATCCTTTAACTGTCCGCTGTCATTCTGGAACCACCCTTGAACTGTTATGATAGACTGGAAACATGTTATGTCAATATTGAATGAATGGTGTGAGGTAGTTTTTTTTAGGGAAGATTGCTTCTGTTAACCCCTTTACTGATGAGAAAAATTGAACACAACCTGAATGCAAGAGACGTAGATCTATGTCTCTTGCTAAGACCAATTTGTATCTCTATTCCTAGAGGGTTGTGGCTTTGGGTTGTTGAAGAACAAAGATTTAAGAACCAAAATGTATGTACAGTGGCTGGGAAGGGGTTAAAGTGTGCGTCGAGTTTTGTCTTAACAACCATGTTTTGTTTTTTAAAATTGTTTCCTATGTTAACCATTGCGTTCATTTTATGTAGATACGGGTAACTGGAGTGTAATTCAGTGTGCTTTTGGCCAAATCAAACGCAGCAAAAATTTGACCATTTCTGTTGCTTGGAACCATGGCCATACATAGACACCTTGGTTGATAGAGCTGGCTGACTCTTGGTTCTGTCCAGCTTAGAGACTCCTTGGGACACATGATTTTTTTCAGTATACTTGTTTCCTTTGCACATGCTTAGTTGGATGCCTGGTCATAAGCATTTCCTCAATGATGGATGCTGAAAGAGTTAAGTTGTGTGGCAGGTATCTGGGGTCCCCATCTGATTGTTGTGCCCACCAGTGTGATGCTGAACTGGGAGATGGAGCTGAAGAAGTGGTGTCCGGCTTTTAAGATCCTCACCTACTATGGCAACCAGAAGGAGCGCAAACTCAAACGGCAGGTCTGTCTACATTACATTACAGATTAGGATATAGATAAACCATTTTAGTTCAAGGGTGGTGCCAGAACAACTTGGTGCCTCAGGCCCTTGAACTATCGGCCCAAATTTTTTTCAAGCAATAGTGTATCTGGATGAAAAGGGTTCAGAAGCACTGCCTGTCCACCCTGTCAGCTTGAGGCATACTAATACAGTATTTCACAGTACCTGATAGTCGTAAGGTCAGGCCGTGTTGTTCGTGATCATGTTATTGTAGTGTTGATTTACATAGACTTGTGAAGAAAAGTGCTTGGTAACCTTTAGCACTCTGTTTTCCGCTGGCAGTTCTTTTCCCTGCAACTGCATTCTTTTTGAGTGGGCTAAACCCAACGCTACCCTACTTACTTCAAAAGCCTACAAATTTTTCATTTTTCTATGTATGATTGTGGAATTTGGCATGTACGTAAATAAATGAATCAAGATTATGTCACAATTCTTAAAACTGTGTTATCTGTGTTATTATCCTAATGGAAAAAAAAAATCAATGCTTACTACGCACCGTTTCCGCGTTCACTAGCACTCGATTCAGAGTCACTCCTCTGCCCATCACCACCATCTCCCACCCACCCCCTCTCGATCTCAAGTCTTCTGGCAAAAAGCCAAGAAAGTCTTCATCATCGGAATCTAACTCCACAAAAGTATTCCTTGATGAATGCTTCTAACTCCTCATCGGTCATCTTTTGTCAAAATGAAGCCGTCAGAACAAACTCTCGCTTAGAAAATTCGAATCGCTCAAACACACTCGAAGTTAGCAAGATGGCCGATATAAAACGGAAGCAAGCCTCATTTACAATCACCCACAATCCTTTGCAAAGGCTTCATAGCAACCTAGAGTGTTTACCATAGCCGATTTCGAACAGACCACGCGGTGGCGACATATGTCGCCATCCGATAATGAAGCAAGATGGCGGCTGGCGACAAATGTCGCCACCAGCGTGCTAAAGGGTAAGGATAAAGTCCTCAGGGTCATGTAAGATTTAGCTGGCTTGTGCGCAGCCCCAATGTCCTGACATGGCCTCAAGAACCTTTTGCTCCTCAGTCAGGGAGCTAGAGTCCTGTGCGAATTATATCCTATGCCACAATATTCTGCAGTGCATAAACCTGAGGCTTATCTGTTTGATGAGGCTCCGAAGAACAGGTGTACCATGAGATCTTTTATCTTGTGCATTTGTGTTCACTAATTCTCTTGCCAGTCCTTGTATAAACGCAAATGTACTGTTTTCCTCCATGACTTTGGACATATTGTTTACATTATGGTACTGGTGATTATTTTGGTATGTGTGATTCTCCAGCTCACAACTACAGTTGACTTGGTGTTTTTTCTGTGGTCTTTTTATGATGGGGATAGATAAAGTGTTTGTATAAAACTTCAGCAGTGTTCATCGTGCATTGTTTGATTCCTGTCGCAAACAACAGTCTTTTTTATTAACCGTGTACACCAAGCATTGTATTCATATTGCTGTTGTGTGTAAATAATGGAGAAATAATAATAACCAAGATCATGCCTCCTGCATTTGACTTGGGAATTGTTTGGTTAACTTTTGTTGTGCATTTCCTGTTTTCATTTCATTCATACGTGTTTCAGGGGTGGACAAAGACCAATGCGTTCCATGTGTGCATCACCTCGTACAAGCTGGTGGTGCAGGATCACCAGGCATTTCGGCGAAAAAGATGGAAGTACCTCATCTTAGATGAGGCACAGAACATTAAGAACTTTAAGTCGCAGCGCTGGCAGATGCTGCTCAACTTCAGCAGCCAGCGCCGCCTACTTCTCACTGGCACACCGCTGCAGAACAGCCTGATGGAGCTGTGGTCTCTCATGCACTTCTTGATGCCAAACGTGTTCCAGTCTCACCGCGACTTCAAGGAGTGGTTCTCGAACCCTCTGACGGGCATGATCGAGGGCAGCCAGGAGTACAATGAGAGTCTCATCAAGCGCCTGCACAAGGTTGGTTGGGGTGTTTCCTCAAAGTTTGGCTTGTTGGATTCATAATTTTGTTCATGTTGTTGCTTCATCTAGTTATTTTGCACAAAACAATAGTGTATCTCAATTCTCAAGTTTTCTATCCGCTATTAAAATAAAAATAGAATGACGTGTGGGAGAGTTGACAGCGTTGAGACAAGTACTGTTGCACTGCCTGTCTATGGTTTGTAACATACCCCGTCTCATAAAACATCTTCAGACTTGATCCTCTGGTGACTCTTGTGTGTGTGTGGGTTACTGGACTACATTTGTCTGAGACATCCTTTCATGCAACCCTTTGGATGTCAGCAGTGCATTTTGTTGAGGCGATTCCTACAGGAATCGCCTTGACAAAAAGTGCTACTAACAGCCAAGGGGTTGAGACTGAGTCTTAAAGGGGCACTCTTGACCTTTTTAAATGCTTTTACTGGGATTCAGTATACACACCCACTTAGACAGTGACCACCCTATTGTCCCACCAAATGCTTTCTTTCGTTGTTTCAAAGCGCAAAAAGAGGCCACCAGAATCTTGTGACTGAACGCATTATAAGATTGCTACTGATAGGCGATGGAAGCTGATGTCATTACTATTCTATACGACCTTAGGTCATCTGCATAATTATAACCAATCAGAGACAAGATGGCGGATGAACCAGCGAAGAAAAAAGTATCGGTTGACTCGCGCCGGCCGACAATGACAGACTTGGAATTGAAGAGAACAAAGAGGAAGAGAGACAAGATACCCCTAAGTAGAACTGACATCGGACAAGGGAATATAGAGCTTGGCTTGACCGCCCATCCAGAATTTGTTGCTTTCCTGCTATGTGAATCAGTAAGTAATCTGCGGTCTTTGTCGATCTTCCTATAGTTACGCGAGCGCAAGTGATTTTCAGAATTCATGATCTTCAGTAGAATTTATTTCTTACTGATTTCGCAAGATTTTAAAACCTGTTTTATCATAAAGTTACGAGCTAGTTCATCAGATTTTATGCTGCAAGGATCTGAAAACTACGGTGCGTGTCAAAATTGCGGCACTGACATCGCTGGTCTTGACACGTTTTTGTCTGTGCGGGCTCTCATTCACTTGATTCACAGAGGTAGTGTTTCTGCTGCGATGGTGCATGTGTCATTTCCAGAGATGCTTTCAGTTACGTAGACTTTGATGTGTGAGATGTGAAATTGCAGTGCAGAAAGTGGGGTATAAATACCACTGTTCTGTTTCGTGTTTCCGAGGGATAAAGGATCAAAGGTCAAACTAGGCACCGCCGTGGACGCTGGCTGAGTCGCTTGGCGCGGAGACCGAGTCGAACAAGCCACGCCCCCAGCATGATCATTACTAGTAGCAGGTCAAGCGGAACTGGCATTGTGATTTTGACAGCATAGCGAGTATGGAAGGTTTATTTTACATTCTCGTGGAAAATTATGTCAAAGGGATGCCGGAGAACATCAGTACATATATACACTGACACGTGTGACACCGATGACCTCGTCTGCAGTATTGACCGGGTTCTGCCTTGTGACGTAGGCTAGTAAATATGCACAAATTCAAAACGAGGCCGATGCAGACGATAATCTGCGCTCTCGGGTACAAAAACAACACACCCTCCAAACGATGAATTTCGCGTTTTGGCATTGTATTTACATCATAAAGCTCTAAGTTAGTACACAAAGGACCCATACATAATACTGTCAGCAGTATCTGTTGCAGACAGTTTTCTGACTGTGTTGAGATGCTTGATCCTGGTGAAATAACTTTAAATTCACAGATTAACTGTAACGTGCCAGTTTGGGAAGAAATGGTCTGGTATGATTACATCTACATATATTATTATGGGGAATGGATGGGCCATGATAGTTCAGGCAGTAGTACTAGTAGCAGCTTCTTCCCTAAAAGTCAGCAAACCAAGCTTCAAACTACCCTTGAACAATCGGTCAATTCTTTTGTAGTTGTTAGGTGAATTTGTAAAATCGGACCAAAAGTGCATCTTCCTAAAAATCAAAAGTATGTACACTAAAACTACTAAAAGGCTTCCTGTGCGTTCACAAGCTACTCTTCTCATTTTTTCATACTGTGGTTATTTATTTATTTACTTTGTGGGCATTCTGCCTGTGTGAAAGGCTCATGTGTTCATGAGTGATCTTTTGATATAGGTGTTGCGGCCATTCCTTCTGCGTCGTCTAAAGAATGAAGTGGAGAAACAGATGCCCAAGAAATTTGAGCATGTGGTCATGTGTCGACTATCCAAGCGCCAGCGTTTCCTCTATGACGACTTTATGTCTCAGGCAAAGTAAGTATGGTATTGCAGTCAGTCCATTGAAGTGTCACAGTCCATCTCTCTCTCTAGAATGTAATGTAGTCTTCATGGTTGATCTCTTTCCTGAACATGTCTTCTGCAGACATCTCTCAAATTTAGTAATTTGTGTTAACCTTCTTGTCTGTGCAGTCAATGGCACTGTTAACAGTGCCACAGTGGCTGCGTGGACAAAGGGGTTCACTTTATTTGCTGCTATGGACCTTTATTTCTTTATTGTTTTAATTTGTTTTGTGCAGAACCAAAGAGACACTGGCCGCCGGTCACTACATGAGCGTCATCAATATCCTGATGCAGCTACGCAAAGTGTGTAACCATCCCAACCTCTTTGACCCCCGACCCATCGTGTCCCCGTTACGCATGGAAGGGCTGGTCTACAACACTGCTTCTATCGTCACTCGTGCTCTGCAGTATGATGCATTTGAGGTGAGGGGATGATGGCAGACTGCAGCATTGTTGTTTAGCCGTTTAGCTGTCTGTAGCAGTTTTGCAGTGAATCACGTCGACAAAAAGCGCTCTGACAGCCACAAATGTTGTTTTTTTTTAGTCTGAAATTGATGTGATCTCCTTTTCTATGAACAGTACCAGTGGCTGCTTGCACACAGGAATTGCATCTGTCTCTTGAATTGTGCTCATTCAGCCCATATATAGCAGGACTTGTACCTCTAATCTATTTTGGCACCTCCCTTGAACTGTCATGTTGATGTGTCTACTAGACCTGCCAACCACTACGATTTCGCCATATTTTCCTACGCCAACGTTCCCAATACTACGCTACTACGATCATTAATGAAATTCTACGCTGAAGAAAAAAATATACCAAAAACATTTTTGGTGTTTTCGGTTTGTAGTCGGTAAGAGCATGCGGTTTGGGGCCAGTGAGAGGAGTGGAGTGTACTTCCGGTTTTCCCAGCGTGCATCATTTCATTCACAAAGTGTGTCAGATAAACAACGGTCTGAACCATGACGAAGAGAAAGGAACCCGAATCAAAAAGCCAGAAAAGAAAAAAGTTTGTACCAGCCCGCCAAAGCTCCGATCTCTACATATAAGGCAAATTTCTGTCGTGCTTTGACTCTTAACTCTTAATCACCTATAACGCCCGTAAACGCCCTTCGGGTCTTTACCTAAAGAGCCCATAGACGCCCGTCCTCGGTACTAAATTTAGAAGTCATGTGATACGTTGGTGGGTTCTTCTGTGAAGGTGAGATTGTATACCGTAGGGGGCAAGGTCAAACTAACTTTAGACAATGGGCATGCGCTCTAAGCCACTCTGTGTGTCGAATTGGGAGAGTTTTACCGTGCACCTGGCTGCTCGCTAACGCACGTGTTTGCAAACATGGCGACATACTCGACAGTGACCCAGAGTTTACCGCTATTTCGGAGTAAATTGGCAATTATCCAGTTTCAGAGCCAGAGGGAAGTGACATAAGTGTGTCTAGTGTACATACTAGCGATCTGTCGGACTGGGATGACGAAAATACCGGAGTATTTCAGCAGTGTTTACCGAGGCTGGACGACTGCAAGATGGCGGCGGCGATGCTATCTGGCATCAGCGGCCAATTTCAGACTGTTTTGCAGCCTTTCACGCGATATGTGGGCCCAACAACTCCACTTGAGTTGGAAGCGACACCACTTGATTATTTTTATCAGTATTTCTCTGCTGAAATGTTCTAAACTTTCGCCCAACAGACGAACTTGGCGATCAATTTGTAGCAACATCCGCCGACGGGGATACGTGCACTTCGATTACCTGAAGGATTATCAGTGGATTTCCTGGTAATAGTGATCACTAATGTAAAATTATTTCATTCCACTATCACACACATTCATATTTTCGCCCACCGACACATTTTTTTCAGTTTTATGTCTATTGTTTGTCATTTACAGATATCAAAATAATCAAGTTGCATTTTTTTCAGTTAATTTACCTGTAATTAATTACAGTAAATAATATAAACATGTATCAAATTATACTCCACCACAACATAAAATACTATCTATCCATCCATATGTCAGCTAAGAAAAAAAAAACAGACTTAAATATCTGTTTATTCAAAAAAGTTATAGACGCTTTGGTGAAGTAACCCATTTTCTCAGTAATTTTCTTACTATCTTCTAGGTACAGGAGAATAGACAGTGTATGTTCTTATAGGTGATTAAGAGCTAACAGAGTTGTGTTGTATTGAGAAATTTCCATGCATCTAGTGTTCGGCGTTGAGCAAACAGTAACTTGCGTGCTAAACTACTACCACTTGTCCAAAATTATACTACCATAGCTGTGTAGGGGTTGGCAGGTCTGGTCTACTGAAATGTACTATAGTCTTTAAAGACAAAAGTTTGAGAATTTTGACCGCAGCAGGCATGCCTACCCATACGGAATTTGCGTATTTTTTACGGAAATCGAGGTAGCGTTACAGAAAATACGGAGACTTGTTTTACGTTACAGAGAAAGAAAAAAAAATAAACACCAAACAAACTCGTTGGCCTGTGGTTGCCGTGACAGGTATCGCACACGCTTTTATCTTTGATGTTGGGATGTTAAAGGATCAAATAATATGAATTTTCTCTGCATCAAAAATATCGTTAACATAATCCAAGTGTTTATTTTAGTTTAAAGCTGTGGGTGAAGTTGTACAATAAAAGATATTCTAATCTGAAAAAAAAAAATGCAATTATTTTGCATTTTGTTTTAAATTAGTACATAAGATAATAATTTATATGATTTCCTAATTTATCATTAATAATTTATATGATTTCCTAATTTATCATTAATATTAGTTGCCTTTTAAAACCTAGAACTAAAGTAAATGTTGGAGTTAGTCAAATTAAAACAATAACAAGGGGAGTAAGCACACTAGGACAATTTGCTCGATTACGTCCCTTTATTTAAACCAACCTGTCGGTGTCTGCTTTCCCTTGGTTGGATGGAAGTGCAATGATCAGAAAATTTCGCAATGTGCAAGTTTTTAAAAAAAAATTGAAAAATTAAGGGGGGGGGGGGGGGTGTAAACTATATGTGTCCTGGTCAGTGATGTGTGTGTCATTTTTTATTTTTGCGCTCGCGCTAATATAAAAGGCACAATATAAAAAACAGTGCAGAAATAATAGGTAACAATAGTAATAGTATTACTGAAATTTTAATAGTATTACTGAAATTTCAAATAGCTAATACTGAAACTTCAAATTGAGGGTAGGCATGCCTGATGTAGCAGGTAGGTCTCGATTGCATGAGAAGTCACAGGAATGCTTGGAAAATTGCAGAAGGAAAGTGTTCTAGCACCCTATCTGTGCCTATGTAGTCCTAGAAGTTGGTGTACCTCTCTGTATTTCCACCATTGCCAACTTTCGCCAGTGTGAACCTGTACATGAATGTCTGTGTCACTCTTGCAGCATGTGGACATAAAGGCCTTGTTCCCCAACCTTGCTGAAATGGAACGTGACTTGCCAGCCTTTGTCTCGCATCGAGTGAAGCAGTTGCGCACAGCGAACAACCTGATCGAAGAGATAGACTCCCAGCCCGACCCTCCCCCTCGACCTCCCCTGGGCCAGCTGAAAAATGCTGCCTTCCGCAGCATCTCCCCAGCTCTTGCCCAGGTCAGTTTGAATTTTATTTAAATTTTGATTTGAACATGTCATTGATTGATCTCATTTCCTTTAATATCCTAACATACAAAATGTGTTTATTTGTTTGATACATAAATTATTATGTTCCACAGTCCATTAACAAGTCGTACACATTTTATGGGTATTCTCAGAAGACAGGTACTAAATGCAGGAAATAGATCAAACATAATACTTCTCTTGTGCCATGCTGATTAACATTGTTGAATTTTTATTGGCAATATCTTTGAATACTTTGGTCCTAGTGTACCACAACAGAGTAAACATTACCTGTGGCTGCATGTACAAGGGCGTTTCTATGTGCCTGTTTATTACACCAATAAATAGCCAGATGCTGGAGCAGAACTTCTAGTGATTAATTTGGCATGTTTTCACATACCACTCGTGTTTTGCAGACATCAGGGCGTGCTTCCCCAGCATCTTTACTACCTCAGGCCCCTGCAGCCTCTCCTGTAGACATGGCCAAAGCTGCTCAGTTACACGCCTCCACCCCGCCAGCTGCTGTCAAAACATCTGTCCTTGGTCTGCCAATAGTGCAGACCACCCCAGTGTCCCCAGCCATTCAGTCAACCTCCCTTCCTGCTGCTGTAGTGACCCCTGCATCTGGCACTTTCACAACGGTGAGGGCAGTTTGTCAGTTCATGTGACTGAGTGTTCTTTATAATTATCGTATGTTGCTTTTAAGTGAGTCACAGGTTACTGCATGTTAAACGTCTTGTGCTTGTAGCCAAAATTCCAAGTGCATATAACAAAAATTCCAGACTCTAACACAGGTCTACCGACTTTCTGTACGTTGAGCCAACTGATATATTTCTTAGACATGGTTTGAAGAAATCATGTCCTAAATATTCAAGCTTGTGCATATACAAACACCAGAGACATTTATGTTTACGTATATGACTAAGTGCCAAAAGGTGCTCTCACAAAGAGGACAACTGGGTTAAAATCAAAGTTTGACATAAAGTACAAGAAAATGTATTTGGGTGATGTACACTGTATTGGTATTGGTTTGTAAAAGAAAAAGAAAATATCTGAAATGGTTTTTGAGAAAATGGCTGTTAAAATTTTAAAAGTCTGGATATGTCGGACATCAGGTATTGCGACATAGTGTCTCTAAATTGGTGGGATAAAAAACACAAATCTGTTTCCAAACAATTAAAATAATAAGTAGTGGTCACAACTGACCTATCCAAACAATTACTGCTCTTTGGCTTAGAATGTTCTAATCCCTGAACAAGATTTGTGTTGCAATACCTGACATCAGACCAATCAATATTCAATTTTTAAAATATATCCTACAACCAAGAAAAACACACTTTGTCATGTTATATACCACGAACAAGAATACATGCACACAGAAAAGCACAATAAGAGTCATCTTTGCTGCTCAAATATATTTATTGGCAGTCAGGGCCAGAATTTGTAACTTATGTTGAACATCAGGATTGCAGCAGATATCCCCGGGATAGTTATCAGAAGCCACAAACACAAAGCCTTTCCCCCAGTTTCAAGCACAATATTTAACAATAAAACAAAACAGATATGAAGAACAAACTGCATACAGCTTTCTGATTAATAGTAATACATGATGAAACATGATGTGCTAAACAGTCTGTGCCTGTAAAAATAAAACAAATATTCAAATAAATTTCATCTTTGTTCAGGCTGATGCATTATTTTAACTATGACCCTCAGATTCAGAAGGTCCTAACGGCTATGCAACTGGTTGTCCAAAATGGCTCATTTTAACAGTGCCTTCTCCCTCAAAAGTTCTACAATCCATATGTGTTGAACGTCAGGATAGCAGCACAAGCCTGACGTCTGATAAATTTTTTATCATTGCATTATTATGTTATGAAATTCACCTGTTCCTTGATCTCATTATCTTACATTTGTGTCACAACAACTGCACGTGTCCATCAAACGACAAAAATACATCGGTGACCGTGTTAAACCAAAAAATAAATTTACCAACTTTCATCGATCGGAGGTCAGATTTGCGTCACGCGTTCGCGATCGAACATCAGAGTTGCTACAGCAGCGGTCGTCGCAATAAAATTTGTTATCACAAGAAATTATCTTCATTCTCTAACCTACTGCCTAAAATCGGTGCTGGAGGCTCGGGCGATTCAAACTCTTGAAAATGGTCCCTTATACAATATTTATAAAATAAACATTTGGCTCATTATATTGTCTATAATTACAATCGAACGGCAGAAGTGATCAAATGTCAGATTTATGAAAACAGTTGCGACAAAATTTCACGAGTTGTAGCTCTCCATTGACAGATCGGACATTCAAAACAACAACGCTGGAATGTGGCCCATAATGCATCTATCATAACCGGACAGTTGTAGAACCCCCCCCCAAAAAAAAACACTTTGTTAAACTTGGCAAATAGTTGAACGTCAGATCTTGTGACAAAAACTGGCGCTCACAATTTTTTTGCCAGCTTAGAAAACTGTGACGGAAAAAGTAAATTTGAAGCATATCAAATATTCAACGAAAGCGAAACAACGCAATGACGCCATTTCCGGTTTGGGTCAGCGTGCCTTTCGCTAGCACAAGTTCGCGGAAATTAAGATGCTGCTGTTGCGACAAACCTGACGTCCGACAGAGGCTACTTTCAAGAGCAATAAACAAAAGCGTGGCTTACCTTCAAATCTTGGAACGACACGGATTATAAGATCAATCTTCCCTGAACATATGGGCATGGTTAGCACCAGGTTTGTTATTGTTGCATTTACACACTAGATCAAAAAAGACCGGCAAATCGTTGTCCGCTTTCCCGGGCCGATTTTCATTGGTCAATTCTGGCGTTTTACAGTATACTCACCAAACGGCTGTACATTAGGTGCAGAAATTATTGCCAGTATATCTTCAATCATTCACACACACATTCCACTTGTTAAAGTCAACACATGTCTTTTTAAACAGATTTTATTTTCCCGCAAAAGCGGTCACTTCTTGCTCACCTTTTGGCACTTAGTCATATACGCACACACACACATACTACATACATACAGTGTTTCACACAACATTATGTTCTACAGCGAAGTTATTGTAACTAGACATGTTTATGTTACTTGTCAGTTTGAAGCCTCCCCACTCATAGCATAGTGGGCATGCTATTGAATTTGCTTCAGCATGTCCCATCCCTCCAAATATCAAAAAGTTTGCTGCTAGATAATTTTTGGCTCATGTTGGAAGCAAAAGTGAGTACGTTTTGGGCCAGTGGTCGTTTGTGGAAAACGTTAACATTGACATTTTCTCGGAGACTATTCAAGCCACAGTCTTCAAGCTTGGCCCAAGGATACTTTGTGGCAAGACCTTTCTAAACATACAAATTTGAGTGACCTCTCACAAAGGTCAGTGTCACAGGGGATCAGGAAATATATAAAAATAGCTATATTTTGACGTTTATTTTTTCTCAAATACTATTCACAACTTCAAACCTAAACTTGGTACAGAGATACCTGACGGTAAGACCTATCTATGCATACTAATTTGGATGACCCCTTGGAAAGTCGAGGGTCACAAAAGGCCGGCAAATGTGTGTAAAATACCATTAAAAAAAAATAAAAAAATTGCAGGTATTATCGACATTTTTGCATTTTTTTCAATCAAATTTGGCACAAAGGTATGTGACCATCCTATACATACTAATTTAACTGACTCATCGCAAAGATCAAGGGTCACAACTGGGGGTGGGGTTGGGGGGTTGACAGAAGTGCGAAAAATGCTTACATTTTGAGAAAACATGGTTGTTTCCTCAAAATACATTACCGATGGCATTACTGTATGTAAGGAAGATACACTTAGCTTAACGATTTCAGCCTAAAAATCATTGTGTATAATTACACAACCAGGGAGGCAACTCGTGGGCCGTTACCAGGACCCGAGCAGCCTCTCTTCCCTCCTCATTCAGGCACAAGTGCCGGTGCTTAGTTACAATAGGTCGTGTCTACCACGTGCTCAGCCTACCTTCACTTTTCCTTGGATTCTTTCTTCTCCACCGGTGCTCGCGTTTGTTTACGTGGTGCCCTGTGCTTCACTTGGAATTTGTGTTTTGTGTGGCGGCATGCTTCGTTTCTTGCGGGAACACGTGGCGCCGTTTTCCTCCTTCGGGACCACGTGGCACCATTACTTCTGTGCGGACTACTTGCGGTGTGTCGTTTCCTAGCCCCCTTCCTTACCTTCCGTCGCTTGAGATATGGCCAAGTAATGTCTCGGGGCATCCTTCGGCTGTCGGGTTTCTGACTGGCCGGCGCACTTCTCGAAAGTATGGTTCGTTCATTCACATTCTACCTGGTATGGCACCGGTCGTAAATTTCACACACGTGGCCCTTTCCTACGATCGGGCCATGTGCCTTATCTCTCATGCATCAGTAAGTATTTTAAAGTGCGCACTTGATGTTTATGTGTGCTTTACACACGAAGCCTTGCGCTGGGACCATATGGCATTGAGGCGCGTCCCCTGGGTGGTGGATAGGGTCCCTCGGGAGAGGGGTGCACCGAATGAAATAAGGTGCTGTGAACCAACATGGTCTAAGGGAAGGTGACCCCGACAGAAAACCCCTGGTCCTCCTAGTAAGGGGGTTGGGCGTGGGGGTAGCTTCCCCACCCTGCAAATAAGGAAATAGCTACAAAAACGCCGCCGAAAAGACAAACAGCAATTCCTTTCCTGGAGGAGAAAGGTTCTTTTAACAGAAGTTCTTTTACCAGAAGATTTATGACGTCCTGTAGTGAAAGCCGGAAGTCTTCGGAAGCCACAGGACCGAGCCGCCTCTCTATCCAGGGACACAACCATGGGCACATGGAATGTCAAGACCATGTACCAGAGCGGCAAGGCCGCCCAGATAGCAGCTGAAATGCAAAAGTACAACCTTTCCCTGCTAGGTATCAGTGAAGCCAGAGGGACGCAGTCTGGGCAGAAAAGGCTGTTAAGTGGAGAGATGATTCTGTATACAGGGCATGAAGAGGAGAATGCCCCCCCCCCCCCCCCCCCCCCCATACAGAAGGAGTAGCATTCATGCTGTCACTAGTGGCACAGAGAGCGCTGATGGGCTGGGAACCTCTTGGGCCAAGAATTATCACAGCAGCCTTTAGAACCAAGAAAAAGCTCAAGCTGAACGTCATCCAGTGTTAAGCGCCCACTAATGACAGTGACGAGGAAGAGTTCTACGACTGACTCCAGAGTGCTGTGGACAAATGTGCGGAGCGAGACATCACCATCGTCATGGGCGATTTAATGCCAAAATAGGGGAGGACAACACCGGATATGAAGAGGTGATGGGGAGACAGGGACTAGGGAAGATGAGTGAGAACGGGGAGAGGTTTGTAGACTTTTGTGCTCTAAACAGACTTGTCATTGGAGGCAGCATCTTCCCGCACAGAAGAATGCACAAAGCAACTTGGCTCTCACCTGACCATACTGCAGAGAACCAAACAGACTATATCTGCATTAGCACGAAATTTAGAATATCCCTTCAAGATGTTCAAGTGAGGAGGGGAGCAGATGTCGCCTCAGACCACCATCTGCTTACCTTAAGAGGAACATCACTCCCCTGCTCAAACTCCTTCACTGGCTTCCTATCCCCCAACGCATCCAATACAAGATTCTGTCTCTCTGCTACAAATCCCTGAACAACCCTTCCTATCTGTCCAACTTATTTCACCCCTACATTCCTCCCTGCTCCCTCCGCTCCGCCTCCGACCCTCTCCGCCTCCACATCTTACTTACTTACTTACGCCTGTCACCCCTACCCGGGTATAGGCCGTCGACGAGAGACCTCCAGCAACTCCTGTTCTGTGCTTCTCCTTCAAGTCTACTCCAGGTGGTTCCCAGTCTCTTGATGTCTGCTTGGAGGTCTCGACGCCAGGAGTTTTTCGGCCTGCCTCTTTTCCTCTTTCCCTGGGGGTTCCATGACGATGCTTGCCTAGTGATACTGGAAGCTGGCTTTCTCAGACTGTGACCGATCCATCCCCATCTTCTTCGCCCAATTTCATTCTCTGCTGTTATCTGCTCTGTTCTCCCCCAGAGTCTGATGTTGCTGATCTTCTCTGGCCAGTGGATTTTCAAAATTCTTCTAAGGCAACTGTTCATGAAGGTCTGTACTCTGTTGACTGTGGTTTTTGTCAATCTCCAAGTCTCTGCTCCATATAGGAGAACTGCTTTTACATTGGAGTTGAAAATCCGGACTTTGGTGTGTTGTGACAGCTCTCTGGAACTCCACACTTTTTTCAACTGGAGAAAGGCTGCTCTGGCTTTACCGATTCATGCTCTGACATCTGCATCAGTGCCGCCTTTTTTGTCTATGATGCTCCCGAGATAGGTGAAGGACTCCACCTCCTCCAACGGGGTCCCAGCAAGCAAGCTCCACATCCCCCGCACCAAACTCTCGGCCCCCGCTCCTCTGTATACGGTCCATCCGCCTTGAACACTCTCCCACTCTCTCTCTGTAAGAAACACTTTCTCTCCTCCTTCCAGTCCGCCCTCAAAACTCGCCTCTTTCAACAGTTGTAGCACTATATCACCACACTCCCCACCCAAAGTCGACTGTCGTAATGTATTTCACTTTTTGTGGTACGCAAGCCGTTATCTAAGCGTGCGCATGCGTGCGTGAGTTGTGAGTGCGCGCTTAGAGTTATAATTATAAGATAAGCGCATTATAAATACCATAATTATTATTATTATTTAAGAATAAAGCTCAAGTTAAAGAAAAGCTGCACAGAGACAACAAGAAGACAGCGCTATAATGTAGGCCTCCTGAGAGAGACTGGAGTGAGAGAAGAGTTCAAACTGGTGCTGTCCAACCGGTTTCAAGCGCTACAGGAGCTAGTAAATGAAGATGAGGCGGTCACCACAGAGCAACAGTGGAAGGCAGTTAGAGTGGCGCTGAACTCAACATGCAAAGACACTGTAGGGTTCAGGAAACACCATCACAAGGACTGGCTGTCGGCACAGACCTTGAAGAAGATAGAAGTGAGGAAGCAGAAGAAAGCAGTTGTCAATAACAGTCGCACGAGAGCAGCCAAAGCAAGGGCACAGGAGGAATACTCGGAAGCCAACCGCGGGTGAAGAAGAGTATCAGGGCAGACAAGAGGGCCTACACAGACAGCCTGGCAGTAGAGGCAGAAAAGGCAGCAGGCAGCGGCAACATGAAACAGCTCTACGACATCACCAGAAGATTGTCGGACAAGTATGGCCATACAGAAAGACCAGTAAAAGACAAAGAAGGCAAGCCTATTGCACACGGAGCAGACCAACTCGACAGATGGGCTGAGTATTTTGAAGAGTTACTGAACAGACCCAGCCCACCTGACCCCCCCCCCCCCCCTCCCCCCCCCCTCCCCCCCCCCTCCCCCCCCAGACATCAAGCCAGCAGATACCGACCTACCCATCAGCTGTGACAGACCCAGCCGGGAAGAGATTAGAAGAGCAGTGGCATTTTTGAAGAACGGCAAAGCAGCAGGGCCAGATGGCATCCCAGTTGAGTCTCTGAAAGCAGACCAAGAGACAACAGTAGAGATGCTGTACCCACTGTTTGGAAAGATCTGGGAAGAGGAGGCGATGCCGGCTGACTGGAATGAGGGGTACCTAATCAAGCTTCCCAAGAAAGGCGACCTCAGCAAGTGTTTCAACTACAGAGGAATCACCTTGCTGTCAGTACCAGGAAAGGTCTTCAACAGGATCATCCTGGAGAGAATGAAGAGCTCCGTTGACCCCCACCTGAGAGACCAGCAAGCAGGATTCAGGAAAAACCGATCATGTACAGACCAGATCGCCACTCTCCGCATCATCGTGGAACAGTCTGGAGTGGAGCTCCCCGCTGTACGTCAACTTTGTGGATTACGAGAAAGCATTTGACAGCGTGGACCGAGAGACTCTGTGGAAACTCCTACGACACTACGGTGTACCCACAAAGCTCGTCCGCCTGATCAAGAGCAGCTATGATGGCATGACATGTCGCGTGATCCACGAAGGGAAGTTCACCAGGGAGCTCCAAGTCAGAACCGGTGTCAGGCAGGGGTGTTTGCTGTCTCCGTTCTTCTTCCTACTGGCGATAGACTGGGGTCATGAAGAGGACCACAGAGCACAGACGAAGTGGAATACAGTGGACACTGTGGACACAGCTTGACGACCTCGATTTTGCAGATGACTTGGCTTTACTATCCCACGCTCGTCAACAAATGCAGGACAAGACCACGAGGCTTGCTGACATCTCGTCCCAAGTGGGCCTCACCATCCACAAACAGAAAACAAAGACAATGAGGCTGAACGCAACCATGCTGAACGTAACCATGGAAGAACCACTTTTGCTTGCTGGCACCCCGTTGGAGGAGGTGGAGTCCTTCACCTATCTCGGGAGCATCATAGACAAAAAAGGTGGCACTGATGCAGATGTCAGAGCACGAATCGGTAAAGCCAGAGCAGCCTTTCTCCAGTTCAAAAAAGTGTGGAGTCCAGAGAGCTGTCACAACACACGGATTTTCAACTCCACGTAAAAGCAGTTCTCCTATATGGAGCAGAGACTTGGAGATTGACAAAAACCACAGTCAACAGAGTACAGATCTTCATAAACAGTTGCCTTAGAAGAATTTTGAAAATCCACTGGCCAGAGAAGATCAGCTATGTCAGACTCTGGGAGAGAACAGAGCAGATAACAGCAGAAAATAAAATTGGGCGAAGAAGATGGGGATGGATTGGTCACAGTCTGAGAAAGCCAGCTTCCAGTATCACTAGGCAGGCATTGTCATGGAAGGCCCAGGGATAGAGGAAAAGAGGCAGGCCGAGAAACACCTGGCGTCAAGACCTCCAAGCAGACATCAAGAGACTGGGAACCACCTGGAGTAAAATCGAAGGAGAAGCACAGGACAGGGGTCGCTGGAGGTCTCTCGTCGACGGCCTATACCCTGGGAGGGGTGACAGGCGTAAGGGAAGTAAGTGTTACACACGAAGGCAAGACGGGCAACCGTAAGCCAAGTCTGTACGTAAAATTGACTGGATGGGAATGAGGAAAAGTCCTCATCCCATTCCTGCCCACCATGTAATGTGCGGCACAAATTCTGTCTTCTACATTGCGCGCTGTACATTCACACAAACAACAAGATGAGGATTTCATCTCATAGTCTACTGTATTGTTTGGAGCTCAGATGCATTTATCTTTTAGGAACATTCAGAGCTGTTCATGCTGGTCTATTTCCCACCTACCCGCCTTTAGCACACTCTGTGGGCTCGTGTAGCGACAGGCGACCTCCTACTCAAGCTCACCCTCTGATCCATACACACAGAAATAATTACGGACACATGGCGATACCCGCCATTTGTAAGCTCTGTGGTCTGGTGTAGCATAGCTATTCGGAAGAATAGCACGAGCAGCGAAATGACGTCACTTCAAGCTTCATAGTGACGACACAGTGTTTTACGTCACTTATTGCACTACTAACATTTGACGTATCAAGAGTATGAACTTTGCAATTATCTTGCTGATTTTCACTCCTAGGGCTTACGGGTCAGTGGTTGACGAGCGACGGGGACTCGGCTACTGCAAACCCTGTTTATGAACGATCATGCGGATATTAAAACTCATGCTTGTGCCTTCCTTGCTCAGGCTGCTCTTCCGCACGGCCGTTCGAGAGATGCTCTTCGTGAAAGGAGGCACTTTGGTCCCAAGTGGGAGTTCTACCGACGTGAACGCCCTTCTACCTCCCGGGACCCCCTACTTCCGCCAGCTTACCCGCCCTCGGCAGGCCACTTCCGACATCGTGGACTCGCTTCCCGCCACACGCGGTCTAAAGCGTCTGTTTTAGCCCCCACGATCTTGCCTCTTCGATCGACGGGCTATGGAGACCTTGCCTGACGACCGTAAGTTCTACGGTTTCGCTCGATTCGCCGCTCTCGCTCTCCATCGGTCTCGGTGTCTCGTTTCCCGGTCTGTTTGGACATTTCCGGCACCGGGCGGCAGCCCAAGACCCCTCGCACCTGGCCCGCTTTCCGGACCCGCTGCGCTACGCACTGGATGCCGGAGCTCAACGGGGCCCACTCTGGCTTCAGCACAGGTCAGTGCCCCGCGACCGAGAGCGGCCTGCCGGTCTTCAGACCAGATCAGTGGTTGACGAGCGACGGGACTCGGCTGTGCTTCAGCATGGCACTTCGTCCCGTGACGTGCGGCGCTCCACCGTGCTTCAGTGTGGTGCCGCCGTTAGCGACCACTGACGGGACCCGGCTGTGCTTCAGCACAGACCTTCCCGTGATGTCCGGCGCTCCTCCATGCTTCAGCGCGGTGCCGCCGTCAGCGACCACCGATGGGACCTGGCTGTGCTTCAGCACAGACCTTCCCGTGATGTTTGGCGCTCCTCCGTGTTTCAGCGCGGTGCTGCCATCAGCAACCCTGACGGGCCTTCCCATGATGTCCGGCACTCCTCCGTGCTTCAGCACGGTGCCGCCGTCGGCGACCACCGACGGGACCCTGCTGTGCTTCAGCACAGACCTTATCGTGATGTCCGGCGCTCCTCCATGCTTCAGCTTGGTGACGTCGCCAGCGATCAGCGGGAGCCCTACAACCTTCACGACAGTTCCTTGTCCCTTTGTCAGCGCCCTTCGGGGCTTCACCGCATTGTCAACCTCTCCTAGTGTCATCCGTCCCCGCCGGGATCGGACGCCCCCCCCCCCCCCCCCCCCACTCTGCCCGAGGACGCCATTGCCACCCTCACCTGGAGGATTCAGCTTTTGCTCTTCTCTCTCCCTCCTGCTCGGATCGTTCCGCGTCTCCGGCTTCCTGTGGCAGTGTCCGGTCCTGTGCATCCTCATGTGACCTTTCTCCTGCGCCCGCCCCCTCCGGCGGACTCCGAGACGTCGCGATCCTTCGATGTGGCGTCTCGACTCGTCGCCCTTTTTTTGCCTCTGGATTTCTACCCCCCGTCACTGCCGATGAAGAGGATGGCTTCCACCCTTGTGGATGCGCCATGGTTAACCAAGAAGTTCAAGTCTCTTCCTCAACCCACCGGTTTTCGGGCTTTGATGGACACGTCTACGCTCGGCTTCAGCAGGGTTGGCACTCGGACAAGGGCTCCTTTGACACCCGCTGGCCGGTGGGCGTTGATATCAAATTCCGACAGCACTGTTATGCGGGTCACTCCCAGTTGTTTGTTTGCCCCCACCCGCCGGTGGATCCGGCTGCAGAGACGCTGCTTGCTTCCTGGAAGGCCTTTCGGCGCTGCATCCCCAGCGGACTCAACAACACGGCGACCTTGGTCTGAAATTCCCTCACTTCGCCTATTGCGGGACGGTCTACCAGTTTTGGTCTCTCCCCTTCGGCCTTTGAGTGTTCACCCGGATCGTAGATGCGGTGGTCGCCAGGGCTCGCCAGACCTCCTCCAGCCCCACCTCCAACTTTTTGGACGGTCTCCTTCTCTGGAACCAGGTTTCCGCCTCCCTCACCACAGATCGGGACGCGTTCTCGCTATTTTGCGTCACTTCGACTTCCTAGTCAACAGTGGAAAGTCCAATCTCTCTCCGTTTGACGGTTCGTGCATCTTGACATGGAATTCTGGACCGTCTGCCACCTCGTGCGACTGCTGGAGGCGTGTGTCGTGAAGTTGGTGGAGTTCGCCCGCCGGGTTTCCAGCGTTGATGTAGTCCTGGCACGAGTTGGTTACAACTGCTGGGCTCTTTGTACGCGGCCGCGGACCTGTTACCCTGGGGCGGCTCTCTGTCTTCAACTCCACCTTCCTTGCCCTTGGCGCCCGTCCTCCCGCGACCTCGTGGCCCCGATTCCTGTCCTCCCCCTTGTCCAAACCCACCGCCAGCGGTGGGCAGACCCCTGCTGGCTTCGTTCGGGGGTCCCTTGTTCCTCCCCCCTTCCTCCCCCCTGCTCCTACGTACTGAGTGGTCGCTGAGTCTGTAGATCTTCTGCATGATTGCGAGCTCTGGCAGACCCCGATGTTCGACCTGTTCACAACCCGTTGGAACAGGCAACTCCCCATCTTCATCTCCCCCTTCCCGGACCCTCTAGCTTGGGAGGTGAATGCCCTCTCCTTGATTGGGAGGGACTGGTCGCCTACGCGTACCCTCCGTCCATGCTGGTGCCCAGAGTTCTACAGAAACTCCGGGGGTGCAACGCGATTCTTCTCCTGGTCGCCCCCTTCAGCTGGAACAGGAGTTGGACCACAGATGTCCTCAGCCTAGTCACAGATCCTCCGCTCCCCTTGCCCACCCTCCGCATGATGCTGAAGTAACCCCGGCAGCCACTCTTTCACCCGTGCCCGGAGCGGCTCCTCTTGCACGCCTGGCGATTGTGCAGCAAGCCCTCTCCTCCAGAGGTTTCTCGCATGCGGCGGTGGAAGCTATCTCTGCAGCCCACAGATCTTCCACCCTCCGAGTGTATGAAACGAAGTGGCGGGTCTTCTGGGATTGGTGCAAGACGGAGTGACTTCCCCCCACAGCGCTGACGTCGCCCCAGTTTGCAGATTTTTTCTTTGGCTTTTTCGAGAGAAGAATCTGGCCCCTATTACCATTAGAGGTTACCTCTCCATGATCGCGGACACCTACCGCCATTTGGGACTCCCGGATCATGGGGCCTGCTCAGATCTTTCGGACCTCGTGCGGAATTTCGAGTTGCAGCGACCAGTTCCACACTCTCTGGTTCCTCGCTGGGACCTCGCCTGGGTCCTTAGCTGGCTAAACTCTAGCAAATTCGAGCCACTGCACTTTGCTAGCATGGCGAATCTCACCCGGAAGACCTGCTTCCTACTTGCGCTTGCCACGGCGTCCAGTCAGTGAATTGCACGCACTATTTATGGACCCAACCTGTCTTCAGCTCAGGGCCAATGGCTCTGTACACCTCCTAACGAATCCCGCCTTCTTGGTGAAGAATCGGCTCCCTTCGGCCAGGGCTCCAGTTCTCATCTTTCGACCCCCAGGGAACCAGACCAGTCTCAGGACTCTCGCCGTCAGGACCCTGTCCGGGTTCTACGACTCTACCTGCGCAGGACAAAACCTATCCAGCGTGGCCAGACCCGCCTTTTCCTGCCGCTTTCCCTTGGCAGGCACGACATATCCGCGCAGACGATCTCCTCGTGGCTGCATTGGGTCATCCGTTCTGCCTATGAGGAGCTCTCTCTGGTGGGTGCGTATTCGTGCACATGAGGTCCGTGCAGTCTCCACCAGTGTTGCGTTTGATCAACACTGTGCGGTGAGAGACATTGTGGCAGCTGTTGGGTGGCGGGCAATTTCCACCTTTGCCTGCTTCTACCTCCGTGACCTTACTAGCCAGCGGGGAAAAAATCTGGCCATGGTCGGAGACATTGCTGCGGCGCAACATTCCCTCCTGGTGCCTCCGGCACCGTAAGGTACGCTTAGCCGAAATCGTCGGGAGGTTGCTCCTGTTCGTTGCCGTTAAGCACGAGCGATGACCGGACCTAGTGGGCAGCACCCTCCTCCTTTTCGCTATTTTTCCATACAGTAATGCCATCGGTAATGTATTTTGAGGAAACAAATATATTTATATTTTTATATGGCATTACTCGAATGGCCCTCCGCCTGCCCCACTTGCCACCAGAGCGCTTTAGCGTTCAACTGGTATATCACTGGCACTTGTGCCTGGATGAGGAGGGAAGGGAGGCTGCTCCGGGCCCTGGTAATGGTCCACGAGTTGCCTCCCTGGTTGTGTAATTTTACACAGTGATTTTTAGGCTGAAATCGTTAAGATAAGTGTATCCTACTTACATACAGTAATGCCATCGATAAGTATTTTTCGACAAAATACATTTTAGAGAAAAATACATATTTTGCTGGTGCAAAAGCCAGCACTTATTGTCACAAAGGTCACACATACGTAAATAGGTCATACAGGTGAACCATAATGGCTTTGCCTTTCTTGTTGGTTTGTTTAAGAAGAAAATAGATCAGTTGTTATGAAAACTACTTTTTAAGAAACTGGAAAGCAATACCTTTTGCATCTAATATCCTTTCACCAATGAAAGAACATTTTTGGTTCTTAAGCTGTATTGTGCATATCTTTCAGGTGCGAACGACAGGAGGACAGACTCTCCTGCTGACCAGCCAGGCCCGTATCGGGGGCACAGGGTCAACACTTATACTGTCATCCGTGGGTCAGACCATGCCCACCTTCACTGTGGTCACTGCTGCCAGTGCCCCTACTTCTACCGCTGCCCCAACCTCCGTAACTCCTCTCCACACCACCCTCCAGGCCAAAGTCATGCCACAACAGCTCCAAGGTTAGTAGCTATATTTGTGTATCGTTCCTCGTGGGTGAAGTTGGGAGCACAAGTGGCAGAATTTTTGGGCTCACATGCGAAGCAAAAGTATTTTCTGGGACAGTGGTCCTTCGTCCGGCGTCCGTGGTAAACTTGAACTTTGGCATTTTCTCGGAGACTATGGTGTCATCATCATCGCCACCCCAAGGGCAGACTTCACTGCCTCACTAGCCACCCCAGGGACAGACTTCACTGCCTCAATCGCCACCCCAGAGGCAGCCTTTGGTGTCATTGTCATTGCCACCCCGGGGGCAGACTTCACTGCCTCACTCGCCACCCCAGAGGCAGCCGGTGGTGTCATCGCCACCCCAGGGGCAGACTTCACTGTTTCACTCGCCATCCCAGAGGCAGCCTGTGGTGTCATCGTCACCGGCACCCCAGGGGCCGCATGCCCTACCTCACTCATCACCTTCAGGGCAGCACTCACTGCCTCACTCGCCACCCCAGAGGCAGCATGTGGTGTCATCGCCACCCCAGGGGCAGACTTCACTGTCTCACTCGCCACCCCAGAGGCAGCCTATGGTGTTGTCATTGCCACCCCTAGGGGCAGTTTTCAGTGTCTAACTCGCCAACCCGGTGGCATTCTACACTGCCTCGGTTATCACCCCTGGGTCACTTAGGGGTGCCATCGTTATGGCCACCTAAGGGACAGCTGTCACCACTAAACGCATCATCCCAGGCTCAGTTTTCACCCTATCATGTGTTGCCTACCATGTCCCCCTTGTGCATGCAGTCTCTGGTGCTGCATAGTGCATATGTCACCGGTGGTTGCATGCACAGGTGGGTTATCATCTGAAGCAGCAAGTGTATGTCGGAGGATTCCTGTGTTAGTTTCACCCCACAGGTGCAGTGTAAACAGACACAACTAAGTATGTAGAGAGTGCTTTGACAAAGCGGTTTCTGTCCACCCTAGTCCTGATGTTCCGGCATCTGCAGACTCTTGCCACCTGAAAGTGTCCTACTTTAATGCTCAGTCATGCAGAAATGTAGCCACTGAGATTCATGATCAAAGACAATACATTATAAGACAGATCACTCCTTATAAGGCTTACTGAAAAAAGCGAGGTCAGTGTAGCAGTTGCGTCCCATGGTGTAATCGTGTTGTGGCCGTACGTCTATCACTATCTGGTAATGGACTCGAGCCCTGTCGCGAGGCTTTTTGAAAGGTAACGTGTGCTTTTTGTGTGTGCATTGCGGAAAACTGTTTTAAAAATCACATGAGCTTTGCTTTTAAGATATTTTTTTCTATTCCTAATCGAAAGATTTTTCGTGAAAGTGGTAATTAGCACGGAAAGTGTAATACAAAAATAAATAAATCAGGCATTTCATTGTTGCCATAAGTGTGAGTTGATGTCTAGTACGCACGCATACACACACACACACACACACACACACACACACACACACACACACGTGCACTCAAACAAACACATATAAACAAACCACCAGCACAGGACTAAATAAGAAATAATTTACAGCAAACATAAGTTGTTTTAACAATCTCACAAGATCAGTTTATTAATACACGTTCAACTTGCAGCAGGTATTATCAAGAAAACCAAATACACAGGCCACGCTAACCACCTTATGCATGCACCCACTAGAAACTGTAACAGTACCTGGCGTTGTATGCACAATGAGATTAATAAGAAATCATCACTAATTACCTGTTCTTTCTCCTCCTCTCCATTCATCCCTCCACCCAACACATGTGCATACACGAAATAGTAGGGCAACATGAATATACAAATTAGGCTGAATTATCATAAGACGTACAACAGACAATTCCATCAGTCACATGCCCACTGCTACTCCGTCATGTGCACGAAGCCTTTAGATCTAAAAGAAAAGTCATTACCAGGTAAACAGATAAACATATCATCACCGATCAGAATTACGTTCTCCAACAACCCCCTCCTCTTACAACAAAGGCAGTCGCATGGTTTGCCACAAGCTTTGTCCTCTCATCCTCCCCAAAATCCTCTGCTCCTTCTATTTGATCATGTTTTTTGTTGTAGGTGACTTGTTATTTTATTGTCATTTCATCTAGTACTATTGCAGCGCAAGCTCAGAGATCTCCAGAATGAGTGGTGGACCAGACTTGCACAGAGGACCCAGCTTTGTGCTGACAATGGTGACTACAGGGGCTTCTACGAAGCACTGAAAGCAGTGTATGGTCCCAGGCACCTGGTACAAAGTCCCCTGCGAAGCGCGAATGGCCAGGCACTCCTCACAGATAATACCTCCCATCTTGAACCGCTGGTCGGAATACTTTCAGAGCCTCTTCAGCGCTGAGCGCACTGTTCAAGAAGCAGTCGTCCTACAAATCCCACACCTCCCAGTAAAGGTTGAATTGGACGAACCGCCCACCGCTGAAGAGACCCTCACAGCCATCCACCAGCTCAAGAGTGGCAAAGCAGCAGGCATTGATGGAATACCGCCAGAGATCTGGAAACATGGAGGCACAGCACTGCACAACAAGCTCCATGACCTCTTTCTCTGCTGCTGGGAGGAAGGAACACTACCAAAAGATCTCCGTGATGCAGTCGTTATCACCCTGTACAAGAACAAAGGCGAGAAGTCTGACTGTTCCAACTATCGGGGAATTACCCTGCTGTCCATTGCTGGGAAAATCCTTGCAAGGCTGCTCCTGAATCGGCTGGTACCTGCCATCGCTGAAGACCAACTCCCAGAGTTCAGAGCAAACAGGAGCACCACCGATATGGTCTTTGTGCTGAGACAGCTACAGGAGAAGTGCCGCGAGCAGAACAAAGGGCTGTACGTAACATTTGTCGACCTAACAAAAGCGTTCGACACTGTAAGCAGGCAAGGCATGTAGCAGATCCTGGAGCGACTTGGCTGTCCCCCAAAGTTCCTCAACATGATTGTCCAGCTACACGAGGACCAGCAAGGCCAGGTCAGACTCAACAATGACCTCTCAGAACCATTCCCTATTCTCAACGGCGTAAAGCAGGGCTGCGTGCTGGCACCAAACCTCTTCACCATCTTTTTTAGCATGATGTTGAAGCAGGCCACAGTGGACCTCGATGATGACGATGCAGTGTACATCAGGTATCGTCTCGATGGCAGCCTGTTCAACCTCAGACGACTGCAGGCCCGCACGAAAACCCTAGACCAACTGATTCGTGAGCTGCTTTTTGCTGATGACGCTGCCCTCGTTGCACACACAGAGAGAGCCCTGCAGCGCATCACGTCCTGCTTTGCAGACGCTGCCCAGCTCTTTTGAGAAAACATGGATTTTGTTGGTGCAGAAGTCATTATTTACTTTTTGTCACGTGTGGATCGGTCGTGCACGTGAGCCATAAGGGCTTTGTCTTTCTTGTTTTTACATGTCTAGATTACAGAAAAACATTCAGTGATGTTCTAAGAATGCTAGAAATCCTTTTCAGTGCAAAATTGACCCCTAGATCCTGGTTTGCCTTTCCATATTTTCATATTTGTACTTTGAGGATACATATTTGTGCCGCTGGTTTGGCCTGCTGTTTAAACCTTTATGCGCATACAGCCACTGGTGCAGTTAACTGTACTGGTGGCTGCATGTACAGAGGATTTAGTAGTGTGCATACCATGATCATGCATCTAAATGTTATTTTCTTGGTGCACAGGTACTCTGCAGGCAACCTCTGGGTCTGCCTCTGTCCTGACCTCCCAGCCATTCACAGTGCAGATACAGCAGACTGAGCAAGGGACACGACTGATGATCCCTACAGGACAACTCTCCCAGCTGCCAGGTCAGTAACATATTGTAAAAATATAGTCTGTTTAATCCATGTGTTCTTTTTGTGTTGCTAGCGGTTTTTGTCGCGATGATTCCTATAGGAATAGCCCAGGGCAGAGTTGAATGTGTTCTCAGTTTTATTGTAGAGAGTGTTAGTGTGCAGTCCAATTGCTAGAGTGGATGTGAACTTTAAATTCATATGTTTGATTGCATGTGCAGCGAGCCTCTTCCAAATCGTTCAGACCCCAACTGGTCAGCAGCTGATTGCCACATCCAGTGCTGCTCAGGTCTCCTCTGTTGTGCCTCTTCAGACTGCTGTCACCACAACTGCTTCTAGCACAGGTGAGATTATTGACACCATCAGTGAGGGGAGTTTGCCTGCGAAGAGGCATGACAGTTCATGAACCTTTGTGACTCAGAGTTTGAACACACTTCATTGAGGGGAATCTGCAAGAGGCGTAGATCTTCATGAGCCCTCACAGTCTTGAGGGCTTTTGAAGATCTATGCCTCTTCCTAGCAAACGTTTCATTGATTGCTGGTGGGTTTTTTTGGTTTGTTTTTTAATGCAGTTTTTTTTTTTATATTGAGTTTACTCAGTGCATGCTGTTTTAACTCCTTAGTGCATGCAGCCAATGGTTCTGACCACAGTGCCAGTGTGTTCGTGGACATGGGGATTACAAAAGCAGGGATTGTTTGTTTGTATCATGTTGCAATTGAACGGTTACAATTTTAATTCCAAACCATTGATGTTTTTCTTTTTGGCTTGTACAGTGAATGGTCCGTCCCCTTCAACAACAGTAGCTGCATCCTCCACACTAGTGCTAGTCACCACAGCTGTCAATCAAGTCAAGGCCATCCCTGCTCTGACCATGTCCTCTGTCGCTGCAACCACGTCCCTGATAACTGCTGCAACCACCATCCCAGTCGCCAGCAAGCCGGTCATGCGTGTCTCTCCCATGGTAGCTGCAGCTACCACCACCGCTGTCACTACCCCATCTACTGTACTTGCGGGGTCTATTGTCAGCACCACAACTTCTTTGCTAGGTATAGCTGATTTTATCAAATGCAGGCCCTCAGCTAGGCTCCTTCCATAGGCAAGAGACAGATTCTAATTAGCCCCTGTAGACAGACACAGTATGAGTTCATTCTTGATTTACTTACATTTCTACTCCATATATATGAAGAAGTCATTAAACCTGTGACTGGCTAAATTCAGGGACTTGTTGTGAACTGTCAGTTCACAACATTAAGGTTTACACATTGAGCCCTGTGATCGAAATTTCCAAGTTGGGACATTGTCCTGTGAAGATAACGGTGAAGTTTCAGAGACATGTTGACGATGATAGTTTAAGGGCCATGGCAGAATAGCTTCGCACCTAATGGTGCCGAGCTGTTTTGTCACTGCTCTTACACAATCATGGTCGATCAATCTCCTGTTAGCATGTGTCAGAACTGAATGGGTTAAAAATTGAAGTCAGCGACAGCTGAATCCTGTATGTCCGAATTAGGGCAGACTTGATATTGATTCATCATTGATTGTTGAGTCTGAGATGTTGTCTATTTTTTTAAATTATTTTTATTTGCTGTAAAGCGCTCCGAGCTTGCTGTCTGTTGGGAAGGGCACTATATAAAAACTATGTATTATTATTATTATTATGTAATAAAGTTGTGTTGTGCATTCCAGGTGTGAAGCAAACAGAAGTCAAGAAGAGCATGCCACCACCAGTTAAGAAGTCGGAGATGTATCTGGTGAGTTGTGAATTTCTTTTTTCAGTTCTCACTCCCTTGTTGAGTTTAACATGTAAGGTGCCAGTTGATGGAGACTGAGTTTCTGCAATCTTCGTTAATTTAGCACCAAAGAACCCAAACTGTCCCAGAAACATAAATTCAAAGTGGTGTCAGCAATTGGCATGGATCTTCATGAGCCCCCATAACTGCAAGGGCTTATGAGGATCTATACCTCTTGCAGTTGGGTGGTGTCGGCACTGAACAGGTTAATACTTAATAAGGGTGTGCTATTAAACCTTTGGTCAGTATATATATTAATGTGCATG
The DNA here is from genome assembly GCA_036245525.1 of Semisulcospira habei. Classification (NCBI taxonomy): domain Eukaryota; kingdom Metazoa; phylum Mollusca; class Gastropoda; family Semisulcospiridae; genus Semisulcospira; species Semisulcospira habei. Next base: position 119,812,994 of record BTPG01000007.1, on the reverse strand, counting down.
CAGTCCCGACGAGTCATTTGAATCATAACCGTCGGCGTGAAAGCATAGCACTGCCTGCCGCTAAATTGAGGGTACACCATCAGGACCTGACCCTGTGAAGGTGCCAGGCTATTCTGGCACCACCCGCGGAGAGTCATGGTCCATCTCCTTATTATTCTATTTTACGCTTCATTTTTTAGGAGTCTTTGCATGAGAGGAGGGAGCTGCGGAGAAGAGAGAAACTTCGCCGCCTGGCTCGCATTAACTCCGCTCACTGCTCCCAGACGCCAGTGTATGGCCCAGATGTCCACCAGGCTCTGTCCTTTGCAGACGATGTTGGGCATCCCTCGAATAGAGGGGACCAGTGGCTGAGCCAGGGCTACACCAACTGCTTGTGTGCGCACGCGGAACACAAGCGCAATCAACCACATTACTACTGGCACGAGACGCGGCACCTGGCTGACCTGATCCACACACCTGACCAGTACCTGGAGGAGCAGAGGGACATTCTTGACAGGTGGGATTACAAATAAAAGGCTTAATGTGCTAATTCCTGCAAAGAATATAAATGTGGAGGCAGTAACTCTACATTCGTTAAATCTGAGAGCATTTATTTTGAAAAATTGGTGTATTTGTCCACAAAGAATTTTATGGGCCGCGGCAGCGGCACGTGAATTTTATTGCCTCTTGCCAATGGAAGGGCTGATAGACTGTGTTTGATACAGATTTAGGACGTTCTCTAACAAATATGAACCTGTAACATTTGATGTATTGGGCCTGAAAGTGTAGCAGCACTGCCTTAACCCAGCATGCTAGTTTTCAGTAAAAACCCATGATAGATCAGGAATGAAGCTGCATACGTTTGACTGGGAAATGGTCTGGCTATATACTGTCTCCTGAACTGTAATGTACAGTTTTTACAAGAAATCCTGAACTGTAAAGCTGTCTTTACAAGGCATCCTGAGCTGTAATGCTGTCTTTACAAGGCATCCTGAACTGTAATATAGTCTTTACTAGGCATCCTGAACTGTAATGTAGTCTTTACTAGGCATCCTGAACTGTAATATAGTCTTTACTAGGCATCCTGAACTGTAATATAGTCTTTACTAGGCATCCTGAACTGTAATATAGTCTTTACTAGGCATCCTGAGCTGTAATGTAGTGTTTACTAGGCATCCTGAACTGTAATGTAGTCTTTACAAGGCAAACTGGGAAATTTTTGGCTTAATATGTTACAATGCGTGTCTTTTGCAGGTTTGTGTTTGCGACACCATCTGTGATATCCTCTGGTATACAAATGCGGGTGGGTCACCCAGACCCTTCACAGGTGGTGAGAGACCTGCGTCTTCAGCACAGTGTGCGGGAGCAACTTCGTCCCTTGTCCGCTCGTCTCAACACCATCCAAACAAAGGCCACCATCCAGTTTCCAGAGCTCCGCCTCATCCAGTATGATTGTGGTATGTTGTCACTTCACACTGTGTTACTGCTCCTAAAATGTTGCCCGTCTGCTAGATGCATTAATCTTTATCAACCTTTGCTGGCGGATACAGCTTGTTGGCACAATTTATTAACTGTTTGTTGTCTCTATCTTAAAGAATTTTTTGGAAATGTTGGCCCCTGTCATTATAATACCATAAGACTTCTAAGTGTGCTGCCAATGAAATGCAAATCTATGCTGCAGTGAGGCAACAGAATTGCACAGATTTATACCTGTTATGTTCTACTGATAACAGTGTATAGTTGGAAATAGTGTGAGATACTATGTTTACAGTGCTAATGATGCCAGCTTTGTGTGTTGGGACTGAAAACACGTTTGCACTGATTAGTGACTTTCAAAGCTTTGTGCCAGTTGTAGGCGATCAGGATCAGCTTTGGTAGTTCAGGGGTGGTGCCAGATTAGATTGATCTCACAGGTGCCAATTCATCTCCCATAGTGATGTCTTAACCCTTTGGCTGTCAGTAGCGGTGTTGGAAGTGTTTCCTTCAGGATGTGCTACAAACAGCTGGAGGATTATGCACGAGTAACACAAGTCTTAAAGGCACAGCCTGTGTATATGAATAGGGTACCAGCTTTGTGTGGTAGTTGATGCATGGCTGTCGGATTGTATGCGTTGTGCTGCTTCTTTGTGCTATCATAGTTTTGCCGTTCATTTTGTTTACAGTCGAGGCTAGAGTCACCTGTTGAGCCTTATGCTTTGTTGGGTGCTATTGTCTCGAACATCAACACATCAGCTCTATGCACTGGCACTGATATTTATGAAGTGGTCAGTTACCTTTCGCTGATACAAGCAGCATGTTGACTGCCAATTGTTGCCTCTAAAGGATGTGTTTGTAATGTGTTATAACAGTTACATTTAAAAAGAAAAATAATACCAGTTTTCCTCCTCCACAGGCAAACTACAGACGCTGGACGTTTTGTTGCGGCAGTTGAAGACAGGCCATCATCGTGTGCTTATCTTCACCCAGATGACCAAGATGCTGGACGTGCTGGAAGCGTTCCTCAACTACCATGGTCATCGCTACCTGCGACTTGACGGCACCACCAAAGTCGAACAGCGTCAGGTGGGCCAAACTTTCTCTCACTCTCAGCTAGCCTTTGTCAGAAGTCATTTGTGTAAATGGGAATTTGTTGAAGAGAAGGCTTCAATATTCTTAGATTTTCTAACCTGAAAACATATCAATCCATATCCATTGAGCCTGGTACAGCTTACTCCAAAGATATCAGGAAGAATACATCTCAGAGTTACAGTGTCAAGCTGGTTTAACCTTTTGCCACCGTAATCTGCCAGCTAGATTTTTCCCCCTGAGCGTATGCCTTACTTTGGCTCACTTCCCTGCTACCGTAGTAATTTTGACACATTTCATTGGCCTTGTCTTTTGTAAAAATCTTATCATACCCCAACATATTTGGTATCAGTGGAAAAAGCAATTCAAGGTGAACTCGTAGACACTATGCTGAAGAAAATATTTTGTAATGTTAAGATTTTACAGGTGTATAAAGAAGATGGGGTAAGAAGCCAAAAATCAAAAACAGTTTCGCACTGGGTTCTGAAACATGCTGTTAGTGTATCAGTTAGCCAGAGTGTGAAAATTACAACTGACCTAGCATTCCAGAGACATATTCTAGTTTGTCACCAGTAAATAATCCAGAAAGAAAGGCACAACAGAAAAGTTTCTTCACACATAAAAGTTTTTACATCAAAATCCGCCATTTTTTTCGCACATGGGCACGTTTTGTATTAGAGCTTCTGATTCGTTGGTTTCAGCCCATACAAACAAGAAAAGTCACTCTACAAGTAAGGAAATGAGTGCTTGACATAGGTAGGTTGCTTCCCTTAGACCATACTGCTGGTATTGCCTGTTATACTGGTATCCAGCGCACAGATGTGTGCACCTCGTCGGCAATGGGAAACAAGGCCAGCGCACATGTGTGCATCCCGTCGGCAACGGAGCTTTGCTTGGGGCACACATATGTGTGTTCCGTCGTCAAAAGGTTAACTCGTTCCATTCCAGCCATTTTGACTGCTTACTTCCCTAGGATTCCAGGCATTTGTAGGGTTTGGCAAGAAATTCATAAACAAAATAGGGAATAAAGACAGGGCTTTGAAACTTTCGGAACATGTTATTAGAAGACTGATCTAGAACATATTTAAAAAATGAAGTTGTTTAGTAAATAATAAAATAATTCTGAGATGAGAAAAATGTGACTGTTTTTGGCAAGATAGGTTGCCTCTTTACATATATCAAGTCATCAGAGTGGTATGTAAAGAGTTGCATCATTCAAACCACACAGAAAGCCTTTGAGTAAGAATATCAAATGCAACATAGGCATTCACAGTGTCAAATATTCTTATGACGGCACACATAGGCACTAAATACACAGTACAGTATAGTGAAGTGAAGCCACAACAAACCTGTGACTGGTGAAACAACTTATTTGACACTGCAGAACTATATGACCTAATTCAGTTGTTAGTCCACATAGTTCTTCGGTGCGTAAAATGCTTGGAAACAGGTGATATTCTTCCCTTGACAGATTTTATCACATAGAAGCACTGTGCACTTGCTGCACCAGTTACAGGTTTGGAATATGGGCGACGCTTGCTGCGAGCAGTGCACACATGGCATCTTCGGAAACCCTTTCGACGGCCAGATGGAGGAGTGCGGAGTGGGCATAAATAATGGCCTGTTCCACTCAAAGGAGTCTGTGAGGTTTTAGCAGGCTCAGTGGCAGGCTGAGCAGCAGGTTCGACGGCAGCTTCAGCAGCACGAGCTGCTTGATATTTGTCATCGAGAGCCAGGCCTATCTGCTCAACACATTTCTTCAGAGAGAGTTTTATTTTCTCAAAATCTTTACCGATGGCATTACTAACGGGAATGCTTCGCGTATCGGCAATTTTAGCCCCAAAACTCGTGTACATCACAACCAGGGAGGCGACTCACGGGTCGGGAGTCCTTACCAAGATACCCTGAGTAGCCTCCCCTGCCTCCCTATCCGGTGGCGCGCTCAACGTTTCCTGCCAGTCTCTTCGCTTAGCTCACCTAACCGGTCGTGTGCACCTCGCGTGCTCCGGCTGTGTATGGTGGGATTACTTTTGTGAACTTGGATTGACGTTGGATTTTACCTCGGACGTGTGTTACTACTTGTGTCTTGTGGGTGCTTGGATTACCTTCGGTTTCTGAGGATTTACTTGGTACTCTGGGGATTACTTGGTCTCGGAACAGGACAAGGTAAAGCTTTCGGTTACTGCCTCAGCCGGCAAATTTCCGAGCGGCGGCATTGACCGGAGACTTTGTGTGTGCGACCAAACGGGACCGCGGACCCTCGCCTTTGTCTTATGTTACAGTACTCAGATGATAATCCGCACCAGGCGTGGCGTTCCAGTGGCCTAGCGATGCGCACGATGTCAGCCTACCAGACGCGGCTGCGCCCCCGGTCGGACATGCAACCAATTCTCAACACGGGAGGGGGTACGATGGTCACAGCTTGGGCGTCTTCCGGTCAAGACAGGCACGCAACCCCGCACGCAACCCCACAGCGACTGCAGCCTTGAAAGTATTGCAGAGGAGGGCCGCTTCAGACGTGTGTCGGCGCAAAAGGGACCTGCTGCCTCCAACGGTGCCTCGGACTGTGCTGCTCTGCCACAAGCGGATGATAGAGCCTAATAGCAGCCGACGGGACTTGCCCCCCAGTCAAGCTTTGGCACCAGGAGCTCCACCCCGCCTTTCCAAGGCCTGGGATATGCCGGACCACCCATGACGGGACTCGCTCCCCTAGTCGTGCGTCAGCATCAGGAGTTGGCCCCCCCCCCCCCCCCCCGCATGAAGGATGTTGGGCGAAGTACAAGGCGAGAGTGAGAGAAAGAGAGCCCAGGCAGCAGAAGCGGGGGACCACAAACTCCCCCCCCCCCCCACCCCCCCCCCCCCCCCCCCCCACCCTTTGAGAGGTTAGTGCCCGCCAGACCAGTGTCATCACCGGGCCACATCCAGGAAGCACCTCTCAGAGAGGGATAGGAAGTTAGCCGCCGACTGGAAAGACCATGATTCGGAACGGAGAATAGACTTATACAAGACAGGTTCTCCATCAGGGCAAAGATGCTGAGACCGAAGCCCATCCCAGAGAGGAGGGAAGTGCGGCCAGCCACTACAGCCAACGGGTCGTGCTTCCCGTCAAGATCGGACCCCCAGTGCACCACCCCCACGCCTTAGGAGCATGAAGAGGGACACAGGCTTCGGGGTCCCGAGTCGGAGAGTGGAGCCAGAGACGAGAGGACTTGCACGGTAGACCCACTGTGACCGAAGCCCTCTTGGGAGGAAGTTATCTCGGTCAGCAGTGCAGTCGACGAGATGTGGCCCCCCCCCCCCCCCCCCCCCCCCCCCCCGGAACACCAACCACACTTTCCGCCCTAGGAGGTAGAGGGACTCCCAGCGGCCTCGGCCCCTTTGGCACACGGAGACGAAGCCTACACAATCGTTAGAGCAACCGCAGCAGCCGGTTACAGGGCACTACGGATACCTAACGCCAGGAATCGTCTTCATTTCCCGCTCCTCCTTGCTGACCGGCGGACAAGCTCGGGTGGCGGATCTCTTCGTGACACTGAACCTCAGAGGCACCCTACAGGAGCGGCCGATCTTCCGACCGGACCTTCAGGGGACCGATCTTCCTTGGGGACGCGGCGGCCTCAACACCGGCACCGAGACCACTTGGATGACAGGACGGAATCACCCTCCCTTCGGCACCGGCCTAGCCCTCACCAGCAGTCCGCGATGGTTCACGGGACCGGCCCCCCCCCCCCCCCCCCCCCAGTGGCTACGCTTCGGTTGACGCAGACTCGTGGCGTCTCCCTCAACACGGGTGGAGTCGGAGGACGAGGAGGCGCTCAGTCTACACCCGGAGGAGTCGGCTTTCGGGTAGAATACGGGCACGCTTGGCGGATGGTCGTCGCGCTCCTCCACCGCAGTCGACGCGGCCCCGGCATCGCAGACTCGCCGCTCCTTGGACGAGGCGTCATTCCTCCCTATGTCTCCGCCCCTGAGGAAGGCTTCGGTGATGGCCGAAGCACCCCGGCAGCCCAGTGCTCCACGTCGCTCCCTTGCAGGCTTACGGGATCTAGCAGAGGCGCTCAGCTCACCGGCGACAAGATGGCGGCAGAGACCAGGGCTTCTTCTCAGACTCCCGACGGCCAGAGGGAATGGGCATCACCTTCCGCCAGCATTGATGTGGAGGTCTCTCCCAGGCGGTTCCGGTGCCCTTCTGGCGATTGACAAGGAGGCGTTGATGCAGGCAGCGGCACTCCGCAGCCAACGGACACTGACGCGAGGCTTGGACAGGACTGCTTCCTGGGTCCGCTTCTCCCTATCTTACGCGGGATTCCTCGAGAGGGCAACGCATTCCGTGGGCAAGTGTCTGGAGAACACCTGGGACGCTTCGGCCCCTCGGCGCAGGACATGCACGGGGCTAGTGGCAGCGAATAGGGCAGCATACCACTCCTCGGCCAACTTCTTGGCCATCAGCGACTGGATGCAACGGGACGCACTGCTGGGACAGGTGCCATGCTCTCCCAGTTTCGGGAAGAGACAGCTGCGCCAGGCTCCGCTCGGGGGCACTTCTGTTGGACCAACTTGGCAGACGGTAAAGGAGACAGAGCAGGAACTCTCGCCACCTCAGCGGGATTCATCTCTACTCGCTTCAGTCAGCGGTGGATCCGTGGTCACAGCCTGCGGCTCAGGATCCCGTCCTCCCAGAGGCCTCAGGGGGCACCCTCCATTTTCCCGCGCGCCCCTCCCCCACCTGTCCCAGAGGTGCCAGGAAGCGAGGTCAAGGCGACAGCGCTGCTTAGTGATGTGAGAGCTCTACCCCAGAAGGAGGCCACGGAGGTGATCTCGCGTGCCGACTCCCCGACGGGCTACGGTATACCATCATCCTGACGTTTGGCACCCCCACCCCTTCTACTACCATCTGGGGAGGTTACTACTCCTTGAAAGTAAAAAAAGTACGTCTCTCTGTGCTTTATGTGCCAAAAGTATGGCCACTCTGCTGAGTACTGCACAGCCACCCCGCTGTGTGTGAATTGCCAGGGGGCGCATATGGCTTCGGACAAGAAGTGCCCTCGTTGGATATCTGAGTGCAAGATTCAGCAGGTGCGTGTGGAGAAGGGGCTATCATTTGCAGACGCAAAAAAGCTGCGGCTGCCCCAAACTCTTAACACCTCTGTGTATACTTTCAGTGCTGCGGTGGCAGGCAAGCACCCCACCAAACATTTCTCTTGTCAAACCCCAACTTTTTGGTTGGGGGCGGAACCTCGGCTCCTGTCGCCCCTGGAAAGTAACCCTTCTCCGGTGGTGACGAGGAGCCAGGGAACGCAGAAGGCAGACACTGCCGGTCCGTTAGTAACGCCTCCTGTTGCCTCTAAGCCTCAGCCCCCACCCAAGCCTGTCAGTTTGTCTTCTCCAAAGGCTTCTGGCTCTGGTCAGCCTTCTAAGGCCGCTAACTCTAGCGGCAGGAACGCTGCCCAGGACCAGAAGTCTAAAAAAGCTATGGGACTGTACTGCTGTGCCCAGAAGGGGAACACTGATGTCCCCCTTCAAAACAAATATGCTGCATTGGAGGAGCGGATGGAGGGAGTGGAAGTTATTGTTGCTGGTGCTGCGGCAGCTCTACTCCCTTTATCTCCGAAGAACTAGAGGAGGCCCAGGAGCCGGCCCCCCTCTGTTTCTTCAACTCTTTCCAAGGAAGGGGGGGGGGGGGGGGGGGGGGAACAACTCTTCACCCCCGGATAAGACATCATCATGTACTCTCTGCTTCAGTGGGATTGTGGTTTTCAAGCTAACTTTGAGGAATTACGTCTTTTAGTCAAGTTCTACAGAGATGTTTACCCTTACGATTTTGGAGTAATTGCTTACGATTTTTGGCATAGATTACGCCACTACGATTTTTTTCACACTATTACGATTATTTAAAACAAAAACTACGATTTTTGAAATCATATTCCAATGCACTTTTTTTCTTAGAAAGTGATGAAACAAAATCCTACTTCAAAACATAACCGGGTCCATGACCAGATCCAACATTAGTACATAAAATAATAATTTATATGATTTCCTAATTTATCATTAATATTAGTTGCCTTTTAAATCTAGAAATAAAGTAAATGTTGGAGTTAGTCAAATTAAAACAATAACAAGGGGAGTAATCACCTTAGGACAATTTGCTCCATTACGTCCCTTCATTTAAACCAACCTGTCGGTGTCTGCTTTCCCTTGGTTGGACCTAAGTGCAATGATCAGAAAATTTGCAATGTGCAAGTTTTAAGAAAAAAATTAACAAAATTAAGGTGGCTCTTGGCATAGTATTTTTGACCAAAATCTTTCAGAAAACAGTTTTGAGATAGACTCGACTTTTGCATCTTTGAAGTATCTAGAAGCAGTTCCTGCACATGTTTTATGTTATAATGCCCTCAAAATGTGTTTATTGATCTTATTTTCAAAGTCACTCGACATGAAAATCATCCAAACACCGTATTTTTTCTTCGAGCATCGCGAACTTATGGCCTTGGTTACGGCCATTTTGCATGAACAAACTCCGGCTTGCCGCATACCGTTATGTAGGTCAACTCTTTCTCCGTCAGAATTCGCGCGGAAACATCGGAAATTTCCATTCACAAAGTCACACGAAGCCAAAAACGAGAGCAACCGAATGCAGCAAAACCGAGCGGAGATTTCCATATATGGACCTCTGTTCAAAAATGCGATCGCTGATTGGCTGTTTCGCTCACTCGGGGCTTCTTCGGCTGTTTCCGACTAGGCAACCATGCGATCCAAAATGGCCGCTGCTTGACGCTTTCTTCTTGAGTGCCGTGGGAATTTGTCAAATTGTGAGCAAGAAAATCGTTTGAAGATGTTGGTACTAAGTTCCGAACACTTCATAAGTTTGGGAAGCGCCGCAGGAAGAAAAATAAGACGCCAGTTTTGTCGAAAAACACTCCGCAAGAGGCCGAGCCGGTGCCTTCGATATCGTCGCTCGTGAATGGGGATGGTGCATCGAATGAAACTGCGCCAGAGTCTGTGGCATCGACAAAAAAAAAAAGAAATTTTTTGAAGAGGGAGAAGATGGCAGAGGATACAGTTGCAGAAGAAACAACACCGAAGACCCGGAAAACGTCGGATACGAACGGGAGTGACACCAACGACGACCCCAGATACACGGTCAGCGAGCGATGGCGATCTGAATTTCATTGCAAATCTTGGCTGTTTACAACCACTAATAACCATTCTCCACTGCCCAGTTTGCAAGAAAAAGGTGAGCGATCTTGTTTTATTGTTATTGTCTAGGCCACATATGCCGATATTTCGCTTTTTGTGTTTGTGTAAATGGTTTGTCATGAACTGATGAAGCAGATCTTGTGTGTTCACATAGTTCAGAGTCCCCCACTTTTTCTGGATCAGGAACTGGCCGTTTTGCTGTGCAGCAAATACAGCTTTAGTCGGACAGAAAGCTGAATGAAAGAAGTATTCATATAATTTTTTGGGGCAGTGCATGCAGGCTGAGCATGATGCTTGCTGCCGTACTGTGTGTATGTCACATGTTGAGTGTGTACTGTGTATGTGGACATAGACTAAGTTTGCAACTTGTGTTCATTTCAGAACCTGTCGATCAGCGAAGGAGGTGATGGTGGGCGAAAGGGAGCTGCCTGTCTGCTGTCCGTGAACTGCACAAGGTGTGGGGAGCTATTGTCAGAGTGGACATCACTACGGTCTGGCATTACCCACTCTGGCTTTGACATCAACAGACGTGTTGTTTCACCTGCAGTCAGCAACGGCCTAGGTTTCACACAGCTGTTTTGGAGGTTTTCTGCAATGCTGAACATGCCTCCACCAATGAATGAAAAGACTTGGTATCACTACCAAAAGCAGATGAAAGTTTGTAGAGCTGGAGGACCTGGAGAGAGCAAAATCTGCAACCAGGAAGACCTTGAACAAAGAGAAGGATCGGAGAAAGAAGATTGATGACATTCGTCGACGTGAGAGAGAGCAGCGTCGCCATCGAGAGGATGCCATTTATGGTGCAGGACAATTTTAACTGTCTGCCAAAACTTTCAGTGCCTCCCCATGATGCTGAATGCTGTTTCAAGTGAACTTAACTGCTTTTGACAGAATTTAAGTTCATTCTATGACCTATACTGTAGTGTGAAACATTTCTAAACTTTGAAGCCAATTTTCTAAGAACTGTGTATTTTGCACGTGTGACGAACTTTCCCCCTCAGTAGCTTCTGTTCTAACAGAGCTATCAATCTGAAAATTTGCATGCTTATGTAAAATTGCATGTAGAGTGCAATAAAAGCATCAGAATCAGCCTATGTCTTATAGTTGTAAAGTTACAGGACCACAAGTGGTGGCAAAATTTTTTACTTTTTTGCCACGTTTGTATGGCTGGTGAGTGCTGAATCTGTTATTGGTACACATCAAAAACTGCTTTCCTTGCACAGAATGAACACAGCTTTACAAGAAACAGTAATTTTTACATTGAAAAAGCAAAGCAGTTTTGTACAGCAGAGGGGGCAAAATACCATGCATTGCCGTCGTGTATTATAATTATGATCAGCTGTAGATTTTTTTCTAAACAAGCCAGCAACTTCAAACTTTGCAAGGAAAACATCTATGATGTGTACTATGAGTGTGCCAAATTTCACAACTCTATCTTGAACAGTTTGTTTTTTACAATTTTTACAAAAAACGGACGCCAAGAGCCACCTTAAGTGGAGGAGAGGGGAGGGGGGGCCGCCCAACCATTATTTAAGGGGATGTATTGCCCAGCAAAATGCTCCGATTTACGAATTTTAAAAAAATTTCATGATTTTGAGATAGAGGCATTTTCATCACTTTTATTCAATTTTCTTTCACTTATCATGCTTCATTTCACTCAAAAAGTAATGTTTATTGAAATAAAACACATTTTCTGCACCTACCCTGTCTATTTTGGGCTGTAACAAATTTTGTTTGTTAGAAAATTCGTCATTTTCGATCGTTCGATACAGACCGACCGCTTCGCTAAATGCTGGAAAGTTTGGTATGGTTGGAATCAGCATTCTCTCCCCTTTCCATCCCATAATATGATCAGCGGTCTTCGGGAATCATCGGAACACATTCTTGCATTTTCCGAACCCACCGAGAGGCCGATTATCACCATATAAGGATAACGACGTCATTGGTTTCTAAAAATAGTAACATTACCACACCATTCTGAATACTGATTGGCTGAGTTACAAACTGTTCTTACTTCCGGTGACGCTTCGACTTTGTTTATAACGCGTGCTCGATCGTGTTTTTTAGCCAATTTTCTCGCTTTTAGAAGTAAAATGACGAAACCAAGGCCAGCAGCCTCGAAAAGAAAGGGGTATAAGTCGAAGGCTAAAGCAAAACAGTTGACGGAAGCCCGTTTATCGAAGCAGACGCGGAAACGCAAGATCGGCGACGGACAGGAGACGACCGAAAACAAAACGAAAGCACATGATATCGTGGGTGTTGCTTCATGTAGCCACTTAGAACCGGGGTCTCCATGGTCCTCCGACCTTTTAGGCTCTAGTGCCAAGAAGTTCAGGGTGTTTCACGGAAAGATTTCTGAGAATGGTGACGGAGACAACAGCTGTGACATCAGAAGTAATGTGCCTCCTACAGTGCCACACCTCTTCCAACAACAATCTGCGACCTGAACCAAGTTGCAAATTTATTTGCAGCTTGTGCTTGTCCTGAATGTGGATCGCCATCCGTGCAACTTGTATGTAATGATGAGAAGAAGATGGGGATGGCAGTATTCCTGCGAGTGTTGTGCACAAACTGTGAAGCTGTTATTGCAGCTGGCTATACATCAGCTACACTATATAATGAGTAAATACTGTCAGGCATGTGAGACCACAGGCAAAAGAATGAGACAGTGTGGTGAGAATGCCTACCAGGTGTGGATGGAGAGCCACAGACCAGACTGCCAGAAGAATTTTAATGGTTCTTCTGGCATGATGGAGGTGGAGGGGGCCAAGACGCAGTGGCTGCGTTCGGCGAAGAAACACAAGCTCCGTTACACAATTCTGCTGTCTGACGGGGACTGTAAAACTTTCAATGTCTATTATGAACTAGAAAATTAAGCCTTATGGAGATGAGGTGGAGATTACCTCCAAAGGAAGAGTGTATTAATCATGTCTCCAAAAGACTGGGCACTGCACTTACAAATCTTGTCGCAGACAGGAAGAAACGGGGCGTCACACTTGGGGGTAGGGGCGAGGGCAGGCTGACTCAAAATACAATGAAGAAACTCTAGGCATATTACACCAAGGCTATCAAGAGCAGCACTACTGTAGAGGCCATGTCAGATGCAGTGTGGGCTTCATTTCTCCACTGTACTTCTACAGATACTGATCCTCATCATGCTCGCTGCCCAAAGGGATGAGACTCCTGGTGTTTCTTCAACCATGCTCAGGCTCGTGAAAATCCTCCCCCATGACACTAGGGAAATATTACAACACCTATTAACAGACAGGTGGCAAAATAGCTTGTTCCTGTGTACAGGAAACTTGCTGACCCTGCTCTGCTGAGGAGATGGCTAAGGGGCAAGACCCAGAATACAAATGAGTCCCTGCATGGAGTCATCTGGAGTCCGTGTCAAAAAAACACCTTCGCCTCCTGTGACAAGGTTGAGACAGCCACACTGGTGTATGTTGGAGAATTCAACATGGGCTCCACAGCTAGCCAGAATTTCATGACTGCCCAAGGTCTGTATGTTGGAGAAAACACCAAAAGGCTTGGCAAACAGAAGGACAGGGTCAGGGAATTCAACAGCAGGCGGAAACTGAAACTGAAGCAACAGCATCGCAGAAAGAAGGTTCGGCAGGCCAAGGAACAGGAGAGAAAAAAGCATAATGGAAGAAGAGGGTGGTCCTGTTTATGCTGCTGGTGCATTCTGAGGTACATCAATAACTAAATTTTTCAATCAGCAGCTGTGCACAGATGATTCTTCTTCTCATCACTTTAAGTGCAGGGGACCAAAGTTTCAAACGCGATTTTCTAAGTTTTCCATATTGTGCGGTTTACTGCATCCATAACTTCTCTAATAATTGTCATAAACACATGAAATTTGGCATGCATGTAGCTGAAAACATTAATAACAACTTTACAGAAGCTTTTTATGGTATCTACAAATGAAAAATAGTTAGTGCCATGTGAATATCATAAATGTTTGGAATTTCGTTCACGACAAATGTTCAGTTTGTGATGCCCTATAACATTTTTAATAATAAAGATATGAAAAAATCCCTCTGAAAAGTTGTAGTTCTTATCATCAAAAACACAACAAAATTTGTTCTGGGTCAATAGCTCTCTTCTGAAGGATTTTACGGAGGAACAAAAATGTTGTTTATTTTCAATATGGCCGCCGTTGCCCTTGGCAACCAGCATGAAATTTTTCAAAATGTGTCTTAAACATCTTTTTAGACACCTAACTAAATGAAAAACACCAAAATGTTTATTTGTGATTGCTAACAAAGAAGGGCATTCTTGGTGGGCACTATTTCACCTTAACCCATTACAGAGATGTCAAGTTCTATAACCCCTCGGTAATATCTCTTCAGGAGACTTACCTGAAGACTTCTGACCCTGTGTCCTTTAATGATTTTAACGCTATACATAAAGGGGCTGATTCGGAGAGGCGCTCGGGTGGAGTGGCTCTTCTCATTAGTAGCCAAATTTTATGTATCCCCATTAGCATCGACACCTGTCTTCAGGCTATCGCAGCTCGGGTTAACTTGAAGACCATAACCATATACAGTGTTTACACGCAACCGTCCCTGCGGGTCTGTAGTAATATGTAGTGATATTTTTAACTTGGTAGATCAGCTGCCCCTCCCTTTATTCTCATGGGGAATTTTAACGGTCATGCTCACCTTTGGGTAGTGACCACTATGATGACAGAGGTCAGATGTTAGAAGATGTTTTTTCTCACCTTAACCCATATCATACTGAGGCTAAAAGCTTCAAATTTGTGCACTGCCATGTGCAAGCTACATTATAGTACTTGAGATAAGGATATAGGCCAATGGCTTTAGTTCAAGGGTGGTGCCAGAATAGCTTGGCGCTTAGAGGCACCAAGCTATTCTGGCACTTCCCTTGAACTATTTTAACCCCACCCGGGTCTGCCCTGGGGGACTTGGGTGGGGTTAGGTATTTTTTAGTTCCCAGGGTCACCCTGGTCAGCCCCACAGGGTGGGTTTTTCTCTCTATTCTGGGGCATGTGTTTCTGTCTACCCTTTGTCCATTCACCTGTATTTGCCTTTTTAAAACTCTCCCTACTGTCTGCACTGCCTGTAGCTCTTGATATTGGATTTGTGTTGCTAAATGGTCTTAGCTTTATTTAGGCCCCATGTGTTAGGTTTATTTAATGTATTTGACCGGCTGGCGACATACATTCAATGTTCTGTTTATTTTTTTTCACAAGCAGTGCAGGCACGTCCTGAGAAAGCCTTGTTGCTGTCGGGACGTTAAGCAATGTACAATCAATCAATCAATCAATTGAACTATTTTAGTCGAACTTATTTCACACACTGGTGTATTCCGAATAAGGGTAAACGTGTCTTTCACGATGGCTCACCTACATACTCTAACCCAGGTTCAGGATCTAGTTCTGTTCTAGACCTCACTGTGTGTGATCCTTCTCTCATGCTGGACTTTGACTGGAAGGTTCACGACGACCTGTGTGGTAGTGACCACTTTCCAGTAGTCCTGTCATCGGTCAGCTGTGAGGAGGATTCGCCAGTGGCACGCTGGAATCTTAAGAAAGCTAACTGGCCTCTGTTCGCCTCCCTCTGTCAGTCTCGTATTGCAGAGGAGGTGGTCATGTCCGCTGAAGAACCTGTTTCTTGTTTTACTTCTATTTTGTTGGACATAGCAGGTGAAACCATCCCTAGAACTTCCACATCAGTCCCTCGGAAGCCGAGAGTACCATGGTTCAATGAAGAGTGCAGCAAAGCCCCAAAAATGCGCAAATCTGCTCAGTGACGTGCTTTTCGTAATCCGTTGCAAACGAATATTTTAACCTTTAAAAGACAGGGCGAAAGCCCGTTACATTTTTTAACGTGAACGCCGTGCTTCCTGGAGACATTTCGTCTCATCTTCTAGAAAGTCTGGAAGGCTGTTCGAAGAATTAGGGGCAGGGGTGGCTCGGCTTCTGTCGGCCATCTTAGAGATGGTGCCAGTTTGGTCACAGATAAAAGGCTGTGGCCAAATTGCTTGCCTCCACCATTGCCCATAATTCTTCGACAGAGCATTATTCACCCTTCTTCCAGAGAGAGAAGGAGAAGCGAGAGTCATGTACTTGTGATTTTTCGGACAACTCCGAAGACTATACTTGCTTACTTACGCCTGTCACCCCTACCCGGGTATAGGCCGTCGACGAGAGACCTCCAGCGACTCTGTCCTGTGCTTCTCCTTCGATTTTACTCCAGGTGGTTCCCAGTCTCTTGATGTCTGCTTGGAGGTCTCGACGCCAGGAGTTTTTCAGCCTACCTCTTTCCCTGGGGGTTCCATGACAATGCTTGCCTAGTGATACTGGAAGCTGGCTTTCTCAGACTGTGACCAATCCATCCCCATCTTCTTCGCCCAATTTCGTTCTCTGCTGTTGTCTGCTCTGTTCTCTCCCAGAGTCTGACGTTGCTGATCTTCTCTCGCCAGTGGATTTTCAAAATTCTTCTAAGGCAACTGTTTATGAAGATCTGTACTCTGTTGACTGTGGTTTTTGTCAATCTCCAAGTCTCTGCTCCATATAGGAGAACTGCTTTTACGTTGGAGTTGAAAATCCGGACTTTGGTGTGTTGTGACAGCTCTCAGGAACTCCACACTTTTTTGAACTGGAGAAAGGCTGCTCTGGCTTTACCGATTCGTGCTCTGACATCTGCATCAGTGCCACCTTTTTTGTCTATGATGCTCCCGAGATGGGTGAAGGACTCCACCTCCTCCAATGGGGTGCCAGCAAGCAAGACTGGTTCTTCCCTAGTTGCGTTCAGCCTCATTGTCTTTGTTTTCTGTTTGTGGATGGTGAGGTCCACTGTATTTCACTTCGTCTGTGCTCTGTGGTCCTCTTCATGACCCAGTCTATGGCCAGTAGGAAGAGGAACGGAGACAGCAGACACCCCTGCCTGACACCGGTTCTGACCTGGAGCTCCCTGGTGAACTGCCCTTCGAGGATCACGCGACATGTCATGCCATCGTAGCTGCTGTTGATCAGGCGGACGAGCTTTGTGGGTACACCGTAGTGTCGTAGGAGTCTCCACAGAGTCTCTCGGTCCACGCTGTCAAATGCTTTCTCGTAATCCACAAAGTTGACGTACAGTGGGGAGCTCCACTCCAGAGACTGTTCCACGATGATGCGAAGAGTGGCGATCTGGTCTGTACATGATCGGTTTTTCCTGAATCCTGCTTGCTGGTCTCTCAGCTGGGTGTCAACGGAGCTCTTCATTCTCTCCAGGATGATCCTGTTGAAGACCTTTCCTGGTACTGACAGCAAGGTGATTCCTCTGTAGTTGGAACACTTGCTGAGGTCACCTTTCTTGGGAAGCTTGATTAGGTACCCCTCCTTCCAGTCAGCCGGCATCACCTCCTCTTCCCAGATCTTTCCAAACAGTGGGTACAGCATCTCTACTGTTGTCTCTAGGTCTGCTTTCAGAGCCTCCGCTGGCCCTGCTGCCATTGCTCTTCTGATCTCTTCCCGGCTGGGTCTGTCACAGCTGATGGGTAGGTCGGTCTCTGCTGGTGGGCTGGGTCTGTTCAGTAACTCTTCAAAATATTCGGCCCATCTGTCGAGCTGGTCTGCTCTGTCTGCAATAGGCTTGCTTTCTTTGTCTTTTACTGGTCTTTCTGTATGGTCATACTTGCCCGACAATCTTCTGGTAATGTCGTAGAGCTGTTTCATATTCAGAAGACTATAATGCCCCTTAATTACATTTTCAGAATTGCAGCAAGCCATGCAGAAATGTAATGACTCTGCTGCTGGACTAGATACCATCCACTACCAGCTCCTAACACATCTGCCTGAGGTGGCACTCCTTGTAACTCTCAAGGCCTTTAACCATATCTGGATAACCGGTCATTTTCCGCCATCTTGGCGCTAGGCTGTGGTTGTGCCAAGCCGGGTAAGGATCCTTCGGACCCGGGCAACTACCGGCCAATCGCTTTGACGTCGTGTTTATGCAAAACTATGGAACACTTGGTCAACGCCCGCCTGGTGTGGCATCTTGAGTCACAGTGTCTCATCACAGACCTCCAGTGCGGTTTCCGGCGCTTCCGTAGTACAACTGACCATCTAGTCCGCTTATCCGAGATGCTTTTGTCAACAAGCAGCATGTCTATGCAATTTTCTTCGATCTTGAAAAGGCATTTGACACTACCTGGAAGTATGGTATAATGTCTGATTTGTCAGACATGGGTTTTAAAGGGCGCCTGACCACTTTTATTCACAATTTTTTGTCTAACCGCTAGTTCCATGTCTATGTGGGATCCACCCTCTCCGACTCTTTTGAACAGGAGATGGGTGTCCCGCAGGGCAGCATTCTATCTCCTGTTTTATTTAGCATTAAAATTAATAACATTGTAAAGGCTGTCAAGGAGGATTCTGAATGCTCTTTGTTTGTGGAAGACTTTGCTTTGTGTGCACGAGGTTGAGGACTTGCGTCCCTTGGAAGGCGCTTGCAGCTGTGCGTTGTCAGGGGTGGGTATCTCTCAATGGATTCAAGTTCTCGCCATCCAAGACAGTCTGTGTGCATTTTACTAACCAGACGAAATTTTTTCCCGAACCTAGCCTGAGCATTGCTGGAGTGCCAGCCAATTAAGGTGGCCAGGGAGGCAAAGTTTCTGGGGGTCATCTTTGACAAAAGACTGACCTTCTGCAACCATATTAATTACATTAGAACCTTTTGTCCGAAGGTATTTAACGTTATTCGTGTCGTTGGTCGTACTGACTGGGGTGCAGACCGCATTGTCTTACGTCGACTTTATCAAGCCCTTGTTTGGTCCAAACTGGATTACGGCTCTGTGGTATATGGCTCGGCTTCCAAGTCTGTTCTACAGCGTCTGAACACAATTCACCATCATGGTTTTGTGAATATGTCTGGGGGCCTTCAGGACACCTCCAGTTCCTAGTCTGTATACCGAGGCAAGGGAGCCTTCTCTCAAGCTCCGCTGCATCCGCCTCATGCTCAGCTACGTTCTGAAGCTGAAGGCCCATCCAGACAATCCTGCCCATGATTGTGTTTTTAACCCATTGTTTGCAGAGATTTATGATGCCCATCCGGGAGCTGTCTGTCCACATTCCTTTTGTGTCCGACCTCATCTGCAGGTGGCCAGAGTGGACCTGGACAAAGTTTCGGAATCTCTGCAACACATCACTCCACCCTGGCTATTACCAGTTCCTGACATCTTGCTGGACTTGACCGCCCACAAGAAGGACTGTACTCCACCAGCCATATACCAACAGAGCCTCAATGAACTCCTTTCAAGTTTTCCTGGCTTTTGTCGTATTTGTACGGATGGGTCCAAGTCTGAGGATGGGAGAGTGGCTGTGGCTGCAGTGTCTTCTCGCCATCTTAGATGCCATTTAAGCTCTGCCTCCCTGACCATTCCTCTGTATTTAGTGCAGAACTGCAGGCAATTCTGCTGGCACTCAAGCACGCCTATCAGTCTCGGGAAAGGAACTTCCTGATTCTGTCTGACTCTTTCTGCCCTGCAGGCCCTTCAGGGTGCAGGAACAGACCACCCCCTTATGGTGCAGATTCGAGAGGTTTACGCGGATTTGATGAAGAAATATTATGACATCATTTTTATTTGGGTCCCAGGGCATGTGGGCAACAGGATCGCAGATTCTGCTGCCAATGATGCCCGCAGTGACCCTGTCCCTAACGCACAGACTGTTCATAGTGATTTTAAACCTGTGATTGGTGCATACATACCCCGGGAGTGGCAGTCCGAGTGGGACAAAGAGGAAGCGAACAAGCTGCATGAATCTCTTCCTATGGTGTCTGACAGTGTTATCGCTGCGGCAGTCGCCGTGAGGAGACTGTCCTTACTTGGCTCCACATCGGACACACGTATTTTACTTTTACTTACTAAAACCGGATGAGCATCCATGGTGTTATGTCTGTGATGAGCAGTTTTCTGTTCGACACTTTTTGCTGTCGTGCCGATTTAATTGATACAATATATAAACACTTCACAGCAGACTCCTTGAAGGTTTTGTTCCGGGATGTTCCCCCGGACAAAATCTTCAATTTCCTGAGAGAATGCAATATTTTTAACAAGATCTGAGCATTTACAGACTATATGAATTTCATTATTTTGCCCTTTTTGAGAGTCTGTAGACGTTTTTTTTAAAGACTTGTGCGACATTTTAGCATGACATCCTGTTTTAAGACCTTTTTTTTTAGCCTGGCTGACCAGATTTTTACCCATCCCGCCGTGAGATGACCTTGGTCGCCTGCTCGGCGTTAAACCACAATAACTAATTGGCGCTAAACTATTACCTTCGGCCCCGCGCTCCCAACTACCCGGACGACCTGCCTCTCCGGAACCAGATGGCGAAGCGTTGGAGGACACAGATTCCTGGCTGACTCGGCTCCGCCAACACGGATTCCCGGGGCAATGGCGGCGAGTCCGACGGAGAACTGGCACGCGGGTTATCCCCCTAGGCATGGAGTCCCTGACTGACACCAGCCGGTTACGACGCCCCGAAGAGCGAATACAGAAGATAGTGGAGGCGGCACTCGGAGTGTCTCGCGCAGAAGCTCTCCAGACCAGGGCCGGTCCCCAGCTGTCGGGCCTACTAGCGCTGCGGCAGATCCCTAGGCAGATTCTACTCTCAGCCGATACAGCGGCATCCGCCTCTGCACTGGAGCCCCTCCTCTTTCACGTCTCATCCTCGCCGGTGGATGGACGTTGCCGGGTAGCAACGGGGGAACACGCAGGCAGACATTCAGCTGGCCGGAGATGAGGCGGTGCGGTTGGCTCGCGCCAGATGGGAAGAACAACTTGCGCTACAGGAGGTTCAGGTGCTCTCCGACTACTCGGCAGTCATGGCCTACTTTGTGTACCAAGTCCTCCGGGGGTGCAGGGATCGGGGCATCATTCGGCAGGCACGGTGCATCGCAGGCCTGCTCAACATATGCGCGGACTTCCCCTCGCAACGGGGCCAGCGGCTTCTCACAGAGCGATAGCTGCACCCGGATGCCTTTCAGCCACCCTATGCACGTGGGGAGACCCCGATGATCGACCTGTTCTCCTGTAAATGGAACAGGACGCTGCTTCCTCTGTCTCCCTCATACCGGATCCACAAGCCTGTACCGTGGACGTGCTCTCCAATCTGGGGAACGGACTCCTTGCGTAGCCAATGGCCATACCACGTTAAACACTCCGGTTCTTGTCTAATCACTAATGTAAAACTATGGAGCGCCTGGTGAACGCCCGCCTGGTGTGGCATCTTGAGTCACAGGGTCTCCTCACAGACCTCCAGTGCGGTTTCCGGCGCTTCCGTAGTACAACTGACCATTTAGTCCGCTTTGAATCATTTATTTGAGATTCTTTTGTCAACAAGCAGCATGTCTATGCAATTTTCTTTGATCTTGAGAAGGCGTATGACACTACCTGGAAGTATGGCATTATGTCTGACTTGTTGGACATGGGTTTTAAAGGGCACCTGCCCGTTTTTATTCACAATTTTTTGACTAACCAGTCGTTCCATGTCCGTGTGGGCTCCACCCTCTCCGACTCCTTTGAACAGGAGATGGGTGTCCCACAGGGCAGCATTCTATCTCCTGTTTTATTTAGTATTAAAATTAATAACATTGTAAAGGCCGTCAAGGATGATTCTGAATGCTCTTTGTTTGTTGACGACTTTGCTTTGTGCGCACGTGGTCGAGGACTTGCGTCCCTTGAGAGGCGCTTGCAGCTGTGCGTTGATCGCATCCAGTGGTGGGTGTCTCTCAATGGATTCAAGTTCTCGCCCTCCAAGACTGTCTGTGTGCATTTTACTAACCAGACAAAATTTTTTCCAGAACCTAGACTGAGCATTGCTGGAGTGCCAATTAAGGTGGCCGAGGAGGCAAAGTTTCTGGGGGTCATTTTTGACAAAAGACTTACCTTCCGCAACCATATTAATTACCTTAGAACCTCTTGTCAGAAGGCTCTCGACATTCTTCGTGTCGTCGGTCGTACTGACTGGGGTGCGGACCGTACTGTCTTACTTTGTCTGTACCGGGCCCTTGTTCGGTCCAAACTGGATTACGGCTCTGTGGTGTATGGCTCAGCTTCCAAGTCTGTGCTACAGCATCTGAACACAATTCACCATCAGGGTCTGCGGATATGTCTTGGGGCCTTCAGGACGTCTCCAGTTCCTAGTCTGTATGCCGAGGCAGGGGAGCCTTCTTTCAAGCTCCGCCGCATCCGCCTCATGCTCAGCTACGTTCTGAAACTGAAGGCCCATCCAGACAATCCTGCCTATGATTGTGTTTTTAAACCATCGTTAGCAGAGATTTACGATACCCATCCGGGAGCTGTCTGTCCACTTTCTTTCCGTGTCCGACCTCATCTGCAGGCGGCCGGATTGGACCTGGACAGAGTTTCGGAATCCCTGCAACACATCACTCCACCTTGGCTCTTACCAGTTCCTGACATCTTGCTGGACTTGACTGCCCACAAGAAAGACTCTACCCCACCAGCCATATACCAACAGAGCCTCAATGAACTGCTTTCAATTTTTCCTGGCTATTGTCGCATCTATACCGATGGGTCAAAGTCTGAGGATGGGAGAGTGGCTGCGGCCGCAGTGTCCTCTCGCCATCCTAGACGCCCATTTAAGCACCGCCTCCCAGACCACTCATCTGTATTTAGTGCGGAACTGCAGGCGGTTCTGCTGGCACTCAGGCATGCTTATCGATCTAGAGAAAGGAACTTCCTGATTCTGTCTGACTCTCTTTCTGCCCTGCAAGCCCTTCAGGGCACGGGAAATGACCACCCACTGCTGGTGCAGATCAGAGAGCTCCACGCGGACTTGATGAAGGAATATTATGATATCATTTTTATTTGGGTGCCAGGGCATGTGGGCATCGAAGGCAACAGGATCGCAGATTCTGCTGCCAACGATGCCCGCAATGACCCTGTCCCTGACACACAGACTGTTTATAGTGATTTTAGACATGTGGCTAGTGCGTACATAGCCCATGAGTGGCAGTCCGAGTGGGACAAAGAGGAAGCTAACAAGCTGCATGAAGCTCTTCCTAAGTTGTCCGACGGTCTACCTTATCGCTGCGGCAGCCGCCGTGAGGAGACTGTCCTGGCTCGGCTCCACATCGGGCACACGTATGTTACGCACTCTTATTTACTTAAACAGGAGGAGCGTCCATGGTGTTATGCCTGCGACGAGCAGTACTCTGTTCAACACTTTTTGTTGTCTTGTGCTGATCTAATCGACACAAGGTATAAACATTTCACGGCAGACTCCTTGAAGGTTTTGTTCCGGGATGTGCCCCCGGACAAGATCTTCAGTTTTCTGAGAGAGTGCCATATTTTAAATAAGATTTGAGCGTTTATAGATTATTATGATTCTATTATTTTGACCTTTTTGAGAGTCTTTCGACGTTTTCTTTAAAGACCTGTGCGACATTTTAGCCTGACATATTTTTAAGGTATATTTACATCATGTCTTAAGACCTTTCTTTTAGTCTGGCTGACCAGATTTTTACCCTTCCCGCCGTGAGATGGCCTTAGTTGCCTGCTCGGCGTTAAACCCAAATAACTAAGTAAATCTACCTTCGCCCGCCTCTACCTGCGAGACCTATCCAGCCAGCGCGCCTACCTGGCCCTAGTGGGGGACATCTCGGCGGAGCAGCACTCCCTCCAGGCACCATGGGTAACGCCTAGCTAAAATTGTCGGGAGTGGTGCGCAGGAACGGGCCTCGATAGTTAACGAGCAGAGCGCTCAGGGCCATTGTTCCTATTAGTAATGCCATCGGTAAAGATTTTGAGAAAATAAATGGATTTTTCTCTAAAATGTATTTTTTCGAAAATTACTTACCGATGGCATTACTCAGAGGTCTCTCCCTCCTACCCTGCTTGCCGCAGTGGAGCTAAGGCTCAGAGACTGGCGGGAAACGGTGAGCGCGCCACCAGATAGGGAGGCAGGGGAGGCTACTTGGGTATCTTGGTAAGCACTCCCGTGAGTCGCCTCCCCGGTTGTGATGTACACGAGTTTTGGGGCTAAAATTGCTATGCTAAGCAAACATTCCTATTAGTAATGCCATCGGTAAGTATTTTTTGAAAAATTACATTTTAGAGAAAAATCCATTTTTCCTGCCCAGGCTGGAGCTGTGGAGTCCATGTAGAATAGAAGCCTGGATGAGAGAGAGAGTGAAGAGGTGGAAAATGTCACATGGTAAACACTCTCTACATGTCAAACTTTCATTACAACAGAACCCGCAAGCCCTGAAAATGAAATGTTACACTGTCAGTAAGATGTAAACAATTATTTATGTGACAATTAGGTGTAACTAATTACCAAATACTGTAATGGTAATTACTAATAACCAGACATATGACTTTTCCGGAATTGTTTTCCTGCATTTTGGTTATTTTTGTGAAGATCCCCCACATGAAAATATACTGATTGCGAGTCCTGGACTCATTGCTTTCCTAGGATTTGATCTCAACCTGGTCTCATCTCTGAATAACAGCATGTTGATGATTGCATGCTGTAAGTGTGCCATTCATAATATGCATAGACTTGCACAGTTTAGACATGCAACCATCAATATGTGTCTAAAGAGCATTACATACCTAACGATAGCCTTGAACCTGTCCTCGTGGGGGATTAGGTAATTTGCACAGATGTGTTGGCATCCCTTTTCTGTCCGCTCAAACGGTGCCAATGGGTGTCTGCCTCAACAAGTTTGTTTGCCAGTTTAGGGCAACAGTAATAGTTGTCTACATATGTAGTTCTGCCTTCATGCAGGACTGGCTGTGCAAGGCGCAGTACGACGCCAACAGGCCTGTTGTTCAAGGTAGGTGATGCTGTGAACACTTCAAAACTGTAGACATATGCAGCATTTGATTCGCAAAGTTCGTAAAGTTTTATGCCCCACTTTATAGGTTTGTCTTTCATATCAACTCGAAATCGAAGATGTCCCCTCCATGGGCACATGGCTTCATCGACGGCAACATTTTCTCCGGGCGTGTAGAACCCCACCCGGGTCTGCCCTGGGGGACTTGGGTGGGGTTAGGTATTTTTTAGTTCCCAGGGTCACCCTGGTCAGCCCCACAGGGTGGGTTTTTCTCTCTATTCTGGGGCATGTGTTTCTGTCTACCCTTTGTCCATTCACCTGTATTTGCCTTTTTAAAACTCTCCCTACTGTCTGCACTGCCTGTAGCTCTTGATATTGGATGTGTGTTGCTAAATGGTCTTAGCTTTATTTAGGCCCCATGAGTTAGGTTTATTTAACGTATTTGACCGGCTGGCGACATACATTCAATGTTCTGTTTTGGTTTTTTTTCACAAGCAGTGCAGGCACGTCCTGAGAAAGCCTTGTTGCTGTCGGGACGTTAAGCAATGTACAATCAACCATGTACAATCCGGGCGTGTAGAGTGCTTCAAATTTGTCCTGAAGATGTTCCACAACAGGCCTGATTTTGTGCAAACTGTCATGGCCT
Source organism: Semisulcospira habei (assembly GCA_036245525.1). Taxonomy (NCBI): domain Eukaryota; kingdom Metazoa; phylum Mollusca; class Gastropoda; family Semisulcospiridae; genus Semisulcospira; species Semisulcospira habei. The sequence continues at coordinate 119,787,791 of BTPG01000007.1, read as the reverse complement.
GGCTACCAAAGGGGACATTGGTATCATTATCACTGACATGAAGAACCGCTAAAATCATCAGGAATTTGTTGCGCGACATGATGTTGGGAGCAAATGGTGTTTGTAAGATAGCTGATGTTGACCAGTAATCCACAATATGCGGCTTGTGAACCAAAGACAGGGACACATGTTGCAAGGAAACCTAGCATATCAGTTCTTGTTATCCCTTGTTGTGGAAACAATCTGAGATGGCTATTCTCTTTCAGATCTCCTTTGGCTGCAATATTTTCTCTACGTATGTGTTGGTCTGTGTAAGTATGTGATCTATGAGAGCATCATCGATTATCTGTGTGAAGAAAATCAGTGTGAGCATGACTGGCCATGTGATCGATTTGAAGGCCAGCACTGCCAGTGTAAAGAAATTTAGAAGATCCCTTCAAGATGTTCGAGTGAGGAGGGGAGCAGATGTCGCCTCAGACCACCATCTGCTTACCTTAAGAATGAAGCTCAAGCTAAAGAAAAGCCGCACAGAGACAACAAGAAGACAGCGCTATAATGTAGGCCTCCTGAGAGAAACTGGAGTTAGAGAAGAGTTCAAACTGGTGCTGTCCAACCGGTTTCAAGCGCTACAGGAGCTAGTAAATGAAGAGGAGGCGGTCACCACAGAGCAGCAGTGGAAGGCAGTTAGAGAGGCGTTGAACTCAACCTGCAAAGACACTGTAGGGTTCAGGAAACACCACCACAAGGACTGGCTGTCGGCACAGACCTTGAAGAAGATAGAAGCGAGGAAGCAGAAGAAAGCAGCGGTCAACAACAGTCGCACGAGAGCAGCCAAAGTAAGGGCACAGGGGGAATACTCGGAAGCCAACCGCGAGGTGAAGAGGAGTATCAGGGCAGACAAGAGGGCCTACACAGACAGCCTGGCAGCAGAGGCAGAAAAGGCAGCAGGCAGCGGCAACATGAAACAGCTCTACGACATTACCAGAAGATTGTCGGGTAAGTATGGCCATACAGAAAGACCAGTAAAAGACGAAGAAGGCAAGCCTATTGCAGACAGAGCAGACCAACTCGACAGATGGGCCGAGTATTTTGAAGAGTTACTGAACAGACCTAGCCCACCCCCCCCCCCCCCCACCCCCCCGACATCCAGCCGGCAGAGACCGACCTACCCATCAGCTGTGACAGACCCAGCCTGGAAGAGATCAGAAAAGCAGTGGCATTTTTGAAGAATGGCAAAGCAGCAGGGCCAGATGGCATCCCAGCGGAGTCTCTGAAAGCAGACCTAGAGACAACAGTTGAGATGCTGTACCCACTGTTTGGAAAGATCTGGGAAGAGGAGGTGATGCCAGCTGACTGGAAGGAGGGGTACCTAATCAAGCTTCCCAAGAAAGGCGACCTCAGCAAGTGTTCCAACTACAGAGGAATCATCTTGCTGTCAGTACCAGGAAAGGTCTTCAACAGGATCATCCTAGAGAGAATGAAGAGCTCCGTTGACCCCCAGCTGAAAGACCAGCAAGCAGGATTCAGGAAGAACCGATCATGTACAGACCAGATCGCTACTCTCCATCATCGTGGAACAGTCTCTGGAGTGGAGCTCCCCGCTGTACGTCAACTTTGTGGATTATGAGAAAGCATTTGACAGCGTGGACCGAGAGACTCTGTGGAAACTCCTACGACACTACGGTGTACCCACAAAGCTCGTCCGCCTGATCAAGAGCAGCTATGATGGCATGACATGTCGCGTGATCCACGAAGGGCAGTTCACCAGAGAGCTCCAGGTCAGAACTGGTGTCAGGCAGGGGTGTCTGCTGTCTCCGTTCCTCTTCCTACTGGCCATAGACTGGGTCATGAAGATGACCACAGAGCACAGACGAAGTGGAATACAGTGGACACTGTGGACACAGCTTGACGACCTCGATTTTGCAGACGACTTGGCATTACTGTCCCACACTCATCAACAAATGCAGGACAAGACCACAAGGCTTGCTGACATCTCGTCCCAAGTGGGCCTCACCATTCACAAACAGAAAACAAAGACAATGAGGCTGAACGCAACCAGGGAAGAACCAGTCTTGCTTGCTGGCACCCCGTTGGAGGAGGTGGAGTCCTTCACCTATCTCGGGAGCATCATAGACAAAAAAGGCGGCACTGATGCAGATGTCGGAGCACGAATCGGTAAAGCCAGAGCAGCCTTTCTCCAGTTCAAAAAAGTGTGGAGTTCCAGAGAGCTGTCACAACACACCAAAGTCCGGATTTTCAACTCCAATGTAAAAGCAGTTCTCCTATATGGAGCAGAGACATGGAGATTGACAAAAACCACAGTCAACAGAGTACAGACCTTCATGAACAGTTGCCTTAGAAGAATTTTGAAAATCCACTGGCCAGAGAAGATCAGCAACGTCAGACTCTGGGAGAGAACAGAGCAGATAACAGCAGAGAATGAAATTGGGCGAAGAAGATGGGGATGGATCAGTCACAGTCTGAGAAAGCCAGCTTCCAGTATCACTAGGCAGGCATTGTCATGGAACCCCCAGGGAAAGAGGAAAAGAGGTAGGCCGAGAAACTCCTGGCGTCGAGATCTCCAAGCAGACATCAAGAGACTGGGAACCACCTGGAGTAGAATCGAAGGAGAAGCACAGGACAGGAGTTGCTGGAGGTCTCTCGTCGACGGCCTATACCCGGGTAGGGGTGACAGGCGTAAGTAAGTAAGTACTGCCAGTGTAGGGTGGTATACCTCGGAAAAATGAAAAGTCGTCATTCCAATCTTGCATCAAAAGTTGATGAACTGCTCTTCGGTCATATCAGCAACAGTGTGTTCATTTCTACCAGCATCATGTGCGTCGTCTGCTACTGCTATGCTTTCATTGTCTCTTTCGCTGTGATCGCTAAAATCACTGTCTGACGGGTCAAAGGCTGCATTTTCACCTTCATCATCAGAATCTTCAACATCAGATCCACAAGTTGACTATTTCCACAGCTTCTCGAAGGCTGTAGAACTGACGCCGTGCATTGTTCATGTTCTCACCAGACGTAGAAGGTGTGGGCGTCGCCATCTTGCCAAGCAAAAGTCGATCAAAGCTGTGTACACGCACAGATTGCCCTCTAGTTTCACATAAAGCCACTGACCAATCAGGGGAAACATGAATATTCATAGTGGAATATTTATAATAGAAAGCTGGCTTGGTAGTTCCATATCATCTGTCCTCATTTCGGTGCTAAAAATAACGACAGCGCAATTCCACTATAGCGGACATTGGCACAGAAGTGTTGTGCTGAGTGGGTCCGCTAAGCGGACGTTGAATTAGAGTTAATGAGAGAAAAGTTAACCTACCAAAGTGTATTGAAGTCTTCTTTTCACAATAATTATGGAAAAAATATGTGGTTATACTATAGTTGCCAAGGGTGTTAGGGTTTGTGTGAGGAAATATTTGTAGCTGACTTGAATTTCTGGCTTGCTATATCACTCAAAATAATTGTGGTTGCAGGCACTGATGGATCGATTCAACGCAGACAAACGCATCTTCTGCTTTATCCTGTCCACGCGGTCTGGTGGCATTGGTGTTAACCTGACTGGTGCTGACACCGTCGTCTTCTACGACAGTGACTGGAACCCCACCATGGATGCCCAGGCTCAAGACCGTTGTCACCGCATAGGTCAGACGCGTGATGTGCACATCTATC
>BTPG01000007.1:119421443-119773630 GCA_036245525.1 Semisulcospira habei | reverse complement strand
GGCAGAAGACATGCCGTCAGGCAGAGGCTTCATGCGCCCGTTGCACTAGGCCCGGACACTCTGCTGAGTCCTGCACAGCCACCCCCCTGTGTGTGAATTGCCAGGGGGCGCATATGGCTTCGGATAAGAAATGCCCTCGTTGGATATCCGAGTGCAAGATTCAGCAGGTGCGTGTGGAGAAGGGGCTGTCCTTTCTGGATGCCAAAAAACTGGTTGAAGGCCCTGGTGCAGCTGCGGCTGCCCCAACCTCTAACACCTCAGTGTATACTTTTAGTGCAGCGGTGGCAGGCAAGCGCCCCACCAAAGACTTTTCATGTCAGACCCCAACTTCTTGGTTGGGGGCGGAGCCTCGGCTCATCTCGCCCCTGGAGAGTAACCCTCCTCCGGTGGTGACAAGGAGCCAGGGAACGCAGAAGGCGGACACTGCCGGTCCGGTTGTGCCGCCTTCTGTTGCCCCTAAGCCTCAGCCCCCACCCAAACCTGTTAGTCAACTCCAAAGGCTTCTGGCTCTGGTCAGCCTTCTAAGGCCGCTAACTCTAGCGGCAGGAACGCTGCCCAGGACCAGAAGTCTAAGAAATCTATGGGACCGCTGTGCGCACGGGCCCAGAAGGGGAACACAGATGTGCCCCTTCAAAACAAATATGCTGCACTGGAGGAGCGGATGGAGGGAGTGGAAGTTGTTGTTGCTGATGCTGCGGCAGCTCCACCCCCTTCCTCTCCGAAGAACCAGAGGAGGCCCGGGAGCCGGCCCCCCTCTGTTTCTTCAACTCCTTCCAAGGTAAAGGAAAAAGGGGGGAAAAACTCCTTACCCCCAGATCAGACTTAATCATGGACTCTTTGCTTCAGTGGAATTGTCGTGGTTTTCGAGCTAACTTTGAGGAATTACGTCTTTTAGTCAAGTTCTATAACCCCTCAGTCATATCTCTTCAGGAGACTTACCTGAAGACTTCTGACCCTGTGTCTTTTAATGGTTTTAATGTTATACATAAAGGCTCTGATTCGGAGAGGCGCTCGGGTGGAGCGGCTCTTCTCATTAGTAGCCAAATTTTATGTAGCCCCGTTAGCATCGACACCTGTCTTCAGGCTGTCGCTGCTCGGGTTACCTTAAAAAAGACCATAACCATATGCAGTATTTACCTGCCACCATCACTGCGGGTCTGTAGCAATGATATTTTTCACTTAGTAGATCAACTGCCCCCTCCCTTTATTCTCATGGGGGATTTTAACGGTCATGCTCACCTTTGGGGTAGTGACCACTATGATGGCAGAGGTCAGATGTTAGACGATGTTTTTTCTCAACTTAACCTATGTGTCTTTAACGATGGCTCACCTACATACTCTAACTCAGGTTCCGGATCTAGTTCTGTTCTAGACCTCACTGTGTGTGATCCTTCTCTCATGCTGGACTTTGACTGGAAGGTTCACGACGACCTGTGTGGTAGTGACCACTTCCCAGTAGTCCTGTCATCGGTCAGCTGTGAGGAGGATTCGCCGGTGGGGCGCTGGAATCTCAAGAAAGCTAACTGGTCTCTGTTTGCCTCTCTCTGTCAGTCTCGTCTTACAGAGGAGGTGGTCATGTCAGCTGAAGAACCTGTTTCTTGTTTTACTTCTATTTTGTTGGAGGTTGCAGGTGAAACCATCCCTAGAACTTCCACATCACTCCCTCGGAAGCCGAGAGTACCATGGTTCAGTGAAGAGTGCCGCAAGGCCCAAACAATGCGCAAATCTGCTCAGCGACGTGCATTTCGTAATCCGTCGCAAGCAAATATTTTAACCTTTAAAAGACAGCGGGCGAAAGCCCGTTATATTTTTAAACGTGAACGCCGTGCTTCCTGGAGACGCTTCGTCTCATCTTTATCTTCTAGGACTCCGTCCCAAAAAGTCTGGAAGGCTGTTCGAAGAATTAGGGGCAGGGGTGGCTCGGCTTCTGTCGGCCATCTTAGAGATGGTGCCAGTTTGGTCACAGATAAAAAGGCTGTGGCCAATTTACTTGCCTCCACCATTGCCCATAATTCTTCAACAGAGCATTATTCACCTTTCTTCCAGAGAGAGAAGGAGAAGCGAGAATCTTGTGCTTGTGATTTTATATCGGATAACTTGGAAGACTATAATGCCCCCTTTACGTTTTCAGAATTGCAGCAAGCCTTGCAGAAATGTACTGACTCTGCTGCTGGATTAGATACCATCCATTATCAGCTCATAACACATCTGCCTGAGGATTCACTCCTTGTACTTCTCAAGGCCTTTAACCATATCTGGATAACCGGTCATTTTCCGCCATCTTGGCGCCAGGCTGTGGTTGTGCCAATTCCCAAGCCGGGTAAGGATCCTTCCGACCCGGGCAACTACCGGCCAATAGCTTTGACATCATGTTTATGTAAAACTATGGAACGCTTGGTCAACGCCCGACTGGTGTGGCATCTTGAGTCACAGGGTCTCATCACAGACCTCCAGTGTGGTTTCCGGCGCTTCCGTAGTACAACTGACCATCTAGTCCGCTTTGAGTCTTTTATCCGAGATGCTTTTGTCAACAAGCAGCATGTCTATGCAATTTTCTTTGATCTTGAAAAGGCATATGACACTACCTGGAAGCATGGTATAATGTCTGATTTGTCGGACATGGGTTTTAAAGGGCATCTGCCCGTTTTTATTCACAATTTTTTTTTTTTTTTTTTTTTTTTTTTTTTTTACCCCACCCGGGTCTGCCCTGGGGGACTTGGGTGGGGTTAGGCATTTTTTAGTTCCCAGGGTCACCCTGGTCAGCCCCACAGGGTGGGTTTTCCTCTCTATTCTGGGGCATGTGTTTCTGTCTACCCTTTGTCCATTCACCTGTATTTGCCTTTTAAAAACTCTCCCTACTGTCTGCACTGCCTGTAGCTCTTGATGTTGGATGTGTGTTGCTAAATGGTCTTAGCTTTATTTAGGCCCCATGTTGTAGGTTTATTTAACGTATTTGACCGGCTGGCGACATACATTCAATTTTCTGTTTAGTTTTTTTTCACAAGCAGTGCAGGCACGTCCTGAGAAAGCCTTGTTGCTGTCGGGACGTTAAGCAATGTACAATCAATCAATCACAATTTTTTGTCCAACAGGTCGTTCCATGTCCGTGTGGGCTCCACCCTCTCCGACTCCTTTGAACAGGAGATGGGTGTCCCGCAGGGCAGTATTCTATCTCCTGTTTTATTTAGCATTAAAATAAATAACATTGTAAAGGCCGTCAAGGATGATTCTGAATGCTCTTTGTTTGTGGACGACTTTGCTTTGTGTGCACGAGGTCGAGGACTTGCGTCCCTTGAGAGGCGCTTGCAGCTGTGCGTTGATCGCATCCAGGGGTGGGTGTCTCTCGATGGATTCAGATTCTCGCCCTCCAAGACAGTCTGTGTGCATTTTACTAACCAGACGAAATTTTTTCCAGAACCTAGCCTGAGCATTGCTGGAGTGCCAATTAAGGTGGCTGAAGAGGCTAAGTTTTTGGGGGTCATCTTTGACAAAAGATTGACCTTCTGCAACCATGTTACCTACCTTAGAACCTCTTGTCGGAAGGCCCTCGACATTCTTCGTGTCGTTGGTCGTACTGACTGGGGTGCAGACCGCATCGTCTTACTTCAACTGTACCGGGCCCTTGTTCGGTCCAAACTGGATTACGGCTCTGTGGTATATGGCTCGGCTTCCAAGTCTGTTCTGCAGCGTCTGAACACAATTCACCATCAAGGTCTGCGCATATGTCTGGGAGCCTTCAGGACATCTCCAGTTCCTAGTCTGTATGCAGAGGCAGGGGAGCCTTCTCTCAGGCTCCGCCGCATCCGCCTCATGCTCAGCTACGTTCTGAAGCTGAAGGCCCATCCAGAAAATCCTGCCTATGATTGTGTTTTTAACCCGTCGTTTGCAGAGATTTACGATGCCCATCCGGGAGCTGTCCGTCCACTTTCCTTCCGTGTCCGACCTCATCTGCAGGCGGCCGGAGTGGACCTGGACAAAGTTTCGGAATCTCTGCAACACGTCACTCCACCCTGGCTACTACCAGTTCCTGACATCTTGCTGGACTTGACTGCCCACAAGAAGGATTGTACTCCACCAGCCATATACCAACAGAGCCTCAATGAACTCCTTTCAATTTTTCCTGGCTATTGTCGTCTTTATACGGATGGGTCCAAGTCTGAGGATGGAAGAGTGGCTGCGGCTGCAGTGTCCTCTCGCCATCCTAGACGCCCATTTAAGCTCCGTCTCCCTGACCATTCCTCTGTATTTAGTGCAGAACTGCAGGCCATTCTGCTAGCACTCAAGCATGCCTATCAGTCTCGGGAAAGGAACTTCCTGATTCTGTCTGACTCTCTTTCTGCCCTGCAGGCCCTTCAGGGCGCGGGAACAGACCATCCACTGCTGGTGCAGATTAGAGAGCTCTACGCGGACTTGATGAAGGAATATTATGACATCATTTTTATTTGGGTCCCAGGCCATGTGGGCATCGAAGGCAACAGAATCGCAGATTCTGCTGCCAACAGTGCCCGCAGTGACCCTGTCCCTGACACACAGACTGTCTATAGTGATTTTAAACCTGTTATTAGTGCGTACATAGCCTGCGAGTGGCAGTTCGAGTGGGACAAAGAGGAAGGGAACAAGCTTCATGAAGCTCTTCCTAAGTTGTCTGACAGTCTACCTTTCCGCTGCGGCAGCCGCCGTGAGGAGACTGTCCTTGCTCGGCTCCACATCGGGCACACATATGTTACGCACTCTTACTTACTTAAACAGGATGAGCGTCCATGGTGTTTTGCCTGTGATGAGCAGTTTTCTGTTCGACACTTTTTGCTGTATTGTGCTGACCTAATTGACACCAGATATAAACACTTCACAGCAGACTCCTTGAAGGTTTTGTTCCGGGATGTTCCCCCGGACAAAATCTTCAATTTTTTGAGAGAATGCAATATTTTTAACAAGATCTGAGCATTCATAGACTTATGTGAATTTTTTTATTTGCCCTTTTTGAGAGTCTGTAGACGTTTCTTTTCCAGACATGTGCGACATTTTAGCCTGAGATTTTTAATCTATATTTACATCTTGTCTTAAGACCTTGCTTTTAGTCTGGCTGACCAGATTTTTACCCATCCCGCCGTGAGATGGCCTTAGTCGCCTGCTCGGCGTTAAACCCAAATAACTAACTAACTATGGTTTGTAACATACCCCGTCTCATAAAACATCTTCAGACTTGATCCTCTGGTGACTCTTGTGTGTGTGTGGGTTACTGGACTACATTTGTCTGAGACAAATTCATAATCACAACTATCATGTGTTCATGTCTAGATTGCAGGAAAAGCCATACAAATGATAGTCTGATAGGAGGGGGCAGGGGATCTAACTGTATGTTCAGCACTGAGTATGTGAACTGTTTTTCATCACCTATCTAGTTTGTGAGCATAAAATGCTGCCTTGTATTTTCACCATTTGCTGAATTTCACCCTGGTAAATTGTTTTTGAGGTTTCTGACATGAAATTTTATTTTTAGGTTTTATCTGTATTAATCCGACGTGTTTCGCCCTGCAGGAGGACATCCAGAACTCGAAGAAGGACTGGGAGCTGGCTCGGCTGAAGGCTCTAAAGGAGGAGGAAGAGCGGCGGGCTGAACTGGAGGACGATGAGATGCTCTACACCTACCTGCGGGATGACGCACAGGTGAAGCGCCGCTCAGTCAAACCTGCCAAGCCCAAGAAGGGGCCCGGCCGTCCACCAGCACGCTCCCCTCGCTCCCCATCCGTCTCCATCTCAGATGCAAGTGGACTTGACATCCACAGAGCCCGCTCAGACGCAGGCTCTTTAGATGTCAAACCTGCCCGTATCAGCTCCAGAGTGGCGTTGCGAAAACAGTTTGTTGGGGTGGGTAGGCGGGGACGGGGGCAGGCGAGGGGAGAGGAGGAGAGTCGGGGAGAGTTGGACGGGACTGTGGGTGCCAAGCGAGGGGGCAGGGTGGCTCTTGGGGGCAGGGTGGCTGTCAGGGGCAGGGTGGCTGTCAGGGGCAGGGGGTTGAAGGTCAAAGTCAAGCTGGAACAGGTGGAGAACGGTGACGATACAGAAATTATTCTCATGCCAAAACCACAGGTGATAAAGAGAGCCACACCTGTCGCCAGAATCAGGAAAAATGTAGCTGTTAGCAAGTCGGCAGATCTGAATGGGTCAGCTACACCTGAGGAAGTCAAAGCTATTGTGAAAGTTGTCAAAAAGCGGGTACTGGATAGGGAACCGATTTTGATGAAGCTGAATGCTGAGGTAGAAAATGGTGAGGATGTTGGTCAGCCCAAGGTGCGTGGCAAAGTGGGTCGCAAACCGAAGCAGTTAGAGAGTGGGGAGAAGATGGGGAGACCAAGGGTGCTTGCCAGTCCTGCCCGTCCCATCCTCAAAGTGCCCACCATGACCTCCCCTCCTCAGGCTACGTCTGCCCTGGGGTCCCCACCACGCAATAAGTCCCCTGTGGCTATTTCTACCCCTGTCTCCTCTCCTAACAGCAATATCCCTCCTCCCTGGTCCAACCCCAATCTGGTCATCCGCACCCGCCGTGCCTCCATCCACTCCCCTGTAGCTGTGTCGGGGGCACAAATCATCCAGGGCATGCAGACTGTCACCCAGCAGTCAGCAGGTATAGTCCAGCAAGCCATCAGCTTGGTGCAGCAGCCCACCTCCATAGTACAGCAGTCTATAGGCCTAGTGCAGCAGTCAGGGGGGGTCGTGCGCCTCATATCTCCCTCTGGACCTCTGGTGGCTCTGGCTGCCTCACAGCCAGGCACACAAACTGTGCAGATGGTAAGCACTGCCCGCCTGCGCCCAGGCATTGCTGCCACTTTGGCCGGAACGCCTCTCTCGCTAGCAGGAGCACGCGTGGTATCTCCCCAGCAGGTGGTCAGTGCAGCCGGACTGACTGGCTCCCTGGTGCGCATGCCTGACGGATCCACAGCTGTGCTGGGTCAGATCAGTGGGACCAATCTGCTTGGTGCCCAGCAGGCAGGTAGTCCCACCATCATCGTCTCTGCTGCTGGCCAGATGGCCATGGGAGCCAGGGCTGTGCTAGCCACAAATCTGAACGCTGCACGTGCCAGACTGGCTGCACCACGGGCAGGTGTGGCTCAACCCCAGGTGATCAGCGCTGCAGGTATACGCACCCTACAGTTTGGCACAGGCATCACTGCGCCACTCACCCTTCGTGGAGTAGGGGGAGTGCCTGTAGGAGTCAACCTGTTGAAAGCGGGCACATCGGGGGTTCAGATCCCCATCATGGGTGGTCAGGGGCTCGCCTTGCGAGGAGGTCAAATCATCCAGGCGAGCATTGGTCAGGCCACCACGCCTCAGAGCTTTGTTTTAATCACCCCACGAATGAGGGCCCCAGCCCCCACGATGTCTGCTACACTAGCCTCTACTACTCCTGTCCCCACCCAAACCCAAACTCCTACCCCAAACCCTGCCCCTACTCCTCAGGATGTAAATGGATCTACTGTCTCGGAAAAGAAAGGTGCAGGCTAGGTGTTTCACACATCAAAGATAGGAATCAAATGTATTCAAGACTGTTCATGTCTGGACAGCTTGTTGGGACAACCAAGGAGGTGTCTGCGTCAAGGTCAATGAAGGCTGCTTTCCTGCCAGGTGGACAGAGTCCAACCACTATGTGAGTTTAAAATGTCCTTGCCTGATGAGTGAGCGTGCGTGCAGACTGAGCAATGACCCCCTCATCAAATTTGATCTGAATGGGGCAGCAAGATGCATAGTTTCTCATGAGCCCTAGCCTGCAGATGTTCATGTGAATTGCTTCCTGTTGCACATAGAATGTGCTCAGTCTTGCATTGTTCAGTAGCCAGAATAGATGAGAAAGAACAGCTGCATAATGGCATGCCAGTCAGTTTTAGGAGTGGGGAGATTGAGAATGGAATTGCTGTATTTTCATAAAAATTACGGGAAAAGTCATTTATTTTGTTGCTTGATTGCTAAGTTTTTGATATCGTACAATTTGGACTAGTCGCAAACTTGGCAAAACCTTGTGGGCAAAGTTCATCAGCACATATGCCAGGAACATTTTCAGTTCTCTGCAAGGTGACAAGTCTGGAATAACTTGAACTTTTTTTCTTTCCCCTCCTCCTTTAGGGGAGAGTATTACGAATGCGTGAGTGCGTGCTTTGAGTATGTTAGAATGCTCATGTTAACTGTGGTCTTAAATTATTTCCACCCCAGCGTGTTTGCATTCCCACTTATGTGTTTGACCACAATATTGACATGAGTTCCTTTGTGAGAATGAAGAGATCAGTCGGAGGAAAAAGCAAAACGTTGAGCATACCGGTAATCCTGAATGCAAGTTGGCAATAGTCAGGTATGGTTGAGGTGTGGTTGATTTGAAAAACTTTGAAAGGATGTGTTGGATTTGTGGAGTGCATGAAACTGGTAAACCAGAGGAAAGGATTTTATTTCAGATTTAGATAAGATTCTTAATTTGTAAAGGATATCATATTTGGTTCACGTGTACTGTTTGTAACAGCAAATGTATGTTGAAAATTATTTGAAGTCTATGAAACAAAAAAGAAATACATTTTGAGGGTTCCCTGTGTAAATTCTGTCCCACTTTTTGAGAGTGCCTGCCTATAGACTTTATTGGTCTTCTTTCCGTCGGTAACGATACAGTCTCTAAGCATTGGATGGTAGTAGGTTTCTACAACCTTTACGCTGGTAAAACCCTGGATTTTGAATATATGAGGTTAGTGATGTCTAGTTGAGTTTAGAATTTTCAAATCGGTCATATCGTATGCTAGACCTGAAATACCTTCAATTTGAAGGATAAATAGTCTCGTTCAGCATGAGGCATACATTTTCATGGGCCTCTGCTGTTGCATGGGACTCGTAAGAATTTGTGCCTCTTGCACAGTGTAGGAGGTGGATGGAGCACTGTGTATTTTGTGTGAGAGAGCAGACATGGGAATGTTGATAAGTGTGCCTGGATGAATGATGAGCTGCTGTTTGGTGTGAAATTGTGAAGTCTTGTTATGGGATGGATGTTTCCATTTTCCAAAACATTCTACAAAGTGGAATACTTTGAGAAGAAAAAAAACAATGTGTGAAATGTCACGAGATTTTTAAAAATCTCGGCCAATTTTTCTACAATGGAGAAACTAAAAAATAAAGTTGTTTTTCGAACAAAATGTGTTGGTCTGCATCTCATTTGTGGAGTGATGTGCTGCACTTGCTCAGAGAGGGCCAGTTAAGGTTGTGGTGTCTACAGTTCTCACTTTATTTTTCACCAGAAAGGTACTACGATCATTGAGAGTGCATGCAGGCAGAGTTTAACATCTCGCAATTCTGTGTCTCAATTCTGGTGGTGTGTGCCTTGCTACTGACAGAAATTTCTTTTGAAGGCTTACGTAAATATTTTTTCAATGTAAAGATTAAAATGACCTATTTTTTAGTATTCAGTCTTGTTGCATGCATTACATCATATGTGATGCCTTTTTTTAAAAAAAACAGTATTTCAAACTTTTGGGTAGAACTGTTTGACTTTGTGGCACCATTACCCTGGTCCTAGCAAACTGCACATCACCGGAAATGAGAGGCAGACTTTGACACTTGATTCCAAAATCAAATAAACACTTTCACACAAGCAAATCTCGCCAACACAAAGCCAATTCAGCAGGACATCTGTATATTGACCCCATTGTACATGCAGCCATCCGTTTTGGTAGCTGGATGAACAAGGGGGACATCGATGAGCGTGCTGAAATTCTGATCAAATGTACCGTGATGTCAAAGTAAACAAGATGGTAAAAGGAAGTGGCAGAAAAAAGGTGTACAGGTCTGTGATTTTGGACTTGTGGCTTCATCCATAAGGTCACAAATCACAGACCAGCACACATTGTTGTCAACCATGGGGCTGTATACAAATTGCAACCCACCAGAATCTGAGCACTTGAAACAAAATCTGAATTTCTACCAGCAATAAAATAAGTGTACAAATCGAACTCTAACCCAGAAACAGTGAAAGAAGCAGAGTTGCTGTGGATTGGCATTGTACAGCTTCCATTCATTTGCATCTAAAAATGATGTGCCTTTAGGAGGCGTCCATAAATTCTGTACTATCTATGGGAGATAGATAGGTTGTGATAGTGCAAGAGGAGTTTGAGATTAGCTTGGCTTGTTTCCAGGCGCCAGGCTAATCTCGCACTACACTTGAACTGACATGGCTGAACCATTTCCCTCCGTTTTGTCCCTGACTACTACTGATGATAGCTTTGTCAGTTGCTGTCAGGGTGAAAGGTGAGTTTTAAAAAGGGCATATGATTTTTGTGGTGAATGGTCAATGAATGTGTGCTGAACTGCTGTTTTGGACTTTAAGGCTTTGGGACCAGTTGCCTGAGGGAGCTTATTCCTGCACAAGTCTATATGCAATGTGCTCCAATGTAGCGGGAGCAACTTGCTTAGTGGCTGGTGCAGGACTAAACTCGTTCATGCAACCGAGTCCTGATCTGTAGCATCCCAAAACAGACCATATAGCTGGAATGAAGTAAAAGTAAAGTTTAACATTTTTCAAGTTAGTGGATGTGTCCGTCACAAAATAATCATTTACTCCTTATCTTTTCTACACAATTAGTATGAATTGAAAACAAATGAGACTGCAAGTCTGTAAAAGGAAATAATTGGAGATTGAGTCTTATTGCAGATGTATTGCATTTAGATCAACACAGTCTTCAGCTATGCATGCAATAAATAAATAGATCTAAAAGGTAATACAGTCAACTTAGCTTATGACAAGGGTCAGGTATAACAAAAGTAGTAGGTTCTCTCTTAGGATGCATGAAAATGTAGCTCTAGGTGGGCACCTGCAGAAATCATAGTAAAATGTCTTCTTTGCAGGTAGGCAGAAGTTCCTTTTCTTCCTCCAGTGTTGCTGATGGTGTGCTGGAGTTTGCCTAGACCGAAACGGCTGTCCACACTGGCTAAATATCTGGACCTCCCTTGGGGGACCTAGTTTCAAATTTCCATGCACCAAGGGGCTGGAAATCCAGTGGATATGTGATATGCCTCACTTCCGGGAGGGCTTCCATATGCATTGCTTCCAGTCACTTGGCGCACCACTCTTTCCTATCCTTTTTTTTTTGTGTGTGCTTTGACAAAAGTAGATCTATGATCATTGGTCAATAATGCACAGTTCTCTCTCCTGACAATGCTCTCTCCTACTTGCTTGGTAGTTTCTTCATAGCAAAAGTCGTATATAACAAGTTTCCAAAGGTACTGAACACACTTTTTCCAGTGTAATTTACTTTGCTTATCACAAACCTCGGATACAAAATTGGTTCCCCTGGCAATTTGTCATATTTGAAGTTTGCTGTATTATAGTGTAAAACAAGATGAGGATTTCATCCCAAAGTCTAATGTATTGTTTGGAGCTCAGATGCATTTATCTTTTAGGAACATATTTTTAGGCTTGTTATGCTGATCTTTTTTCCTCCTCTCTAAGCCAACCTCTGATCAACATGCGCATCGGTGCACATAAAATAAAGATGAACACGCGGCGATTCCCGCCATTAGTAAGCTCTGTGGGCTCGTGTAGCGACAGGAATCCATCTCCTTCTACTCTGATCCATATGCACTGGCACACAGAAATAACGACGGACAAACAGCGTTTCCCGCCATTCGTAAGCTCCGTGTTCTGGCGTAGCAGCTATTTTGAAGAATAATAGCACGAGCAGTGAAATGTCACTTCAATTTTCACGTCATGGCATCATTAGTCCCATGACGCTGTGTTCATAGTGATGACTCGATGTTATACGTCACTAGCACTCATTGCAGTACTAACATTTGACATATCGGATAATCAACTTTGCAATTTTCTTGTTTGTTTTTATGCCTATGGCTTGCAGGTCGCAATTTGACCTAATCCTACCCCAGGGCAGTGACAAACAGCAGGCTTATGCAAACACTGTTAAGAAAAATCATGTGGGTATTAATGAGAATATATTTTTTCGTAAAATAAAAATTAAAGTTATTTTTGCTGTCTTACAAATGACTCTGAAAAAGTGCAGAAAATTGTCTCATTTTCACACATGCAGGTCACAATTGACCTAATTGTACCCAACAGCTGAGTCAAACTGTAGGCTTTTGTAAATACCGTATATGAAAAATCATGCGATTATTAGTGAGAAGATTGCTTTTTTCATAAAAAAAAGATTCAATTGTTTTAAGATTAACCCATATAATTCATGAAATTATTCCCAAAAACATAAAAATATATTTTTTTCAAAAAAGATTTAATTATCACTCAAAACGTTCTAGAGGTACAATGCTAGTTAAAGAACTCGTTCATTATCTCCCCTTTATATGCAAAATATCTAGTAAAAATTAAAAAAATGACAGGTTCCAGTGTTGATCGACCTTTTTTTGTGAAACGGCCATTTTCTTGCCAATGAGCATCTTAATCAAAACATTAAAAAGTCTCGAGATAATTCTTTTAGGGACTGTATCCTAAATTTCAAGCTTGTCTGTCCTCAAACGCGGGTTCTAGTCGCTGTCACATACACTCACACATACGGCACTTTGGCGCCAAAAAGACGTTCTCTAGCAAGGTTTGCGTAGGTGGACGGGACGTTATTTTAATCTTGTTACTTCTTTGCCAGAATTTCTGCCCCGCACACCAAAAACGTCATGTGCATGCTCCGGAATGCGATCCAACCAGCCCCATTTCAAAGTCTACTGTATTTTCAGTACGGTAGACAAAAATTGGCAGCATAATACAAGAAAAGACGAACAGGGGGATGGGTATAAGGACCTTGTAGTGCACAGATATCGCATACAGTATCAAACACGAGGAGAAATAAATTGAGT
Organism: Semisulcospira habei; assembly: GCA_036245525.1. Taxonomy (NCBI): domain Eukaryota; kingdom Metazoa; phylum Mollusca; class Gastropoda; family Semisulcospiridae; genus Semisulcospira; species Semisulcospira habei. The sequence goes on along the minus strand of BTPG01000007.1, from coordinate 119,760,793 downwards.
CTCACATTTGCTAAACTGTGTCTGAAAAGGACTAAGTGCACCACATAAAGATGGCGCTTTCGAGTTTGGTGGTGTAGGGGATACTGCTTGACATTTAGCTCGGAGGTCAAAATAACTAACATAAGGTGTTGTATTTGCACGTGATTTATTTTTGTTTCGTTTTCTTCAGGTCTTCATTTCCAACTGGGATGGCTCAGAAATGCCAGTAAGTGTCATCAGCTTTGAGTCCCATGTTTTTAAGTCGTAATTGACTGCATATTCATTTTGTTCAGTCTTCTAAAACAATTTGCACACAGAACATTCATGTTACGCTACATTCCTGTCACAGTGGATAGAAGAACAATGTATGGTCTCAGTGTGCAAAAAGTATTTAGTTAAAATTGAGCTTGATTTGCTACTAATTTAACCCTTTTAGTGTCAGTAGCTGTTTTAGTCACGATGATTCCTGTAGAATGGCTACCAACACCCAAAGGGTTGACATAGTGATCAGAAATTGTGTTGGAACCAGCAGGTAGATTGCACATCAGTAAGGTGATATACATTTGTGCCGTGTGGTAGTCGGTAAAACCATTTTCTCCTGCCAGGTGTGGGCTCCCCCCACCCCACCTCAGGATGACAACGATGTGTATCTGGACCAGACCATGCTGTTCCTGCATGAGCCGACCGTCATGGCCGAGTCACAACTGCCCCCAGTCTACGTTCGCAAAGAGCACAAGAAACCTCGCGTGGAGACCATAACAAGTAAGTATAGTATACAGTTATGTACTAACCCCGTGGCAGTCTGCCAGAATCACCTCGACCAAACACGCTGCCGACAGCCAAAGGATTGAGAGAAATTACCCAACATTGGACAAACAATCGGATCCCTTGACCCCTTCTGTATAGCACCAAACCATCAGCTTACAATAAACACATGGTTCATACCACTCCACATCCCTATTTATATGTATACTGCATCTACGTAAGCTTGGCTCGTAGTACATCACAAGTAAGAAATCTCCAACATCGAGTAGAAGAAAAAAACGTAGACGGTTGGCTGAGTGTAGGGAATCACTTCTCACACATTAGCCAGTGGGACAGAGTTTAAATGGTGATATTTTCACAGAAGGAAAAAAAAAAACTCCAGGGGTCGTTAAGCATGGTGGTCTGTGATTTTGGACCTTGCGACCGCAAGCTGTTTGGTCCAAAATCACATACCAGCATACATATGCTAAGGTTTGGTTTCAAGAAGGATTTTATAATTCTCATTGCTATTCATGAATGATTCAAGGGTTTATAAAAAAATTGTTTTGAAAATAACCATGGTTATATAGTGCCATGGTTATATAGTGCTCAGACAATGGGCCCCCACCCGGGTCTGCCCTGGGGGACTTGGGTGGGGTTAGGTACTTTTTAGTTCCCAGGGTCACCCTGGTCAGCCCCACAGGGTGAGTTTTTCTCTCTATTCTGGGGCATGTGTTTCTGTCTACCCGAGGTCCATTCACCTGTATTTGCCTTTTTAAAACTCTCCCTACTGTCTGCACTGCCTGTAGCTCTTGATGTTGGATGTGTGTTGCTAAATGGTCTTAGCTTTATTTAGGCCCCATGTGTTAGGTTTATTTAATGTATTTGACCGGCTGGCGACATACATTCAATGTTCTGTTTAGTTGTTTGTTTGTTTTTTTTTTTTTTTTTTTTTTTTTTTTTTTTTTTTTTTTTTTTTTTCACAAGCAGTGCAGGCACGTCCTGAGAAAGCCTTGTTGCTGTCGGGACGTTAAGCAATGTACAATCAATCAATCAATCAGACAATGGGGTTTGAATGGATTACAAAAACATTTTCAACGAATATGTTATTTTGTGGAGCCCTGAATACAAAGTTCACAGAGCATTTTGGCTCCACCAAATAACGTGCCTACTTCTGCGTACTATTTTTGTGGGCTAAAATGTGACTGAAACAGCCTTCAAAGTGAGCTCCGTGGTGGCTTGTGTATGTCTGACTCCTCTAAAATTACAAATGTGCAGCAGATGCCAGCAAACCCGATACACTGTATTTTTCTCTCACACTGATCGGATAATTCACGAGAAAACCAGACTCTAACCTGTTTCTGCTACGAATTTCCTTCAGATCACTGTAGACACTTTCACAAACTCCTTTGCCTTCGCAAGATGGCACCCATGGCTTTCTTTTACAAGTGATGGAACGAGGCCTATACCTGATGAAGTTGAAACAACGCACTTCCCTGTTCCATAAGTGCATCATTTTCACCCATTTAGCCCCAGGACCCTGCAGCAGGAGATGGATTGATCATGATTATTCAAGGGTAGTGCCAGATGAGCTTGGCGCTTTCAGGTGCCAAGCTCATCTGGTACTACCCTTGAATTATCATGATCAGTCCATCTCCTACAACTGGTACATAGTGTGCCAAGCTCATCTGGCACTACCCTTGAATTCTCATGAATAGTCCGTCTCCTACAACTGGTACATAGTTAGACAATGCCTCCAAAAGTTTGGAAATGTGGCTGTGGGGTTAAGAGGGTTAAATTGCACATTTTGTTACTTCACGCTTTCCACTTTCCACACTTTCACTTCAGCATGTGCTCATGATTGAGTGTTGGTCCATTTTGTTGCTAGGTAAATCGCAGGTTGCTAGGTAGATCAAACGTTGGTAATCCACCCCAGAAAATGCCATGCGAGTACTGTTTTATTGTGTAATGAACACTTGTAAGCAACAGGTTAACCCATTCACCCCCAACGCCCTACAGCAGATGGGCTGAACATGATAATTCAAGGCTAGCACCAGATTGGCACTACCCTTGAAATATCATGTCAGTCCATCTCCTCAACTGGTAGTAATCGTCGTTGGGTGACACCACCAAAATCTGGGAAATGCAGCGTTGGGGCTAAATGGATTAATGAAATGTGGGGCTTATTAATGCAGACTGAAAGTTAAATTTAACCCTTTGGCTATCAGTGGTGCTTTTTGTTGCGATGATTCCTGCAGGAGTTACCTCATCAAAAAGCGCTATGGACAAGCACACATGCCAATAGGAACAAAGAACTAATCTGCTATTGCTATTATTATTTCACATACGTCTTAACATGATTTATCTTCTATTATTATTAACTCTTTGCATCCTGATGCACTTTTGCTTGAAGTAAATTTTACTGTGATAGTTTAAGGGTGATGCCTGAGGCGCCACGCTGTTCTGGCATCGCCCTTGAACTGAAATGGTTCATCTATCTTCTAATCTGTAATGTAGCCTTTATAGGACAATAAGCACATTTTTAAAAAAAATTCAGCCTCGGGATGTGATGGGTCAGGCAAGGCTCGGGACAAAATGTGACATATTTTATTATTGACATACTTTCTTTGTATGCTTTCAGCACGCAAACAGAAGCAGAGGAAGGAAGAGGCACCACGGGTGCCACGCTCACTGTTTGATCGCCCGACCTCTGTCCTGCTCAAGATGCGACGTGAACTGAAGATGAAGAACCTCAAGGCCGGCTTGATCAACAAGCAGTCCTTCCGCCCCACACCACCCCTGCCTCCAGGCAAGCCTGTCATGGACCAGTCAGAGGGACACCCAGAGTGGCTCATACACGAAGACTGGGCTCTCTTGCAGGCGAGTGGGCCTTCTGTCTAAGATGTCTGCTATTGTAGATTTTAGGAAAAGCACAGTGCAAATCAACCTGTTTAAAGTTGACTGATGAAAAGACAAATCCGAAATCCAAATCTCATGTGCAGAAAATGGTGCATTTTCAGAATGGAACCCTTTTTGTCTACTGTATTTAAAAAATATGGTAGACATTGAAATGGGGCTGGGTCGGAACACATTCCAGGGCATGCACATGATGTTTTTGGCGTGTGGCACAGAAATTTTGGCGAAGAAGTAACATGATAAAAATGACGTCACCTCTAGCTACACAAACCTTGCTGCTATAGAACGTCTTTTTGGTGTCAAAGCGCCATGTGTGTGTGTATGCGCGTATGTGACGGCGACTAGAGCCCACATTTGAGGACGGACAAGCTTTGAAATTTTAGGATATTGTTCCTAAAAGAATTATCTCGGGACCTTTTTTTAATTTTTGGATTAAGATGCTCATTGGTGAGAAAATGTCTGTTTCACAAAAACCGGTTGATCCTCACTGGAGTCCGTAATTTGTTTCCTCGAAAAACATTACGGATGGCATTACTATATGGAAGTAGCACTAAGTTAGCCTATCAATTTCAGCTCGGGGATCATTGTGAACAGCAACGCCACCAGGGAACCACCCGAGTGAGCTGTACCAACATCCCTGAGTAGCTTCCCTTCACTGAGTAGCTTCCCTTACCTCATGCGGGGTAATTGTGTAGCGTCAGCAGTTTCGCGCTTAGCTTCCTGCAAGCAGGTTGTCTTCAGCCTATGGCTCCCTCCTTCTACAAAAGAAACTTGATTAAAACTTGATCTTGACATGTCGAGGTAAGGCCTCGGGTACTGCCTCGGCCAGGAATCCCAACAATTTACTGGATCGGCCGCGGCACTGCCCTGTGGATATTTATTTGGCTCATACTTGAAAAAATTTGCAGCATGTTCGTGTCCGACCACGTGGCCTGTTGTGTTCCTCTTACCTTGTACCACTCCTCTGTTTGTTGCAGTATGGAAGTTCAGACGTGCCGGCGATGTGGAGATTTTCAGTGGCCCACCAACTCGCACTCCGTCTGCATGCCGTGTTCCGGCTGCTCTTCTTCTCGGACTTGCAACGTGTGTGCCACGTGGTGGGAGCTCCAATGGTTGCAGTTATGGGGGTTTTACGGCAGGGAACGACCCGCTACCCCCCAGGACCCACACTCGCTACCCCCCAGGACCCACTGTCCGCCAGGAACTGCTACTACGCCTCGTGCCATCACCGACCCATGGCGTGCATTGTCTGATATTGTGGTGTCCGTGACCCGCTCGGCCCAGCCACCACCTCAGCGCCCGATCTTCTCGCCCGCGATGCTCCCCCCACTCTCTGTGACAGTTCGTGGACAACGGAGCGCGGTGCCACCACTCCCCTCCAGATGTACTGGCCGAGGTGAGAGGCGCCCCAGTACACAGCGGCAACGCAACCGACCCACGGTGGTTAGCACACACATGAGTAAACGCCGTTTTTTGTCTGTTCCTTCCACCACACGACCTTCCGCCACGGTTATGAGTACCGCGACTTGGCACCTTCGGTCGCCCTCTCCCTTGGACGCTTGGCGAGTACGACTTTCCTGCGCGGCCCACCGGGTCTCTGTGGCTGTGCGTACCCTTCCGTAGACCCTCCCTTTGCTTCCTCATTGCGGCTCCCTTTCTCCAGGGAACGCCTCTCCCGCCCATGCCTCCACCATTCCTTTTCTCGTCAGTCCCGGAGGGGTTACCCCTACCCCCCGGCATCGTTTTGCCGTTTCGTGAAAATTCGCGGGACAATTGCCGTTCACGCTCCACACTCGCTCGTTCTGAGATAGGCACCTTCCATCCTCATGATGTTGATGTGGATAGGGGAGACTCGCGTCTTGCTGGGCCCAGTCCCTCCCTCTGACGCCGACCTCCGTCGACTTCTCCTCCTCCCCGGGACTCCCTTTTACTTGCATCCCGCTCCCCCTCGCCGCACCCGAGCGTCTCCCCAGATGCGGCCTCTGTGGAGGGCATGATTAGCTTGCACCTGGAAGACTCAGCTTCTGCCTTGTGGTCCCCTGGCGACCGCTCTTACTCTTCTGGGCATGAGGACGCGTTTTTTTCCCCCTTCCCCCTCGTCGCCACACAGCGCTCCTGGGTCCGATGTGTGTACGGCCTTAGACGCGGCTGCTTGACTGATTTCGACCTTCCTCCCTAAGGACGTCGTCCACCCCCCCACCCCCCCTTCAAGCGCAAGTCCTCGGCCCTCATTGATGCCCACTTCCAGCCTAAGAGATTTAAGTCACTTCCACAGCCCCCCAGATTTCGCGATATTACAGAGGCCTTTAACACGCACCTCGAACAGGGACGACTTGGCGACGAGCACTTTTTCTCGGACTTTCGCTGGTTGGAGGACTTCGATCTTACTTTTCGGCAGCGCTGGTGTAATGGACACTCGCCTTTCTTCCTCTGTCCCCTTCCGGCAGTGGACTTGGACGCGGAAGCCCTAGCGGGTGGTAAATCAACAGTTCGTCGACACAAACCTCCCGGCCTTGATACTACGGTGGTTCGCATCCGGAATACCCTCACATGTTCCGGTTTTCTGGAGCTGGCGACGCAGGCTATCGTTCATTGCACTCAGCAGTCTGGGCGCTCCAGCAACTCCCAGTTACAGGATATCCTCACCATCGCCACGATGGCCAATCGGGCAGCTTACCACACCTCTTCTAACGCATTGACGGGCGCAGTAAATTGTGATCTGATGCGCCGCAACAGCCTCCCTCGATGTTGTCCCAGCTTACCTCCCTCTGTAAAGACACAGCTTCGCCAGACCCCCGTTGGTGGATCTCAGCTCTTCGGCCCGACGTGGCAGCAAATGAAGAAATCCTTCAAAGGACCTGTGGCCCAGCGCCCCTAGAAGTGACCGCCGTCGCTTTCCCCCCACCCGCAGGACGGGGGGGTCACGCCCTGCGGTTCCCCAGACCCGCCTTACAGTGCCCAGCCGGAACCGCTTCCAGGTTTGGTCAACAGCCGCAGTTCGGTCGCCCCCGTGCGGCCCCGTCCTCTTCCGCCCCCGCCTGGCCCCGGGGTTCTCGGAGGCCCGGGCGCGGCCGGATCCACTGATGCCATCCCATCTTGGCCCCCGCCGATGCCTGTTGGGTCTCCAGTCGGTGGGAGGTTAGCACTGCGTGTGGTGGTCGCTGCTGCCAGACGACCCTTGGATACTTTCTGTAGTCACGGACGGACTGCGCCTGATGTTCCGGTGACCCCCTCCGCTCTGACGCTCGCCCTTGTGGACACAGTCCCCGGTAGACCGTAGACCCGCTCAGAGCGGCCGTGCTTCGGGCCGAGATCGCAGCCCTACTCCGAAAGGCCACTATGGAGGTAGTAGCACGTCACGACTCGCCAGCCTAACACAGCCGCCTCTTCGTCGTGCCGAAGCCAGGCGGCACATGGCGCCCTATCATCGACGTGTCAGCGCTCAACAAGTTCATCTTGGCCTCCCCTCCCCTTCTGCATGGAGACTGTGCGGACGCTACGGGCCGCCGTCCAGTCCCTGGGCTTTGCAGTCAGTCTCGATTAGCAGACGCTTACTTCCATGTCTCGATCCACCCGTCGTCACGACGCTTCCTCCGCTTTGCCTTCGACGTACAGGTTTTTCAGTTCCGCGCCCTCCCCTTCGGACTCAACCTCAGCCCCTGGGTCTTCACGAGACTTATGGATGCGGTCATGGCCAGGGCCCGTCGGTCAGCCTCCAGCCCCTTGTCCAACTACTTGGACGATCTTCTATTCCGGAACCAGGACTCTGTCGCCCTCGAGAGGGACAGGGATTCGCTGCTGGGTCTCCTTCTGCGCCTCGTTTTCCAGGTCAACGAAGGGAAGTCAGACTTCTCGTTGATTCGTTCACCTGGGAATGGAATTTCTGACCGATTTAAACAACAGAAGTTGACGGACCTTTCCCGCCTTGTGTACCTTGCCGTCTCGGTGTCAGCCTGGACTTGGCTCCAGCTTCTGGGTCTCCTGAGCTTGCTTACTTACTTACTTACACCAGTCACCCCTACCCGGGTATAGGCCGTCGACGAGAGACCTCCAGCAACTCCTGTCCTGTGCTTCTCCTTCGATTTTACTCCAGGTGGTTCCCAGTCTCTTGATGTCTGCTTGGAGGTCTCGACGCCAGGAGTTTCTCGGCCTACCTCTTTTCCTCTTTCCCTGGGGGTTCCATGACAATGCCTGCCTAGTGATACTGGAAGCTGGCTTTCTCAGACTGTGACCAATCCATCCCCATCTTCTTCGCCCAATTTCATTCTCTGCTGTTATCTGCTCTGTTCTCTCCCAGAGTCTGACGTTGCTGATCTTCTCTGGCCAGTGGATTTTCAAAATTCTTCTAAGGCAACTGTTCATGAAGGTCTGTACTCTGTTGACTGTGGTTTTTGTCAATCTCCAAGTCTCTGCTCCATATAGGAGAACTGCTTTTACATTGGAGTTGAAAATCCGGACTTTGGTGTGTTGTGACAGCTCTCTGGAACTCCACACTTTTTTCAACTGGAGAAAGGCTGCTCTGGCTTTACCGATTTGTGCTCTGACATCTGCATCAGTGCCGCCTTTTTTGTCTATGATGCTCCAGAGATAGGTGAAGGACTCCACCTCCTCCAACGGGGTGCCAGCAAGCAAGACTGGTTCTTCCCTGCTTGCGTTCAGCCTCATTGTCTTTGTTTTCTGTTTGTGAATGGTGAGGCCCACTTGGGATGAGCTGTCAGCAAGCCTCGTGGTCTTGTCCTGCATTTGTTGATGAGTGTGGGACAGTAATGCCAAGTCGTCTGCAAAATCGAGGTCGTCAAGCTGTGTCCACAGTGTCCACTGTATTCCACTTCGTCTGTGCTCTGTGGTCATCTTCATGACCCAGTCTATGGCCAGTAGGAAGAGGAACGGAGACAGCAGACACCCCTGCCTGACACCAGTTCTGACCTGGAGCTCCCTGGTGAACTGCCCTTCGTGGATCACGCGACATGTCATGCCATCGTAGCTGCTCTTGATCAGGCGGACAAGCTTTGTGGGTACACCGTAGTGTCGTAGGAGTTTCCACAGAGTCTCTCGGTCCACACTGTCATGCTTTCTCATAATCCACAAAGTTGACGTACAGCGGGGAGCTCCACTCCAGAGACTGTTCCACGATGATGCGAAGAGTGGCGATCTGGTCTGTACATGATCGGTTCTTCCTGAATCCTGCTTGCTGGTCTCTCAGCTGGGGGTCAACGGAGCTTTTCATTCTCTCCAGGATGATCCTGTTGAAGACCTTTCCTGGTACTGACAGCAAGGTGATTCCTCTGTAGTTGGAACACTTGCTGAGGTCGCCTTTCTTGGGAAGCTTGATTAGGTACCCCTCATTCCAGTCAGCCGGCATCACCTCCTCTTCCCATATCTTTCCAAACAGTGGGTACAGCATCTCCACTGTTGTCTCTAGGTCTGCTTTCAGAGACTCCGCTGGGATGCCATTTGGGCCTGCTGCTTTGCCGTTCTTCAAAAATGCCACTGCTCTTCTGATCTCTTCCCGGCTGGGTCTGTCACAGCTGATGGGTAGGTCGGTCTCTGCCGGCTGGATGTCTGGGGGGTCGGGTGGGCTAGGTCTGTTCAGTAACTCCTCAAAATACTCGGCCCATCTGTCGAGTTGGTCTGCTCTGTCTGCAATTGGCTTGCCTTCTTTGTCTTTTACTGGTCTTTCTGTATGGCCATACTTGCCTGACAATCTTCTGGTAATGTCGTAGAGCTGTTTCATGTTGCCACTGCCTGCTGCCTTTTCTGCCTCTGCTGCCAGGTTGTCTGTGTAGGCCCTCTTGTCTGCCCTGATACTCCTCTTCACCTCGCGGTTGGCTTCCGAGTATTCCCCCTGTGCCCTTACTTTGGCTGCTCTCGTGCGACTGTTGTTGACAACTGCTTTCTTCTGCTTCCTCACTTCTATCTTCTTCAAGGTCTGTGCCGACAGCCAGTCCTTGTGATGGTGTTTCCAAAACCCTACAGTGTCTTTGCAGGTTGAGTTCAGCGCCTCTCTAACTGCCTTCCACTGCTGCTCTGTGGTGACCGCCTCCTCTTCATTTACTAGCTCCTGTAGCACTTGAAACCGGTTGGACAGCACCAGTTTGAACTCTTCTCTAACTCCAGTTTCTCTCAGGAGGTCTACATTATAGCGCTGTCTTCTTGTTGTCTCTGTGCGGCTTTTCTTTAGCTTGAGCTTCATTCTTAAGGTAAGCAGATGGTGGTCGGAGGCGACATCTGCTCCCTTCCTCACTCGAACATCTTGAAGGGATCTTCTAAATTTCTTGCTAATGCAGATATGGTCTATTTGGTTCTCTGTTGTATGGTCAGGTGAGACCCAAGTTGCTTTGTGTATTCTTCTGCGTGGGAAGATGCTGCCTCCAATGACAAGTCGGTTTAGAGCACAAAAGTCTACAAACCTCTCCCCGTTCTCACTCATCTCCGAGCCTAGTCCCTGTCTCCCCATCACCTCTTCGTATCCGGTGTTGTCCTCCCCTATTTTGGCATTAAAATCGCCCATGACGATGGTGATGTCTCGCTCCGCACATTTGTCCAAGGCACTCTGGAGTCGGTCGTAGAACTCTTGTTTCTCTTCCTCGTCACTGTCATTAGTGGGCGCATAACACTGGATGACGTTCAGCTTGATCTTTTTCTTGGTTCTAAAGGCTGCTGTGATAATTCTTGGCCCAAGAGGTTCCCAGCCCATCGGCGCTCTCTGTGCCACTGGTGACAGCATGAATGCTACACCTTCTGTATGGGGGGCATTCTCCTCTTCATGACCTGAATACAGAATCATCTCCCCACTTAACAGCCTTTTCTGGCCAGACTGCGTCCATCTGGCTTCACTGATACCTAGCAGGGAAAGGTTGTACTTTTGCATTTCCGCTGCTATCTGGGCGGCCTTGCCGCTCTGGTACATGGTCTTGACGTTCCATGTGCCCATGGTTGTATCCCTGGATAGAGAGAGGCGGCTCGGTCCTGTGGCTTCCGAAGACTTACGGCTTTCACCACAGGACGTCATAAGTCTTCTGGTAGAAGAACCTTCCTCCTCCAGGAAAGGAATTACTTTTAGTCTTTTCGTCAGTGTTTTTGTAGCTATTTCCTTTTTTGCAGGGTGGGGAAGCTACCCCCATGCCCAACCCCCTTACTAGGAGGACCAGGGGTTTTCTGTCGGGGTCACCTTCCCTTAGACCATGTTGATTCACGGCACCTTATTTCATTCGGTGCACCCCTCTCACGAGGGACCCCCTATCCACCACCCAGGGGACGCGCCTCAACGCCATATGGTCCCAGCGCGAGGGGGTCTCCTGAGTGCAGAGACGGATCTCCTGCCCCTCGGCAGGCTTTTTTTTAAAGACGTGCGACATTTTAGCCTGAGATTTTTAATCTATATTTACATCTTGTCTTAAGACCTTGCTTTTAGTCTGGCTGACCAGATTTTTCACCCATCCCGCCGTGAGATGGTCTTAGTTGCCTGCTCGGCGTTAAACCCAAATAACTAACTAACCCACCCCTCGGCAGGCTGTACACGCGACCTCACCAGCTTCATCTGCTGATGCACTGGCGCTCCTCCTCGGGCGACCTCAACACCTTGATTCCGGTTCCCCCCTTGATCAGGACCCATCTCCTCCGTTGGATGGACCCAGAGTGGCTCCGGACAGGTGTTCACTGTACTCGCCCCCTCCTCTGCTTTCCCTTTGCATGGACGCCAGCCATGCGGGTTGGGGCACTCATCTCCTGCCGAGCTTTGCTTTGATTTCGGGTCAGTGGCCGCAGAGCCTCACGGACAAGAACATCAACTGGCTGGAACTTCAGGCCGTCTGGCTAGCTCTCCATCACTGGGAATCTCGGCTCCAGGGCCAAGACATGTTAGTGCTGTCCGACAACTCGACGGTGGTTTCGTACATCGCCACCTCTTTGCATGCTTTGGTGCCGGGACCGTGGGATCTCTATCAAGGCTCGCCACATCCCAGGACACCTGAACGTGTTGGCGGACTCACTATCCTGTCGGGGACAGCCTACCCGGCACCGGCCTCCACGTGGCGTGGGTGGGTAGTCCACTCAGTCCCTGACTGAGTGGGCTAGCAGACGGGTGCCATCTTTGTCCAGGATTAGGACTTGATGTCAGCAGATATGTTGTTCAGCCTTTTCACTGGTCCGGTTTTTAAGGAGCTGTGCTAACCCAGGTCGTACCATGTTGGATTGGTCCTTAAAAATACTCGTGACTTTTTGGTCCTTTGGATCCCAAGTGTTTGCCGTGCTTGGAGACCCGTGTCGGGGGAGAAGAGGATCCTGGTGGCTGAGGTTCCCTTTGGGCTGCGGCTCACTGGTGCCAACACTCCTCTTTGGCCTTGACTTCTACCTAAACGGGAGGCTAGTCGTACCGGCCTAGTCAATCGGCTCTTGTCACGTTGAGCCCTATCGCACTGTTGACATGCGGGTTGATATACGGAGCACCATGCTATAGCTTCTGCTGCTGATTAGGTGCTTTACGCCAGTATTCCCCTGCATTCAACAGTGTGATAGAAGGCGGTGGCTCAAACGGTTCAATCGGGCTTACCCCCTTGAGTATATCTTTCGGGCAGTCTCCATTGTGCGTCGGCTGGAGACCCGCCGACATTTGCACTTTCCCTTGTTGGGCTCGGTGGCGGGCGGGGACCCCCGGGGGATGAATATCTCTGCTATTATAATATGGATAAAACAAAAAAAAAAAAACTTGCACAGAAGCGGCACATAGCCACCAACATTGAACATGACAGTGACTCGGACTGTGAGGAAGCGACGCCTCAGGCATCAGCCGTATGGCCTCGCTTCCTCATTGTCCATAGCAAGGTGAAGGAGAAACCTGTTACCAAGCTGCATCCTTTTCTGGTGGGGGAGACCCTCAGGAGCCGTGTTGGCAGGCCTGACGCCCAGCGCCTCAGGTCTGGTGACTTGCTGGTGGAGTGCCGTACCCGGGCGCACTCCAGCGGGCTACTGAGGGTCTCTTCCATCGGAGACACTCCGGTGGAGGTCACACCCCACAAGACTATGAATTCGTCAAGAGGTGTAATCAAAGATCAAGCTTTGGCAGAACTTTCAGAAGATGAACTTATACGGAACCTTAAGTCTCAGGGGGTGACTTACGTCAGGCGCTTCGCTTCCAAGCGAGGTGGTGGGGAGATCCATCTCCCTACCATCATCCTGACGTTTGGCACCCCCACCCCTCCTACTACCATCTGGGGAGGTTACTACTCCTTGAGAGTGAAAAAGTACGTCCCTCTCCACCTCCGGTGCTTTAAGTGCCAAATGTATGGCCATGGGCAGAAGACCTGCTGTCAGGCAGAGGCTTCATGCGCCCGTTGCACTAAGCCTGGACACTCTGCTGAGTCCTGCACAGCCACCCCCCTGTGTGTCAATTGCCAGGGGGCGCATATGGCTTCGGATAAGAAATGCCCTCGTTGGATATCCGAGTGCAAGATTCAGCAGGTGCGTGTGGAGAAGGGGCTGTCCTTTCTGGATGCCCAAAAACTGGTTGAAGGCTCTGGTGCGGCTGCGGCTGCCCCAACCTCTAACACCTCAGTATATACATTCAGTGCAGCAGTGGCAGCCAAGCGCCCCACCAAAGACTTTTCATGTCAGACCCCAACTTCTTGGTTGGGGGCGGAGCCTCGGCTCGTCTCGCCCCTGGAGAGTAACCCTCCTCCGGTGGTGAAAAAGAGCCAGGGAACGCAGAAGGCGGACACTGCCGGTCCGGTTGTGCCGCCTTCTGTTGCCCCTAAGCCTCAGCCCCCACCCAAACCTGTTAGTCAACTCCAAAGGCTTCTGGCTCTGGTCAGCCTTCTAAGGCCGCTAACTCTAGCGGCAGGAATGCTGCCCAGGACCAGGGGTCTAACAAATCTATGGGACCGCTGTGCGCACGGGCCCCGAAGGGGAACACTGATGTCCCCCTTCAAAACAAATATGAGCTTCATGAAGCTCTTCCTAAGTTGTCTGACAGTCTACCTTTCCGCTGCGGCAGCCGCCGTGAGGAGACTGTCCTTGCTCGGCTCCACATCGGGCACACATATGTTACGCACTCTTACTTACTTAAACAGGATGAGCGTCCATGGTGTTTTGCCTGTGATGAGCAGTTTTCTGTTCGACACTTTTTGCTGTATTGTGCTGACCTAATTGACACCAGATATAAACACTTCACAGCAGACTCCTTGAAGGTTTTGTTCCGGGATGTTCCCCCGGACAAAATCTTCAATTTTTTGAGAGAATGCAATATTTTTAACAAGATCTGAGCATTCATAGACTATGTGAATTTTTTTATTTGCCCTTTTTGAGAGTCTGTAGACGTTTCTTTTCCAGACATGTGCGACATTTTAGCCTGAGATTTTTAATCTATATTTACATCTTGTCTTAAGACCTTGCTTTTAGTCTGGCTGACCAGATTTTTACCCATCCCGCCGTGAGATGGCCTTAGTCGCCTGCTCGGCGTTAAACCCAAATAACTAACTAACTAACTAATCAAAACAAATATGCTGCACTGGAGGAGCGGATGGAGGGAGTGGAAGTTGTCGTTGCTGATTTTGCGGCAGCTCCACCCCCTTCATCTCCGAAGAACCAGAGGAGGCCCGGGAGCCAGCCCCCCTCTGTTTCTTCAACTCCTTCCAAGGCAAAGGAAAAAGGGGGGGGGGGGGGGGGGGGGGGGGAAACTCTTCACCCCCAGATAAGACATAATCATGTACTCTATGCTTCAGTGGAATTGTGGTTTTCAAGCTAACTTTGAGGAATTACATCTTTTAGTCAAGTTCAATAACCCCTCGGTCATATCTCTTCAGGAGACTTACCTGAAGACTTCTGACCATGTATCCTTTAATGGTTTTAATGTTATACATAAAGGCTCTGATTCGGAGAGGTGCTCGGGTGGAGCGGCTCTTCTCATTAGTAGCCAAATTTTATATAGCCCCGTCAGCATCGACACCTGTCTTCAGGCTGTCGCAGCTCGGGTTACCTTGAAGAAGACCATAACCATATGCAGTGTTTACCTGCCACCATCACTGCGGGTCAGTAGCAAGGATATTTTTAACTTGGTAGATCAACTGCCCCCTCCCTTTATTCTCATGGGGGATTTTAATGGTCACGCTCACCTTTGGGGCAGTGACCACTATGATGGCAGAGGTCAGATGTTAGAAGATGTTTTTTCTCAACTTAACCTATGTGTCTTTAACGATGGCTCACCTACATACTCTAACTTGGGTTCAGGATCTAGTTGTGTTCTAGACCTCACTGTGTGTGATCCTTCTCTCATGCTGGACTTTGACTGGAAGGTTCACGGCGATCTGTGTGGTAGTGACCACTTCCCAGTAGTTCTGTCATCGGTCAGCTGTGAGGAGGATTTGCCGGTGGGGCGCTGGAATCTCAAGAAAGCTAACTGGCCACTGTTCGCCTCCCTCTGTCAGTCTCGTCTTACAGAAGAGGTGGTCATGTCAGCTGAAGAACCTGTTTCTTGTTTTACTTCTATTTTGTTGGATGTAGCAGGTGAAACCATCCCTAGAACTTCCACATCAGTCCCTCAGAAGCCGAGAGTACCATGGTTCAAATTCAATGAAGAGTGCCGCAAGGCCCAAAAAATATGCAAATCTGCTCAGCGACGTGCTTTTCGTAATCCGTCGCAAGCAAATATTTTAACATTTAAAAGACAGCGGGCAAAAGCCCGTTACATTTTTAAACGTGAACGCCGTGCTTCCTGGAAACGCTTCGTCTCATCTTTATCTTCTAGGACTCCGTCCCAAAAAGTTTGGAAGGCTGTTCGAAGAATTAGGAGCAGGGGTGGCTCGGCTTCTGTCCGCCATCTTAGAGATGGTGCCAGTTTGGTCACAGATAAAAAGGCTGTGGCCAATTTGCTTGCTTCCACCATTGCCCATAATTCTTTAACAGAGCATTATTCACCTTTCTTCCAGAGAGAGAAGGAGAAGCGAGAATCTTGTGCTTGTGATTTTATATCAGATAACTCGGAAGACTATAATATGCCCCCTTTACGTTTTCAGAATTGCAGCAAGCCATGCAGAAATGTACTGACTCTGCTGCTGGATTAGATACCATCCATTATCAGCTCCTAACTCATCTGCCTGAGGATTCACTCCTTGTCCTTCTCAAGGCCTTTAACCATATCTGGATAACCGGTCGTTTTCCGCCATCTTGGCGCCAGGCAGTGGTTGTGCCAATCCCCAAGCCGGGTAAGGGTCCTTCCGACCCGGGCAACTACCGGCCAATAGCTTTGACATCATGTTTATGTAAGACTATGGAACGCTTGGTCAACGCCCGACTGGTGTGGCATCTTGAGTCATGTGGTCTCATCACAGACCTCCAGTGCGGTTTCCGGCGCTTCCGTAGTACAACTGACCATCTAGTCCGCTTTGAGTCTTTTATCCGAGATGCTTTTGTCAACAAGCAGCATGTCTATGCAATTTTCTTTGATCTTGAAAAATCATATGACACTACCTGGAAGTATGGTATAATGTCTGATTTGTCAGACATGGGTTTTAAAGGGCACCTGCCTGTTTTTATTCACAATTTTTTGTCTAACAGGTCGTTCCATGTCCGTGTGGGCTCCACCCTCTCCGACTCCTTTGAACAGGAGATGGGTGTCCCGCAGGGCAGTATTCTATCTCCTGTTTTATTTAGCATTAAAATAAATAACATTGTCAAGGCCGTCAAGGATGATTTACACGCTTGGCGGTTGTGTGGGCGGCCCTCGCGGCGCGAGGTTACTCGCATGCAGCAGTGGAAACTATCGCTGCAGCCCACAGTCCCTCCACCTGCAGAGTGTACGAAGGGAAGTGGTGTGTCCTCCAGTCGTGTTACGCGACTTGACGCCTTTTTTCCCCACGACGCTGACTATGCCACACCTGGTCGAGTTCTTCTTATGTCTTTTTGAGGACCAGCAATTGGCGCCCATCACCATCCGGGGCTATCTGGCTATGATCGCCGACACATACCGACACTTGGGGCGTAACGACCGAGGCGCGTGCAAGGTTCTTTCGGACCTGATGGCCCATTTTGAGCTCCGTCGTCCGGTTCCGCGCTCGCTGGTGCCTCGCCGGGACCTTCCCTGGGTGCTCACATAGCTCACCGCTGAGCGCTTTGAGCCCTTGTCCCTGGCCCGACTGGCCGATGTTACCAGGAAGACTTGCTTCTCCTTGCACTCGCCACAGCAGCACGAGTTAGCGAACTGCATGCCCTCTCCATAGAATCTGCCTGCCTTCAGTTCAGGACGGATGGCTCCGTGCAACTCCTACCCCACCCGGGTCTGCCCTGGGGGACTTGGGTGGGGTTAGGTATTTTTTAGTTCCCAGGGTCACCCTGGTCAGCCCCACAGGGTGGGTTTTTCTCTCTATTCTGGGGCATGTGTTTCTGTCTACCCTTTGTCCATTCACCTGTATTTGCCTTTTTAAAACTCCCTACTGTCTGCATTGCCTGTAGCTCTTGATATTGGATGTGTGTTGCTAAATGGTCTTAGCTTTATTTAGGCCCCATGTGTTAGGTTTATTTAATGTATTTGACCGGCTGGCGACATACATTCAATGTTCTGTTTATTTTTTTTCACAAGCAGTGCAGGCACGTCCTGAGAAAGCCTTGTCGCTGTCGGGACGTTAAGCAATGTACAATCAATCAATCAATCCGTGCAACTCCTCACAAACCCGGCTTTTCTTGCCAAGAACAGGCTCCCCTCGGCCAGGGCACAGGTGATCAACCTCTGGTCACTGCCAGACACTTCCAAGTCCCAGGAGTCCCGCTAACAGGACCCTGTCCGGGCCCTAAAAATATACCTCCGCAGGATGAAACCTTTCCAGAGAGGCCGATCCCACCTTTTTCTGCCCTTGTATCATGGCAGGATGGATATTACTGTGCAGATTATCTCTTCATGGTTGCGGTGGGTCATCCGCTCCACTTATGAGGACCTCTCCCCAAGGGGCCAAGCGGATGCGAATTCGGGCGCACGAAGACCAGCCTCACCTTTGACCGCAACTGCACAGTAAGGGACATTGTCGCCACAGTAGGATGGAGAGCAGAATCCTCCTTTGCCCGTTTCTATCTGCGCGACCTCTCAAGCCAGCGGGACAATCTAGCCCTGGTGGGCGACGTCTCAGCAGCTCAACACTCCCTACCGGCGCCTTAGGTAACGCTTAGCTGAAATTGTGAGGTGTTGATCCCAGCCTTTTTTCACTAATGCGTCTGCAGTGGCGGGGTAATTGGCGGCACCCTCCTCCTTTTCATTATTCTTCCATATAGTAATGTCATCGGTATTGTTTTTCGAGGAAACAAATATATTTTTCTCTAAAATGTATTTTTTTGAGAAAATACTTAACGATGGCATTATTCGGAGGGCCCTCCCACCTGCCCCGCTCGCCGCCAGTAAGCTAAGCGCGAAACTGGTGACGCTACGCACTTACCCGTTTGAGGTAAGGGAAGCTACTCAGGGATGTTGGTACAGCTCACCTGGGGTGGTTCCCTGGTGGCGTTGCTGTACACAACGATCCCAGGGCTGAAATTGATAGGCTAAGTGCTACTTCCATATAGTAATGCCATCGGTAAGTATTTTCTCGAAAAAATACATTTTAGAGAAAAATACATTTTCTTAACCCTCTTCTGCATAGAGCGCCCGCCAGCGCCCGCTGAAAACACACAGTGTTTGCGCATAGAACGCCCGGTAACGCCCGCTGAACCACGTGTATACTGTGGAGGCTGCCATGTTTACCATGGTAATAGAAATCTCGCGAGACCACAAGCCTCATTTTCGAGATTCTTTCCACTTCCTGTCAAAGCACGCCATGTGCATTTTGGACGTTTCCTTACGGAACAACAAATTTTTGAAGTTTCAAGTGTGAATCGATGGCCTCAAACTGTGGTGATCATTGGTGGGGGAGAGCAGTGACTATGAAGATTTTGAGGGATTTACAGAGCAAGGCTTGGTGAAAGTGGATAGAAGAGGGGAAGAATCTGACTTAGATTTGGAATGGGATGACTTGGGGATCGTTTTTGTTTAGTCAACATCATCGTCTGAGGATGAAGCTTGTGATCATCAGCAACTGAGATTCAGAGTACGTAAAACAGCAGTTCAGTCAACTTTAGATTTTTCCCCTTTATTTCCTTACACATTTTACAGCTCCACAAATGTTTATTTTATATCTTTATTGATTTAACACTTTAGAAAAAATAATTGCTCTTTCTCAAGACTTGTCTAAATATTTTTAAACATTTTTTTAAAAATGTCACTCATTCAAAATTACGGAGTTGATTCCCTTTGGTGATATTTTCAAGAGCCGCCTGGCATATGCACTTGCATGCAGAAGAGGGTTAATTTTTACTAGATATTTTGCGTATAGCTAGATAAAAGGGATATATTGAATGAGTTCGTTAACCAGCATTGTACCTCTAGAACTTTTTGAGTGATAATTAAATATTTTTTGAAAAATATTTTTTTTACGTTTTTGGGATTAATTTCAAGAATTATATGGGTTAATCTTAAAACAATTGAATTTTTTTATGAAAAAAAAACAATCTTCTCATTAATAATCGCATGATTTTGCGTTTACAGTATTTACATAAGCCTACAGTTTGTCTCGGCTGTCGGGTACGATTAGGTCCATTGTGACCTGTATGCCGTAGGTGTGAAAATCAGACAGTGTTCTGTACCACGTTTTCGGAGTCATTTGTAAAACAGCTAACATAACTTTAATGTTTCTTTTACGAAAAAAACTGTCTTATTTATACCTGCATGATTTTTCATAAACAGTTTTTGCATAAGCCTGCTGTTTGTCCCAGCCCTGGGGTAGGATTAGTTCAAATTGTGACCTGTAAGCCCTAGGCGTGAAAATCGGCAAGAAAATTGCAAAGTTGATTATCTGATACGTCAAATGTTAGTACTGCGATGAGTGACGTATAACATTGAGTCGTCACTATGAACACAGCGTCGTGGGAAGTGACGTCATTTCGCTGCTCGTGCTAAATTCTTCAGAATAGCTATGCTACGCCAGACCACGGAGCTTATGAATGGCGGGAATCGCAGTGTGTCCGTCTTTATTTTTGTGTGCCAGTGTGTGTGGATCAGAGGGTGGGTTAGAGTAGAAGGAGATGGATTCCTGTTGCTACACGAGCCCACAGAGCGTTCTAATGGTGGGAAGCTCTGTGTGTTCGTCTATTTGTGTGCACCGACGCATGTGTTGATCAGATGTTGGCTTAGAGAGGAGGGTAAAAGATCAGCATAATAAGCCTAAAAATATGAACAACCCTGAATGTTCCTAAAAGAAAAATGCATCTGAGCTCCAAACAATACGGTAGACTTTGGGATGCAATCCTCATCTTGTTTTCTTTTAATAAGTAATAGCTAACATAGAAATTTCTTGTATGAAGCCTCAAAAATGCTTTGGATTTGTTGACCCATTACATCCTGAGGCTGAATTTTTATCAAATTTGTATAATTATTGTCTTATAAATCCACATTACAGATTAGGAGAAAGATCAATCATTTTAGTTCAAGGGTGGTGCCAGAATAGCTTGGCGCCTGGAGGCGCCAAGCTATTTTGGCACTACCCTTGAACTATCATTGTCACATTCATTTCATGCAAAGGTGTATCAGGATGGAACAGGTTAAACACTGGCCTGCTTGTCTTTGTGTTCAACTTCAACCCATACCTGTATTTGTACTTTGGAAATTGAAAATTATGAAAAAAAATCTGACCAGACCTTTTTTCTGCAACTCTAGGCAGTCCAGACGTTGCTAAACCTGCCCCTGAATCTGACTGTTGTCTCGCCAGCCCATATTCCCAATTGGGACATGGTGGCTGAGGTCGTCAACTCGTGTAGCCGTGTGTACCGCTCCGTCAAACAGTGCAAGGCGCGTTACGAGAACGTCATCATCCCTCGCGAGGAGGGGCGCATTCTTTATGATGTCAGCCCTCGCAAGCAGAAGAAGACCAAAGGAATCTATAAGGTCAGTGGCTCAGCTGCGAGAAGCATTTGCATGCTGTTCATAAGATCCAAAATCACAGACCAGCACATTTAAACGACCAGCACATTTCAAGAAGAGTTTGGCTATCAGACACTAGGATCATAGAGCCAATATTGTTCTCGAAATTAGCAAAATGCGGTCTTAGGATTGAAAATGCGTAGCTTGTCACTAGTGTGTTGTTTAATTTATTTTTTTAGCATAAACACACTTTGTTTTGTCTGTTGTTAGTATTCAGCTTTGAGATAAAGAACAATTGTCAATGAAGATGTTTTAACTTGGCTCAAAATTTCATCATGGGCATTTTTAAAATCAATATTCCATTTCAGACAAAGAACAACCGGCCAATGAAGACATCACAGCTGTACTCCCAGGATGGAAACAGTTCCATCTCCCTTCTCTACTCCCTGCGCTTCGACTCCGTCAAGGGCCTGGCTAGCAAACGTCCTGCCACCATGCGCCAGACTCTCAACAACCCCACCCTGAAGAACCCCAAACATGCGGCTGTCCTGCAGGAGAACGGCATCAACTATGATCAGCCACTCAACCCAATGCAGGTGGCTGCCATCCGTGCCGAACGCATCGCCCGTGAAAAGAAACAGAACCAGGCTGCTGCTGTAAGTGTTGTGGATGTTGTCTGTTGTTTTCAGTCCCAGAAATTGACTTTCCATCTGCAAAAGGCATAGATGCTCTAATGTCACAGCTCGGGGAAAAAATTACCATAAGTTACCTAATCACTACTTATGTACGCTATTAAAAATAGCTGGACTGGGAGATTGTAGTGAAAACGTCACATACCATCTGCAAGAGGCATAGATTTTCATGAGCCCCTGCAGCTGCCTTAAAGATTTTAAGAGTTGTAACAGTTTTGAACGTTGTACTCATCGTGTTGAGCTTGTAATAGGTGCACGAAACACTACACTGTATTGCATCAGTGCACAAGTGACGTGCCTTTGAATATAATGTTTAGCTTTCTATCAGTTAGCTGAAAGGAACCCCTCCTTGCCAGTACCTCTGTGAAATTTGGCATCTTGTTTTAACTCTTTTCATCCTGACCTGATACACTTTTGCTTGAAATAAATTGGACTATGATAGTTTAAGGGTGGTGCCAGAATAGCTTGGCGCCTAAGGCACCACCCTTGAACTAAAATGGTTGCTCCTAATCTGTAATGTGGCTTTCATAGAACAATAAGTACATTTAGAAAAATCAGCCTCAGGATGTAATGAGTTAAGCTTTACTCTCCTGACAATCAAACTGTACATTTCAAAGATGAACAGTGAAATTCTTCTGCCCTAGGATAATTAAATTCCTCCTTTGCTCACTACAGCAAGCTGCAGCTGAACAGATAGCGGCCCAGCGCACTCAACAGCAACAACAGCAGCAGCAACAGCAACAACAACCACAGCAGGGCACTGTGCAGACTGTGACAGGGGTGGCTGCGTCAGCACCGACAGTGGCTCAGGCTGTGACTGGGCAGCAACTTCACTCCCTGGTGTCTGTTACCACCCCTACTACCATCATTGTGAGTCTTTAGAGTTTTGTGTGGGATATGCTTTTATTCGGCCCTTACACAGTATAGAAAATATGGAGCTACCATGTTAGTTACCCCTTGACTGCTGAGAGTAATTAACATGACCCAGCTGCAAGAGGTATAGATTCTCATGAGGATCTATGCCTCTTGCTGACACCACTTGAATCCATGTTCCTGGAACAGCTCACTGCCATAGTTGACTTACCCATAGACCACCTTGGGCGACTATAGCTGACAGTGACACGGAGGGGTCATGTCAAAAGTGCCATACTTCACACAGTACAGGTTTCTACTAGTATAACTGACTGACGTCAGTGACATGCAACATCCTACCCTTCACCACCACTCCCCCCCCCCCCCCACCCCACCACCCCCCCTTCCACCCCCCCTCCCCCCCCCCCCCCCACCCCCCCCCGTCACCCCCCCCACCCTCCCCCCTCCCTCCCCAATACATTTTGCAATGGTACTACCCAGTTCGTAGTGGGCCTGTGGGGTTTTCCCTTTATGAGTGGCATGTACAAGAATGGATGCGAGTTAGAAACTGTACTATCACTCTATACTATCACTGCACATGAGGTTCTTGACGTTACTATCAATGATAAAGATAGTGAAGGGCCTGAAAATGATTCTGACGCAGACCTTGATGATTCTGCTGATGAAGACTGGATGCCAGAACCAGAAATTCCAGCAAGAGTCCTTGGAGTGTGTTTTGCTTTTTCACTGGCCACGCTCATGTCACTTGCGCTCCACGCGTATTGTAAACATTGTAAATGTTGTCTGTGTAATGAGTCAAAGTTACAATCATGAATATGAACTTTGTCATAAAATTAACATCTGTCCCTAATACACACAAAATTTGAAGTAAATATCCAGAATAGTTTCTGAGATACACGCAACTTAACCCTTATCATTATGATACACACCCATTGCTTGAAATGAATTTGACTGATAGTTTAAGGGTAGTGCCAGAATAGCTTGGCGCCTCTGGTGTCAAGCTATTCTGGCACCACCCTTGAACTAAAACAGTTGATCTATCTCCTAATCTGTAATGTAGCCTGCATATGACAATAAGCATATTACAAAATCAGCATCAGGATGTAATGGGTTAAGAGACCCACTGTCCAGTAGTTCACTAGGCTGAAAAAAATGCACTGGCAACAGCAGTTTCTATATAAATTTGGGGGGTGAAATACTTGAGGGTGCCAAGTTTTTCTTGCACCAACCTTGAACTAACATGCTTGTTTTGCCTCCTGATGTGTTTAGTAATACATTCTTCAAAGGATGACTAAAAAATTTACCTCAGGGTTGAGTGAGTTTACCCAATAGTGCACACAGCCACTGGTATTTTTTTTTTACATTCAATCAGAAACTAGATAAACTGTTAGAATAGATGAAAGATTTCAGTTAGGACAAAGCTTCAGATCATTGGTGAATTTTGTTTATGTGAATCCCCTCCATCTGGTGCCAAGTTGTTCTGAACTATCATGGTCATTCTAGCTTCTGGTATACCAGGTAAGCAAAGGTCCTCAGGCTTATGGTGGTCACAGTGGGCCTGTGCGCAGGCCCACTGCAGACGTCATGGGCCCAAAGACAGTTTACTACTGGGGTAGTGTCCTTTGAGAACAACTCACAAATTTGGTGCTTAGTACTTAATTTGTGAATGTCTTGATTGACCTGAGGGCTGAATGTGATTTCTGTTTGGCATCACAAACTGACTGACTGATTCCTCCAGGGCTTAACCTTTTTGCTGTCAGTAGTGCTTCTTGTCGATGTGATTCCTGCAGGAACTATACAAAACCCGCTAATGACAGCCAGAGGGTTAAATGTGCTGAGTGTATCATAAGCCGATTTTGTATTTTTTTTTTTTTTAAATTACATAGATTGTAAAGTACATTATTGGTAAGCCTAGTTATGGAAATTTAGCTCTATCTAAGAACCACTCTTTCTTTTTTTATTGTTTGAATATGAGTCTTCTTTTTTTTTCTCTTGCTCACGTGCAAAGCAAAAGTGAGTCTATGTTCTGGGCCAGTGGTAGTCTGTAGTCCGTCGTCAGTCCACCTTCGTCCGTGGTAAACTTTAACGTTGGCATTTTCTCGGAGACTATTCAAGCTACAATCTTCAAACTTGGCCCAAGGATACTTTGTGGCAAGACCTTTCTAAACGTACCAATTTGAGTGACCTCTCACAAAGGTCAAGGTCACAGGGGTTCAAGAAATATATCAAAAATAGCTAATTTCGGACATGATTTATTTTTTTTCAAATGCTATTTACAACTTCAAACTCAAACTTGATATAGAGATACCTGATGGTAAGACCTTTATACACACACTAATTTGGTCGATCCCTCGGAATGGTCAAGGGTCACGAGCTCAGGAAATAGGGCCAAAACAGCCATATTTTTACAAAAGTTGTTTGTTTCCTCAAAAACATTACCGATGACATGACTTTGTGGAAGTGTCTACTACTTGCTCAATTTTAGCCTAAGAACCCGTTGTGTTACAACACAATTCGGGAGGCACTCAGGGGAACCCCCAGAGGGGCCAAGAGTTGTCTCCCGTCCCTGCCCTACCGGTTCCGGGTCACGTGGTAGCTCAACCAGTCATCCTTCTTAGCTCGCGCTGTGAAGACGTGCGCAGCGTTAGCCTTGCACTCTACACGTGTTTGCTGCGACCAGTGCCCGGTCTGCTTGCTTACGCCTGACTTCTTGCTTCGTGTTTTCCTCTCCCTTGGCAGCAGCTTCCTCTGCCGGTTTCCTGCTGAGAGAACTCCATTTCTTCGGCTGCCTCCTCTGACGCTTGCCTGCTGGGGCCCCCTCCTCGCGCCGGGCCGGTGTTATGGAGGTTCCCCCCCCCCCCCCCCCCCCCCCCACCAGAGGCACCAGCTGCGCCTGGGGCGCCGCATTTTGTTTTCTCAAAACACATTACCGATGGTATTACTATATGGGATTAGTTCTTAGCTAGTCTAATTTTAGCCCAAAATTCGTTGTGTACGATTATGGCCGTTATGGCAGGAGAGGGGCGCCATAGACTGGGCGGAAGCCTGGTTAGCCTCCCTTCCTGTATCACCACGCATGCGCTCCGCGCTTCCCACTTCAGTCGGTTTCTTTGCTAGTTACTGAGCAGTTGTGTACGTCGTGAGCTTTACGCTTCGAAGCTCGCTTGGGCTGTTAACCGGTCGTGGGACCGTTCCTTCGCCTTGTGCCTTACGCTTGGACGCTTTCGTTGGGACTGCTTCTGCAGTTTGTGTTGTGGCTTAGAGCTAGCCTTCAGAAACTTGGACGCTTTCGTGTGAGACTGTTTCTGCAGTGGGTGTTTTTGACTTAGGGTTAGCCTTCAGCGGCGCCGGTGAACTGTTTGCACATGTTTGTCGCCGCGCGGACTTGTAACTTCGCCCTTGGGTGCCCGGTTCCGGCTTGCGCCGGTTCAGGCCGCGGGGGCTGTGTACTTGAGAACTGTGACTGGTGTGTTCACTCGTCGTTCTGTGGTGTTTCGCGGGACGAGCCCCGGAGTTTGGTGTGTGGCGGCTTCCTGGCGTCTTCCTCGCCGCCTCCTTCGACCCAGCAGTTGCGGCAGGGACTTGTGTCTTCGACTGGCGACTGTTCGAACTTCCTCTTCGCCTGGTCATAGGCCCCCCACGTGGTTGGTTGGTCTTGGCCTGTTGGTTGGTCCCTCTTCTTCGGATGGCGAGGTAAAGTTTCAGTTTAGGCCTACGCCAGGCGCTCAGGGGGTGGGTAGAGCGCCGGGCCTCGGCATAAGCCCTTTGTCGAAATTTCGTTCAAAGCGCGGTTCGTTTTCTTGCATGCCTGCGGGGGCACGCTCGATCGTATGTCATCATTTCCTTTGTGTTGCAGTTGGCAAGTTGGCACCTGCACACGATGTGGGCAGTTCCAGTGGCCGAGTGATGAACATTCCATTTGCCTGACCTGTTCCGGATGTGCCTCTACTAACCCGTGCCAGGCCCGCGCCCCATGGCAGGAAGAACAGTGGACACAACTCCTGCGCTTCTACGGCCGAGAACGGCAGACACCATCACGGAGTTCCGATCCATCCCCGGTAGGCGCCACAGACCCGCCTAGTGGCCCCTACCGTGTGGTAGCGCCTCCGGCTCCGCAGCCTTGGCTGCGAGCTAGAACGCTAAAACCGGCAACCACCACAGTCCCGTCTAGTGGTCGTTGTGTGGTTCAGGATCGACGAGGCCCACCAGCTAAGCCTCTTCGGAATAAACCGGTAACCACCACAGTCCCGTCTAGTGGTCGTTATGCGGTGGTGACTTCCAAGCAGTCACAGGTAGACACACAGGCACATGCGACGACTTCGGTAGACGTCCGGACTGAGACACCGAACGCCACAGCCAACCAGGTCAGCAAGCGGCACTCTCCTTTACGTGGACTCCTCGTCCGCCACTGGTAAACAAGTCGTCGCCGGCACCTAGACCGGACAGACGTGCTCGGCGGTCGCGCTCCCGCTCCCGGTCACGCTACTTGAGACGCGTCCCATCTTCGCCCCGAGACCGCCTGCCCCGGTTACGCCTTGAGCGCTCTTCCTCCTCTAGTCGTCGGTCGCGCTCCAGGGACTCGTTGAAGCGCCGGAGAGTTTCTTCCCGCCACTCAGCTTCTAGCCGAACCTTCCCCCACCCAGGTCTGCCCTGGGGGACTTGGGTGGGGTTAGGTATTTTTTAGTTCCCAGGGTCACCCTGGTCAGCCCCACAGGGTGGGTTTTTCTCTCTATTCTGGGGCATGTGTTTCTGTCTACCCTTTGTCCATTCACCTGTATTTGCCTTTTTAAAACTCTCCCTGCTGTCTGCACTGCCTGTAGCTCTTGATATTGGATGTGTGTTGCTAAATGGTCTTAGCTTTATTTAGGCCCCATGTGTTAGGTTTATTTAATGTATTTGACCGGCTGGCGACATACATTCAATGTTCTGTTTAGGGTTTTTTTCACAAGCAGTGCAGGCACGTCCTGAGAAAGCCTTGTTGCTGTCGGGACGTTAAGCAATGTACAATCAATCAATCAATCTAGCCGAACCCCTCGTGCTCGGGCTAGGTACGACTCGTCCCGCAGTTCAGCGTCGCGCCGGTGCCGACGTTCGGTGTCTTCGCATCGCCGCTACCGCTCCAGACAGCGTAGCGTCTCCCGTCGTGCATCTCGCTCATCGCGAGATCGTTCTTCGCTGCGGCGCCCTCGGCTGCACCCGCCGGGGAGAAGCTCGTTAGGGCTATGACCGGCGCCCGGGATCACAGTGCGGAGTTTCTCACTACTCAGCAAGTGATAGACGCAGCCCCTGCGCTGTGCCGACTGAAGACGACGCCCTCAGCTTGTACCCAGCGGAGTCAGTTTCAGCCCTCCTTCGTGAGACCAGCCCAGACCTGGCTGTTCTCTCGCCTGACGAGGAGGAACTACAACCGTCGGCCGTGGGACACAGGTTGGAGACTCCGCGGGCACTGGATAAAGCGGCGCGCATCATTGCAGACTGCCTTCCAGCGGATCGTTGTCCTCCTTCACCCCCGCTCAAGAGGAAGGCTTCCGCCTCCGTCGATGCTGATCGTCAGGGCAAGCTGTTAAGTCTCTGCCCAGTCACCAGGTTTATAGGACATTGCGAAGCTTCTCCGCTCATCTCTCACAGGGTCATTGCGGTTCCGCCAGTTTCCTTTCAGACTCCAGGTGGCCGACAATCCTGGTACGCGGGACACTCGCAGAGTTTTTCTTGCCCCCTGCCTAAATTGGTCCCCGCGGCGGCGGCTTTTGCTGGTGCTACCCTGCGACAGACTCTTCCCCCTGGCGTGGATCAGATAGCGACACTCGCGCGAACGCCCTCACTGAAGTGGGTTTCCTGGACCTAGCGATGCAAGCCATCATTCGTCGACTAGAAGACGCCTGGCATCCTTCGTTGTCTTCGCTGTTTGGGGACCTTCACCACGCTTCCGTCAACGCGATGGCTGCGGCCCTTAACTGTGATTTGTTGAGACGGGATGCGGTACTTCGCCTATGCCCCATTCCGGTCAACGTCAAGACACAGCTTCGTCAAGTTCCCCTCGGAGGAGAGCTCCTGTTGGCCCCGCCTGGCTTGCGGTCAAGGAGGCGAATAAGGACTCCTGGCCCAGCCGCCCGGCTACAGCTCCCTTTTGAATCCCCCGCAAGGCTCCGGGTCGCTCTGTGTGGACTTCCAGACCCAGCCGTCGTCCCTCTACCAGAGGTGGACGACTCCCCCCCCCCCCCCCCCCCCCAGACCTCCGGCCTCTCCCCACGCCCACCCTTCTTCAGGCACCGCCCCTGCGCCCCCTGCTCGGTCCTGGCCCAGACCCGTCCGGCGTCCCGGGCGGGTAGGGCCCAGTGACAGCCTGTCTCGTCCTCCGCCGACCTCTTCCGGGTCTTCTGTCGGCGGGAGGCTAGCGCTTCACAGCGACGTGTGGCGAGCGCTTCTACCGGACGGCCTGTGGATTCCTTCAACGATCGCCGATGGACTCCTCATCTTCTTCGGTCTCGGTTCCCTGCCCCGCTCTCCTTGGGGACGGCAGTGCCGTCAGACAAGCCAACGGCCATACCTCGTTGAATACACCCGTTCTCATCTGATCCGAAGTTAGGCAACGGCGGGCTCGGTTAGTACTTGGATGGTTGACCGCCTGGGAACACCAAGTGCTGTTGGAAAGAGAAGAAAAAGCCCTGATACGAGGCCCTCAGCGCCGAAGTAGCCGCCTTGCTGCTGCAGCGACCGCGGAGTTGGTTATGCGACACGACTCCCCTGCGTTCTACAGCCGGCTCGTCGTGGCTCCCGATCCTGGCGGCAGGTGGCGCCCAGTCTTAGACCTCTCAGCGCTTCACAAGTTCGTCGTGCTCCATCCTTCCGCTTGGAGACCGCCCGGGCCTTCGCTCCGCCATGCAGCCGATCGACTTGCTGTCAGCCCGGACCTCGGATGCATGACTTCACGTTGCTTACACCCAGCCTCCAGGCATTACTACGTTCGCCTTCCAGAGAGGGGTCCACCAGTTGCGCGCCCTTCCCTTCGGCCTCGACTTAAGCCCTTGGGAGTTCTCGGTTTGGATGCTGCGGTAACCAGAGCCCGTCGTACGTCCACGAATCTCTCCTTGGACTACTTGGACGTCCTGCTCTTGTGGAACCGTTCCGAGTCGGCCCTGATGGAGGACCGGGATGCCCTTCTCCGCCTCTTCGAAGTTCGGGGCTCCTTCACCACCTTCGGCTAGTCCTATCTCGTCCCAGCGTGTCACTTCGTGCGCCCGGGTATGGAGCTCCGCACATCGGCCGGATCCCGGAGAAACGCTTCCAGAAGTTGGCGAACTTAGAACGGCAGTTTCTCAGACGTCTACGCTTCTGCCAGGCTTTAGCTGCAGCTTCTGGGACTGATGTACGCAGCGGCGGATCTAGTTTCCTTGAGACGTCTCTACGCTCGGCCCCCTGCAACGGCGCCTCCTACAGCTCGGGCGTCCTTCGATGGCTGACCTCGACGCTCCGGTCCCGGTCTCAGCCTTGTCCTGTCTTCACCTACTGAGCTGCGCAGATCCATCCTGGCTTACGACATGAGTGCCGCGGTTCTTGCCGCCCCTCCCTCTCTTGTGCGTCGACGCGAGCCTCTCTGGTTGGGGAGCTCGCCTCCTGTCATTCGAGACTACCTCCGGCCTGTGATCCGGAGAGTTGTCACCCCGACACATCAACTGGTGGGAACTGAAGGCGGTCGGGCAAGCCCTCCTTCTGGGGGAACTTCGCCTTCGACCTTAGGAGCCTCTAGTATGGTCCGACAACTCCACGGTCGTCGCCTACTTCCAGAAGCGAGGCGGGACCTGTTTCCCCCCCCCCCCCCCCCCTCTGCTTCCTTCTCCACCAGGCGCTTCGCTAGTGCGAGGACCGGGATATCACTCTTCGCGCGCCTCATCCCGGGTCATCGGAAGGTCCGAACCGACTTCCTCTACCGTCGCGGTCAGCTACTGCTTACCGTATGGTCGCTGCTTCCAGACATCTTCGGTTGATCGGCGCAGCCGGGGAGTCACCTATGGTCGACCTCTTCGCCTTGAGTTGGAATCTGAAGCTCCCTCTTCGTCTCTCCACTTCCAGTTCCCTGGCCTGGGCAGTGGACGCTCTCTCCATTCCCTGGGACGGCCTGGTCGCCGGGCCTAACATGCCGATGGTGCTAGTCCCAAGGTTCTGCTCAAGCTCTGAGGGCGCAACACGATACTGTTCCTGGTGGCGCCTTTCTGATGGACCAGGTCGGGGACCACCGACCTCCTGATCCTCGCTATGACCACCCTGCTGGCGCTCACCTCCCCAGTGCGAGGCTCGAGCAACCACGTTGTGAGGTTAACACCCCCGAACTGACGAATCCCCAGCTCGCGGACTTCTTCCTCTGGCTCTTTGGAGACCAAGGGTTGGCCCCTATCACCATCAGGGGGGGTACTTGTCTATGATTGCTGACACTTATCGGCACCTCGGCCGCCCGAATCCTGGCGACTGCAAAGACCTCTCCGATCTTATGACTCACTTTGGCCTGCAGCGACCAGTGCCCTGCTCGCTCATTCCTGACGTGACTTAACTCTGCCAGGTTCGAACTGCTGCCCTTAGCCCGACTTGCGGACGTGACTCATAAGACATGCTTCCTGTTGGCCCTTGCCACCGCGGCCCGAGTTAGCGAGCTACACGCGCTTTCAGCACGCCCTGCCTGCCTGCAGTTCAGAGCGGATGGGTCATTTCAGCTCCTCACGGACCCTGCCTTCCTTGCCAAGACTAGGTCTCCGCTGTCCGCACCACAGGTGATAACCTTGCGGCCACTGAGAAACGTCAGCTTTCCCCAGGAGACCAGGCAACAAGATCCGGTGCGCGCCTTTCGCATTTACCTGCGATGATCCAAGGTCGTCCGGAGAGGATGCACACGCCTCTTCCTACCTTTGAAACTCAGCAGGTCTGACATAACAGCCCAGACGATATCTTCCTGGCTGCACTGGGTTATACGGTCCGCCTACCAGGACCTCTCCCCGCAGGGAGCAAAGAGACTTCACATACGTGCACACGAGGTACGAGCCATGGCCACGAGCGTCGCGTTCGACTGGAACTGCACTGTCAAAGACATCATGGCGGCTGTGGGCTGGAAGACGGAATCGACCTGCCCCGCTTGCCACTAGCGAGCTAAGTATTCCGACTGGTTGGGCTACCACGTGACCCGGAACCGGTAGGGCAGGGACGGAAGACATCTCTTGGCCCCTCTGGGGGTTCCCCGAGTGCCTCCCGGGTTGTGTTGTAACACAACGGGTTCTTAGGCTAAAATTGAGCAAGTAGTAGACACTTCCACAAAGTCATGTCATCGGTAAGTATTTTTCGAAAAAATATATTTTAGAGAAAAATTAATTTTTCTCAAATACTATTCGCAGCTTCAAATTCAATCTTAGTACAAAGATACCTGATGGAAAGACCTTTCTATGCATACTAATTTGGTTGATCCCTCGGAAAGGTCAAGGGTCACAAGAGCTCAAGAAATAGGTCCAAAATAGCCATATTTTGACAAATGATGTTTGTTTTTTTTCAAATACTATTCACAACTTCAAACCCAAACTTGCTACAGAGATGCCTGATGGTAAGACTTATCGATGCATACTAATTTAGATGACCCCTCGGAAAGGACAACGGTCACGAGCTCAGGAGATAGGTAAAAAAATAGCCATATTTTGACAAGAAATGTTTTTCTCTCAATTACTATTCACAACTCCAAACCCCCAAACTTGCTGCAGAGATACCTGATGGTAAGACCTATTTATGCATAATAATTTGGATGACCCCTAGGACAAGGTCAAGGGTCATAAGAGGTCAACAAATGTGTATAAAATTCCAATAATTGTAGTTATTATGAACATTTTTGCAAACTTTTCAATCAAATTTGGCACAAAGGTAGCTGATAATAAGACCTTCCTATGTATCCTAATTTAGTCGACTCATTGCAAAGGGCAAGGGTCATGGAGGTTTCACAGATGTGTGAAAACTGATTACATTTTGAGAAAAATGGATTTTGTTAGTGTAGAAGCCAACCTTATTGTCAGACATGTGGATCGGTCATACACGTGAGCCATAATTGCTTTGCCTTTCTTGATATTGTTTAAATGAGCCTGTGCCAAAAGGTGCCCCGAGAAAATGATCATGCGAAAACACAGTGAAATGCCTCCAATATAAGCAAAATGTCAATCGCAACAGTTTGACAAAATTATAGTGCCACACACTCTGAGATCAATAAGTCAATGTCATGAACGATTTTCACCGAAAAGTCTGATTACTGTTAACACTGATTGATATTTGCAGCTGTTTCTACCAACAAACGCCGCTGACAAAACCAGTGTGTTAGCAGATGATCTTTTTTGCCGGCACAGTGAAATGAAAAAGTAATCTGAACTGGTAGCACTGGACATATGCATTTTTTAAGTTCGTTTTTTACAAGCAACAATACGTTTTCAAAGTGTTTCTTTGCAGAATCACTAAAAAAAGAAACTATTTAAACATATTATAGAAAAATATCTGTCTGTGACATACAGATTTTGTAGGGCAGGGGTTTTTGTCAGGCACCTGGAAGTGTTCCACTTTCGGAAGCATTGATTTTCATTGCTCCTCAGACTTTTAAAACATTTATTTTGTTGTAGTGTGTAGTTATCAACACAATAATATCATAACTATCTCTTCAGAATACACTCTTTTCAGATATTCATAACAAATTTAAGTAGGGTTTTGTATATTTAGTTACATAAGTGGTCAAACATCGATACTGTTCCACTTAGCACCTTTTGGCACAGGCTCATATTGGTCTGACAGTGCATTGCTTAGGTCATGTTGTAGTGGACTCGTTTTCAGCA
Organism: Semisulcospira habei; assembly: GCA_036245525.1. Classification (NCBI taxonomy): domain Eukaryota; kingdom Metazoa; phylum Mollusca; class Gastropoda; family Semisulcospiridae; genus Semisulcospira; species Semisulcospira habei. The sequence continues at coordinate 119,727,818 of BTPG01000007.1, read as the reverse complement.
GACGGGTCCAGCACCCAAGATGGCAGTGGGGCAGGGAATGACGGCTGTTTCCATTGCTCGCACCTTGCCAGCCACAGGCAGCATTGTGGTATGTTTGTCATTTCATCACTGTTGTATGGATGGATGGTTTTTAACGGATGGATTTGTTTTTGTTTTTCTCTTTTCTTTTTTCTGGTCAGTGTCCTTTGCATTGAACTATTGAAATGGTTTAGGCTGTGTCACATTGATAGATACTTGAGCAAACTAGCAGTATCCTGGCAGATCCATCTCTTAGTTGTTGCAGTGACATTTAATAATAGCTGTTGATAATTTTCTCTTCACAGGCAGTGACTGGAAGCCTGGCTGGTATGCGAGGACAGAGGTCAGTGGCCGTGCATGAGATCACCACTGTGGCTGGTAATGTGGCAGTCGCTGCCCAGGCAGCAATACAGGCTCAGGCCCGCGCCACTCTCCAACCCACTGCCTCTGCCTCTGCAAACCTCACCGCCCAGCTAGCAAACACCCAGAAAATTGCGGCCATGGCAGGAGGTAGGTAACTCGTAACTCATTCAAGATGTGCTGCATACAGGCACACAACAAATGAAGCGTTTGAGACATGCCACGTATTATGTGGCACATGTCAAATGCTAACTTCATGTATGGTGTATGTATGTGTTTGGCGCCTCGGCCATCACAGGAAGTAGTTTTTTCTTTGTTAAAAAGAAAATTGTGTATTAATAGTTTGTTGGTTTTTTGGTGAAAATGTGAGATTTGTGCATGGAGTAGTGCTTTCAGCAGTTGTATTAAACAGATCTAGATTGTGGATACTGCAAAGGCAACATTTATTTTTTTTAAATTGTGATAGTAGCCTCTGAAAAATCTTTTTGAGTGCTTACTCTGTCGTGCTATAAATTTCTGTTCTTTTTTTCTTTTTTTTTCAAAACAGTAAACTGTTTTGAATTTTTAAGTTGTTTTTATTAGGATGCACTGAAAAATATGTTAATAATAAAAGAAAATGTGACATTATTCAAGTCATCGGAAACACTTTGTGTTTCCAATGATTTGAATGATGTCACATTTCTTGAGCTCATCAGTATGGATCAGTCACCCACACACACCTCTACTTTTTTGTACCATTGCTTGTAAATAATAGTGTCTTGCAAGTTGATTGTAATACATGTATGATTAACCCTTTTAGCGCAATGGGCGCATTTCCCAAATTTTGTAAGTGTTACTTAACGACTATGTACCACTTGCAGGAGGTGGATTGACCATGATAATTCTATGGTGGTGCCAGATTAGCTTGGCGCCTGAAGGTGCCAAGCTAATCTGGCGCTACCCTTGAATTATCATGGTCAATCAATATCCTGCTGTAGGGTGTTGGCGCTGAAAGGGTTCGTCACTCACACACAACTGGCAATATGACTGAAGTGCATTAAGTCCCAGGTGTGATTTTTACATCCGCAGTTCAGCACCTGGCAGCTAAAAACCTGACCCACCAGCAGATCAACTTGCTGCGTCCCATCGTGCGTACGCAGAGCCCGCAGTCCGCCACACAGCCTCAGCAGCTGCGCGCTCAGAAACTCAGCTTTGCTGTAAGTATAAACTCGTCACATTCACCTGTAAACACTGTGTTTGATTAACCATGCTAGTTTGTGACTGAGCAAGAGGCAAAGATCCTCATGAGCCCCCGCAATTGCGGGGGCTCGTGAGGATCTATGCCCTGCCATGGCTCATTCACAGTCTTTATTGAAGCTGCATAAAGTCATTATATCGTGTGTCTGAAAGAGTTTATTCACGCTTTTAAGACACCACAGCAAGAGATGGATCAACTGATAGTTCAAGGGTAGAGCCAGATTAGGGTGGCACCTTGAAAGGCGCCAAGCTAATTTGGCACTACCCTTTGATTTATCGTGGCCAGTCAAAGCTACATGTGAACCATCTTAGCTGATCAAGTGTTCCAAGCTAAACTGGCACCATTCTTGAACTGTAATGGCCAGTCCAGGCACCATGCTAATCTGCCGCCACATTTAAGACTTCTGGCTGATTGTAGGCAGCTGATATGACACTACCCTTGAACGTTCATGGCTGTTCGACCTCCCTACAGCTGGTATACAGTCCATATGGACAACTTCCCAAGGTCACGAAAATTCATTTTAGGTGTGAAGGATGTGTGTGTGTTCGTAGATGTAGAAGTTAATATATATTGCGTTCATTTCCTGCTTCAAGTTGTAATGCACATGTACCTTGTATTGTTGCTGTCAGTTCAGCTTTGCTATCCAGCATTATTCATTGTAGTTCATTTAAAGTTACTACTGTATGTACATTCTATTTTCTGTTGTAAACTGTTTCAGTCCTGAAACTGCTCTAATTTTGCTCTTAGAAACATAAATTTCTTAGTTTTCCACAAGTGGATTAGTACTCCAGCTTCCTTGAATGGTCTGTAAAAACTTAATGAGTTTTTAAAAAAAAAATCTGAAAGTTATTAATTAAATGACATGGCTTTGATTCTGAAATTTCATCGAGACTTTTATGATGCCATACTTTAAAACCTGATTATTTGAAAATGTGAAGGGTCCGTTTGGAACTTTTATTGTGATGAAAGTTTAATTAGTTGAATATGAACGGCCCATTCATTTAGCACACACACCTTCTTTGTGAGCAAAGGCACACATTTTCTTGTTTTTAGACGCAAAAGCAAGCGGGCCTACTGCGCACAATGACCAGTGAGCAGATTCAGGCGCTGAAGGTGCGACAGTTGCAGCAGAAACAAGTTCAGGGTGGACAGCAGGTAGAGACACGCTTTGCACCTTACCACACACAGGGCTTGAAATTGAGCTATTTCTGCTGCAGTTTCCCCCCCCCCCCCCCCCCCCCCCCCCCCCCACCCCGCCCCCCCTCCTCCTCCTTTCCCCACCCCCTCAGAAGCAAGAAATATATTGAAAATATACCATATCACACAGTTTTGCATCTTAAGGTATTGAAGGGGCACAAGTGAACTTTTTGAAGGCTTCAGTTCGCAAAAAGCTTTTACTGGGCTTCAGTATACATACCCACTTGGACAGTGACCACCCTATTGTCCCACCAATGTTTTCTTTCGTCCGTTCAAAGTGAAAAGAGGCCCACCGGAATCTTGTGTCAGGACACTGTGAAAAGATTGCTTCTGATAGGAGATGGAGCTGACATCATAATTATTCTATACGACCTTAGGTCATCTGCATAATTATTACCAATCAGACACAACATGGTAGATAAACCAGAGAAAGAAAAAAAGTATCATCGACTCGCGCCGACAATGACAGACTCGAAATGGAAGAGAAGAAAGAGGAAGAGAGACAAGATACCCCTAAGTAGAATTGACATCGGACAAGGGAATATGGACATGTGGCAACGCGTAAAGCAAGAGCTTGACTTGACCGCCCATCCGGAATTTGTCGCTTTCCTTCTGAATCAGTAAGTAATCTACAGTCTTTGTCAATCTTCCTATAGTTTCGCGAGCACTAGTGATTTTCAGAATTATTGATCTTCAGTAGAATTTATCTCTTACTGATTTCGCAAGATTTTAAAACCTGTTTTATCATATAGTTACGAGCTAGTTGTCAGATTTTGTGCTGATTTTAAGGATCTGAAAACTACGGTGTGTGTCAAAATCATGTTGCATATCGCTGGTTGTGACACGTTTTTTTTGTCTGTGCGGGCTCTGATTCACTCGGATTCACAGAGGTAGTGTTTCTGCTGTGATGGTGCATTTGTTGTTTCCAGTGATGCTTTCAGTTATGTAGACTTCGATGTGTGAGATGTGAAATTGACTGCAGTGCAGAAAGTGGGTTTAATTACCAATGTTCTGTTTTGTGTTTCCGAGGGATAAAGGATCAACGGTCGAACTAGGCACTGTGGACACTGTGTCAGTTGCTTTACGCGGAGAGTCGAACAAGCCACACCCCCGGCCGTGCCACTGACGATGCCGCACGATCGTTAATAGTAAATACTAGCAGGTCAAGCGGAACCCGCATTGTGATTTTGACAGCATAGCGAGTATGCAAGGTTTATTCTAAATTCTCGTGGAAAATTATGTCAAAGGGATGCCGGAGAACATCAGTACACAACAATGACCTCGTGACCTGTAGTATTGCGATACACTGATAGTCGGTCGGGTTCTGTGGCCTTGTGACGTAGGCTCATAAATATGCATATTAATTCAAAACCAGGCCGATGCAGACAATAAATCCGTGACTCGGGTACAAAAACAATACACCCTGCAAACGATGAATTTTGACATTTGGCTTTGTACTTACATGATAAAGCTCTAAGATAATACACAAAGGACCCATACACATATTGTCAGCAGTATCTGTTGCAGACAGTTTTCTGACTGTGTTGAGATGCTTGATCCTGGGCAATATAACTTTAATATTTTCAGGACACGTGCTGAGACTCCTGCTTGGGTGTAGATGCTCTTGTGAACTGTCCACACAAAACATTCCTTCATTTTCTGATTTTCATTCTGGATCTTTTCAAGCCCTAACACACCATCCATCCACAAGAGGCATAGATCCTCGTGAGCCCCTGTAGGCTGCTGGAGTTTATGAGTGGCCATGCCAGTTGCATCAGTAGAATCGGGTCAAAGAAGCAGATACATATACATGTAATATGCTTTAAATGTTACACTATACATCCATCTGCAAGAGGCATTGATCCTCGTAAGCCCCCGTAGAGCCCACCATGGCTCATGAAAATCCTTGCCTCTTGCTGTTATAGTTATCATTCAAGGGCTGAAGGTACAAGTTATTCTGTAGGAGGTACATACATGAATATGGGTGAAAGTTGGCACAGACATAAAGAAAAATGCCATCAAAACAACAAAAAAAATTATGTGCCTAAAATGTCGCACAAATGCTGGGAAAATGACAACAAAAAGTTTCCTTCACCCCACAGTTAATTCATTCAAAGTGGTATCTCTGTGCTGGGAAAGGCCCATGCAAGGTCCACCCCACTCCTCAGAAGTCTTCACCCTACAGGTGCAGGGAGGCCCTTGGAGAGTTCATTGCCAACTTTCCCCCATGCATCTATGAGATAAGATGGAATTTTATTGCCATATGTAAAAATACATTGGGAAAATGTCGAAATATCAAAACACAGATTGCAGGAGAAGCCACAAAAGTGCATCCGTGTGTTTTCACAACTGCCAACTTTCAATCATGAGTACATATGCCTAAAAGCATCAGAGGTTTCATTTTATTCATTCTTTGTGAGATCTCATCTCATGACATGGAGGGCTTTGTTTTAGATATGGAGGGCTTTATTTGCACTTGGGTCATGCTTGACTGCGTTGCTTGCCCCACTTTTGCTTTATGTGTGTGTGTATTGTCAGATAATTTGAAAAAGTCTTGCATTGTATCGCCAGACAGTATGGTCCAATTGAGCAGTGCTGGTACAAATATTTCCTGCTGTTAACCCTTTGCATGTTGGCAGTGTTTGTTGTTGCAATGATTCAGCTATTGACAAACAAAGGGTTGTTAAAGTTACACAGTTGCGGAGTTGATAGAAACACAGCAAAAAAAAACATGCCTAATGCGTGCCCTACTTCCTGTCACTGTCTGTGCACGCAACTGTCAACTTCTCCGTGCAGCTCAAACCTTTGCTGCCGGCCATGGTCACTGACTTGTAGAATAGACAGGATACCATTTGCAAAATTTTTCACCGGCAGTTTCTCCAAAATGCCTCTGTCAGCTTTTACAATGATGAAGTTTTATATTTGTGGAGAAAAAATGCAGCAGTGGAAACGTTTTGTTGAAAGTACAGAAAACTATTCGAGAAAAGTGTGCCCTGTATTTGCGGCTGTGGACTAGTCTGTAGCAGATGACAGCCATGAATGCAGGCATGTTTTTCAGTTTTCGAGTAGGCATCTGTACTTTCAGCCAAACGTTTCCTCTGCCGCAGCATTTTCTTGCACAAAAATGTAGCTTCCTCAATTGTAAAAGCTGGCAGAGGCATTTTGTAGAAATTACCATTGAAAATATTGCGCGTCTTGTCTATTCTCCATTCTACAGGTCACTGCTGTGGCTGAGCCCAACGATAAAGGCATAGATGCTGTAGCTCAGCATCTTTGGCAAAGGTCTTAGCTGCACGGAGATGTTGAAAGCGCACACGGATGGCGACAGGTTGTGGGGCACACATTAGGCATGGTTTTTGCTGTGTTTCTACCAACTGTGCAACTTAAACAGAGTCTACTGTGCTGAAGCACAGTGATACTCTGAATTTAATTAAAAAAAAAACTCTTTTGGATGCTTCTTGTTATATTTGCAGATTTTTAGCCCCATGGGTGCATTTCCCAAATTTTGAAAGTGTTACTTGACGATGTACCAATTGCAGGAGGTGGATTGACATGATAATTCAAGGGTAGTGCCATGGTAATCTGGCACTACCCTTGAATTATCATGGTCAGTCAATCTCCTGCTGTAGGGTGTTGGGGCTAAAAGGGTTAAGCAAACTACACAGCATTTCATTGCCGGTCAGGATGATAGCTGCTAACAAGAATAAGTGTGTGCTGAACAAGAATTATGTTTGTTCTTTCACTTTCAGTGTGTCTTGTTTCTGCATTATTTTTGTTTTGTGTATTAGTTTTGGTTTTGTTGTATTTTTCTTTGGTTGGTGTTTTAACACTTTCACCCATTTGGACACCAGAGCAGGAGATGAATTGGCCATGATATATGTAGTTCAGGGGTAGTGCCAGATTGGTTTGGCGCCTTGTAAGACACCACACAGACTGCCCCAGTCGCACGTACAGACTCGCACAACAGACGCATACACCGCCACTGACTCAGTTGGGCGCATTCACGCGGTAAAACTCAACACACTAGCTCTCTTTCTAATATTGGCCTTTATTAAAAATAAGCAATAAAAGAACACTCAAAAGATTATGTACACCACCCCTTCTCACTACAAGCACTTCAACACCGCATACACATACACAATGTAAACGCCAAGCTAGGTAATTGTCTCTCACAATCCAACCTGTTTTACTGGTGTTCTCGCTTGGTAACGTTCTGTCCTCTCACGTCTAGGCATGTAGGTCTTTTGTCGCACACGTCCGAGTCGTCCCGTTTCTCGTACCATGGACTCGCTCCGTAGCGCAGTCCCTGCTGACCCGGGTGTCTGGGCACTGGTCGCTCACTCCCCGAGTGAAGAAATGACCTCACAGTAGGTGGGTCACTCTACAAAGCTGTGCAGCAAAAGTGTGACACCAACCATGAAAAAACAAACTCAATGGGATACTTATTTTTATCATTTTTCTTGGAGATGCATGCCCAAAGTATGATGTTATGACAAAAAAAAGATAATATATAAATGTGTTTGCATGGATGTGGATGGTAAAGTTACGTGGTACGAAATTTGTTTGATGTAACACGGAAACCAAATAAATGGAAATACTGTACAAAAATGAAAGGCAGGATCAAACAAGACAGTTTATTTTGTTTTAGAAACACTTCAAGACAAACCACCCAACAAAAAAAAAGCATAATAATGACAGTTTTGGAAGCAAGCTTGTGCCAAGCACTTAGTGAAAATGAAAAGTCGCTCGGCAGCTCATTTAGTTTACCCACAAGAAGATTTAAGATATGTAGATCATTTCTATGTAGTGAAACAACATAAGTAACATGCAGCAAATTCACTGACAAGAACATTTTGAAAATAGAGACTTTTGCAATTGCTCAGGACCATATGTTTTAAAAATGGTAGTTGATGTAACATGGAAACCAACTTTCTTCATCTTAGAAATTAGTGAACTCTTATATGAAATGAAAGATAAGTTTGCAGGGAATCATGACTCTGTAGTCTAGAAAAGCATGATATGAGAGACCAAACCTTAAAAATAGTGAAAATCCTTAATTATGTGCATAGTTTTGTATAACGAGATGCCAAAGTAACGATCTGAATCTTGAGGTTACATCAAACCAAAGAAAACATACTTAGATGTCTTATTTTAACAGCATCAGAATTCCATAAATGTAGTGATGCTGAAGCACATTTTGAAAATTGAGACTTTTGCAGTTGCTCAGGACCATATGTTTTAAAAATGGTAGTTGATGTAACATGGAAACCAACTTTCTTCATCTTAGAAATTAGTGAACTCTCATATGAAATGAAAGATAAGTTTGGATTGAATCATGATTCTGTAGTCTAGAAAAGCATGCTAAGAGAGACCAACTATTAAAAATAGTTAAAATCCTTTATCATGTGCATAGTTTTGTATAACGAGATGCTAAAGTAACTATGTGAAGCTTCAGGTTACATCAAACACCGGAAAACATACTTAGACATCTTATTTTAATGGCATTGGGATTCGGTAAATGTAGTGATGCTGAATAGCAAAGTAACAATAATGAACTTACTGGCACAAGAAACAATACAGGCCAGTAATATCTCTGTTTAATTGGAAAAATCACCATTTTCATGTGGTTGATGTAACAAGAATCAAATATGTCGGACGGTCATTTGGTTTCCGGTTGCGTTTAACATAAGTGAGAACAATTACACTTCAAACGAAGTGTTTGAAAATAAATTCATTGAAAACAGTATTCCATGGGCCAAACATAACTACATAGTGGAATGATCAAAGTCGGAACAAGTCTATGGTGGTTTCATTTGAGCTTAGCAAGCGTCGGATCAGAATGAGTAAAACCTGGGCTTGATCGAGGAGCAAAATTTCTGTACGATAAATCGTAAAAATCGTAATAAACGTCCTTCAAAGTCAATGCACAAGATAACAGTATCTAAATCTAAGTATACTGCATGATTTTGGACTCATCAATAAGTTTGTACTTAAAGAGAGCGTGTCTTGAAGGTTTGATATGGCTTTCTCTGTTTCGCGTAACACACCCGGAAAAAACGGAAGCGAAAACAAAAACACACGTGGCTTTCTCTGTTCAAAGCAAGGGAAGCAACGTTGTGTGCAAATATCCTTCCGCGATACACATCGAAAACTAGGGCAAGAAAAAGCCCCCAAAAGTGCTGTGCTTAGTATTAATTGAGCTTGTTTTGTTCAGTTTGACGTAACATTCAAAACAGGAAACGAAAGCACAAGTCCAACTTTAAGCTCAAAATACAGGACGGACAAAGCTTTTACCAAACTATATACCCTTTTAAACATATTCGAAACACATCCGCCATCTTGAAAAACGTGATTATACGAGTATTCATACGCCAGGCATGTCTGAATGGCAAAGTGTGTACTTTGGTTGGTTGTGGAAACGCATGTTACGTCAATCATGAACTAAATTGTATCCTTATAAAGTGCATTCTAAAAGATTTTTCTGGTTGTAAGATCATAAGGATCACTTACAACAACTATAAATAACAATATGATTACATATTTTTATATTTTATACCATAAATGAAAGATCCGCAACACAAGACAGAAGAAGGGTTACAGCTATGTCACAATTGGGACAGCCATTTTCGTGCAACCTCACACACATTCAGACTAATTAAATATTAAAAGACTTGATATTTTCCCATGCAGTTATCAATACTATCTCTTTCATCACTCTGAAACAGAATAGTACTGTTCATTGAGTAAAGTAACTTAGCTGATTTTTTTTTACAGCCAGTTGAAAGTAGGCACCCCTTACGTTGCACAACTTTGTAGAGTGACCCAGGTTCCTCGGCGGTAGCCTCTGTTGACTGACGTCTCGGCGTCATGTCGTTCCTCTCCACAAAAACTCTGTACAATAAAGTCCTAATATCATAACACTTGCTAAACACACACATTGGATGATACGAGATACATTACGTAACCTGGCTGATACACATAACTCTCGCGTGAAGTTCATTCCCACACACACATGCTTCATAACACGAACTACTTTCGTAACACCCCATAACTCTGTCACTACAACCCCACCCGGGTCTGCCCTGGGGGACTTGGGTGGGGTTAGGTATTTTTTAGTTCCCAGGGTCACCCTGGTCAGCCCCACAGGGTGGGTTTTTCTCTCTATTCTGGGGCATGTGTTTCTGTCTACCCTTTGTCCATTCACCTGTATTTGCATTTTTAAAACTCTCCCTATTGTCTGCACTGCCTGTAGCTCTTGATATTGGATGTGTGTTGCTAAATGGTCTTAGCTTTATTTAGGCCCCATGTGTTAGGTTTATTTAACGTATTTGACCGGCTGGCGACATACATTCAATGTTCTGTTTTGGTTTTTTTTCACAAGCAGTGCAGGCACGTCCTGAGAAAGCCTTGTTGCTGTCGGGACGTTAAGCAATGTACAATCAATCTGTCACTACATTGAAACAGACTATAACCTAACACTCGCCATACATTCTTTCATACATTAGAAAAGACTATACTTAACCATGTACTACCTTCATAACGACTTGGGCATACACACCTCGCATTCCTTAGTTATCCATCTCGGGAAATAACCACATAGGAAAAACACCGGTTACCTCAACAAATTCCAAACCCACATAACTGAACCAAACCAGTTGACGCTACACAACTGAATTACCTCCTACTAACGCATACTATCTTTAACTCGGTAGCCATCAATAATACATATAAAAACATACCTGAATTCTAGGTTTTGAGTCTTGGAATACGGCTAGTGTATCTGACATACATCCATCCACAATGACAGCCTAGCCCACACCGACTATTTAGACCTCTGATAGACTGAGCTCTTGCTAAAATCCATTGGAAAACATTTCCCTTCGATTTCACGTGGCCTCCTGCCCCCACGGAATAATTGTCACCAGACAAACCGCTGACAAAACCGTACCATACAAAACCCTGTGTGTGAACCCTATGCGTGAGCATAGAGTTTCATCACATCTGGCACTACCCTTGAAATATCATGCTAGATTCATCATGGCTGTTAAGTCTTTACTGATGCATCCCGAAGGGGTGTGGAAATTAGTTAAATGAGGTCAATTTTTGTACTGTTTTTCTCATTTGCAACATGTCTGTGTCTGTTCACAGCTGCAAGCGACTCAGATTCTTCAGGGCCAGGTGCAGCAGGTGGGTCAGTCAGGGGCAGCTGGAGTCGCTCCAGTCACTTTAGTCAAATCAGTGGCAGCTCCGTCGGGCACTTCTGCCATGCCCATACCTGTCAGCATCAATGTCACTATGGGCCAGGGACAGCAAAAACAGGGACTTGGTGAGTTCAGCTTTCCCGTCTGTTGTCATTGGGGAAGAATGTAGGTTCTCATTGTCATTGGGGTAGGAAAGGATGTTGAGAGGCATACATTTTCAAGAGCGCTCAAGCGTGTCAATGCCTCTGTTAGATCATGTAAGGGTAGTGAGTGAAAACAGGGACTCTAAAACTTCTACGTGTATTGCGTGTTTCAAGCTCAATAATTTTCTCCTGGGTGGGGGGGGGGGGGGGGGGGGGGGGGGGGGGGGGGGGGGGAGGGGGGGGGGGGGGGAGGGGGGGGAGGAGAAGAGAGACACCTGCAAGCAAAAAATTATGAAATAAAAATAAAAGATATGCAACCAAAACTGAACTATGAAATAAAACAAATATTTAAAAAAAAAAGTGCTAGATTGCCTAATATTATTGACTTGTGCAGTGTGTGAAATATCAGATGCTCATGTTGTTTTCAGCTGCTTCGCGGGGTGCCACAGTCAGCCAGTTGCAGAATCAGCGCATGCAGTTACTGCATCAGCAGCAGCGAAAGGGGCTCCCTATCCAGCAACAACAGAAAGTCACTGGTCAGTAAACTTCCATTACATTTTTCACGTCATTCTCGCTCGAGCCCTTGACAGTGTTGGCATCACATTCGCACTGAGCCTTTTGGGTGTTGGTGGTGATAGCGTGACCAAAATTGCTACCGACACCTAAAGGATTAATAATGACTTTCACAATTTTAGAAAGTGTCTGCGAAAATTGTTACCAGGTTTGGACGATGGATTTTGCGCATTTGATGGAAGTCAAGATGTGACTTATTATGTGAGATTTTAATGCACCTGACATTACATCATTATTTCAGTGCTTCGTGGTATTATATTTGGCCAAAAAAATTGTCAAAAAGTCGGTGCTATATTCTGAGTCTGTAATGTGATTTCCCAGTGCTGCTGACTTGTAATAATTAGTATGTTTTATTTTAAATTGTGTGTCAGTGTTTAACCCGGTTAGTCCCGATGTCCCACAGCAGGAGGCGGATTGACCATGATAATTCAAGGGTAGTGCCAGATGAATTTGGCGCCTTTAGGTGCCAAGCTCATCTGGCACTACCCACTACCCTTGAATTATCATAGTCAATCCGCCTCCTGCAGCTGGTACAAAGTTGTTAGACAACATCTGCAAAATGTAGGAAACATGGACCTGGGGTTAAATGGGTTAAGGGCTGTTGACATTTTATGTGTTGTCAGCAAGTTGTGTGTCTCATTGTTGATTGACCACTTGTACATTGTGTTTTAGCGCTGACAGGTCAGGCCCGTGCAGGCCAGATCCCACTGATCATCCCACAACAGGGCAAGATCACGGGCCACCTGCTGCACCAGATTGTGAAGAACCAGCAGATCATCCACACCTCTCAGCCAGCTATCATCACTGCTGTCACCCAGGGACAGACCCTGCAACCCATGGTGGCCAAAGTGTCCCTCACCACTGTCCCCCACACCACCCCCCTACAGACTCTCCCAGCAGCTGCAGGGTCCCCCATCACTGTCACGCAGGTGTCTGCACCCCAAACAGCCAGCGGAGCAGGTCAGACACATTCGGTGGCCACCATCAGTGTGACGGGGGCCGTACCTGTCTCTCAGGCTGTGATGAAGACGGCAACACTGACTACAGTGGATCCCTCTCAGCAACAGCAGCAAGTCTCTGCGGCCCCTAAGTTGGCAACTATATCGCAGAGCCTGGTCCAGCCTCTACAGCTGGCATCCAGCCCCATGTCCCAGCAGCAGACCCAACAGGCCCAGTCAATTGTAACCCAGCACCGTGTCCTGACCGCCAGCCCCGCCTCCATCAACACCCCTACTGCTGTTGTAGTCTCCACCACCTCCCTGGCTCAGGCCCAGCAGATGGGTGCCACTGTTGTACAGCAAGCACAACCCCAACAACAGGCGGTGGTCAGCGCTCAGCTGGTGGCCGCACCCCAGGCCGTCTCCACCACTCCAGGGGCGGTGGCCACAGTGGTGACGCAGACGCAGCAGCCTCAACTACAGCAGCAAGCAGCTCAGCAGCAACAGCCTCAGAAAACTCCGTATGCCATGCGCTCCCGCAACCCCCCCAAACACTGATGTCTTTATTAAAATGAGGTAGATTCCTCCTAGCAGGAGGCATAGATTCTCATGAGCCCCTGCAGTGGCAGGGGCTCATGAGAATCTGTGCCTCCTGCAGTTGTAAGTAGTGTAAGCTGAAATGGGGACTTGGTGAGTTTAGCCTTTCTCGTCACAGTCTGTCACAGTCAACACTATTGAGTTGTGTAATAATCATTTCATGATGCCTTTAGCGATCATTATCACAGACACACAAGATTTTAACCCCTTGTGCCTGCATCCTCCAGCACAGTTTACAGGTGGCTGCATGCACTAGGGGGGTTAAACGTGATTCAGAATCATCATGGACTGAATATTCAGGCCCATCTGCATAAGGAATGCGTGTTTGAAATGAGAGAAGCAAGAGACATAGGTCCTCATGAGCCCCTGCATGTGCAGGGGCTCATGAGGACCTATGTCTCTTGCAGACAGACAGCGTTAACTAGAATGGACCCAGCTGCCTAGGAAACTGTGTAAAATGAGATAATCCTCATGAGTTTCTGCATCTGCAGGGGTTCATGAGGATTTATGTCTCTTGCAGATGAAAGACATTGACTAAAGGAGTAAACCGAACAAACTGGATCTGGTGCTTTGTGCTAACTCAGTAACAGTCTCGCGTCTACCACTATCAGCGTATCCAGTTCCTCATTCTACGGAACAGTTGTTCATGTGAGGGTGCCGAAAAGAATAATCACTTGTTACTATTGTACTAGATGTGCTTGCCCACAAAAAAACTGCAAGAAAAGTTCTTGGAAGCAGTGTTGTCCTTGAGCGTTGTTTGAATGACTTTTGATCATTGACAGTGAAATTGATGCCTCAAACTGATCGTCATGAGGATCTTGATTTGAAATTTTCATGTGACAATTTGTTGTGGGTGAAGAAAACTTGATTTGAAATTGTCATGTGACTATTTGTAATGGAAAAAGCAAACTCGTGGAACGTTGAAGGATTCAGATTGAAAGGCCTTTTGAAAGAAAGACGTTTTGATGTTTCAAATGAACATTGTAATGGCACCTCATAGGTGTGTGTAGTCTGCATTATTGTTGTTTTTTGACAAAAATCATTTCATGTTCTCACATTGTCATTATCTGTACAGGTTCCATTTCATTTCTTCATTGAATGGCTGACTTTCTGTGTGCGTGCGCAATTAGAATATTGAAGAGTGGAGTGAGATTTGAATGTGCAGACAAACTGAACATAGGTTGAATAAATGCTGATGTACCTTCCCACCTGAAAAACAGTTTCATCTGGTTTGTATATTGTAAACTAGAGATATAGATCCTCATGAGCCCCCACAGCATGTGAAGGCTGAGAAAGATCTATACCTCTTGCAAGCGGGTGGCATTAAATGCAAGAGTGAAAAATGAAGAAAAGAGTGCGTTTGAGACTGTCTGAGGTAGTTTTCAGGGGAGGTGAAAGTTGCTGCATTTGATTTGTTGTAAACGAGGTGTGATCCTCAGAAGCCCCAACAAGATGTGAGGGGTCACAAGGATCTTTGCCTCGTGCACTTGAATGAAAATGTGTTTGAAACTGTGTATGAATGGTCATTTTCAGAGGAGGCGAAAGTTGCAATATAGTATCACATGATTCAGTGCATGTGTGTATCTTGACATTTTCTTTACAGAGACATTGCCAACAAACATTCTTGTATCTCCCTAAAATAAAAATCAGAGCATATAAAATACAAAGAAACAAGCAACTAAAGAAAAATGCATTTTTCTCTAAAATGTATTTTTTCGAAAAATACTTACCGATGGCATTGCTGATGGGAAGACATGCCTAGCTAACGATTTCAGCCTAGGTCTCCGTTGTGTAAAGCAACACAACCGGGGAGTCGTCGTTTTATAGAACTCCCAGAGTGACCTCGCCTCCCTTCCCATGAGGCCCCCGTGGGCCAATCCACCAGTCATACGCTAAGCAAATGTAGCTGGGGGCAGGTGGGAGGGCCCTTAGAGTAATGCCATCGGTAAGTATTTTTCGAAAAAATACATTTTAGAGAAAAATTCATTTATTTCCTCAAAAACATTACCGATGGCATTACTGATAGGACTTACTTACTTACGCCTGTCACCCCTACCCGGGTATAGGCCGTCGACGAGAGACCTCCAGCAACTCCTGTCCTGTGCTTCTCCTTCGATTCTACTCCAGGTGGTTCCCAGTCTCTTGATGTCTGCTTGGATGTCTCGACGCCAGGAGTTTCTCGGCCTACCTCTTTTCCTCTTTCCCTGGGGGTTCCATGACAATGCCTGCCTAGTGATACTGGAAGCTGGCTTTCTCAGACTGTGACCGATCCATCCCCATCTTCTTCGCCCAATTTCATTCTCTGCTGTTATCTGCTCTGTTCTCTCCCAGAGTCTGACGTTGCTGATCTTCTCTGGCCAGTGGATTTTCAAAATTCTTCTAAGGCAACTGTTCATGAAGGTCTGTACTCTGTTGACTGTGGTTTTTGTCAATCTCCAAGTCTCTGCTCCATATAGGAGATCTGCTTTTACATTGGAGTTGAAAATCCGGACTTTGGTGTGTTGTGACAGCTCTCTGGAACTCCACACTTTTTTCAACATTACTGATAGGAAGAATAACGAAAAGGAGGAGGGTGCCGCCCACCATTCCCTGCCATGAGAACATGTTAAACGAGGCGCCCTGGGCATGAACTCCCAACGATTTCAACTAAACGTTACCTAGGGCGCCGGGAGGGAGTGCTGCACTGCCGAGATGTCACCGATGAGGGCCAGGTCCTCTCGCTGTCGGGACTCCGGGGAACGGCCAAAACTCTTAAGCAGGCGGAGGGTCATGATCTGCGCTCCGGCCGAGGGAAGCCTGTTCTTGGCGAGAAAGGAAGGGTTTGTCATCAACTGGACGGAGCCATCCGCGCGAAACTGGAGGCATGCCATGTCCACTGATAACGTATGCAGTTCACCGACTCTGGCAGGCGAGGGCGAGTAGGAAACAGGTCTCCGTGATGACATCGGCCATAGTGGCTAAGGGCAAAGGTTTGAAGCGGTCCGAATTAAGCCACGTGAGAATCCAAGTGTGAGATCCCAGCGCGGGAGTAGCGAACGCTGAACAGGTCGCTGCAACTGGGCAGGGAGGTCGGCGAGGTCCTTGCACGCGCCCGGATCCGGTCGGCCTAAATGGCGGTAGGTATCTGCGACCATGGGGAGATATCCCCGGATAATGATAGGGGCCAAATTCTGCTTCCCAAAAAGCCACAAAAAGAACTCCGCTAACTGGGGCGTTGTCAGGGCCGTCTGAGACAGGCGTCTGGGGAGGCACCAGGACTAGGACTGTCCACTTGCCCTCGTATACCCTCCTGGTGGAGGCCCTGCAGGCCGCAGCGATCACCTCCACTGCTGCACGCGAGAAGCCTCTAGCACAACCTCCAGGCATGTAATAGGAGCCTCTCCTGACACGGGTGGAAGAGAGCTTGCCGCGGTTGTTTCAGCATCGTGCGCGGTTTGGGTAAGAGCAGGGGGGCATCCATGGCGAGGCTCACCAGGTTGGTCGTCCAGCTGCATGCCCAGCTGAAGGGAGCTACAAGGAAGAGGATCGTGTTTGAACCCCGTAGCTTGAGCAACACCTTGGGGACAAACACGACCGGGGGATAAGTGTAGGCTACCAGGCCGTCCCAAGAGATCGACAGGGCGTCCACTGCCCAGGCGGGAGGGTCCAGAACGGGCGAGACAAAGAGGGGAAGCTGCGTGTTCCACCGCGTCGCGAAAAGGTTGACCATTGGTGTCTCCCAGCACGCACCAATCATCTGGAAGATCTCTGGTTTGAGGGTCCATTCGGTATGGAGCAGCTGGCCCCGGCGAGAGAGAGAGTCCGCGAGGACGTTCAGGTGGGCCAGGATGTGCCACGCCTGGAGAGAGATGTGGCGATCCCGGCATCAGAGGAATAACTGGTAGAGAGGAGCATGCAGAGAGACGGAGAGCACGTCCCGCCCTGTCTGGATGTACGATACAACGGTGAAGTGGTCGGACAGAATCAAGATCTCGTGACGGAGACATGACTCCCAATGAGTCGGAGCCAGCCACACAGCTTTCAACTCCAGCCAGTTGCTGTGTCTGCTTTGTAAGGATGGTGGCCACTGGCCTGAGACCTTGTCAAAATCCAGAAGTAGGTGGGCTCCTCAGCCGGATAGGCTCGCATCCGTGCAGAGAGAAAGCCGAGGAGGGGGGGATGAGAGGGGCACTCCTGACGCGAGCCAGGTCAGGTTCATCCACCGAAGTAGGTGGGACCTGATCAAGGGGGACACAGGTACCAGGGTCGAAAGGTCGTTTGAGGAAGGTGGCCAATGGAAAAGATGGAGTTGAAGCGGCCGGGAATAGAGCCGGCCGAGGGGTAGGAAGTTGGCTACTGCACTGATGAGTCCCAGTAACTGAAGCCAGATCCGGGCCGGGCATGCGTCTTGAGAGCGACACCTGGTGAGCAGCCACAGCCAGTTTCTGAACGCGGGCGTCCGTTAGTCTCACTCCGTTGCGGTCAGTCAGAAACTCCATTCCTAGGTGGACGAAGGTACAGGAGGGGGCGAAATCCGACTTTCCGTGATTGACTACAAAGCCCTGCCTCTGAAAAAGCTCCAGTAGAGCGTCCCTGTCCGCCTCCAGCGACTGGGAGTCCTGATTCCGGAGTAAAAGGTCGTCTAGGTAATTGGAGGTCGGGCTGGACGAGGACTGTCGCGCCTGAGCAATCACCGCGTCCATAATCTGTGTAAAGACCCACAGGCTGATGTTGAGGCCGAAGGGGAGTGCGCGGAACTGGTAGACAACTCTGCAAAAGGCGAAGCGTAGGAAGCGGCGAGATGCTGGGTGAATGGGGACGTGGAGGTAAGCATCGGAAAGGTCGAGACTGACCGCAAAGTCCAAAGGCCGCACAGCTAACCGCACGGCCCGCGCTGTCTCCATGCGAAATGAGGGGGCCGAAATGAACCTCTTTAGGGCCGACAGGTCGATGACCGGACGCCACCGTCCGCTGGGCTTGGGAACCAGGAAGAGGTGGCTGTAAAATGCCGGCGAGTTGAGACGAGCGACCACCTCCATCGCAGCCTTCTGAAGTAGAGACGCAATCTCTTGACGCAGAGCCAATGCCTTGATCGGGTCGGAAGAGACACGAGTCCACACCGGTCAGCAGCGGAGAGGGGGCGGTTGGCGAAATGATACATGGAGTCCGTCTGAGATGGTGGAGAGCACCCAAGTGTCGTCCGGCAGCAGCGACCACCACTCGTCGATGTGCCGGGTGAGACTCCTGCCGACGGGGTCTCTGTGGTCGTCGGCGGGGAAGGCAGAGGTTGGTAGTCACTGGTCCCGCCCCCGCCCGAACCTCCTGGAGGAGCAGGGGAAGGAGGGGGCGGAAGAGGGGGCGGCGCGAGAACGGCCGGAGAAGATGGGACGTCCAGCTCTAGGGTCTGAGGTTCTGCAGAGAACGACCCATGGCCCTGCGGGAGGATGGAATGCAGGGGGAATCCGCGGGGGGGGGGGGGGGGGGGGGGGGGGGTGGGGGGGGGGGGGGGGGGGGGGGGGGGCGGGGGGGGGGGGGGGCAAAGATCCTTGGTAGACTCCCTCACGGACTGCCAGGTAGGGCCAAACAGAAGAGCACCGCCGAGGGGGGCCTGTCGCAGCTGGGCCAAACAGAAGCGGGTATGCCGACACATCTCTGTAGGACGCTGTCATGCCGCATAAGGTCACAGTTGGCGGCCGCCGCCACAGTGTTGGTCGAAGCGTGGTACACCACCCGATTACCCGTCACCACTATGGAGTGTAAATCGCTCAGGAGAGTCCCAGAAATCCTTGATCCGTCGTACCACAGCCTGTGTTGCCAACTCCAAAAATCCCAACACAGCCAGAGAATTCCGAATCGGGGTAGCCGTCATGTCTAGGGAGTTCTATAAAACGACTCCCCCCGGTTGTGTTGCTTTACACAGCGGAGACTTATGCTGAAATCGGTAGCTAGGCAGGTCTTCCTATCAGTAATGCCATCGGTAATGTTTTTTAGGAAACAAATACTTTGCAAGGACAAGCAAGAACAGTTTAGTAAATTGTTCAGAGCATGTTTCTTTTCTTGTTGATCATTTTCTTGTACGTGACCTGCACCGACAAAACCAGATCAAAGTGTATTTTGGAGCATTTTGAGTGGTTGATATCTTTAGAATCTTCAGACAAAAAGCTTTATATTGATGTATGATACACATGTATGCCAATATAGTCCAAAGTAATTAACATTTAGAGTACTGTTTTTGAGTGATGGCCTTGGAGAAATCTGACGTGAAAGATTTTCATGCATCAGTAAGCATGCCAGAGTAGGTGATTTAATAACATTTTTACTAATTTAGAGGTAGATTCATGCATACGGCTTGTGGTGTATTACAATTTTAAGATCACAGAACTGAAAATGGCTGCAAAACTCCTACCACCATTTTCTTTGCATCGTACACAGCGACTTTGTCAGAGCGGTCACATATATTCCTGTTTTAGGTCTCACTTCAAGTGTCAGGGCTACTCTTACTACTGTTTCAAGCAGTTAAAATCTCTAAATGATTGTCTTTTTTGTATTTAAAAATAAATAAGTGGTATATAGTTGTATTTGTAGTATGTTTTGTTGTATCTTTTCTAATTTTAGCTCAGGCATGGGAATTGTCCGCGGGATTCTGCGGAGGAAAAAAAAATCGTCCGCGAAATAAAAAAGGCGCATCCGCGAAAACCGATTGTGGGTAGCTGAAAACGAGCAAAGCACCGATTTTACTCCGCGGCAGGCCGTGTCTGTGGCCCGTCTGAGTGCGCCATGCAGTAAACCCCTAACTTAGGCGGGCAGACCCCTCTTCCTCCCTCCCCCCTTCACTGTTTGATTTGCTGGCGCCAAAAAGCAGGCATGGAAGGCCCGTCGCCTATTCCCCCCCCCCCCCATTTCATTTTCCGGTGCCTGCCCAGAAGCAAGGAAGGTCCGCCGTCTCCCCCCCCCCCCCCCCCCCCTCTGTTTGATTTTCCATTTTGCGGCGGCCAGAAACAAGCATGGTCCGTCGTCCTTCCTCCCCCCCACCCCCCCCCCCCCCCCCCCCCCTCACCACTGTTTGATTTTCTGGTGCCCAGAAGCAAGTAAGGTCCGTCGTCCCCCCCCCCCCCCCCCCCCCACCTGTCCCTCGCGGAAACAAGATCTAGCGTGGTGGAGGCCTTTTGCATCAGGTTGAAGGTCCTGTTTCAGATGATTTTTGCTTGGGCAATTCCCATGCCTGTTAGATGTTTTACTAGGGGATTTGGATGTTTGCATGTTGTGTGCAGGATTTTAGAACACTAATCAGTAATAAATTATTTTTCATTTTTATGTTTCCTTTCTTTCTCTTTTTGGGAGGAGGAAGATTTTGAAGTGATGGGCAGATTCTTTTATTCAGGGGATGTGTAAACATTTTTTAAAGATCAGCGTTTGATGTTTTCAGTCAAACAGTTGTCAACAATACTAGCAAAGACGTTTCAACTATTTCAGATTTCCCTCAGTAGTTTCTTGCTTTGTTTCCATCATAAACAGTTCAGGTTTCTAGAAAATTAATTGTAGGTAGTATTTATTCAAATTTCAGTCGCCTAACAAGTGATTAGTAACACCAAGTTTAACTTTCTGTCAAAAAACCTCAACTGCACAATGAACATTGGTACTAAGTGGTGTCAGCAAGAGGCATAGATCCCCATGGAACCCTAAGGACCTACATATATTGCAGCTAGCTCATTCACTTTCTCTTAGCAGTGAAGGGGTTAATGTAAGCAGTATGCAATGTCGATATAAAAATAATTGATGCTTGTTTGTGAACCGATGGAACATTCCTTCATTGTAAAAATGGTGTACAATAAAATGTGTTCAGATTGCATTTTCTTTGCACCTTCATTTCTTTGCATTCATNTTTTTGGGTTGGCTTCATCTCTAGTGCATTAAGCGTGCATTCTCCTATGCATTCACTGATTTAGTCTGTGTCATTTAGCCCTCGTCCCTTTTGCATTCAGCCTACCCGGCACCGGCCTCCACGTGGTGTAGGTGGGTAGTCCGCTCAGTCCCTGACTGAGTGGGCTAGCAGACGGGTGCCATCTTTGTCCAGGATTAGGACTTGATGTCAACAGATATGTTGTTCAGCCTTTTCACTGGTCCGGTTTTTAAGGAGCTGTGCTAACCCAGGTTGTACCATGTTGGATTGGTCCTTAAAAATACTCGTGACTTTTTGGTCCTTTGGATCCCAAGTGTTTGCCGTGCTTGGAGACCCGTGTCGGGGGAGAAGAGGATCCTGGTGGCTGAAACACTCCACTTTGGCCTTGACTTCTGCCTAAACGGGAGGCTAGTCGTACCGGCCTAGTCAATCGGCTCTTGTCACGTTGAGCCCTATCCCACTGTTGACATGCGGGTTGCTATACGGAGCACCATGCTATAGCCTTTGATGCTGATTAGGTGCTTTACGCCAGTATTCCCCTGCATTCAACGGTGTGATAGAAGGCGGTGGCTCAAACGGTTCAATCGGGCTTACCCCCTTGAGTATATCTTTCGGGCAGTCTCCATTGTGCGTCGGCTGGAGACCCGCCGACAGTTGCACTTTCCCTTGTTGGGCTCGGTGGCGGGCGGGGACCCCCGGGGGATGAATATCTCTACTAATATAATATGGATAAAACAAAAAAACCAAAACTAGCACAGAAACGGCATATAGACACCGAATTTGAACATGACAGTGATTCAGACTGTGAGGAAGCGACGCCTCAGGCGTCGGCCGTATGGCCTCGCTTCCTCATTGTCCATAGCAAGATGAAGGAGAAACCAGTTACCAAGCTGCATCCTTTTCTGGTGGGGGAGACCCTCAGGAGCCGTGTTGGCAGGCCTGACGCCCAGCGCCTCAGGTCTGGTGACTTGCTGGTGGAGTGCCGTACTCGGGCACACTCCAGCGGGCTACTGGGGCTCTCTTCCATCGGAGACACTCCTGTGGAAGTCACACCCCACAAAACTATGAATTCGTCAAGAGGCGTAATCAAAGATCAAGCTTTGGCAGAACTGTCAGAAGATGAACTTGTAAGGAACCTTAAGTCTCAGGGGGTGACTTGCGTCAGGCGCTTCGCTTCCAAGCGAGGTGGTGGGGAGATCCGTCTCCCTACCATCATCCTGACGTTTGGCACCCCCACCCCTCCTACTACCATCTGGGGAGGTTACTACTCCCTGAGAGTGAAAAAGTACGTCCCTCTTCCCCTCCGGTGCTTTAAGTGCCAAAAGTATGGCCATGGGCAGAAGACATGCCGTCAGGCAGAGGCTTCATGCGCCCGTTGCACTAGGCCCGGACACTCTGCTGAGTCCTGCACAGCCACCCCCCTGTGTGTGAATTGCCAGGGGGCGCATATGGCTTCGGATAAGAAATGCCCTCGTTGGATATCCGAGTGCAAGATTCAGCAGGTGCGTGTGGAGAAGGGGTTGTCCTTTCTGGATGCCAAAAAACTGGTTGAAGGCCCTGGTGCAGCTGCGGCTGCCCCAACCTCTAACACCTCTGTGTATACTTTTAGTGCAGCGGTGGCAGGCAAGCGCCCCACCAAAGACTTTTCATGTCAGACCCCAACTTCTTGGTTGGGGGCGGAGCCTCGGCTCATCTCGCCCCTGGAGAGTAACCCTCCTCCGGTGGTGACAAGGAGCCAGGGAACGCAGAAGGCGGACACGGCCGGTCCGGTTGTGCCGCCTTCTGTTGCCCCTAAGCCTCAGCCCCCACCCAAACCTGTTAGTCAGTCAACTCCAAAGGCTTCTGGCTCTGGTCAGCCTTCTAAGGCCGCTAACTCTAGCGGCAGGAACGCTGCCCAGGACCAGAAGTCTAAGAAATCTATGGGACCGCTGTGCGCACGGGCCCAGAAGGGGAACACAGATGTCCCCCTTCAAAACAAATATGCTGCACTGGAGGAGCAGATGGAGGGAGTGGAAGTTGTTGTTGCTGATGCTGCGGCAGCTCCACCCCCTTCCTCTCCGAAGAACCAGAGGAGGCCCGGGAGCCGGCCCCCCTCTGTTTCTTCAACTCCTTCCAAGGTAAAGGAAAAAGGGGGGAAAAACTCCTTACCCCCAGATAAGACTTAATCATGGACTCTTTGCTTCAGTGGAATTGTCGTGGTTTTCAAGCTAACTTTGAGGAATTGCGTCTTTTAGTCAAGTTCTATAACCCCTCAGTAATATCTCTTCAGGAGACTTACCTGAAGACTTCTGACCCTGTGTCCTTTAATGGTTTTAATGTTATACATAAAGGCTCTGATTCGGAGAGGCGCTCGGGTGGAGCGGCTCTTCTCATTAGTAGCCAAATTTTATGTAGCCCCGTTAGCATCGACACCTGTCTTCAGGCTGTCGCAGCTCGGGTTACCTTAAAGAAGACCATAACCATATGCAGTATTTACCTGCCACCATCACTGCGGGTCTGTAGCAATGATATTTTTAACTTAGTAGATCAACTGCCCCCTCCCTTTATTCTCATGGGGGATTTTAACGGTCACGCTCACCTTTGGGGCAGTGACCACTATGATGGCAGAGGTCAGATGTTAGAAGATGTTTTTTCTCAACTTAACCTGTGTGTCTTTAACGATGGCTCACCTACATACTCTAACTCAGGTTCCGGATCTAGTTCTGTTCTAGACCTCACTGTGTGTGATCCTTCTCTCATGCTGGACTTTGACTGGAAGGTTCACGATGACCTGTGTGGTAGTGACCACTTCCCAGTAGTCCTGTCATCGGTCAGCTGTGTGGAGGATTCGCCGGTGGGGCGCTGGAATCTCAAGAAAGCTAACTGGCCTCTGTTTGCCTCCCTCTGTCAGTCTCGTCTTACAGAGGAGGTGGTCATGTCAGCTGAAGAACCTGTTTCTTGTTTTACTTTGATTTTGTTGGACGTAGCAGGTGAAACCATCCCTAGAACTTCCACATCAGTCCCTCGGAGGCCGAGAGTACCATGGTTCAATGAAGAGTGCCGCAAGGCCCAAAAAATACGCAAATCTGCTCAGCGACGTGCTTTTCGTAATCCGTCGCAAGCAAATATTTTAACATTTAAAAGACAGCGGGCGAAAGCCCGTTACATTTTTAAACGCGAACGCCGTGCTTCCTGGAGACGCTTTGTCTCATCTTTATCTTCTAGGACTCCGTCCCAAAAAGTCTGGAAGGCTGTTCGAAGAATTAGGGGCAGGGGTGGCTCGGCTTCTGTTGGCCATCTTAGAGATGGTGCCAGTTTGGTCACAGATAAAAAGGCTGTGGCCAATTTGCTTGCCTCCACCATTGCCCATAATTCTTCAACAGAGCATTATTCACCTTTCTTCCAGAGAGAGAAGGAGAAGCGAGACTCTTGTGCTTGTGATTTTATATCAGATAACTCGGAAGACTATAATGCCCCCTTTACATTTTCAGAATTGCAGCAAGCCATGCTGAAATGTACTGACTCTGCTGCTGGATTAGATACCATCCATTATCAGCTCCTAACTCATCTGCCTGAGGATTCACTCCTTGTACTTCTCAAGGCCTTTAACCATATCTGGATAACCGGTCGTTTTCCGCCATCTTGGCGCCAGGCTGTGGTTGTGCCAATCCCCAAGCCGGGTAAGGATCCTTCCGACCCGGGCAACTACCGGCCAATAGCTTTGACATCATGTTTATGTAAGACTATGGAACGCTTGGTCAACGCCCGACTGGTGTGGCATCTTGAGTCACGTGGTCTCATCACAGACCTCCAGTGCGGTTTCCGGCGCTTCCGTAGTACAACTGACCATCTAGTCCGCTTTGAGTCTTTTATCCGAGATGCTTTTGTCAACAAGCAGCATGTCTATGCAATTTTCTTTGATCTTGAAAAGGCATATGACACTACCTGGAAGTATGGTATAATGTCTGATTTGTCGGACATGGGTTTTAAAGGGCACCTGCCTGTTTTTATTCACAATTTTTTGTCTAACAGGTCGTTCCATGTCCGTGTGGGCTCCACCCTCTCCGACTCCTTTGAACAGGAGATGGGTGTCCCGCAGGGCAGCATTCTATCTCCTGTTTTATTTAGCATTAAAATAAATAACATTGTAAAGGCCGTCAAGGATGATTCTGAATGCTCTTTGTTTGTGGACGACTTTGCTTTGTGTGCACGAGGTCGAGGACTTGCGTCCCTTGAGAGGCGCTTGCAGCTGTGCGTTGATCGCATCCAGGGGTGGGTGTCTCTCAACGGATTCAGGTTCTCGCCCTCCAAGACAGTCTGTGTGCATTTTACTAACCAAATGAAATTTTTTCCAAAACCTACCCTGAGCATTGCTGGAGTGCCAATTCAGGTGGCCGAAGAGGCAAAGTTTCTGGGGGTCATCTTTGACAAAAGATTGACCTTCCGCAACCATGTTAACTACCTTAGAACCTCTTGTCGGAAGGCCCTCGACATTCTTCGTGTCGTTGGTCGTACTGACTGGGGTGCAGACCGTATCGTCTTACTTCGACTGTACCGGGCCCTTGTTCGGTCCAAACTGGATTACGGCTCTGTGGTATATGGCTCGGCTTCCAAGTCTGTTCTACAGCGTCTGAACACAATTCACCATCAAGGTCTGCGCATATGTCTGGGAGCCTTCAGGACATCTCCAGTTCCTAGTCTGTATGCAGAGGCAGGGGAGCCTTCTCTCAGGCTCCGCCGCATCCGCCTCATGCTCAGCTACGTTCTGAAGCTGAAGGCCCATCCAGAAAATCCTGCCTATGATTGTGTTTTTACCCCGTCGTTTGCAGAGATTTACGATGCCCATCCAGGAGCTGTCCGTCCACTTTCCTTCCGTGTCCGACCTCATCTGCAGGCGGCCGGAGTGGACCTGGACAAAGTTTCGGAATCTCTGCAACACGTCACTCCACCCTGGCTACTACCAGTTCCTGACATCTTGCTGGACTTGACTGCCCACAAGAAGGATTGTACTCCACCAGCCATATACCAACAGAGCCTCAATGAACTCCTTTCAATTTTTCCTGGCTATTGTCGTCTTTATACGGATGGGTCCAAATCTGAGGATGGAAGAGTGGCTGCGGCTGCAGTGTCCTCTCGCCATCCTAGACGCCCATTTAAGCTCCGTCTCCCTGACCATTCCTCTGTATTTAGTGCAGAACTGCAGGCAATTCTGCTAGCACTCAAGCATGCCTATCAGTCTCGGGAAAGGAACTTCCTGATTCTGTCTGACTCTCTTTCTGCCCTGCAGGCCCTTCAGGGCGCGGGAACAGACCATCCACTGCTGGTGCAGATTAGAGAGCTCTACGCGGACTTGATGAAGGAATATTATGACATCATTTTTATTTGGGTCCCGGGCCATGTGGGCATCGAAGGCAACAGAATCGCAGATTCTGCTGCCAACAGTGCCCGCAGTGACCCTGTCCCTGACACACAGACTGTCTATAGTGATTTTAAACCTGTTATTAGTGCGTACATAGCCCGCGAGTGGCAGTCCGAGTGGGACAAAGAGGAAGGGAACAAGCTTCATGAAGCTCTTCCTAAGTTGTCTGACAGTCTACCTTTCCGCTGCGGCAGCCGCCGTGAGGAGACTGTCCTTGCTCGGCTTCACATCGGGCACACGTATGTTACGCACTCTTACTTACTTAAACAGGATGAGCGTCCATGGTGTTTTGCCTGTGATGAGCAGTTTTCTGTTCGACACTTTTTGCTGTATTGTGCTGACCTCATTGACACCAGATATAAACACTTCACAGCAGACTCCTTGAAGGTTTTGTTCCGGGATGTTCCTCCGGACAAAATCTTCAATTTTTTGAGAGAATGCAATATTTTTAACAAGATCTGAGCATTCATTGACTATGTGAATTTTTTATTTGCCCTTTTTGAGAGTCTGTAGACGTTTCTTTTAAAGACATGTGCGACATTTTAGCCTGAGATTTTTAATCTATATTTACATCTTGTCTTAAGACCTTGCTTTTAGTCTGGCTGACCAGATTTTTACCCATCCCGCCGTGAGATGGCCTTAGTCGCCTGCTCGGCGTTAAACCCAAATAACTAACTAACTAACTAACTTTTGCATTCAATTTTTTTTTTTTTTTATTATAGAAACTCTAGTGTAGGCATTCTGTTTTGTCTCAACAGGAAAGATATAGCTGCTTTGTTTGAGAGGCCATACTGGGATTGCCCGACACCCTAAGAGCACTGAGATTTGGCGTAAGTATTGGAAAGTGGTTACACTGTAAATGCGTGGTCACGACATGTAGCTAGAGTGGACGAGTCATGTTGCCGTCACATAACGTCCCACCAAATCCTTGTGACAAAGCTCTGTTACTGTATTAGTAAACAAATCGTGCACTTGGCTTGCGTCCAAAAAGCGAATGCCGTGTCCTACCACACCCAAATCCAAGCCCTGCAAACGGGTCATATGCTGCCATCACAATTTGTCACAGAGGGTCATCTCCACAGTGTTACAGATAGCGTCACATGGTCAAGGTGTTTGTTTTGGATGTTTGGTTTTACAAAAAAATATATTGGAAATAAAATAAGAATGGCAAAGCCGTCAAGGCTCACGTGCATGACTGATCCATATAATTAATGACCTTTGCGACCTTGACTTTCCAACAGGTCACTAAAATAAGTGTTCGAACATAAGGAAAGGGCTGGCTGCAACCACAAAATTCATGCATTTTGGGCTCATGTGCGAAGCAAAAGTATGTTTTGGGACAGTGGTAGTCCGTCCCTGGTAAACTTTAACATTTTCTCGGAGACTATTCAAGCCACAGTCTTCAAACTTGGCTCAAGGATACTTTGTGGCAAGACCTTTCTAAACATACCAATTTGAATGACCTCTCTTAAAGGTCACAGGGGATAAGGAATTAGGTCAAAAATAGCCATATTTTGACACAGTTTGTTTTCTCAAGTATTATTTAGAACTTCAAACCCAAACTTGGTACAAAGATACCTGGTGATAAGCATACTAAATTGGTCGACCCCTCGAAATATCAAGGGTCACGAGATCGGGAAATAGGTCCAAATAGCCATATTTTGACAAAAGATGTTTTTTCTCAAATACTATTCACAACTTTAAACCCAAACTTGGTACAGAGATACCTAATGGTAAGATCTCCCTATGCATACTAATTTGGATGACCCCTCGGAAAGGTCAAGGGTCACAAGATATCAGAAAATAGGTCACAGTCTATTGGGACAAAAATTGTTTTTTCTCGAATACTATTTACAACCTCCATCCCAAACCTGGTACAGAGATAGCAAGACCTTTCTATGCATGCTAATTCAGACTACCCTTTGGAAAGGTCAAGGGTCAGGAGATAAGCAAATGTCATTGGTAGAATTTTACTTTTTGGGCAGGAATTTTGCAAACTTTTCATACTCGCAGCTAAAAAGAAATGCACGTAGAAATATTCTAATGGTCTGCTACCCCTGTAGATTGTGAGTGGGGCCTGTTGCTTCCATTAACTCGGCAACTTGTATCGCTTACGAGGCCGACTGCCATGACAAAAAGGTCCAAGAGAAACGTTAACATTTGAACCGCTTGCAGTGTACTTACTTACTTACTTACGCCTGTCACCCCTACCCGGGTATAGGCCGTCGACGAGAGACCTCCAGCAACTCCTGTCCTGTGCTTCTCCTTCAATTCTACTCCAGGTGGTTCCCAGTCTCTTGATGTCTGCTTGGAGGTCTCGACGCCAGGAGTTTCTCGGCCTACCTCTTTTCCTCTTTCCCTGGGGGTTCCATGACAATGCCTGCCTAGTGATACTGGAAGCTGGCTTTCTCAGACTGTGACCGATCCATCCCCATCTTCTTCGCCCAATTTCATTCTCTGCTGTTATCTGCTCTGTTCTCTCCCAGAGTCTGACGTTGCTGATCTTCTCTGGCCAGTGGATTTTCAAAATTCTTCTAAGGCAACTGTTCATGAAGGTCTGTACTCTGTTGACTGTGGTTTTTGTCAATCTCCATGTCTCTGCTCCATATAGGAGAACTGCTTTTACATTGGAGTTGAAAATCCGGACTTTGGTGTGTTGTGACAGCTCTCTGGAACTCCACACTTTTTTCAACTGGAGAAAGGCTGCTCTGGCTTTACCGATTCGTGCTCTGACATCTGCATCAGTGCCGCCTTTTTTGTCTATGATGCTCCCGAGATAGGTGAAGGACTCCACCTCCTCCAACGGGGTGCCAGCAAGCAAGACTGGTTCTTCCCTGGTTGCGTTCAGCCTCATTGTCTTTGTTTTCTGTTTGTGAATGGTGAGGCCCACTTGGGACGAGATGTCAGCAAGCCTCGTGGTCTTGTTCTGCATTTGTTGATGAGTGTGGGACAGTAATGCCGCTTGCAGTGTAACTCTGCATCAAAGTGATCTTCAATAAGTTCAAAGTTAATATCTAATTCTACTAATTGTTTTTCTCTTCATCTTCTCTAAAATAACGTATCTACTCCTCTGCATCGTCGGGAATGTTGCCCCCATTTCTCCACGTACCATTTGTGAATGAAAATGTCAGTTACAGACCCCTTATTTCATGAATAGGAGGATGTTGGCATGCAACAAAAAAAAAAGCCGAGCAAAACATCTTCGAGCCCATGATGGCTGCAATGGGCCAACGCACAGCCATGCGTGGGTCCACTGCAGCCGTCATGGGCCCCGAGGACCTTTGCCTACTGGGAAGATGTGATTGGATCCCCGGGGGTTTCCCCAGCAGTGGCTGGTTCGGACTGGGATGCCAGGTGAAGGCCACAGAGTGATGTAAAAACCCTTAGCACCTGCTCCCGGGTCGGACAGTAGTGACTGCACGTGTAGCTCACAGAGCGAATGCAAAAAGAGTTGAACACAAACAGAAGTCCAATTGACTTATGGTTCTAGGTTGATGCTAGCACTGATTTTCACCTCTAAGCACAAAGATGCTTTGGCACTCTTAAAATGTCATAAAATACCAGAGATGAAAACTGCATCAGTACAAACAGTAGTAACCAACACTTCCAGCACACATACACAGGCATTCAAACGCACATGCTGGTACTTGAAGCACTCATAAAACATTTTATGGTCCATTTATTTCTGTACAAACGCACTCCAGATGTGCCATAATGAAACTGAAAACCTGGGGTTTTGTTGCTTTTGAACGGCAATAAGTTCGTAACCTGAAAAAAATGTCAAGAGCAAAGAAAAAGAGCAATGTTCTAAGTTGTCTATCTAGCGTTCATCTCTTTAGGGATCCTCCTCATAGCCTTCTGGCAGGGCGTTCATGTGGGGATTGTGGAACAGAGTGTGGTTGCCATCTCCCCAAGGGAATTTCTGGAAGAAAACAAAGATAAATTATTATGCTCATGGTTTAGTCACAATGTCCTGACCCATTCAGTCCTTCACACATGATAAGGATCAACAATGATAATTTGTATCTTTGCTACTACTTGCAAACATGACATTTAAACCAGATGCACTACAACAGTAAATGGAGCGTGATTAACCCTTCTCATTCAAAATACACCAGTGTGTGAAATAACTTTAATAAGTTTGACTAAAATAGTTCAAGGGTAGTGCCAGAATAGCTTGGCGCCTATAGGCGCCAAGCTATTCTGGCACCACCCTTGAACTAAAGCCATTGGTGTATATCCTTATCTGTAGGTTCTATAATGTATATCTTGCATATGGCAGTGTACAAATTTGAAGCTTTTAGCCTCAGTATAATATGGGTTAACCAAACAAAGTAGCATGCTTAGCAGGGCTCGAAATTAGCGGGGGCCCGGGGCCAAAAACCCGCAAAGTTGATTTCGGGCTCGGAAAGTTGAAAAACGAAGGGCCCGCTTGGCCCGCAAAATAATTCGTCTGCTACAGCTAGCTCTACTCGGCAGTTTCGTATTTGGGCCAAGGGAAGCAACCCACACCGGTGCCCTAAATTTGGACAGAAAAAAAAAAAAAAAAAAACAGAGAAAAGAAGCGAAAACCCTTTAATTTTGTTTAACTTTAGTTTATCAGGAAGAGTACTGTTAAGTTTAGTTCCCTTTCATGGTTTTGTTTTGAACTTTTGTGCATTGAGGTCAGATTTTTTGTTAGATTACTCATTAAAAATTTAATGATGTGTATTGTGCAATACTCAGTCACAAAACTGAAAAGTATTATACAAGAGACTCACTTGATTTTTTTCTATTTTGTTTAATGGCCATTTCAGGCTCACTAGTCACTGAAATATGTGTGTCACTGAATGTGTGTGTGTGTGTTTTTTCCCCTTTTTTGTTAGTAATGTTTGAAAGTGAAAGAAAAGGCAAATAAAAATGACATCACTCAGCAAAATTGGAAATTCAATTGTTTTTATTTTAGATTATCAGACAAATTGTACTTTCTACTTATTATATTGTCAATAATTCTTTTGTTTTTTGTTTGCATTATTTTTCAAAGTTGGGCCCCGAAAGTTGCTTGTGTGGGCCCTCAAATTTTTCAATCAAGGGGCCCGGTGGCCCCCAAAGAAAAAAGTTAATTTCTAGCCCTGCTTAGAAAAGACCATATACAACACAATTTATTAACATTTTGGGGTTTTCCTAAATAGACAAACAAAAATACACTTAGCTACTTATCAGTGCGTGCAGACTTGATAAATTGCTAGTTTAACACCAAGCAGGCAACCAAGGCCATCTTACGGCGGGATGGGTAAAAATCTCCCCAGCCAGACTAAAAGAAAGGTCTTAGATGTAATTATATCTTTAAAAAAATTTCATGATAAAATGTTGCACAGGTCTTTAACCCTTATCCTTCGGAATACACCAGTGTGTGAAATAAATTTGACTAAAACAGTTCAAGGGAAGTGCCAGAATAGCTTGGCGCCTGTTGGCGCGAAGCTATTCTGGCACCACCCTTGAACTAAAGCCAATGGTCTCTATCCTTATCTGCAAGTACTATAATGTAGCTTGCATATGGCAGTGTACAAATGTGAAGCTTTTAGCCTCAGTATGATATGGGTTAAAGGAAACGTCTACAGACTCAAAAATGTCAAAATAATGGAATTATCATAGTCTTATGAATGCTCAAATCTTATGAAAAATATTGCACTCTCTCAGAAAACTGAACATCCCGGAACAAAACCTTCAAGGAGTCTGTCGTGAAGTGTTTATATCTTGTGTCAATTAAATCAGCACAAGACAGCAAAATGTATTTAACTGAATACTGCTCATCGCAGGCATAACACCTTGGACGCTCCTCCTGTTTTAGTAAATAGGAGTGCGTAACATACATGTGCCCGATGTGGAGCCGAGCAAAGACAGTCTCCTCACAGCGGTAAGGTAGACTGTCGGACACCTTAGGAAGAACTTCATGCAGCTTATTAGCTTTTGTCCCACTCGGACTGCCACTCACGGGCTATGTACGCACTAATCACGGGTTTCAAATCACTATAAACAGTCTGTGCGTCAGGGACAGGGTCGTTGTGGGCATCGTTGGCAGCAGAATCTGCGATCCTGTTGCCTTCCATGCCCACATGCCCTGGGACCCAAATAAAAACGATGTCATAATATTCCTTCATCAAGTCTGCGTAGAGCTCTCTAATCTGCACCAGCAGTGAGTGGTCTGTTCCTGTGCCCTGAAGGGCCTGCAGGGCAGAGAGAGAGTCGGACAGGATCAGGAAGTTCTTTTCTCTAGACCGATGAGCATGCCAGAGTGCCAGCAGAACCGCATGCAGTTCTGCACTAAATACAGATGAATGGTCTGGGAGGCGGTGCTTAAATAAGTGTCTAGGATGGCGAGAGGGCACTGCGGCCGCAGCAACTCTCCCATCCTCAGAATTTGACCCATCTGTATAGATACGGCAATAGCCAGGAAAACTTGAAAGGAGTTCATTGAGGCTCTGTTGGCATATGGCTGGTGGGGTAGAGTCCTTCTTGTGGACGGTCAAGTCCATGATAAATTGCATTGTAACTTTCTTTTCTTAGCGTGCTTCTTTTTTCATTGGATTATTCTCTGCATTTTACACGCTTGGCTGTCACCTTTTTGGTCTGGATTTAGTAGATGGATCGACCATGATAATTCAAGGGTAGTGCCTGATCAGCTGATACCCCACCCGTGTCTGCCCTGGGGGACTTGGGTGGGGTTAGGTACTTTTTAGTTCCCAGGGTCACCCTGGTCAGCCCCACAGGGTGAGTTTTTCTCTCTATTCTGGGGCATGTGTTTCTGTCTACCCGAGGTCCATTCACCTGTATTTGCCTTTTTAAAACTCTCCCTTCTGTCTGCACTGCCTGTAGCTCTTGATATTGGATGTGTGTTGCTAAATGGTCTTAGCTTTATTTAGGCCCCATGTGTTAGGTTTATTTAACGTATTTGACCGGCTGGCGACATACATTCAATGTTCTGTTTAGTTGGGTTTTTTTTCACAAGCAGTGCAGGCACGTCCTGAGAAAGCCTTGTTGCTGTCGGGACGTTAAGCAATGTACAATCAATCAATCAATCTGATCAGCTGATAGGCACTAACCTTGAATTATCATGGTCAATCCAACTCATTAAAGTGGTTCGTAATCATTAGCCGACACCTCCAAAAATTTGGAAAATGTAGCCGTAGGGTTAAACACACTGTAAGAATCATCCCCTGAAAACTGTTTTCAAGTGACGAGCTGACCTTGAAAGTTCAACAAGGAAGGCGACAGAGTCTCATGGTGCTCTTTGAGGCGCCAAGCTGGCATTATGTCTTGGTTGATCCATATCTTGTAGTGTCAGGGCTGAATGAGTGAAATACACTAAACAAAATGACCAGCTTTTTACTTAATTTGCAAGAAGCATAGATGGCCCTATCTTAACCCTCTGGCTGTTGGTAGTACTTTTTGTCATGGTGATTCCTATAAAAATCACCTCCATAATAAGTGCTATTATTGAGCAAAGGGTTACGGTTTTCAACAGCTGACATTCCTTATGTACTCTGTGCATTCTGACTTGCATACTTTAGTGCGGAGACGAAGGTGCGGGTAGGCAATGAACTCAGGTCGTTCAATCGCTCCACCATCATGAAGAACGAAAGCGTTGATCCAGCAGACTGCAACGCCTGGAAAGGCAATCAGCAGAGACAGCCACTTCCAGCGCTTGGCACCACCTGACAACAACAAAGGAAAATGTGCATGAGTCCTGGCAATCTAACGCTTTTTAGGTTTCTTGTAAACGGTGAAAGTTGGCACAATTTTGTACAGGTATGTCAAACTAGTAAGCTATATCGGCAACAGTTTGTTTGGAGGCAAACGCAAAACATTGATCCCAGACTGAACAGCCAGTTTTCACTTCCGAGTTCTACAGTTGAAAAACATTGGCTCGTAGCCTATAAAGAACTACAACGAATGTTTAAAATTTGAATAGTGAACAAAACGCAGCTGAGCGCACGTTAAACTAAAGAAAGCCGTTACATTATATATATACGACTGAGCAGAATGTGAATAACAGTAACACACATCCAGTGTGAACAGACATAAAACACCAGTACGTAATTTCAGACTACAGATTAAGCTCTCCCAAAATTCAATGGCATCTGCGTGTACAACAATGTTTCAAATAAACAGCGATATCAATGGAAGTACCATGGTCAAAGTTGTTATCGGCCGCCAAGGACAAATCAGTCACGTACGCGCACAATGTCAAATAAACATAAAACCATCCATTGCTCAGCAAGCTTTACATTTCAATAAACCAAATGCGATAGGACCATTATAAGCCATACCGTGGTGCTCTCCACCCACGGCCGAAGGTCCCTGGACTGAATAAAATCGCCGAAGCAGCCCGGTGGATAGTCTGGACGCCATCTTAGATCAGATCAGTATGTCAGTGAAGCAGAGTAGCTTACCTTCCCGGAAATAAGAGGACTCAATAGCTCGTTGGATGCTTGCACCTACACACTCCGCCGAAAAATGATGACATCTCGCGCGCTGAGTGTGTCAGATAAATTGCGGATGGTAAACGTGATCAGTTAAATTCGAACGAAGCGAAAGCATTGTCACAAATTGACTTACTGAATATGTGCAGTAGTGTCAGTCAATAACTTGGATCTAAGCTCTTCACCTCTGCGCCGGGCATATGCCACACCGCCGGCAACGCCTGTCGGAGTCATAGTGTCGGTGCCGGATACAGTATCAGATACTGGCCTTCAGACGCTTCTTCTTTTATGACATATTTCGTAAGAGACGCTGATATCTCTCTTTTGGCTTGACTTCGCGAACGAAGATTCTCATAGGCCGGGTTGCCCACGACGTCTGCAGGAACTGATGCTCGTGACCGCTGCGGAGGCCAATCCGGGACATTGATTTGTGATTGATTGTACATTGCTTAACGTCCCGACAGCAACACAAGGCTTTCTCAGGACGTGCCTGCACTGCTTGTGAAAAAACAAAAACAAAAAAACAGAATATTGAATGTATGTCGCCAGCCGGTCCACTACGTTAAATAAACCTACAACATGGGGCCTAAAAAACCATTTGGCAACACACATCCAATATCAAGAGCTACAGGCAGTGCAGACAGTAGGGAGAGTTTTAAAAAGGCAAATACAGGTGAATGGACAAAGGGTAGACAGAAACACATGCCCCAGAATAGAGAGAAAAACTCACCCTGTGGGGCTGACCAGGGTGACCCTGGGAACTAAAAAGTACCTAACCCCACCCAAGTCCCCCAGGGTAGACCCGGGTGGGGGCCAATCCGGGACAGGCAGGTTCGACCGCAGTGGCTGCAGGGGGAGGTCTGGCCAGGGTTGTGAGTCGCGGCATCTCTGTTTTTTATCCTAAGCCGCTTGACCTTAAAGGCTAGCTCTGCGAGAGACCTCAAAGGAGACGGCTCTCTTGTAAATCGGGAGGAGCGCCGGCCAAGTGTCGCGGTCCGCAGCAAGCCGCGAAGACCACTGGCGGTGGTCGGATTTGGCAGGCACTAAGTGACTTCTTGTGAGACAGTCTTTGTATCTCTTCTTTGGTGCCCCTCTGTCTCGGTGTCCAGTGGCGACTGAGCTCGCCGAACAGGGTGATCTTGGGTAGGCGATGATCCTCTATCATGGAGACGTGCCCCGCCCAGCGGAGCTGTGTCCGCAGCAGCAAAGCCTCGATGCTCACAGTTTCTGCCTGTTCAAGGACCTCGACGTTGGTGACATAGTCACTACAGTGAATGCCGAGGATGGTACGCAGGCAGCGCTGGTGGAAGCGTTCGAGGAGTCGTAGTTGCCTGTGGTAGAGGGCCCAGGACTCGGAACCGTGACCATACAACAGCGTGGTGAGGACGACAGCTCTGTACACGCTGATCTTGGTGCCTGTTTTCAGCTGTTGATTGTGCCACACCCGCTTGAATCAGTAGTCGCTCGAAAGCGCTGTTCGCATTTGCCAACCTGCTGTCCTTGTGCAGCTTGGTGTCTGACGTGATGATGCAGCCAAGGTAGGTAAACTGGTGCACTGAACAGTTCAGACTCGCCGATGGTTATGCGGGGAGGGCGATGCTCTTCCTTGGGTGCCGGCTGATGGAGGACCTCTGTCTTTTTCAGACTGACCTCGAGTCCAAAGAGCCGGGCAGCGT
Source organism: Semisulcospira habei (assembly GCA_036245525.1). Classification (NCBI taxonomy): domain Eukaryota; kingdom Metazoa; phylum Mollusca; class Gastropoda; family Semisulcospiridae; genus Semisulcospira; species Semisulcospira habei. Next base: position 119,691,139 of record BTPG01000007.1, on the reverse strand, counting down.
CTGCAAAGCAGGACGTGATGCGCTGCAGGGCTCTCTGTGTGTGTGCAACGAGGGCAGCGTCATCAGCAAAGAGCAGCTCACGAATCAGTCGGTCTAGGGTTTTGGTGTGGGCCTGCAGTCGTCTGAGGTTGAACAGGCTGCCATCGAGGATGATACCTGATGTACACTGCGTCGTCATCGTCGAGGTCCACTGTGGCCTGCTTCAACGTCATGCTAAAAAAGATGGTAAAGAGGATCGGTGCCAGCACGCAGCCCTGCTTCACACCGTTGAGAATGGGGAATGGTTTTGAGAGGTCATTGCTGGTCCTCGTGTAGCTGGACGATCGTGCTGAGGAACTTTGGGGAACAGCCAAGTTGCTCCAGGATCTGCCACATGCCTTGCCTGCTCACAGTGTCGAACGCTTTTGTTAGGTCAACTGTTCTGCTCGCGGCACTTCTCCTGAAGCTGTCTCAGTACATAGACCATGTCGGTGGTGCTCCTGTTGGCCCTCTGGGAGGTGGTCTTCAGCGATGGCAGGTACCAGCCGATTCAGGAGCAGACTTGCGAGAATTTTCCCGACAATGGACAGCAGGGTAATTCCACGATAGTTGGAGCAGGCAGACTTCTCTCCTTTGTTCTTGTACAGGGTGATGATGACTGCATCACGAAGATCTTTTGGTAGTGTTCCTTTCTCACAGCAGCAGAGAAAGAGGTCGTGGAGCTTGTTGTGCAGTGCTGGGCCTCCATGTTTCCAGATCTCTGGCGGGATTCCGTCAATGTCTGCCTGCTTTGCCACTCTTGAGCTGGTGAATGGCTGTGAGGGACTCTTCAGTGGTGGGCGGCTCGTCCAATTCCACCTTTACTGGGAGGTGTGGGATTTGGAGGATGACTGCTTCTTGAACAGTGCGCTCAGCGCTGAAGAGGTTCTGAAAGTATTCCGACCAGGGGTTCAAGTTGGAGGTATTATCTGTGAGGAGTGCCTGTCATCAGCGCTTCGCAGGGGACTTTGTACCAGGTGCCTGGGGCCATACGCTGCTTTCAGTGCTTCGTAGAAGCCCCTGTAGACACCGTTGTCAGCGCAAAGCTGGGTCCTCTGTGCGAGTCTGGTCCACCACTCGTTCTGGAGTTCTCTAAGCTTGCGCTGGAGTCTGCTGCAGACGAGGCGGAAGGCAGACTTCTTCACAGGGCAGGAAGGCTGTGCTGCAATCGAGGCGGAAGGCAGACTTCTTCACAGGGCAGGAAGGCTGGGCTAGGTGGGCCTGATGGGCGGCTCTTTCTTTTTACTAGGAGTTCCTGGTTCTCTACGTCGTTTTCGTCAAACTAGTCTTTGTTCCTCTTTCTAGCGAAACTTAAGACTTCCGCAGCGGATTTTGCAATAGCAGTTTTCAGTTGTTCCCAGAGTGTTTCAGGGGAGGAGTCTGCTGGGTTAGCTGTGTCTTTGAGCCTGCGCTGTAAATCCGTCTGAAAGACTCTGATATCTGTAAACAAAGTCTAATTCTTTTACGACGTATTTCGTAAGAGATTCAAGATTATGTTTATATCATGAACGATTGAGTTTTAACACTAATCAGAGTATGTGCAATTTGCGCCCCGTGCGGCCGGAAACTGATAATGTCGTTCGTCATAGCCTGGTGCGTGAGAGCGATGCCGCGCGTCAGTGAACCGTTTTTTGGCTCACGTGCGAAGCAACAGTGAGTCTATGTTCTGGGCCAGTGAGTCTAACTTCTCGGCCGTCGTCTGTCGTCTGTCGTTGGTCGTCCGTCCGCCTTCGTCCGTGGTAAACTTTAACGTTGGCATTTTCTCGGAGACTATTCAAGCTACAGTCTAGGCCCAAGGGTGCTTTGTGGCAAGACCATTCTAAACATACTACTCAATTTGAGTGACCTCTCACAAAGGTCAAGGTTACAAGGGATCACGAAATATATATATATATATATATATATATATATATATATATATATATATATATATATATATATATATATATATATATATATATATATATATATATATATATATATATATATATATAGCTATTTTTGGACATAATTTATTTTTTCTCAAGAGCCATTCACATCTTCAAACCCACACTTGGTACAAAGATACCTGATGGTAAGACCTGTATATGCACAGTAATTTGGTTGATCCCTCGGAAAGGTCAAGGGTCACAAAAGCTCAGGAAATAGGTCCAAAATAGCGATATTTTTTTTACAAAAGATGTTTTTTTCTCAAATACTATTCACAACTTCAAACCCAAACTTGGTAAAATGATAGCTGATGGTAAGACCTTTTTATGCATACTAATTTGGTTGATCCCTCGGAAAGGTCAAGGGTCACAAAAGCTCAGGAAATAGGTCCAAAATAGCGATATTTTTACAAAAGATGTTTTTTTTTCTCAAATACTATTCACAACTTCAAACCCAAACTTAGTAAAAAGATACCTGATGGTAAGACCTTTCTATGCATACTAATTTGGTTGATCCCTCGGAAGGGTCAAGGGTCACAAGAGCTCCAGAAATGGGTCCAAAATCACCATATTTTGACAAAAGATTTTTTTCTCAATACTATTCACAATTTCAAACCCAAACTAACTAAAGCGATACCTGACGATAAGACCTATCTATGCATACTAATTTGGATGACCCCTCGGAAAGGTCAAGGGTCACAAGAGCAGAGGAAGTAGGTTAAAAAGAAAATAGCTATATTTTGAGAAAAAATGTTTTATCTCAAATACTATTCACAGCTCCAAACCCAAACTTCCTACAGAGGCACCTGATGGTAAGACCTCTCTCTGCATACTAATTTGGATGACCCCTCAGAAAGGTCAAGGGTCACAAGAGCTCATGAAATAGGTTTTTAAAAAAATAGCCATATTTTGACAAGAAATGTTTTTTTTTTTTCTCAATTACTATTCACAACTTCAAACCCAAACTTGCTACAGAGATACATGATGGTAAGACCTATCTATGCATACTAATTTGGATGACCCCTCGGAAATGGTCAAGGCGTGTCACAAGAGGTCGACAAATGTGTATAAAATGCCAGTAATTGTAGTTATTACCAACATTTTTGCAAACTTTTTAATCAGATTTGGCACAAAGGTAGCTCAGTGAAACTTTTCAATCAAATTTGGCACAAAGGTAGCTATGTATCCTAATTTAGTCGACTCATTGCAAAGGTCAAGGTCAGGGGGGGGGGGGGTTCACAGATGTGTGAAAACTGATTAAATTTTGAGAAAACATGGATTTTGTTAGTGCAGACGCCATCCCTTTACTTATTGTCAGACGTGCGGATCGGTCATACACGTGATCCATAATGGCTTTGCCTTTCTTGTTTTGTTTTTTTGTGACTTGGTACACAACAGTCATTTTCGTCAATTTAGTTAGGTCAGTATGTAAGTCAGTGTAAGTGAACACTTTCTCTCAAAGATGTGCATCAAAGCTTCCACCCGAAAGAAATTATCACAGTGAAGTTGCGGAGATACCGGCATGTTTCAGGAGCATTGCAAACATACGACCATAGTAGATAGATCTATAACTTACATTGTTAAAACAAACATTGAAATGAACAAGCAAGCCAGTAAACAAATGACGGAACAAATGGAAAATGGTGGGACGGCCAAAAACGCAGCGGCGGAACAAACCTATCTCCCCCCGCAGCCGAAATGCGCCAGGCCCGAATTAGAAACAACGTAGAGTCGATCGTTCTGATCTGAGATCATTACTAGCAGCAGACGACATATTGTGACTAGCGGCGCCAACATGGCGCGACACGCAGGGACACGGCTGCTAGTGTTGCTGCTGCTGTATTCTGTCGGCAGACTAATGGCGGGTACTTTTTTCTCCATCTGTTCAAGTGATAGTCAAAGTGTGCACAACTATCAGGTTCCACATTTGAGAGACGATGCAGAACTGGAAACTGTTGATGGTGTGGGTGACCAGTTGGAAGGAAAAGTGGCACTCATTGTGAATGTGGCCACTTTCTGAGGTAAGCTCATGATTGTGTACTGCTCTGTTACAGAGCTTGAACCTTTCGGCTGAAACCCAAGGTCCAAAATCACAGACCAACACATGTTTGAAATACTTTTTGTTTCCAACGTCAGTTAATTGATTCCTGTGTCTGCCTGCTACAGTACGGCATGATGTCGGATAACATGATGCGCTTGACGATAACTTTTTTGTGATTGGTATTATGCCGTAAAAAAGTAACTTTTACATATGTTTACAACATTAAGTGTGCCTTTCTGTAAAGACTAGTTCACCTTACTCAACTTGACTGCAGACACACACACACACACACACACACACACACACACACACACACACACACACACACACACACACATATATATATATATATATATATATATATATATATATATATATATATATATATATATATATATATATATATATATATATATATATATATATATATATATATATATATATATATATATATATATATAGTGAGTCATTCAGTGCTGGCTTGTGACTGTGGGCCGTACGGCTATAAGCTTGAAGGTCCAAATCACAGACCACCACATGATATGTCAGTTATTTCAACAGTTGGCAATGAGTTTCCGACGCAAGTACTAATCGGCCGGCCCGACGGGGAAACCACTGCCGTTCAAAACTGTGCGCTACTAAAACACAATCCTCCACTAAACCTCAGTTGCTAGAATTTTAGAATTCTAGAATTTAAAGTTAGTTAACTGTGGCGGATCCGGGGGGGGGGGTAGGGGGCCCGCCCCCCCTCCCGCCGTCAGCCCGGTTGACCCCCCCAAAAAAAAAAAAAAAAAAAAAAAATTGTTTGTGATGGTTATTTGTGAAAGTTGTGTTTTACTATTCGATGGTTCTTCCTTTCTTGTACGGTGAATTTCACAATTATCTAATTATCTCGCGGAACATGTAAATATGATCAGCCCTTCCTTTTAAAAAAGTACCAAAAGCGGTGCTGTGTCCCGATATGAAAGAAGAAGCGTTTTAACAAATAAAAATCGTAATCTCTGAAAACTCTAAGTATGTCTAGAAAACAAAACAAACAACAACAAAAACAAACAAACAAACAAACCACGCGTACAACACTATAGTATAATTTTAAAGAAAATCCCAGAAAGGAAAGCACCAAGAAGGATCAATCTCAACACAACTTATTTATAGTTGTTCTTTTTAAGCGCGCTCCTTCTTTATAATGAATTATGCTCGCCTGATAGTCACTGTTTTGGTCTGGATTTCTTTTGTATGACACAGTCAGTTTAGAAAACGGGGGAGGGGGGGGGGGGTCGAGACACCCTCTTGATCCGCCCCTGACCCTTATGTGGATCGTTGCCTGTTGCTGAGATCCATTTGTATCAGTGTTCCTTGGACTGTTGTGGCTTTTGGATCTTGAATGAACAAAGATTTTAGAAACACAACTAAATTTGCGTTCAGCGGCAAGGCATGAGTTCATTGATTCTCTCTCTATAAAACAACAAAGTGCCTTTTTGTTTTTGACCTGTAAGTAAATAACAGTAAGTGGAATACAAGCACAGCTGTGTAGTTTCGTATACATGCTTCCAGCTGTGGCACTAGCAATTTGACACGTTCGAAATGTCGCGTTGTTGACACGATGGCGGTTGACATAATGAGTGCTGATATATAATTTAGCCGCGAATCATCTCTCTCTCTCTCTCTCTCTCTCTCTCTCTCTCTCTCTCTCTCTCTCTCTCTCTCTCTCTCTCTCTCTCTCTCTCTCTCTCTCTCTCTCTCTCTCTCTGTTTGTTTGTGTACGAGCATGTACGTGTGTGAGCCACAGATAATTGTACACTGGCATTTTTTACTCGCAGATTTATTTTTCCGCCATTGCCATATCAGTTGTTCCTTCTTTGCAGGCAGGATAATATATTTTTTTTAAAAAGATCGATTCCGATTTGCTTTATGTCCAGACGCCGATCGACCACACATCGTTCTGTGGCTCAAACGTCATAATATATTAGTACAGTCTACTTCGCTTGTATATAAAGTCGGATATAACGAAAGTCGGATATCTCTGAACAACACCTTCAGTTTTCAGAGATCTTGACAGCACTCTTTCTATGTAAATTACTTCTTTTATAATAAACTTTGTGATATAACAACAAGAAAATCGGGTTCCCTTGCGACATGTTAGTATGGCTAACTCTCAAAAGGTGCCCGGACGACCCTCTACTCACATAACAATTACTACTTTATATAACCGATATCTAACAAATAAGTGTGTAATATCGTTGTGAAAATATTTTGTGATAAAATAAGTGATTGTCATACCTAAATGGATGATGAACGATCATTTTTAAGTCCCGTCTATTTATAGAATGGACCGGGACGGGTCGCGGAGGTGGGGGGAATTTCAGTAATAGCTTGTCTATGATGTCAAAGGCGGGCAGGCCTAAACCTCTCACAACTGAAGTAACAAGATAATTACGTCATGTCTAGTTACGCTAACCTCGCTGCTGAACGTACATTTGGCGCGAAGTGCCGTGTGTGCGTATGTATGTATGTGTGTGTGTGTGCGTATGTATGTAAACAAGAGGATCTCCGAAATTTCTGTACACACAAGCTTGAAATTTGGCGAAATACTTTCTTAAAGGGGTGGCTAAGAGAGCCTCCGAGCATATTGTAATTGAATGTCTCATTTAAGACATAAACAACCGTTTATAGGAAGTCGGTTGACCAGATTAGAGTCCGTAATTTTTGTCATATTTACTACACTTGAAATTTTGGATATATTTAGTTTGGATAAAGACATTGGATGAGTTCGTTAGCCAGCTTTGTATCCTTTCAACTTCTTTAGTAAAAATTAATTCTTTTCACAAAACAATTAAAACAACAACAACAAAAAATCTTGACTTCTACAGAAAGTCAGACAGTGGCGGTGAGGTCACCACGCAGACATTGACTTAATACTCTAAATGTATAAATTCTCTCTCTCTCTCTCTCTCTCTCTCTCTCTCTCTCTCTCTCTCTCTCTCTCTCTCTCTCTCTCTCTCTCTCTCTCTCTCTCTCTCTCTCTCACACACACACACACACACACAAACACACACGCACACACACACAGACATGCGCGCCTCCCCAAGAGGCATAGATTCTCATACGCCCAGAGAGCGCATGAGGATCAATGTCTCTTGGAGATGTTTGGAGCGCGCGCGCATGCACGCTTTAACACGCACGCACACGCGCACATACACACACACACACACACACACACACACACACACACACACACACACACACACACACACACACACATCGTCGCGCTTTCAGAAGAGCATTCAGGTGACCCGATATAGCTAGTTTGGAAAAAGACATTGGATGAGTTCGTTAGCCAGCTTTGTTCCCTTTAAACTTCTTCAGTAAAAATTAATTCTTTTCAGAAAAAAATTAAAGTTAAAAAACCTTGACATCTGTAGAAAGTCAGACAGTGGCGGTGACTTAAAAGATGCAACTCCGCCACCACGCAGACATACTCTAAATATGACGTAATTCTCTCTCTCGCTTGCTCGCTCTCTCTCTCTCTCTCTCTCTCTCTCTCTCTCTCTCTCTCTCTCTCTCTCTCTCTCTCTCTCTCTCTCTCTCTCTCTCTCTCTCTCACATATACGTGCATCTCCAAGAGGCATAGATCCTCATGTGCCCGGAGAACGCATGAGCATCTATGCCTCATGAGGATGTTTGGAACGCGCGCGTGCACGCACGCACACACATACACACACATCGACACGCTTTCAGCAGTAGCTAGGTAAAGTCAACCTGCTTTCACACAAATTATAGCAAGACTGAAATTGAACCGTGAAATTCTAGTTTTGTCACCATTTTCCCAAGTCTTGAAGCGAAAGCGAAGCTCATATCACGTTAAATATAAAATTACGTAAAAACAAAAATACGTCATGACACTGAAATGACGCTTGACAAACAAATGACGCGTATCCACTGCGCGCGCCCCTTATAGAGTTCACTATGGTACATTGGCACATCTGCGAGGCTTTTTCAAAAGGAGATATTTCAACACCAGAATCACCCCACCCGGGTCTGCCCTGGGGGACTTGGGTGGGGTTAGGTATTTTTTAGTTCCCAGGGTCACCCTGGTCAGCCCCACAGGGTGGGTTTTTCTCTCTATTCTGGGGCATGTGTTTCTGTCTACCCTTTGTCCATTCACCTGTATTTGCCTTTTTAAAACTCTCCCTACTGTCTGCACTGCCTGTAGCGCTTGATATTGGATGTGTGTTGCTAAATGGTCTTAGCTTTATTTAGGCCCCATGTGTTAGGTTTATTTAACGTATTTGACCGGCTGGTGACATACATTCAATGTTCTGTTTAGTTTTTTTTTCACAAGCAGTGCAGGCACGTCCCGAGAAAGCCTTGTTGCTGTCGGGACGTTAAGCAATGTACAATCAATCAATCAATCAAACACCAGAATCAAGTCAAAGACAAAAGGTAGAGAGACCCTTGACAGCGAAGACAGCTCTCGTATAGAAGGAACTTTGTGGGTTATGGTTCATCCCATCTTGTTTACCATTTCTTGTGGCGGAATCGAACGTAAAATGGCCGTGAAAAAACGCATCATATTGCTTGGGTAGGTGACTCAGTACAACTGTCAGCATACAGTTAAACTCGCTTCTGATATCGAAACGTGAGCGAGAATGCAAAGGAATCACTCTTAATACTGCAACACCTACCTGACTCTCTTGGGGCCGGCGTTTTAAGCCGCTGCGGTGTACGCAAAGATCATCTATCACTCGATAGTGTATTGTCACAATTGACATGTGTCCATTACCGGAACTGATGCCCGGCTCAAAAATGGGATTGGCTCAAAACGAATTATTTAAAAAGAAGAGAGAAAACTTAATCAGTCTGTGAAAACAGATCGTGTTGATTAATTCTGATCTGGTTTTGAGCGTCCAAAGCTGTGGTGTAAAACAAAGTCACGTGGAAAACACCGAAGCAAACCGGAAAGACGGCGGCACACACCCACGTTGCTTTTTCCAGGGAAGATCATGGCAGTTTTACAGAGAGGTAAGTTCTTTATCAGCGTCACGCTAAACCATTATGTCATGTGCTGGGACTGGCACATGTCAGCTTTATAATGCAGGATAGGGAGCTGTACACGTGGCCTTCCAGTACAGATATTTCCTGGGGACCAGCAGCCTTAGTCAAGGGCCCACCAGTGCCCACTGATGAAGCTCAACGCAAAGAAAACATTTTTTGTGTGGTTAAAGCTACCTTTGGTGACAATTGGCTGTTTTCACACTTATCATGGTTTGCTGAAGTGTATTTCACACTATCATTCTTGACTTTAGATCCAGGCTTTATTTCTAACTGCATTAAGGTACTTTCTAACTGCATCTTACGGTCTTCATCAGCCTACCGTTGAAACACAGTTTTAATAAAAAATATATTAAAAAAATTTAAAGAAAGACACACACCTTTTTTAATCATGATAATCATGAAATAAAATTCAAAGGAAATTTAACTTGTGCCTTTTTTCTCCTTCTTCTGGTGGTAGTTGTGGTGGTGATGCTACTGCTGTCATTTCTCACCAAATTTATGCTTCTTGGAGGTGTTTAGACTGTTGTCTATGCTTCTGTTACACCCTGGTTATCCGCCGTGACTTCGCTCTCACCGTTTGTTGTTGTGAAAGCAGGTTGACTTTACCTAGCTACATGATATACTAAGTACACCGGTCACCTGCATGCTCTTCTGAAAGCGCTTCGATGTGTGTGTGTTAGTGCGTGCGTGCGCGCGCGCTCCAAACATCTCCAAGAGGCATAGATCCTCATGCGCCTGGAGGGCGCATGAGGATCTATTCCTCCTGGAAATGCGCGCATGTTTGAGAGAGAGAGAGAGAGCCGCCGCGCGCGAGAGAGAGAATGACGTCATATTTAGAGTATTATGCCAGTGAGTTGCCACATTCCTTCTACGATTGAAAAGAAGATAAGTAGCGACTGATCTCTCTATTTGTTTGTTTATTTTGACAAAGGGTATTTACCCGAAATATTAATAAATTGTGTTGTAACTGTCTTTTCTAAGCATGTTTCTTTCTCCGTTGGGTACTTCTTTGTCAGTGTCTGCATGGTGACGGAGTTGCCTCTTTAACGTCACCGCCACTGTCTGACTTTCTCTAGAAGTAAAGTTTTTTGTGTGTGTTTTAATTGTTTTGTGAAAAGAATTAATTTTTACTAAAGAAGTTGAAAGGATACAAAGCTGGCTAACGAACTCATCCAATGTCTTTATCCAAACTAGCTATATGCAAAAGTTCCAGTAAATATGACAAAAATTACGGACTCTAATCTGGGTGAGTCAACCGACTTCCTATAGTGAAACGGTTGTTTATGTTTTCAATGAGACATTCAATTACAATATGCTCGGAGGCTCTCTTAGCCACCCACTTAAGAAAGCATTTCGCCAAGTTCCAAGCTTTTGTCATAGTGTAAGAAATATCGGAGATTCTCTTGTTTACATACATACGCACACACATACATACATATGCATATACATACATACATACACACACACATACGGCGCTTCGCGCCAAATGTACGTTCAGCAGCGAGGTTAGCGTAACTAGACATGACGTATTTTTTATCTTGTTAATTGTTAGAGGTTTAGCCTGCCCGCCTTTGACATCAGGGACATGCTATTAAATCCGCCCCACCGCGACCCGTCCTAAAAACTCCCTTCTGTAAATAGAAGGGACTTAAAAATACAATCCTCGCGCTGGGACCATATGGCGTTGAGGCGCGTCCCCTGGGTAGTGGATAGGGGGTCCCTCGCGAGAGGGGTGCACCGAATGAAATAAGGTGCCGTGAACCAACATGGTCTAAGGGAAGGAGACCCCGACAGAAAACCCCTGGTCCTCCTAGTAAGGGGGTTGCACATAAAGAAATAGCTACAAAAACGCCGACGAAAAGACAAACAGCAATTCCTTTCCTGGAGGAGGAAGGTTCTTCTACCAGAAGATTTGTGACGTCGTGTGGTTAAAGCCGGAAGTCTTCGGAAGCCACAGGACCGAGCCGCCTCTCTCTATCCAGGGACACAATCATGGGCACATGGAATGTCAAGACAATGTACCAGAGCGGGAAGTCCGCCCAGATAGCAGCGGAAATGCAAAAGTAGAACCTTTCCCTGCTAGGTATCAGTGAAGCCAGATCAACGCAGCCTGGGCAGAAAAGGCTGTTAAGTGGGGAGATGATTCTGTATTCAGGTCATGAAGAGGAGAATGCCCCCCCCCCCCCCCCCCATACAGAAGATGTAGCATTCATGCTGTCACCAGTGGCACAGAGAGCGCTGATTGGCTTGGAACCTCTTGAGCCAAGAATTATCACAGCAGCCTTTAGAACTAGGAGACAGATCAAGTTGAACGTCATTCAGTGTTATGCGCCCACCAATGACAGTGGCGAGGAAGAGAAACAAGAGTTCTACGACCGACTCCAGAGTGCTGTGGACAAATGTGCGGAGCGAGACATCACCATCGTCATGGGTGATTTTAATGTCAAAATAGGGGAGGACAACACCGGATACGAAGAGGTGATGGGGAGACAGGGACTAGGGGAGATGAGTGAGAACGGGGAGAGGTTCGTAGACTTTTGTGCTCTAAACAGACATGTCATTGGAGGCAGCATCTTCCCACACAGAAGAATACACAAAGCAACGTGGGTCTCACCTGACCATACTACAGAGAACCAAATAGACCATATCTGCATTAGCAAGAAGTTTAGAAGATCCCTTCAAGATGTTCGAGTGAGAAGGGGAGCAGATGTCACCTCAGACCATCATCTGCTCACCTTAACAATAAAGCTCAAGTTAAAGAAAAGCAGCACAGGGACAACAAGAAGACAGCGCTATAATGTAGGCCTTCTGAGAGAGACGGGAGTGAGAGAAGAGTTCAAACTGGTGTTGTCCAACCGGTTTCAAGCGCTACAGGAGCTAGTAAATGAAGAGGAGGCGGTCACCACAGAACAGCTGTGGAAGGCAGTTAGAGAGGCACTGAACTCAATCTGCAAAGACACTGTGGGGTTCAAGAAACACCATCACAATGACTGGCCGTCGGCACAGACCTTGAAGAAGATAGAAGTGAGGAAGCAGAAGAAAACAGTTGTCAACAACAGTCGCACGAGAGCGGCCAAAGCAAGGGCACATGAAGAAAACAGTTGTCAACAACAGTCGCACGAGAGCGGCCAAAGCAAGGGCACATGAGGAATACTCGGAAGCCAACCGCGAGGTGACGCGGAGTATCAGGGCAGACAAGAGAGCCTACACAGATGGCCTAGCAGCAGAGGCAGAAAAGGCAGCAGGCAGCGGCAACCTGAAACAGCTCTACGACATTACCAGAAAATTGTCAGGCAAGTATGGCCATACAGAAAGACCAGTAAAAGCCAAAGAAGGCAAGCCTATTGCAGACAGAGCAGACCAACTTGACAGATGGGCCGAGTATTTTGAAGAGTTACTGAACAGACCCACCCCACCCGACCCCCAGACATCCATCCAGCAGAGACTGACCTACCCATCAGCTGTGACAGACCCAACCGGGAAGAGATCAGAAGAGCAGTGGCATTTTTGAAGAACGGCAAAGCAGCAGGGCCAGATGGCATCCCAGCGGAGGCTCTGAAAGCAGACCTAGAAACAACAGTAGAGATGCTGTACCCACTGTTTGGAAAGATCTGGGAAGAGGAGGTGATGCCGGCTGACTGGAAGGAGGGGTACCTAATCAAGCTTCCCAAGAAAGGCGACCTCAGCAAGTGTTCCAACTACAGAGGAATCACCTTGCTGTCAGTACCAGGAAAGGTCTTCAACAGGATCATCCTGGAGAGAATGAAGAGCTCCGTCGACCCCCAGCTGAGAGAACAGCAAGCAGGATTCCGGAAAAACCGATCATGTACAGACCAGATTGCCACTCTCCGCATCATCGTGGAGCAGTCTCTGGAGTGGAGCTCCCCCCTGTACATCAACTTTGTGGATTACGAGAAAGCATTTGACAGCGTGGACCGAGAGACTTTGTGGAAACTCCTACGACATTACGGTGTACCCACAAAGCTCGCCTGCCTGATCAAGAGCAGCTACGATGGCATGACATGTCGCGTGATCCACTAAGGGCAGTTCACCAGGGAGCTCGAGATCAGAACCGGCGTGAGGCAGGGGTGTTTGCTGTCTCCGTTCCTCTTCCTACTGGCCTTAGACTGGGTTATGAAGAGGACCACAGAGCAGAGAAGAAGCGGAATACAGTGGACACTGTGGACACAGCTTGACGACCTCGATTTTGCAGACGACTTGGCGTTACTGTCCCACACTCATCAACAAATGCAGGACAAGACCACGAGGCTTGCTGACATCTCGTCCCAGGTGGGCCTCACCATCCACAAACAGAAAACAAAGACAATGAGGCTGAACGCAACCAGGGAAGAACCAGTCTTGCTTGCTGGCACCCCGCTGGATGAGGTGGAGTCCTTCACCTATCTCGGGAGCATCATCCACAAAAAAGGTGGCACTGATGCAGATATCAGAGCACAAATCGGTAAATCCAGAGCAGCCTTTCTCCAGCTGAAAAAAGTGTGGAGTTCCCAGAGAGCTGTCACAACACACCAAAGTCAGGATTTTCAACTCAAACGTAAAAGCAGTTCTCCTATATGGAGCAGAGACTTGGAGGTTGACAAAAACCACAGTCAACAGAGTACAGATCTTCATTAACAGTTGCCTTAGAAGAATCTTGAAAATCCACTGGCCAGAGAAAATCAGCAACATCAAACTCTGGGAGAGAACAGAGCAAATAACAGCAGAGAATGAAACTGGGCGAAGAAGATGGGGATGGATTGGTCACAGTCTGAGAAAGGCAGTTTCCAGTATCACTAGGCAGGCATTGTCATGGAACCCCCAGGGAAAGAGGAAAAGAGGCAGGCCAAGAAACACCTGGCGTCGATACCTCCAAGCAGACATCAAGAGACTGGGAACTACCTGGAGTAAAATCGAATGAGAAGCACAGGACAGGAGTCGCTGGAGGTCTCTCGTCGACGGCCTATACCCTGGGAAGGGTGATATGCGTAAGTAAGTAAAAATACAATGACATATGCACATAACAAAACACACAAAAAAACACAATACCTGAACACACCACTTTTACAATGAAGTAACCAACAATGCATACATAATATGTTCTAATTAACATTCAGTCTAAAACAAGGAGGATTACAGAACAGAATATATAGACCAATGGCTTTAGTTCAAGGGTGGTGCCAGAATAGATTCGCGCCTAGAAGAGCAAAGCTATTCTGGCACTACCCTTGAACTATTTTAGTCAAACCTATTTTACAAACTGGTGTATTCCGATAAAGGCTTGTCCATCCCCTCCCTCCACGCGTTTCACAGTGGCCAGGTCGACAATAGTCATTGACGACTGTGACTACCGGCAACAACGAACGAGAGCGAAGTCACGGCTTGATAACCAACTTTTGCCATTGATACTGACATTCTCTTGGAGAACATCTCCAAGAGGCATAGATCCTCATGAGCCCGCAGGGCTCATGAGGATTTATGCCTCTTGGAGGTGTTTAGAGTGTTATCTATGTTTCTGGTACACCCTGGTTATCCGCCGTGACTTAGCTCTCGCCGTTTGTTGTTGGTAGTCCCCCCACCCGGGTCTGCCCTGGGGGACTTGGGTGGGGTTAGGTATTTTTTAGTTCCCAGGGTCACCCTGGTCAGCCCCACAGGGTGGGTTTTTCTCTCTATTCTGGGGCATGTGTTTCTGTCTACCCTTTGCCCATTCACCTGTATTTGCCTTTTAAAAACTCTCCCTACTGTCTGCACTGCCTGTAGCTCTTGATATTGGATGTGTGTTGCTAAATGGTCTTAGCTTTATTTAGCCCCATGTGTTAGGTTTATTTAACGTATTTGACCGGCTGGCGACATACATTCAATGTTCTGTTTTTTTTTTTTTTTTTTTTTTTTTTTCACAAGCAGTGCAGGCACGTCCTGAGAAAGCCTTGTTGCTGTCGGGACGTTAAGCAATGTACAATCAATCAATCAATCATTGTTGGTAGTCATTCGTCCAACACGTAACCTCACTAATGAACGTCCAAGTCCGGGTGGTGCCAGAATACCTGGCGTGGGTAGGGTTATTTATTTATTTATTTGGGTTTAACGCCGATCAGGCGACTAAGTCCACCTCACGGACGGAGCCTGAGGCGTGGGGAGGGATACTGATCAACATTTGTGTGCAAAGTTTTACTCAGGAAGCCGGCGAAACGGAATATAAATAATTTATTAACACCAATACAAACGCGCCTTCGCACGCGAGGAGCTCGTCCCGGAACGGACAGTGATGGACTGGTCACTTCCGGCGGTTCCGATCCCGCTGTCACTGTGCCGAGGAACACTGATGCTCCTGACTCAGTCCACACTGGTTTTCTCCCCTTATTCGCTGTCGCTGCGGTAGGGAATCGGGTGAGACAACCGGTGTGAACTCAGTCTTTGAATTCTAGCGCCAGTTGAGGGACTGTGAAAGCGGCTGATCATGACGGTGGCGCTTGATTGGTGTGGCTTCTCTCTTGCCAGAGACGAGGATGACTGATAACTTCGGTATTCCGTTGTTAACCCTTTTCATCCCGATACACCCATTGCTTGAAAAAAAAAGACTATGATAGTTCAAGGGGTGGTGCCAGAATAGTTTGGCGCTTGCAGTGGCGCCAAGCTATTCTGGCATCAACCTTGAGTGAACTAACTTGAAATGCTTGACCTATCTCCTAATCTGTAATGTCGCCTTCATAGGACAAAAAGCATTTTTTTAAAAATAAAAAATCAGCCTCAGGATTTAATGGGCTAGTGTCCAGCTTAGACCGCAGACTACTGGCAGGGGCTCATGAGGATCCGCGCCTCTTGCAGACTGTGTCAGTTAGCCTTTGGGCTAAACTACGGCACGGACAGTGATAAACGAGCCGCCGTTGTCGTTATCAGGTTGTCCTAGTTACTGATCACGATGTTATCTAGCAAATCAGCAGATGGTGGCCTGGACGCATAGTCACATCGCTATTCGCTGTGGTAGCAGCATAGACGGTCTGGGTTAAAAAAAAAAAAAATTGCTTATTGTCCTATGGCGGCTACATTACAGATTCATGGACAGATCAACCATTTTAGTTCAAGGGTGGCGCCAGAATAGAGAGGGACCAACAGACGCTTTCACATTCGATCCATGTCCATCAGGCGCCAAGCTATTCTGGCACCACCCTTGGACTATCATAGTCAATTAATTTCAAGTAGCAGCGTATCAGAATAAAAAGGGTTAATCTTGTTTATGACGTGTGCTGGCAGTGGTCGCATTTGTTACGATCTTTTGTTTTTTTTTTGACAGGCCTCCCAGCCCCCTCCCCTCTCCCCCCCCCCCCCTCCTCGACAACAACAGCTACAGCAAAATCATTATTGAAACGAGTGCTTCTTTTGGACTACCGTTTGCTCTCTCTCTCTCTCTCTCTCTCTCTCTCTCTCTCTCTCTCTCTCTCTCTCTCTCTCTCTCTCTCTCTCTCTCTCTCTCTCTCTCTCTCTCTCTCCCCTCCCCCCTCTCTCTCTCTCTCTCTCTCTCCCTCCCCCTCCTCTCTCTCTCTCTCTCTCTCAAATTTCAGTCTGGCTTTCGGCCTCACCATTCATGTCAGACTGCACTAATACATGTAACCGATAAATGGCTAAACGAAATTAACCAATCCCACATGTCAAGTGCTGTCTTCCTCGACTTTAAGAAAGCGTTTGCCCTCATTGACCATCAGCTGCTTCTTCGTAAGCTTCAGTTGTATCTGAGAAGTCATAGATCAGTTGCTTTCTTTCAATCGTACCTGAAGGATCGCACTCAACGTGTATATGAGCAAATCTCAAAAGGTCAGAGAGAAAACATTACACAGAGCTGAAATTTCATCTCTCATTTTGAGAACTGATTTTGATTTGATTGCATGTACCTGACACAAATTTTTTTTTGTGTTTTTTTTTTGTGTGGTTTTTTTTTGGTAACATTTTTAGGGAGTTCGAGAAGAATTTGTATTGTGCTAAGCATGGTGTCATGCTACAAGGTGTTGAACGTTACAAATGACCGGAATCACAATGCTTATTTTTGTCCCTTGCTAAATAATTGTTTTTGCAATTTGACTCATTTTAACAGATAAAGCTTGTTTTCTGCAAAACAAATGTATTACTTCGTATAAGAATTCTTTATTCAATTCAGATTCATCTGCAAAAAAAAAAAAAAAGAAGAAAAAGTTATATTTACATTCAATGAGTTAATACAAACTTATTTCTGAACAGGGTTCCAGACAAGCGACCTTAATATGAGATTTGCTCATATCGTAACGGTAAATTCTCATCAGAAGGATTTGTCAAATATGGGGTTCCCCAAGACCCCATTCTCGAACCTCTCTTATTTAACGATATTTATAAATGACTTACCCCTGCAGCTGTCTGACGCAAACATCACTTGTGAGATGTTTGCGGATGACATCACTTTGCATACATCAGCGAAAATGAGACGTCCAACAAATATCAAATACTTTACAGGGCATTCTAGATGAGGTAACAGCTTGGTGTGATTAAAAAAATATGGTACTGAATCCTTCCAAAACTGAAACAATGCTCCTCGCAACACGCGAAAAACACCAGCTTCACCCGTTCCCTCTAAACCTTGCCATTGGCAATGATCCAATTAAGCAAGTGTCGGAACATTCTGTACTTGGTGTTGTTATCGACGATCACTTTCAGTGGCAATCACATGTTGACAAAATTTGCAAAGCCGTGTCTAAAAAACTATTTCTTCTGTCACGCTTAAAACGCATTATAGATCTTCCAACTAGAAAACTGTTTTACAATGCCTACATCAAGCCTCATTTTGACTATTCCTCCCCTATATGGGATGGCTGCTGTGAAAATCACTTCAAAAGACTGTACTCAAACCAAGGGGAATCACAGCGCTGGACAGACAACAGTTAGATCCCCTGCCAGCGCTAGCCTCACCTATATGGTTTGTGAACTTCAAAAGACTGAACTCGCTCCACCGTCGCGCAGCAAAGCTAATACTACCATGTTCAAATTTGACCACGGACGAAAAGCTTGTCCAACTAAACATATTGCCATTGGAAAAGCAGCTCCTCGACAATAAAGCGATGCTGATGCACAAAATCGTCGATGGCAAAGCTCCACAGTATTTACTTACAATGTTCCGACACTCGCAAACTCGCCAGATAAACCAGAGGAACAATCTTGTCGTGACTCGCCCTAGAATTGATCTGTTTAAGACTAGCTTTTCTTTTTCGGGTGCATCCCTATGGAACTCCTTACCAAAAACAAAAATCTCTTAAATCTCATAGGACATTTAGAAATGGTCTCTACAAATTATTCTTCAGACCTTGACGTACTTCATTTTACTCATTTCAACGGTCAGCTATATATATAGGTGCCAAAATGTTACGTGTTGAGTCGTAGTCGTAGTATGATATCACACCAGACACACGCACGTAAGGTTCTTTTAAATAAACTTCATTCAGCTGCAACCCGTCACACGTGGCTTAAGGATGTAGACTACACTGGAGTAACAGTTCCAACAATATTTTATTTCAGCGATGCGATCTCCGCACAATGCATTCCCAAATGCACCAACACTGATACAATGTCTCTTTTGAAAATGTCAACATTGGCGACACAATGCGTTTCTCATTCAACGTACACCACTGTTACGTTGCGTCTCTCACAATGTACACCCTATACTGGCCACGTACCTACGATAAACTGTGTGTCCCTACAACTGACAGTGCATGACAATGTACACACGTGCTTCCTAGCACCATCTTTTATAGTAAAACAACTTTCCAGAAAAATCCACCGAATTCACACAACGCAACCAATCAGAACAGAACACGTAACTGAAACTCATAAATATTAAATAAAAAGAACTTTCTAGAATAAACTAAAATAGTCTTCAAAATTCGACTGCTAATTTCAGCCCCAAATCCCAGTGTGTAATGCGGACTTCACACAAGAGTATGGCAGACCGTTCACGACCTTTCATAAAACACACTGACTGGCTGCTAAATTCACGCGCACAGAAAACAACTATGACTAAAAATAAAAGTAGAGCGGCTCTACACTTTGATGTCACTTTGATGTCACACATACGAGGTCACTAGACAGCGCGACCTTGCTCGAACGTTCTGGTGTATTCTCAGCGAATCTACATATAACAAAAATCGACCGCTATTCTCCGTGCGACTTTGCTAGAAGCTTCCGGACTAAGCTTAGCGTGTCATAACAAAGCCAATTCCGCTGTCTGCGCGAACGATGAAGAATCTTACTGAAAAGGTACGCGATTCGCAACCATGATAGCTCAAATAAATATCGGATCGTTTCCTACGATTAACACATGCATGCTGTCACAGAACAACACAACAACAATCGTAACAATATATATATATATATATATATATATATATATATATATATATATATATATATATATATATATAATATATATATATATATATATATATATATATATATATATATATATATATATGACCTCTCAGAACCATTCCCTATTCTCAACGGCGTAAAGCAGGGCTGCGTGCTGGCACCGACCCTCTTCACCATCTTTTTTAGCATGATGTTGAAGCAGGCCACAGTGGACCTCGATGATGACGATGCAGTGTACATCAGGTATCGTCTCGATGGCAGCCTGTTCAACCTCAGACGACTGCAGGCCCACACAAAAACCCTAGACCAACTGATTCGTGAGCTGCTTTTTGCTGATGATGCTGCCCTCGTTGCACACACACAGAGAGCCCTGCAGCGCATCACGTCTTGCTTCGCAGATGCTGCCCAGCTCTTTGGACTCGAGGTCAGTCTGAAAAAGACAGAGATCCTCCATCAGCCGGCACCCAAGACAGTGCATCGCCCTCCTCACATCACCATTGGCGAGTCTGAACTAAAGTCAGTGCACCAGTTTACTTACCTTGGCTGCATTATCACGTCGGACGCCAAGCTGGACAAGGAGCTTGACAGCAGGCTGGCAAAAGCGAACAGCGCTTTCGGGCGACTTTTCAAGCGGGTGTGGCACAATCAACGGCTGAAAACAGGCACCAAGATCAGCGTGTACAGAGCTGTGGTCCTCACCACCCTGCTGTATGGTTCCGAGTCCTGGGCCCTCTACCGCAGCCAACTACGACTCCTCGAACGCTTCCACCAGCGCTGCCTGCGTACCATCCTGGGCATTCACTGGAGTGACTATGTCACCAACGTCGAGGTCCTTGAACAGGCGGAAACTGTGAGCATCGAGGCTTTGCTGCTGCGGACACAGCTCCGCTGGGCGGGGCATGTCGCCAGGATGGAGGATCATCGCCTACCAAAGATCACCCTGTTCGGCGAGCTTGCTACTGGACACCGTGACAGAGGGGCACCAAAGAAGAGATACAAAGACTGTCTCAAGAAGTCACTTAGTACCTGCCAAATCGACCACCACCAGTGGTCTTCGCTTGCTGCGGACCGTGACACCTGGCGCTCCACCATTTACAAGGCAGCTGTCTCCTTTGAGGACTCTCACAGAGCTAGCCTTAAAGACAAGCGGCTCAGGAGAAAAAACAGAGATGCCGCAGCTCAGAACCCTGGCCATACCTTCCCCTGCAGCCACTGCGGTCGAACCTGCCTGTCTCGGATTGGCCTCCGCAGCCACGAACAAGCCTGCAGACGTCGTGGTCAACTCCTATAAAATCTTCGTTCGCGAAGTCAAGCCAAGAAGAAGAAGAAGAAGATATATATATATATATATATATATATATATATATATATATATATATATAATATATATATATATATATATATATATATATATATATATATATATATATATATATATATATATATATATATATATATATATATATATATGTATGTATGTATGCACTCTCTATATATACCTCAAGTTGTTGTGGCTTACAGCTGCTGATGTAACCAGCCTTGTGTGTGCGCACGCGCCTGCGTGCGTGTGTGTGTGTGTGTGTGTGTGTGCGTGTGCGTGCGTGTGTGTGTGCTTCTTTTTCTTCACGTTCAATACGTTGTTTTGTATGTTGTTGTCTTGGTTGTGTACATTAGTTATAAGTTATAGGTTTGTAATGATGGGCCTGCCCGCCTAAAACCTCTTTCCTAGGAAAATAAAGTCAATCAATCAATCAATATCTCTCTCTCTCTCTCTCTCTCTCTCTCTCTCTCTCTCTCTCTCTCTCTCTCTCTCTCTCTCTCATAAAACACACTGACTGGCTGCTAAATTCACGCGCACAGAAAACAACTATGACTAAAAATAAAAATAGAGCGGCTCTACACTTTGATGTCACTTTGATGTCACACATACGAGGTCACTAGACAGCGCGACCTTGCTCGAACGTTCCGGCAAGCGTGAAAAATGGCACATGTGCTAACTGCTTCTTCCGTTCAGAAATTTCATTTCATTTCATTTCATTTCTCTCTCTCTCTCTCTCTCTCTCTCTCTCTCTCTCTCTCTCTCTCTCTCTCTCTCTCTCTCTCTCTCTCTCTCTCTCTCTCTCTCTCTCTCTCTCTCGTTTACTTTCGTGTGAAACTGTTGTTTTGTTTGTGATAGTGTTAAATGGTAGTTCTTAGCTTAATGGTAGTAACGGCGAGTTTGTTACCAAGTACTTTTACCGTTATAAAATTAAGGTTCATTGTTCTCTCTCTCTCTCTCTCTCTCTCTCTCTCTCTCTCTCTCTCTCTCTCTCTCTCTCTCTCTCTCTCTCTCTCTCTCTCTCTCCCCCCCCCCCCCCCACCCGGGTCTGCCCTGGGGGACTTGGGTGGGGTTAGGTACTTTTTAGTTCCCAGGGTCACCCTGGCCAGCCCCTCAGGGTGAGTTTTTCTCTCTATTCTGGGGCATGTGTTTCTGTCTACCCTTTGTCCATTCACCTGTATTTGCCTTTTTAAAACTCTCCCTACTGTCTGCACTGCCTGTAGCTCTTGATATTGGATGTGTGTTGCCAAATGGTTTTAGCTTTATTTGGGCCCCATGTTGTAGGTTTATTTAACGTAGTGGACCGGCTGGCGACATACAATATTATGTTTTTTTTTTGTTTTGTTTTGTTTTTTTTTCACAAGCAGTGCAGGCACGTCCTGAGAAAGCCTCGTTACTGTCGGGACGTTAAGCAATGTACAATCAATCTCTCTCTCTCTCTCTCTCTCTCTCTCTCTCTCTCTCTCTCTCTCTCTCTCTCTCTCTCTCTCTCTCTCTCTCTCTCTCTCTCTCTCTCTCTCTCTGCGTGTATGTGTGTGGTCTCTTTCGTCAGATGGCTGCCACAGATACTAAAAATATTTCAGCAACACACCACCAAATACTGCAACTGAACATTACATATTTGTAAATATAGCTTCAGCATGGCTTCACTTGCTTTTGTTATATCTAATCACAGAAAGATAGGGACAGTATGTAACATATGTGCGAAACATCTGTGCTTGATACAGGTGTTTTACTACTAAAGTGAAAAGCGAACATCTTAGACATATAAATCGTTTGTTTCCGTTGATCTGATGTATACATTACTTGTTGCGGCCAGCGGTGACCGGTCACTGACGAAAAAAATTCCGTGTGTGCGCGTATGCCATGCGGGATTTGTGTTTCATTTGTTTGTTCGTTTGTTGTTTTGTCTTTAAAAAAAAAGCAAAAAACAAAAACAAAAAAACAAACAAACTGAAACAAGGTATGTGGTGTTCGCGTGCGGGTTTGGAGTGGGGTGGCAACTGATGCCTGTGTATACTGTAAACTGTGTACACTCTGTTGAACACATTAGTTACGAACTCTATCCACTGTTTGGCAAGAAGCAAAGAGATGATCCTAACGGGCCAGCATCCTTAACTCACTCGAGACGAACAGCATCCGAATACGCGGCTTAAGCAGCGTATCTTGATGCCGTTTGTCTCAAATGAGTTATGGGTTGATGAGTATACATGTATATGCCTCCTGCTTATGAAGCAGCAGTGTGCTTTTTCGGAAGGATTTACCCTCAAGACTGAAGCACAGACCTTTATGAGCCCCAGGAGCTCACGAAGACCTATGCATCTTACGCCGGACTCCACTGATGTACATGTCCTTATACAGAGGACACATTTGGAGTTCAAACCACAGTTTACAAAAAGGCCAGTTAGACGAGAAGTTGTTTGTCGTGCTGTCTTCAGATTGTGTAGCACTGTGTGGCTTGGAAACAAATCAATACAACAAACACAGAAGGCTGGACACAAAGCAGCGTGTTGTCTCGGAAAGCCAACTGTTGACATGACGATATCCGTGCGATGCCACTTACCGTAGCCTTGAACTCTCAGAGGACTTGGGGAGGGGATGGGGGGGGGGGGGGGGGGGGGGGCTACAAATCACTCTCTCACTCTGAGAGAGAGAGAGAGAGAGAGAGAGTGTGTGTGTGTGTGAGTGTGTGTGTGTGTGTGTGTGTGTGTGTGTGTGTGTGTGTGTGTGTGTGTGTGTGTGTGTGTGGAGAGAGGGCGACGACCTCTAATAAACAAATTAATGCATGGGAAATTCGAAGCTCACACACACACATGCGCACGCGCGCGCGCGCGTGTGTGTGTGTGTGTGTGGAGGGAGATGGCGGCGTCTTTTAATTTATAAACAAGTAAATGCATGGAAACTAAAGAGACACCAAGCGTGTACCAATGACACAGTTTTCAAGTAAAGTGCCCGATGTACCATCTGAAATGTTTGACTGATGAAACTGTATATTTATAGAGAGTATAGTCTGTACGCACGATAACCATATACATCAGAGACTGGGCTACACAGGCGCAGATGGGGGGGGGGGGGGGCTCATGAGGATCTGTGCCTCTTGCTTTTGGATGAAGAGGTAAACTCCTTTTGTTGGAGTCAAAAATGACAATTTGTGTAGCCATTGCCAGGCAGTCACCTTGTACACCATACTTCAAGTTATTTCAAGCAGTTTTAAACACACAGAATCAGAGGCCGGATTCAGAATGGAGCCATAATCCATTTAGTCCATAAGCTAGCCAGGTCTACCGTGCACCCCCCTCCCCCCGTCCCCCCTCCCCTCCTCCCCCCCCCCCCCCCAGTACTCAATAAGATGGGTTTCAAAGTGTACCTTAGTATGTCCTGAGATATTTAAGCCATGTTCTCCGAAAATCCTTACGAACACACCAGAGATATAGCCGATGGCGCAAGGGTACCCTCTTTCATGCTCTTCGCAGATGCTAAAATGAGGTTGAGAAACATTTTCCTCTAAATAAATTAGAATTAATTCCAGGAGCCCAAATTAGGCAATATTATGTTACGGTACACCTTCTGCATCCTCTGCACAAAAAAAATCAGAATGAAAACATATTGAATCTCTGGCTTACAGTGAATGTATTTGTGCACCCAGTAAACTGCCATTTGCACGAAATCGCAAAAAAAAAAAGACAAAAATAATGTGTCAGATGCCTTCAGACATTTTCTATAGCATTGGCAGTCCATTTTCAGGCTTACATCATTAAAACGGGATGTCACAATTATTATAAACTTGACTAGGTGATGCTGTGATCACTGTGAGTGCCACTGTGGTTGATTTTGTTTCCCTACCCCCAATTTTAAAAACACGCAAAATTAATTACAAAAAAATTACTCAAGTTATTCCATTTCATTTTGACCTCTCTTTACCTATTAAGTTTCAATAATGTGAGCATAAAGTGCAAGAAAATAAGGAAAGTCGGCATCCTTTACGGTACGTTCGTGGTGAATGATAGCTTTTTCCCATTTAAAATTTCCAAATTAGGAAACGTACGTTGTTTGTGATGCCCTCAGAAACTTTGTATGCGACTGATATGTCTTTTTTTAAATAAGGTTTTATTGGTTAGGATAGAGTACCACAGTTACACCCAGCCTGATTTTATGATGCTGTGATGCATTTAGGTGCCACAGTGGCTGAATCTGCTGCCTTACCCCCATTTTACCAGAACGTAAAGGAACGCAAAATGATCATAACGATTGCTTATGTCATACTCCTCTGTTTAAATATTTTTTTGGCCAGTTTTCTTAACAAAATATGCATATTGAGCATAAACATTTGTGATCATTTCATTAATTTCAACGTGACCCATCAATTTAATTGTAATTCTTTTTAGTTAAGGCATGCTTAACAGGGGCTGCCGCTAAAGCTTCTACCGTCTGCACATTCAGCAGTCTTGTCAAATTCGGGGAAGGTGTACCTCAGGGAGATGTTGTGTCTGATGCTGTTCTTGGTCTACATTAATGACATCAGTACAACAGTACCAAGGTTCGTCTCGAACATCCTCCATGCGGATGACTTTGCAGTGTGGAGCGCAGCAGAACATAAAGAAATAGCCTGCAGAATCCAGGATGCTGCCAATAGAGTCAGCAGCTGGACTGAAAGAGGCCACTCAAACTGAGCTAGACCATCTCTTTCAATCAGATGGTAGAGGTCACCTTGAAACTGGAGACCTTCCAGTACCAAAGACAGACAGGCCAACTTTACTGGCCATAAATAAATTACTGGATTTACGTGGAGGCTTCACATCGAAGCCATGGAAGCTAGAGCTGCGAAAAGAAGTCTCTGATGAAGAAACTTTTGGGGACCACATTGGTGCAAATTACAGCATCCTGGCACAAGCAAACACCTGCTCGGTCAGACCAGTAGTGCGGTACCAAGATACATCGACAACATGAAACACTGCCTGCAAAACCCAAAAAGCCAGGCTTGACAAGATGCAGAACATGGGTCATTCTCATGATGCAGTGACATTCTTAGAGCCATCTGGAGCACCCCAATTTAGGAAATGGAGGACATTGGAGCCACTGGAACGCAGAACAGCACACACGATGAAGAGACTTACCAAACACCGACAGCCTGGGAGACTACAGGAGTAGACCAAGAACCGTCAGAAACGTCCAAGTCTGAATCGCCATCTGAAGGTTCTGTAAAGGGCTAAAACTGACGTCCTGGAACCAAGCCCAAAGATGTGTGAAGAGCTCCCTTCAAATACCTGGACATCTCGAAAGAGCCTTCTAGACAACATAAACAATGCTCCAGGACTCTTTGCCAAAGGTCGCGGCACTGCACAAAGCCATCTCGCTGGAGATTATGCACAAGCGCTACCCTCACAGCAGCTGTGGTACCATACAAGACGCCGTGCGGAATGAAGGAAGTGGCGTGTACATCTGTTGTGCAGACCACACTACTACCTCCCTCTCCTTACCAGCAGCAGCTCCAACTGTCGTACAGATCTGCAGGTGCTCAACACAGCAGCACTAGCTAGGGAAAGGCGGCAGCTTGATCCACTGATCTCACCAGGAAGCTTGAAGATAGACTGGATGCCCTGTCCACAAAATAGTGCTGCAGTGGAATACAGTACATTCTGGAGTAGCTGTGAATGGAGAGGCTGACAGCCTGGCCAAAGCAGGCGCCAGACTACCTCAAGATTACAACCTCCTGTAAAGAAACCAAGACACTACAGCAACAAAGTAATTGGCAACAGCAGAATGGCGGCTGCAGCCCGTGGGCAGACGACATCAACAAGCTGAACAGGGAGAGCCAGGCCACCATCTTTCATCTACGCACTGATCACTCTGGACTGGGTCCGTACAGAAAAGCAGGGACAAAGTTCACAAACTTTTCATAAACGTTTCACAAACCCAAACTGAAGCCTGAAGGTTTACACACTTTAATTAGATCACTCTGTATCAGCAGCTCATTTGAAGCTTCGTGCCCAATGCATGAAGAGATACCAAAATAAAAACGCTTAGCGAATGGCGGAGCTCGGTAGAAGCGTAAACAACCAATCAGAATGTTCGGCAGAAAGACCATGCAGTCACTTTATGATCAGAGCTAAATACAGATCACTTGCAACAAGCGCCAGCATGATTGTTCGCCGTGGAATAATCACAAATTGGGGGTGAAAAAAGAAAAGAAGTAGACAAAAGTTTGCCAGCATTTTGTCATTTTTTACAAACTTTCACAGACTTTAAGGAAAAAGACTAAAATTGACAGACTTTTCAGGGCCCTGAAAAAGCCTTGTCATTTTTTTAACAACATTCACAAATGTTTACAGACCGTACGGACCCTGCTGGACTCACCTCGTGAGACTGGGTCATGCAGAAACAGCCCTATGCGAATTTGGCGTAGAAAATCAGTCTCCTTAGCACATTCTCCAAACCTGTCCATACAGAGAAACGGTCTGCTGGCAGTTCTGACCAGAATCACGCCCCTGTACACCAAACTCTGAAAACATGCTGCCGAGCTCTCGAAAGCTCACTTATTGGCAGCCAGAACAATATAAGATTTAAAGACGGCGATCAAGGAATTGAACGTTGCAAAGAACTGAAGGTGGAAGTGGTGATCTCGTGGTGGACATGTGGAAACTAAGTATTTTGATTGTTTTGGCTGTTAGTAACCATGAAACTTTATTACGCATATTCATATTTACACATTTCTAGACGAAAATAAATGAAAGGAAAAGGGGAGACCTTACTAGACCCGCCTTACGCTTAGTAAATTATCACCTAAAAGACCAGCCAGTTAAAAATAGTTACAATTAAATTGATAGGTCACATTGAAATTAACGAAATGATCACAAATATTTATGACCAATATGCATACTTTTTTAAAGAAAACTGGCAACAAAAAATTTAAACAGAGGATTATGACATAAGCAATTTTTATGATTATTTTGCGTTACTTTACGCACTGGTAAAATGTGGGTAGGGCAGCAGATTCAGCCACTGTTGTCCCTTAATGCATCACAGCATCATAAACTCAGGTTGGGAGTAACTGTGGTACTCTATCCTAACCAATAAAACCTAACAAAGACCTATCGGTTTTATACAAAATTTCTGAGGGTATCGGAAACAACGTACATTTCCCAATTCGGCAATTTTAAATGGGAAAAAACTATCATTCACCACGAATGTACCGTAAAGTATGCCGAATTTCCTAATTTTCTTGCACTTTATGCTCACATTATTGAAACTTAATAGGTAAAGAGAGGTCAAAATAAATGGAATAACTTTAGTATTTTTTTTGTAATTAATTTTGTGTATTTTTACAACTTGGGGGTAGGGATACAAAATCAACCACTGTGGCACTCACAGTGATCACAGCATCACCTAGTCAAGTTTATAATAATTGTGACATCCCGTTTTAATGATGTAAGCCTGAAAATGGACTGCCAGTGCTATAGAAAATGTCTGAAGGAATCTGACACATTATTTTTGTCTTTTTTGAGATTTTGCCGAAATGACCGTTTACGGGGTGCACAAACACCTTCACTGTGAGCCAGAGATTCAACATGTTTTCATTCTGTTTTTTGCAGAGGATGCAGAAGGTGTGCCTTAACATAATATTGCCTGATTTGGGCTTCTAGAATTAATTCTGATTTATTTAGAGGAAAATGTTTCTCAACCTCATTTTAGCATTTGCGAAGAGCGTGAATGAGGGTACCCTTGCGCCATTGTCTATATCTCTGGTGTGTTCCAAAGGATTTTCGGGGAACATGGTTTAAACATCTCAGGACATACTAAGGTACACTTTGAAACCCATCTTATTGAGTACTGTGGGGTGGGGATGGGGGTGGGGGAAAGGGGGGGGGGGTGCACGGTAGACCTGGCTAGCTTATGGACTAATTGATTTCACTTCCCGTTATCAGCTGTTCGCAAATAGCATGTTAATGTGCACCATTCTGATCATTTTGCCATCAGATTTTTCGTGAAGTTGCAGCTGTGATTTGTACTTCAATGCAAACATAATTAAACAAATGCAAGCCAGATTTCAACAACAAATTCACAACAAGCTTCGACAAACAGGGGCGGATCAGTTACCCCCCTGAGGGGGAGGGGGGGGGGTCACAAAAGGCCTCTCGACGCGAAACTGTGCTGCTCGTCCAGTCAGTGACCGAAAAATCAAACAACAGGGTTTATGGGGGGGGGGGGGGGGGGGCGAAGAATTCCTCAAAAAGAGACTTTGTTATAGCATTTTACAGAATTTTGGCGGGTTTGCACCCCTCCAACCACCCCAACCCCTTCCATCCCTGATCCGCCCCTGACAAGAATTCACGACAAATTTCAAGAATAAATTCATGAGAGAAAAGAAATCATCGTCAAATTTACGACAAATTTCAAAACTAAATGCACGGCAAATGTCAATCAATAATTTCAACGACAAATTTACCACACCTTTCAACAACAAATTCTCTACAAATTTCAACGCGAACGACAAACAAGGTTAATGGTTGCTTCCTTCTCTGTCGTTATGTTTTCTTTTATTGACAAAAATTTTCTCTTCGTTATCAGGGTTCACCCACCAGTACTGGCAGCTGAATGCACTACTTAATGAGCTGCCTGGTAAAAAGTTCGGCACACTGGGTGTCCCTTGTAACCAGTTCGGGCACCAGGAGCCGGCGGCCAACCGCACCGAGCTTTATGCTGGGCTGAGATACGTGCGCCCGGGCAAAAATTACGTCCCCGCCTTCCCGCTTACCATGAAAGCCGATGTCAACGGCAAGAATGAGCTGCAGCTATACACTTACCTCAAGGTAGGGTGGTAGGGTAAAGAGATCATTTGGCCGACTGGAAAGTAACGAATCATTTGAAAGAAATACAAGATGGGACCCCAGCCCAAAGTTGTTCCTATTTTCAAGCTTATCCTTCTGATCCATTTCCTTCTACTCTAACCCCCCCCCCCCCCGGGTCTGCCCTGGGGGACTTGGGTGGGGTTAACTACTTTTTAGTTCCCAGGGTCACCCTGGTCAGCCCCACAGGGTGGGTTTCCCTTCTATTCTGGGGCATGTGTTTCTGTCTACCCTTGGTCCATTCACCTGTATTTGCCTTTTTTAAACTCTCCCTACTGTCTGCACTGCCTGTAGCTCTTGATATTGGATGTGTGTTGCTAAATGGTCTTAGCTTTATTTAGGCTCAATGTCGTAGGTTTATTTAATGTATTGGACCGGCTGGCGACATACATTCAATATTCTGTTTAGTTTGGTTTTTTTCACAAGCAGTGCCGGCACGTCCTGAGAAAGTCTTGTTGCTGTCGGGACGTTAAGCAATGTACAATCAATCAATCAATCTACTCTAACCCACCGTCTTATCCACACACACTATCACACAAAAATAAAGACGGACACACGGCAATCCAGAGTTGCCACATTCCTTCCGCGATAAGATAAGCAGCGACTGATCACTACTAGTGTTTGTTTGTCTATTTTAAAACTATTAGTAATTTGTGTTGTAACTGTCTTTTATTAGCGTGTTTCTTTCTCCTTTGGGTTCTTTTCGGACACACGGCAATTCCCGCCATTCGTAAGCTCTGTGGTCTGGCGTAGCGATAGCTATTCTGAAGAAGAATGATAGCACGAGCAGCGAAATGACGTCATGACTTCAAGCTCCACGTCATGGCATCATTACTAGAGTCCCACGACGCCGCGTTGATAGAGACGACTCGATGTTATACGTCACGCATCGCAGTACTAACGTTTTACGTATTATAGGATCAAACTTGCCAATTTTCTTGCTAATTTTCACACCTAGGACTTACGTGTCACAATTTGACCGAATCTAATAATAATAATATAATAATAATAATAATAATAATAATAATACCGTTATTATATAGGCGCTTTTTCTCAATTTTTGTGCAAATCGCCGACTCAAAGCGCCGCGAACTGAAACCCAACACGCACACTCACGTAACAGACACGGATTTACGCCATTTAAGACAAACACAGTACAAGACAGACGAAGGGCCAGTTCAGCTACTGAAGTTACAGAGATTTTTTGATCGCTTGTATTTGAAATTTGTAAAGTGGCCTGAAACCGGTACCAAAGTGTGGGGGGTGCGGGTGGGTGGGGGGTGGAAGAACCGGAGTACCCGGAGAAAGAACCCCCGACCATCTGTCCGAATTAACAGTGACACTTACCAGAGGAGAAAAGTCCGACGCCGGAACCCGTTTTCGAACCTCGCACCTTTGGCATTGGTGGCAGGCGCCTTAACCACTGCGCCACGGACCGCCCCAATCTTACCCCAGAGCCTGGACAAACAGCAGGCATATGCAACCACTGATTATGAAAAATCATGCGGGTAGTTTGCTTTTTTCGTAAGAAAAGATTCAGTTGTTTTAAGATTAATCCCAAATAATTAGTAAAATTAATCCCCAAAACGTGAAACTATTTGGTAAAAGAAAAATCAAAGTTATGTTAGCTGTTTTAAAAATAACTCCGAAAGTGGTGCAGAAAAGTATCTGATTTTCACACCTAGAGCTTACAGGTCACAATTGACCTAATCGTACCCGACAGCCGATACAAACTGTAGGCTTATGTAAATACCCCATTATGAAAAATTATCCGATTATTAAAGAGAAGATTGCTTTTTTCGTCAAAAAAAAAAAGATTTAATTGTTGTAAGAATAATCCCAAATAATTCGTAAAATTAATCCCAAAACGTGAAACTATTGTTTTTTCCAAAATATTTTATTATCACTCAAAACGGTCAAGAGGTACAATGCTGGTTAACGAACTCATTCAGTATCTGGCTATGTGCAAAATATCAAGTAAAGATAAGAATAATTACGGACTCCAGTGTGGATCAACCGGTTTTTGTGAAACGGCCATTTTCTCGCCAATGAGCACCTTATTAAAATAAAAACAAACAAACAAAAAAACTGCCTCGAGATTATTCTTTTAGGGATAATATCCTAAAATTTCAAGCTTGCCCGTGTTCAAACGCGGGCTCTAGTCGCTGTCACACACACACACACACACACACACACACACACACACACACACACACACACACACACACACACACACACACATACACACACACACACACACACACACACACACACACACACACAGGAGGTGAGTTGTGCTCACGATCGACGTCACACAGTTGAAGAGCGGCTCCGCACATTTTTAGCATTTTGCAACATAATTACTTAATGAGTGACTTTAGAACAACGACAGGGTAATTCAGCTCATCATGCCGATCAGTTCGGTAGCTTTTTGTGCCATTTGCGGTACCTTTTACTGGACTTTTCAAAACTTCATGGCTCGCAAAGCACAGAGGAAGGCAGCCCTACGTTACCGCACTGTCAGTGTCAGCGGACCGGTGGCAGTCATTCTCGTGTTTTTGGTCGGCTTTCTGCTCCGGTGTGGCGATGTCGAAGCGAACCCAGGCCCACCGAAACGACAGACTCTTTTGACATGCCAGGGGAACCAAGACAACCAGTCGCCCGGGGGTGAGGCAAACGCAGTGTCTGAGCCGACCATTGCTGATGTGTTTAAAATGTTGAATGTGATGGACAAAAAGATGGACAGTATGAAAGCTACAATGCAGGAGCAAATGGACAAAATTCAGAGTGACTTTACTGCGGTGATGAAAGAAAACAAAGAGTTGAAGGAGAAAGTTACGCAGCTGGAGGATAAGCTGGATGATTTGGAGGGGCGGAGCAGACGCAAGAATCTGATCTTTCACGGAATCCCCCACCCCCAGGGGCGCTCAGAGACTTGGGCGGACTGTGAGAAAGCTGTCAAGTCAATGTTGAAGGACGAGATGGGCATAGAGGAGGAGATCGAGGTGGAGCGTGCCCATCGTCTGAAGGGGGGCAAGGCGCCCCACCCCATCATCGTGTGCTTCAACAAGTACAAAGACAAGGAGCGGATCCTGTTTGAGCGAAGAACGCTGAAGGAGAACAAGTCCCGGGTCTACATCTCTGAGGACTTCACCCCTCGGGTGAGGGACGTGCGCCGCAAGCTGCTACCCTTCCTCAAGGAGGCCAAGCAGGCGGGGAAGAAGGCCTTCCTCCGCTTCGACTCCCTCGTTGTTGAGGGAAAGACCCACGCATACGACGCTGCTACCCAGAGGCCTGTGGAGCGCAGGGGGCAGAAATGAGGGGCAGGCCGGCATGTTGACCCAGCAACCAGGAGAAGACAGCCCGTCCCTCATTCAGACCCCCAGGATCCCCACCATGTGTCTTCAAAGGACGACTTACCTGCACACACATGCGCTCAAGTGCCCATACTCAAACCCACACCCGTACACTGTGATAATGAAAGTGGTAGTGATGAAAGTGGTAGCTCTATGTTTCGCATCATGGCATGGAATATCCAAGGTCTTGTAAATAAGCTGAAAAGTGTTTCTTTTAGGCAGTTCTGTGAAAAGTGTCAAATTTTTGCATTTTCAGAGATCTGGTCGTGTAAGCAAAATGTTATAGAGGATACCTTTCCAGAGTATCAGGTGTTTTTTTCACCACGTACACAAAAGTTAAAAGGGGGCGTGGCCGTGTGTGTACATAAATCTATAGCCTGTCATGTGTTGCGTTTAATGCAGGCAGCTGAGGATATTGTGTTTCTAAAGATCGGTAAGTCTGTTTTGAATTCTGCATCTGATGTTCTGGCAGCATTTGTGTATGTGGCTCCAGAGCGTTCTGTTGTATATGGTGAAGATAACGTTGATGGTTTTGAAGTGTTAGAAAACTACATGTCTCAAGTGTTACGTGCTCACCCTGAGCTGCCTTGGCTATTATGTGGCGATTTTAACGCCCGCACTGCCGGTCTGTCTGATACTGATTTTATTGATGACAATACACACGTGCAGCCTTTACTGGAATTAACAGATCTGCTAGAGGATGTACCACAAAGCCCACGGAGGTCAAAAGATATTGGCATAAACAGTTTTGGTCGGAAACTGATAGAACTATGTCAAGAGTACTGTGTGTTTATTGTCAATGGCAGGACGAAAGGTGACAGTGAGGGAGAAATTACGTGCGTGGCCAACAGAGGCAAAAGTGTGGTGGACTACTGTATTTGCTCTAAATCCGTGTTTGACCTAGTGACCGATATGTTTGTTGCAGACAGGTGTGAGTCAGACCACTTCCCCATTGTAACCACGTTTACTTCTATTCAGTCTGTTTATTCATGTGATGATGATGATTTAAATTTAAATAATGATATAATACTAGAGGAAGGGGTTAAATTTGTTTGGAAAGAAAACTACGCTGAATCCTTTTGTGCATACATTGAAGATAATCAGGAGACTCAGTTTCAACACTTTTTGTCAGCGCTTGACTCGAGTGTAGAAGAAGGGTCGGCCTGTTTTGTAGCATTCATTCAGAAGGCAGCTGACAAAATGAGGTCAGGTAAGAAGGTAGGTGAATCCCGTGCACAGCCGCCGTGGTGGGGCTCGGACTGCGAGTTAGCAAAACAAAACAAGTACATACAGTTGAAGCAGTTCAGACACACAAACACACATGACGACTTAGGGAAGTATCTTGACATGAAGAAAGAATTTAAGAAGTTGTGTAAAACAAAACAAGTAGAGTACAACGCACGGGTTTTGAATGAGCTCAACGTTGCATGTAATGATGCAAACTCAAGAACATTTTGGCAAAAAATAAAGTCTCTGACTGGCGTTAAAAAGTTGTGTTCTGATGTCATTTCACCACGCGTGTGGTATGATTATTTTCGTAATTTGCTAAATGTGGATCAGAATGTTGATGATTCAGGTTTCAGCAGACAGGCCGAGGGTGTTTTGAATGACCATATATCTGATGATTGTGATGGTTGTCATAATGCAAGATTTGACGAGGAAATCACGCAGGATGAAATTCGCAGTGCTATTAATAGCATGAAGAAAGGGAAAGCATCAGGCCCTGATGGCTTGCCCACTGACCTTTTTCATCATGCAGGTGAGATCCTTGTGAAATTTATGCATCCTTTGTTCAATCGTGTGTTTCAAAGTGCGGAATACCGTGGCCTGAAAGCTGGACCATGGCTGTGATATTTCCACTACACAAAAAGGGTAACCCTAGAAATGTTGACAACTACAGAGGAATTTCTCTTCTGAACGTTATCAGTAAGTTGTACAGTTTTGTCATTAACAACAGGTTGGTGCGTTTTCGTGAAGAGAATGATTGTATTCCTGAGGCTCAAGCTGGCTTCCGTAAAGGGTACAGTACTATAGACAACATTTTTTGCTTACAGGCACTAGTGCAAAAGTATCTTAGCAAGCAGGGTGGCCGTTTTTACACCATGTACGTAGATTTTTCTAAAGCTTACGACAGTGTGCACAGGACAAAACTGTTGTATCTCTTGTTACGTAAAGGAGTTCATGGAAAGTTGCTTCAGACACTTGAGAGTATGTACAAACATGTAAAAGCTGCTGTAAGGGTTGGAACCAAAGTTACCGACTACTTTGATTGCATGTCAGGGGTGCGACAAGGTTGTGTGTTGAGCCCACTGCTGTTTTCTATCTTTCTTTCAGAATTTGAGACAGAAATATCATCGTGCGGTGCACGTGGCATTGATATTTTTGCAGACCCACTGGGTATTTTCCTTCTTATGTATGCTGATGATATAGCCATTGTCTCTGACTCTGTAGCAGATCTCCAAAAGAAAATTAATTGTTTAGAAAAATACTGTAAAAAATGGGGTCTCACTGTGAACATGGACAAGACAAAAGTGGTGGTCTTCAAAAATGGAGGTTTTGTGAAAAATTGTGAAAAATGGTTTTATGCTGACAAGCAGATTCAAGTCGAGTCCAGTTATACTTACCTTGGTGTGATATTTTCCTCTACTCTGAACTGGGCTAGATGTGTAGAAAACTTAGCTGGAAAAGCCAGGAGAGCAGTTGCAGGTATCAAAAGACTATACTTTAAATTACAAAACTTGCCAGCTGACACTGTTTTTCACATTTTTGATGTCAAGATTAAACCCATTGTGCTATACGGGTCAGAGGTTTGGGGTTTCCAGAGACATGATGTAATTGAGCAGGTTCATATAAAGGTTTGTAAAATGGTCCTTGGTGTTGGAAGAGATGTAAAAAACAATATTGCGCTGGGTGAGTGTGGAAGATTCCCTATGTATATTGATGCCTATGTTCGAATGGTGAAGTACTGGTGCAGACTTCTTACCATGTCAGAAAACAGATACCCAAGACAGTGTTACACGATGTTATGTATGCATGATGCTTCAGGTAGATCGAACTGGGCTACGCAAATAAAGACTCTATTGTGTATGCACGGGTTTGGGTATGTATGGGAAATGCAGTCAGTTGGAAACACTCCTCTGTTCATTCAGATATTCAAAGATCGGCTGATGGATTGTTTCCGACAGGACTGGCATGCATCCCTTTCCTCAAACACAGAATACTGCCATTACCACCCAGAAATACTTAGAGCCAGTTACATAGGGCAGCTGAACTCTTGTGAACTCAGGCGGGCAATATGTTTACTTAGATGTAACCGTTTACCTTTAAACGGAGTATCCAGATTTGGAAAACCCATCACTAATCCAGAATGTAATTCATGTGATTGGCATAAGGCTGAAGATTTGTGTCATTTTCTGTTCGAGTGTCCAAAATATTCCCCTTTACGTAAAAAGTACATTCCACTGTTTTACTACAGATTCCCATCCGATCTTAAAGTTCAGCTGCTGTGTGGAAACCTACATGATAAACTGGTTTTTAAAGTTGCTATGTATATTTCAGGTTGCCTTAAATTAAGGAATTAGAGCGATTTGTTTTGAACTTTTCTTGTTTTTTTTTTTTTTTTTTTTTTTTTTTTTGTTTTGTTTTTTTGTTTATTTATGTGCGCTGATGTAATGCTATATGAGTGTGTTTTACAACCACCTTCCTGTATTTTCTGGTTGTAAATTGTATTTTGTGTTCATATGGGCCAGATGGCCTGCAAAAACTGAAATAAATTTATTATTATTATTATTATTATTATTACACACACACACACATACGCACAAAAGTCTCACAGTGGGTTACCTACCATTTCATGTGAAAATGGGTTCCCATATTTCTATTTATTCTAGGGCTCTGGAATTGATGCGAATGTTTAGAACTCACCTTATAACTAAGCTCTATAACTTAAAATAAAATAGACATTTTCTAGAAACAGAGCCACTAGATGCAGAAAAAATGGGTTTCTACCAATAAAGTGGGTGTCTCTCACACAAAAACTGGCATTACAGTCAAAATGGGTGTTTCACAACATTAGGCGTCTGTAATAAGGTCAAGTGCATGGAATACTTTTTTTTTCACATTCATTTTTTTTCTTCAACTTAATGTGTATGTATACATTAACATTCTTAACATTGTATGGTGCAAAATTCAATGAACACTGGCCTGTAACCTTTCGATTATGATTTTTACAGGAGGAAATCTTTTAAACATTGCTACGTTTTGTCCTTCTGAAGCAAAACAGTTTATCATGGCATTTATGTGAGAATTCTGGAAATTAAACGACTTTAAAAAAAAATGTACTCTGCAGTTTGAGACAAACAGCAACAGAGCATTTTGAATATTAACCCTTATCATTCGGAATACACCAGTGTGTGCAACAAGTGTGACTAAAATAGTCCAAAGGGTAGTGGCAGAATAGCTTGGCGCCTCTAGGCGCCAAGCTATTGTGGCACCACCCTTGAACTAATAATGCCATTGGTCTATGTCCTTATCTGTAAGTTCTGTAATGTAGCTTGCATATATGGCAGTGTACAAATTTGAAGCTTTTAGCCTCAGTATGATGCAGGTTAAAAAGTGTGGAAAAATATGAAAGACAGAAAAAGACCCAGACGAAGAAACTAACACTTAACTTATTCTATCCCAGACACACCAGAGCAAAATAAAGATCGACCATGCTAGTTCAAGGCTGATGCCAGAATAGAGTGGCGCCTATGGCCGCCAAGCTATTCTGGCATCACCCTTGAACTATCGTGGTCGATCTGTGTCCTGCCCTGCAACGCAGTTTTCAGAAGACGACTTCAACATTTGGGGATTCCGGTCTTGGGGTAGAATGAGTTAAAATGACAAAACAGAACACTGACATTAATTAATGAACTGACAACATAGGAAATCAATTACTTGAAACTTCAGCCTTTATTAATCACATCAAAGGTGCATGCATATAAAAACACAGTAATTGTTTGTAAACACTTCAAATCAAACAATCAAGAGCAGTCAAACCTTTTTCTGCCAACTTTGTGATGAGGAAAACTAGTTCTTGCCAAAGTTCGGCACGTAAAGGATTACCGCGACTTATGTGCCTCTATTCATAAAATGGAGAGAGAAATATAATACTGAGTTCTAGCAAGTGCGACAATAAAGTTTAGCCGAGTTGGTATACCTCGTCCAGTGCCTAGGTTAAATGCACCAGTGGTGCCAATGTGGCTATATTGGCACCAGACCGGTCGCTCGGACGGGTCTGGTGCACCCGATCGGTTTAGAGCGTGTGCTTTCTGCACCTGTAATGGGCAACCTCGGAGAAAGAATCACGTGAGCTTCGTTTGACTGCTGCAAAATAACATGAATAAAGAATAAACCCTTTCCCATATATGCAATCCAGCAATTATGCATCCATCCTTAT
Organism: Semisulcospira habei; assembly: GCA_036245525.1. NCBI lineage: Eukaryota > Metazoa > Mollusca > Gastropoda > Semisulcospiridae > Semisulcospira > Semisulcospira habei. The sequence goes on along the minus strand of BTPG01000007.1, from coordinate 119,652,760 downwards.
GCTAGCACCACGAAACATTACGCGATTTGGCAGATTTTAAAAATAGCTTTTTAAAATCCTAAATGGAGGTGATTTTTGCGACATCTGCGTCGTTTGCGGCAGAAAGCACCGTCAAAGTTGAAGTTCGAGAAATGAGCGCACTACATGTACAATAGACTTGATTCAGTGGTGTTGGGCATGACTCAAGCCTCCGCCATCTCAACACAAAACTGGCGTGTTCGGGGAGATAAAAGGCTACAAGTTAAAACTGCAAACGAACCTTTTTTTTTCGACTGCAATCACAGTCTTCTGCGTGAACGTACGAGACCACACTACAACTAGTGCACAAGCCAACCTGCGCGCGCAGTTCTGGTGCACATGACCGGTCCGAGCGACCGGTCTGGTGCGAAAATAGCAACAGTGGCACCGCTGGTGCGTTTAACCTAGGCAGAGGGCGAGGTATACCAACTCAGCTAAGGTTTATGCTTCCTGTGACTTTAGAAACAATGCACAGTATGCAAAGTGTACTTTATAGTAACCAAAAAAAAAAAACCAAAACGTTACAGACATTTCCAAAATGATCCAGGCGTACATCAGATAAAAAAACAAACTATACACACTGAAATAATAACACTCTTGTAATAAATGTTTATCATGTTGACAATGGTTTTCTTATCTTATTACTGTCTTTCGTCCCGATTGGTTGTACATTGCTGAACGTCCGGACGTGCCAGCACTGATAATGAAGGGGAAAAAAATAAAATAAAATAATGAACAGAATATTGAATGTATGTCGCCAGCCAGTCTAATACGCTAAATAAACCTAAGATCATTTAGCAACACACATCCAAAATCAAGAGAGATACACCACCACCAACCTCCCCCCCCAAAAAATAAATAAATAAATAAAATAAAATAAAAAACAACAACAAACAAACAAAAAAATTATTCAGACCCAAAAGGTGACTGCCAATCATGTAAAATGCAAAGAAGTGCCCAACGGAGAAAGAAACACGCTTAAAAAAGACGGTTACAACACAATTTAGTAAGATTTTGGGTAAATCCGCCTTGTCAAAACAGACAAACAAACAAACAAACAAACAGAGAGATCAGTCGCTACTTATCTTTGTTCACAGAAGGAATGTGCCCCATTCCTTCTGCGAATGAAGATAAGTAGCGACTGATCTCTCTGTTTGTTTGTCCGTTTTGACAAAGCGGATTTACCCGAAATATTAATAAATTGTGTCGTAACCGTCTTTTCTAAGAGTGTTTCTTTCTCCATTGGGTACTTCTTTTCAAGAGATACAGGCAGCGCAGACAGCAGAGAGAGCTTAAAAAAGGAAAATACAAGTTAATTGACCAAGGGTAGACAGAAACACATGCCCCAGAAATGAGAGGAAAACCCACCCTTTGGGGCTGACCAGGGTGACCCTAGGAACTAAAAAGTAGTTGACCCCACCCAAGTCCCCCAGGGCAGACCTGGGTGGGGGCCACTGTTTAGTTGCAAAGTAAGGTTAATATTACACAATCCAGACCAAAAAGGTGACTGCCAAGCATGTAATAAGCAAAGAAGTACCCAACGGAGAAAGAAACACGCTTAGAAAAGATGGGTACAACACAATTTATTAATATTTCGGGTAAATACCCTTTGTCAAAATAGACAAACAAACAGAGAGATTAGCCGCTACTTATCTTCATTGGCAGAAGGAATGTATCCTTCTGCCAATGAAGATAAGTAGTGGCTAATCTCTCTGTTTGTTTGTCTATTTTGACAAAGGATATTTACCCGAAATATTAATAAATTGTGTTGTACCCGTCTTTTCTAAGCGTGTTTCTTTCTCCGTTGGGTACTTCTTTAATGTTACACAGCATACAAAATGATCCAGGTGTACATCAGATAAAAACAGAGCTATACACGCTGAAAACAACCGAACAATAACGTTCTTGTAATAAGTCTTTATGTTGACAATGTTTGTTTCTTTTTGTCTTATTATTGTCTTTCGTCCCCAACCGCCGTTCCATCAGCAGTTCCATTTTCAAAGTTTTACTTGTTATATACCGCATACAAAATGATGCAGGCGCACCAACCCCATAGTAGCACTCTTGTAATAAATCTTTATGTTGACAATGGTTTTCTTACTCCTTATTATTGTCTTTCGTCCCCAAGCGCTGTTCCATCAGCAGTTCCATTTTCAAAGTTTTACATGTTATATACAGTATACAAAATAATGCAGGCGCACCAACCCCATAGTAGCACTCTTGTAATAAATCTTTATGTTGACAATGGTTTTCTTACTCCTTATTATTGTCTCTCGTCCCCAAGCGCCGTTCCATCAGCAGTTCCATTTTCAAAGTTTTACATGTTATATACAGTATACAAAATGATGCAGGCGCACCAACCCCATAGCACTCTTGTAATAAATCTTTATGTTGACAATGGTTTTCTTACTCCTTATTATTGTCTCTCGTCCCCAAGCGCCGTTCCATCAGCAGTTCCATTTTCAAAGTTTTACATGTTATATACAGTATACAAAATGATGCAGGCGCACCAACCCCATAGTAGCACTCTTGTAATAAATCTTTATGTTGACAATGGTTTTCTTGCCCCTTATTATTGTCTCTCGTCCCCAAGCGTAGTTCCATTTGCAGTTCCATTGACAAAAACAAGCTAGACATGCTGAAACCAACCCGATAATAATGAACACTCTTGTAATAAATCTGTATGAAAACGAAAATGACGCGAGTGTCGGAGAATCTCAATTCATTTCTTTTGTAACTTTTTCAGTCTGTTGCGGATGTAATCCTTAATGTTTCTCCAGCGCCTATGTCTAAGTGCAGGCTCTTCTGCAATTGCCTGCTGTATCTCGGCCTTTCCAGGAAGTTTGTTCACGATGAGGTGTGTCTTGAAACGAGTTTCAACAGCTTTCTCTTCAGCTTTCCCCCATGGTTTCCTTGTAAATCTAGCTTTCTTTCGAACAAGAGCTGACGCAGAACTGTCATCATCAAAACTATCTAGTTTGTCATCAGGCTCTGGACGTCTTTTCTCGGTCATGCTCATTGATTCCTGTGTTGTTGACTTGCTATTTGCTTCATTCACAGGTGCTGTTTCCCCAGAGACCTCTCTGCGAGTTTCTGATGTGTTTTCATTGTCAAAGTCAATCTCTTCATCATCGCCCAGTTCAGCTCTAATGCAACTCTCAAAATCTGTCATCCCATTGTTAACTGACAGAAGAATCTTTGCCACTTTTGCCTTTTGAAGGACGTCTTGAGGTTGGCGGTAGATATGGCGATGTATCCGAATATCATGACCAAGGAAGTCTGCCAGCTGATCCTGGTCTAACTCCGAGATAGCCATGGACTGAGCCAAAGTTGCAACCTGCTTCCGTAACTGAGTAAATGTGAACATGGCTGGGTTTGACACTTGTGCTTGTAGCGCATGTTCCTTCAGAACATCATGGCCTCTGTAAGGCCTCTGACCAGAAGGTGTGGCAAAGATGTACTGGGAACCGGCGAGAGCTGGCACTGATTGCCTCATTTGAAGGATTCTGTCCACAGTTGTCATCATCTTCTTCGTCAGCAAAATGGGAACACTCCTATTAAACTTGCCCCTGATTTCCACTCGCTGAAAATGATTCACCATTTTCTTCTCAACCTCTGTGAGACCTTTCAAGATATCTTGATTGGTGATCGATCCAATCTTAGCATTCTGGAAGTCTGATACCTTCATTCTCTGGACTTCTCCCCCTCGTTTTCCGTTGAAAAGTGATACAGCGCAAAGAGTTGCTTTAACCACTGTCGGATAATCTTCCGAAACCATCCTTGTCTCAAGAAGCTGTTGGACCTTCCTCACATCTTCACATGATGGGTCCCCACCCGGGTCTGCCCTGGGGGACTTGGGTGGGGTAACTACTTTTTAGTTCCCAGGGTCACCCTGGTCAGCCCCACAGGGTGGGTTTTCTTCTGTATTCTGGGGCATGTGTTTCTGTTTACCCTTGGTCCATTCACCTGTATTTGTCTTTTTAAAACTCTCCCAACTGTCTGCACTGCCTGTAGCTCTCGATATTGGATGTGTGTTGCTAAATGGTCTTAGATTTATTTGGGCCCTATGGCATAGGTTTATTTAACGTATTGGACCGGCTGGCGACATACATTCAATATTCTGTTTATTTTTATTTTTTTTCACAAGCAGTGCAGGCACGCCCTGAGAAAGCCTTGTTGCTGTCGGGACGTTAAGCAATGTACAATCAATCAATCAATTCACACTATGGGATCAGCTTGGGTTTGTTCATGGTCATTTTCCCGACCGACTGGGCTGCTGTAGCTGACACACAATCGTACCAGTCCCCGGTGAAGACAGAGTCAAACCGCTGCGCCTCAGAGAGCTCCTGTCGCCACCTGTCATCTGAACCATGCCCAAGTAGTCCACAAGCTAGGAAGGTCTACCGTGCACCCCCCCCCCCCCCCAGTACTCAATAAGATGGATTTCAAAGTGTTCCTTAGTATGTCCTGAGATGTTTAAGCCATGTTCCCCGAAAATCCTTAGGAACACACCAGAGATATAGCCGATGGCGCAAGGGTACCCCCATTCACGCTCTTCGCAGGTGCTAAAATGAGGTTGAGAAACATTTTCCTTTAAATAAATCAGAATTCATTCCAGAAGCCCAAATCAGGCAATATTATGTTAAGGCACACGTTCTGCAGCCTCTGCAAAAAACAGAATGAAAAAATATTGCATCTCTGGCTCACAGTGAAGGTATTTGTGGACCCAACAAACGACCATTTCCACGAAATCGCAAAAAAAGACATAAATAATGTGTCAGATGCCTTCAGACATTTTCTATGCTGGCAGTCCATTTTCAGGCTTACATTATTAAAACAGGATGTTACAATTATTATAAACTTGACTAGGTGATGCTGTGATCACTGTGAGTGCCACAGTGGTTGATTTTGTATCCCTACCCCCAAGTTGTAAAAATACACAAAATTAATTAGAAAAAATTTCTAAAGTTATTCCATCTCATTTTGACCTTTCTTTACCTATTAAGTTTCAATAATGTGAGCATAAAGTGCAAGAAAATAAGGAAAGTCGGCATCCTTTACGGTACATTCGTGGTGAATGATAGCTTTTTCCCATTTAAAATTGCCAAATTGGGAAAAGTACGTTGTTTCCGGTGCCCTCAGAAATTTTGTATACTACTGATAGGTCTTTGTTAGGTTTTATTGTTTAGGATAGAGTACCACAGTTACTCCCAACCTGATTTTGTGATGCTATGATGCATTTAGGGGCCACAGTGGCTGAATCTGCTGCCCTACCCCCATTTTACCAGTACGCAAAGTAACGCAAAATAATCATAAAACTTGCTTACGTAATAGTCCTCTGTTTAAATATTTTTTGTTGCCAGTTTTTTTTTTTAAAGTATGCATACTGAGCATAAAAAGTTGTGATCATTTCATTAATTTCAATGTAACCCATCAATTTAATTGTAACTATTTTTAACTGGCTGGTCTTTTAGGTGATATTTTACCTAGCGTAAGGCGGGTCTAGTAAGGTCTCCCCTTTTCCTTTCATTTATTTTTATCTAGAAATGTGTAAATATGAATATGCGTAATAAAGTTTCATGGTTCCTAATAGCCAAAACAATGTTATCAAAAATACTTAGTTTCGACATGTCGACCACGAGATCTCCACTTCCACCTTCTGCAACGTTCAATCTTTTTTATAGCCGTCTTTAAATCATATATTTTTCTGGCTGCCAATAAGTGAGCTGTCAAGAGCTAGCAGCATGTTTTCAGAGTTTGGTGTATAGGGGCGTGTCTTCTGGTCAGAACTGCCAGCAGACCGCTTCTCTGTATGGACATGTTTGGAGAATGTGCTAAGGAGACCAATTTTCTACGCCAAATTCGCATAGGGCTGTTTCCACAAGACCCAGTCTCACGAGGTGAGTTCAGCAGGGTCCTTACGGTCTGTGAACATTTGTGAAAGTTGTAAAAAAATGGCAAGGCTTTTTGAGGGCCCTGGAAAGTCTGTCAATTTCAGTCCTTTTCCTTAAAGTCTGTGAAAGTTGGTAAAAAATGACAACATACTGGCAAACTTTTGTCTACTTCTTTTTTTTTTCTCCCTCAATTTGTGACTATTCCCATTGCAAACGATCATGCTGACGCTTGTTGCAAGTGATCTATATTTAGCTCTGATCATAAAGTGACTGCATGGCGAACATTCTGATTGGTTGTTTACGCTTCTACCGAAGTCCGCCATTCACTAAGCGTTCTTTTATTTTGGTATCTCTTTACGCATTAGGCACGGAAGCTTCAAATAATTGCTGATACAGAGTGATCTGATTAAAGTGTGTAAAGCTTCAGGCTTCAGTTTGGGTTTGTGAAACGTTCCTGCTTTTCTGGATGGACCCAGTCCAGAGTAATCAGTGTGTAGATGAAAGATGGTGGCCTGGCTCTCCCTGTTCAGCTTGTTGATGTCATCTGCCCACGGGCTGCAGCCGCCATTCTGCTTTTGCCAATCACTTTGTTGTTGTAGTGTCTCCATTCCCAGCTAGTCCAGAATGCACTGGAATCCACTGCAGCACTATTTTGTGGACAGGGCATCCAGTCTATCTTGAAGCTTCCTGGTGAGATCAGTGGATCAAGCTGCTGCCTTTCCCTAGCTAGTGCTCTGCTGCTGTGTTGAGCACCTGCAGATCTGTACGATAGTTGGAGCTGCTGCCGCTAGCTGGTAAGGAGAGGGAGGTAGTAGTGCGGTCTGCACAACAGATGTACACGCCACTTCCTTCATTCAACACGACATCTTGTGTGGTATCACAGCTGCTGTGAGGGTAGCGCTTGTGCACAACCTCCAGCAAGATGGCTTTGTGCAGTGCCGCGACCTTTGGCAAAGAGACCTGGAACATTATGTTGTCTTGAAGGCTCTTTCGAGATGTCCAGGTATCTGTAGGGAGCTGTTCACACATCTTTGGGCTTGGTTCCAGGACGTCAGTGTTAGCCCTTTGCAGGACCTTCAGTTGGCAGTTCAGATTGGGCATTTCTGACGGTTCTTGGTCTGCTCCTGTAGTCTCCCATGCTGTCGGTGTTTAGTAAGTCTCTTCATCGTGTTTGCTGTTCTGCATTCCAGTGGCTCCAATGTCCTCCATTTCCTAAATTGGGGTGCTCCAGATGGCTCTAAGAATGTCACTGCATCATGAGAATGACCCATGTTCTGCATCTTGTCAAGCCTGGCTTTTTGGGTTTCAGGCAGTGTTTCATGTTGTCGATGTATCTTGGTACCGCACAACTGGTCTGACCGAGCAGGTGTTTGCTTGTGCCAGGATGCTGTAATTTGCGCCAATGTGGTCCCCACCAGTTCTTCATCAGAGACTCTCTTTCTTTTTTGCAGCTCTAGCTTCCATGGTTTCAATGTGAGGCCTCCACGTGAATCCAGTAATTTATTTGTTGCCAGTAAAGTTGGCCTGTCTGTCTTTGGTACTGGAAGATCTCCAGTTTTGAGGTGACCTCTTCCATCTGATTGAAAGAGATGGTCTAGCTCAGTTTGAGTGGCCTCTTTCAGTCCAGCTGCTGACTCTATTGGCAGCATCCTGGATTCTGCAGGATGCTATTTCTTTATGTTCTGCTGCGCTCCACACTGCAAAGTCATCTGCATGGAGGATGTTCAAGACGAACCTTGGTACTGTTGTACTGATGTCATTAATGTAGACCAAAAACAGCATCAGACACAACATCTCCCTGAGGTACACCTTCCCCGAGTTTGACAAGAGTGCTGAATGTGCAGACGATAGAAGCTTCAGCGGCAGCCCCTGTTAAGCATGCCTTAAATAAAAAGAATTACAATTAAATCGATGGGTCACATTGAAATTAATGAAATGATCACAAATGTTTATGCTCAATATACATATTTTGTTAAGAAAACTGGCAACAAAAATATTTAATCAGAGGAGCAATTGTTATGATCATTTTTCGTTCCTTTGCGTACAGGTAAAATGGGGGTAGGGCAGCAGATTCAGCCACTGTGGCCCCTAAATGCATCAGAGCATCATAAAATCAGGTTGGGAGTAACTGTGGTACTCTATCCTAAACAGTAAAACCTAAAAAAGACCTATCAGTTGTATACAAAATTTCTGAGGGTATCAGAAACAATGTACATTTCCCAATTCAGCAATTTTAAATGGTAAAAAGCTATCATTCACCACGAATGTACCGTAAAGGATGCCGACTTTCCTTATTTTCTTGCACTTTATGCTCACATTATTGAAACTCAATAGGTAAAGAGAGGTCAAAATAAAATGGGATAACTTAAGCAATTTTTTCTAATTAATTTTGTGTATTTTTACAACTTGGGGGTAGGGATACAAAATCAACCACTGTGGCACTCACAGTGATCACAGCATCACCTAGTCAAGTTTATAATAATTGTGACATCCTGTTTTAATGATGTGAACCTACAAATGGACTGTCAGTGCTATAGAAAATGTCTGAAGGCATCTGACACATTATTTTTGTCTTTTTTTTGCGATTTCGCGGAAATGGTCGTTTACTGGGTGCACAAATGCCTTCACTGTGAGCCAGAGATTCAATATTTTTTCATTCTGTTTTTTGCAGAGGATGCAGAAGGCGTGCCTTGACATAATAGTACCTGATTTGGTTTTCTGGAATGAATTCTGATTTATTTAGAGGAAAATGTTTCTCAACCTCATTTTAGCACCTGCGAAGAGCGTGAATGGGGGTACTCTTGCGCCATTGGCTATATCTCTGGTGTGTTCCTAAGGATTTTCGGGGAACATGGCTTAAACATCTCAGGACATACTAAGGAACACTTTGAAACCCATCTTATTGAGTACTGGGGGGGGGGGGGGTGCACGGTAGTAGACCTTCCTAGCTTATGGACTAAAGCTGTTTGGATGCCAGCGACTGTTTGATCTGTGAACATTTTTTCAAAGCATGGCCTATGCGCATTGCAAGATTGCCTTTTTTTGAACTGATGTGTGTCCTCATCAAATTCTGCTAGCTCTTTTACAGCCAATACAACATGATCAAAGCTAGCTGAATTGACCACAGCATTTAAACTTGCGATTTTCATTTCTGACCTCACTCTAAGAATCTTTAATAGTCTCCCTAACTCCCGCATCCTGGAGCTGATTTGCCCAGCCGTGTGTTCTTCAATGTCCCTGCGGTCAAATAATCTCTTTTCCATACTCCAGAAGCAAGGGGTCAGTTCTGATGAGACGGCTTATCTCATCATCTCTCTGTCTGGCTAAAACCTTATGATAGAAGGAAAAGTCAACGTCTAAAGGTATTGGAAGCATTAGCCTCTCACGTTGAGCAGCCTCACCTCTCTTAGCGAACTGAAACCCTCATTGTTTCTGACAGCAACGTTTTGAGTGTACAGAGATCAGCTTTTTTTGATAGAGCCCTTTGCAATGGCTACAGGCGAGAAGGTCGTCTACCTTACTAGTTTTGGTGCGATACTTAGGAATCAAACATCCTGATTTCTTTTCAAGAACGGCAACATTATGCATGTAATCACCCTCATCTTGTATTCTGATCCATGCTTGACGTCTCTGCTTAGTCCCTTGTTTTATCATCCAAATTTTAGCAACGTCTGCCTCATCTGCATGGACATCTTGTAAGTGCGTGCTCATTTTCAAAACAAGCTTGCCACAAAATTTGCATGCATGTTTCTTGTCCCATTTGTACTTTCCTTTCCCTCTCTGCGACACGCGCACACCCGTTTCTTTGGTAAGCGCTCTTTCCCCACCCCCCAACATCATGTTCCTTCTGCCTATCCACATTGTCATTGCCACCCCCTAATTCATCCCCTAACGCACACTGCACCTTGCTGGTACTTGCGTCACTGACACCTGCCCACCCTGAACCAGCCACTTTGAAATCTAACATATTCAATACAATACTGTCTGTGTTAGAGACCCCAGAGATTGATGGCGACACACCGTCTGAATCCTGTGAGCTCGAGCCAGGAACAAACTCCTCGTCATCACTGTCCTTGTATTGCGATGCGCTTGCACTCTCAATCTCAGGCCCATCCCAGGCTCCATTTGCCAACTGGAAAAGGAAAGAAAAAAAGAAAGCTGCATTAGTACAAAAGCAGCCCAATTTTGGTTTAAGGGGCCTTGCACAAGAATATAAAGAGTAATCCCGTGTATGACCGATTTACATATGTGTGACCTTGGTGACGAGGGCTGGCTTTCGCAGCAGCAAAATCCATGTTTTCTGAAAATGTAAGCAGTTTTCACACATCTGTCAACCCCACGTGACCCTTTGAGAGAGGTCACTCAAATTGGTATGTTTACAAAGGTCTTGCCACAAAGTATCCTTGGGCCAAGCTTGAAGAATGTGGCTTGAAAAGTCTCCGAGAAAATGCCACTGTTAACGTTTACCATGGACGCGGACGGACGGACGGACGACCAGTGGCCCAGAACATAAACTCACTTTTGCTTCGCACGCGAGCCAATAAAGTGAAGATGATCATAGAATCACTTACCAGTTTGTAATTGGGGGCATTCCGCTGCCGTCTATGCACCCTCCTACTAGACGCACCCTCTGCGACAGACGACGCTGGGCCATCATGCTGCAGTTGACTAATTTTGCCATGGGCCTTGGTCATGTGCCAGGAAGGGGCGTGCTTGTCCACTTCCATAGGTCCCTACAAGAACAAAGGAGACCGCAGTGACTGTAACAACTATCGAGGCTTCTCCTTGCTGAGCACTGTGGGAATGGGAAAGGTCTTCGCTCGCGTGGTGCTGAACAGACACTATATATATATATATATATATCGTTCTTTCTTTCCAGAGCAAGTGCCCTTCTCCGGGACACACGGCCTTCTCAAAGACGGAGAATTTCTGGGACCCAATCAAACCTTCGGACGTCTCGTGGAATTTCGAGAAGTTTCTCCTAGACTCCAATGGCGTCCCTCTCTACCGCTTTTCCCCGGACGTGGAGCCCAACGACCTCAAGCCCCTGGTTATTGACGTCATGAATGGCGGAAGAAACCAGATGCTGCACCTGTTCCTCTTGGACGAGACGGTTGGAAGTAGAACAGAGGAGAAGGAGGCGGGCGGCGTAGGAAAGCATCACCCATAGAACGTGCATTTATTTCTTAAATGTTTGTTAATTATTTCTTTTGTGTTTGTGTTTCATCATATGGCGGTAGCGCTTTTTGTCGAGTGACGGAATCACCTCGACAAAAGCGCTACCGACAGCCAAAGAGAGAGAGAGAGATGATGAAATGATGATGAAACGTTTTTATTCAGGATAAAAAGTTTTAGGCATAGCAATGCCTATCTTCCAAACTGTCCTTCTACTCTACACATATAAAAATACATCAGACGATACATAAAAAATAAAACATATGTAAGTAAAAAGACCCATCCCCCTCCCCCCCCCCCCCACCACCACCACTCAGAGGGAAAAAAAATAGAAATTAAAAAAAATATATATATATATAATTATATACACAGGTATGAACCTGACATGTTAATGCAGACAGTCGAGCTATTACATAATCTGTAGCAACAGTAGAAGAGTATTAGGTAATAGGAAACTTGTCACTAACTATAAGAATAGTAGCATAAGGGAGCCGAACATACTATTACTTCTGAAGTAAATATTTATGGAGGCGATCTTTGAAGACGCTAATCTTACAAATTGATTTCAGGTGTGGAGGTAACATATTCCACGCTTTAGCGCCTGAAAAAGACAGACTGGTTTTACAGATGTCTAATCTAATTTTTGGAAGGTAGATCGAACTATTTCTCGTGTTTTTCCTATTATTGTCGGGAAATAGAGTTTTTAGATAGGGTGGGGCTTTTCCGTGCATGATCTTGTGCAGTAGAACACAGCGATTAAATTCAAACTGTTTCTTCAATTTTAGTAACTTGAGAGATTTTAATTTTTCATCAATCGAAGTAGGACTGGGAAGTATTAATTTAATGCCCCGACGATACAAGGAATTAACTTTTTTCATGTGAACTTCGCTGCATCCATCCCAGACGGTAGAACTGTAGTCACAATGCGTTTTGATATGTGCATGGAAAAAGAGTTTACGGATATCAGTATTAACTATATGGCGTAGTTTTGATAACAGGAACAGATTTTTGGAGATTGTTTTGCATATTGAGTCAGTATGCGGCTCCCAGCTTAATTGGTTGTCGACTATAACGCCTAATAAGCGATGCCTAGTTACTTGTTCAACAAGCTGTCTATCTAAGGAAAGTGTTAAAGGTGGTAGGCCATGCTGGTGTTTCTGACGTGTAGTAACTAACATGCTCTTTGTCTTTGGAATACTAATAATCATGTGATTATCACTGTACCAGCCTGCTACTTCATCAAGACTTTGTTGGAGTACCTTATTAATGGTTGTGATATCTTTATCAGATGTGTGTATGGTCGTGTCATCTGCGAACAGATCGCAGTTTGCGTCTAAATGAGATATGCACAGTGGCAGATCATTAATAAAAAGATTAAATAATAAGGGCCCTAGAATAGACCCCTGTGGAACACCGCAAGTTACTAAACCATCAGAGGAATACTTGCCATTTAGCAGTACTTTCTGTGTTCTGTCCCTGAGATAGGAAGATATAAAGGAGACAGCATTTGAGTCAATGTGATAAAATGGTAGTTTTTTTTTAGTAGGATAGAGTGGTTGACAAGATCAAAAGCTTTTTTCAGGTCAAGAAAGATTGTACCTGATACTTTATTGTCATTTATGGCAGAGAGCCATTTATCAATTAAATGATTGAGGGCAATTTGGCACGAATGTAGAGGTCGAAATCCTGATTGTGCTGCAGTTATCAGATGGTTTTGCTCCAGAAAGTTTAGAAGATGAGTATGGATATGTCTCTCGAGCGGTTTTGAAATACAGGATAATATGGAAATGGGCCTGTACTCGTTTAGGTTGCATAAATCTTTGCTTTTGGGAAGCGGGATTACCTTCGCTTTTTTCAGCTCGTCGGGAAAAACGTTATGTCTGATTGATAAATTATAAATAAAGGTCAGGGATTCGACGACGTAGGGCAGAGATAGTTTTAAAATCTGACTACTAATGCCATCTGGACCGCAAGACGATTTGTTCTTTAAACTGGAAATAGATTTGCCTACATCTAGGACAGTCATAAGCGGTACTAAAAATGGGCCGCAGGCTCTCTGTTGACTATGGTGACGTAGTTGATGAGAGCAAGTGTAGTTTACAGGGTTAGGTGTATTTGACTTCGCCAGAGTTTGAGCAACAGTTATGAAGTGAGCGTTGAATGCATCAGCAGTAAGATCGGGCGGAATATTAGGCGATCGTTTACTGTTACCTTTGGTGAAATTGTTTATTACTTGCCAGACTGAACGGATGTCTTTGCCGTCGGCAATAATTTGTTCTGCATTTTGCCTCTGTGCTTTACGAACTAGAGATTTGACATGGTTTCGCTGCTTCTTGTAGTCAGTAAATTTCTTATCTCGTTTTAATTCATCTCTTACTTCCATTGCTTGTTTTATCTCACCAGAGAGCCATTTTGGCATAACAGGATATTTGACGCGTTTGATGCGCTTAGGCGCATGTCTATCCAGAACGGCGAAAAACAGCTCGTACCAGCGTGACAGGGCATCGTTAGGGTTTTTGCAGTTTTTTATATCATAAAATGGTACTAAAGATAGTTCATATAAAAAAGCAGTTTGGTCGAATGTTTTAAAACATCTATACATTATGGTAGTGTGTCCTTTGATTGACTGTTTAGCTAACCTAACAGACAACGTAAAACAAACAGGAAAGTGATCACTAATGGAAATATTAGGCACGCTAACATTTTTTACAACGCTGACATTTGTGCTATATACATGGTCTATCAGCGTTGAAGATGAGGAAGTCACTCTAGTAGGTGACTGGACAAGCTGTTTCAACCCTAAAAAATTCAACATGGATCTCCACGAAGTGTGTCCTTGCTTTTGCAAGTCTATGTTGAAGTCTCCCAAAATATGTACATCACCTTTGGACTCCTGAACCACATCCATCATTAACACAAACTCGTCCAAGAGAGAGAGAGAGCAAGACCCAAATGCAAGTGGCATTAATTCACAGGAGCCCATGCAGTAACTATTTGTTTATTCTGATTTTGTAATTGTGTTTTGAGTATGAAATACACGATGACTGCCAAGGAGCTAGAAACGTATCGGCCGACCAAGTGGGAAAGGTTGTGTGTAAGCCTACTTCTGTCAGGGTCTTGTGTTTGTTCATGCATAAGTATTTATTCAGTTTGCCATTTAAGTTAGTTTTCACAGTTTCAGTTCCTACTCGGACCTATCTTTTCCCTGTTATGTCCAAAGTAAAAATGCTGACCGTAATTGACATATTCACACCGTTCTTTTTAACACTACACTGTAAAATCTGCAATCTGCAAGTACGTCTTTGGTTCTTTTTTTTTTGCTTAGCTACTAGCCATTATCGTGCTGCAATTTATGACGAAATGTCCTCAAACTGCGAAGACGTAGTAGGATGTTTCTGATGACGTCACTCATGTTGATTTCTTTGTGCATTCGAAATTCATCATGTGGTGACGTTCGCCGCACGTTTTGGCTTGTAAGCAAAGTAGAAAATGGACGATGGTTCTTTGATGATATGATCGTTAATCGGCAGTTAAGTGTCTTATCACACTGGTTGTCTCTCTCGATTTGCTGCGCTCAGCGCAGCAAATCAAGGGAGACAACCAGTGTGGTGTTTTACGTGTATATGTGTTTCAACAAGCCTTGTCCTTTATTCAGAAATTAAAGTTGTACTTTCTTTCGAATGCATTGTCCGGCTGAGTATCCTGCAAGCATGCACGCACACTGACACACACCTGGCACACACAAACACACACACACACACACACACATACACACACACTCACACACACACACACACACACACACACACACACACACACACACACACACACACACACACACACACACACACACACACGAGTGCACACTATACTTGGCACCCGCACACCGTGACGATGATTCAAAACCTGCTGAAGGCACACCGGACACGGCCGGCTAATACACGGCCCTGGCTGTTGCTTCCGGGATCATCACCAATGTTGATTCTGAATATGTAAATGATGTAACAAACAAAACAAAACAAAAAAAAACCCCACAAAAATCAACGCCGCAATGCCGGCGTAAAAAAAAAAAACACAGACCAAAACACTCACTTTCTCGTGAAATCAAGCACAGTCTAAAACCGACATCAATGAAGAGTACAAACTTAGTTTTATGACTGCTTCGTCTGCAACATTTTCGCCCAGCGTTAAATTTGTTTTTAGACGCACAGGCGGATCTGGAGGTGGATCCTAGTGGACCCCCCCCCCCCCCACACACACACACACATACACTCCTCACCCCCAACCCCCACCCCCCAGGCCAAAAAAATAGAAATGAAAAAAATCTTTAAAACACTATTTTAAGTGCCTTTCAACTCGAGTTTCCGGCGGTTATAGTTGGATGGTGATGGGACGGTGCAACAGATCTTCACAATATTACGCTTGGCGCGCCGCCTACTCCCCTCACCCCTTGTGGCGCCGGCGCGTCTTTTCACTGATTTTTCTGCCACTGGCGCGTTGGGATACTTCTTGTGTTGTTATAGGTCACAGTTCAAAACAAAACCTTGCCCCCCTCCCCAGCTAGTCTCTACGGGAGGTAACTGATCCACCCTTGAAACATTTCCTTCTTTGGTGGTTCTTTCCGTCGGTGAGTCTCCGGCACTGCCCTGTTACGTAAGTCCAGCTGTCAAATAAGGAAGTGTCTCCCTTCCCCACCCCCACCATATGCCACCCCATTACACTCACACCTCCACTCCCCCCCCCCCCACCACCCCCATACACACACCTCCACTCCCCCCCCCCTCACCCCCATACACTCACAGTAAACTGAACTACAGCCGAAAAAGGACAAGATGATAGTGATGATTTCCACCTGTAACGTACGGCCACTCCATTATGCTGGCAGCAACGGGTTCAGAAAGCTGTGTGTATGCGGGGGGGGGGGGGGGGGGGGGGGGGGGGGCGGGGGAGTAAAAGAACTAGGCTGTGACTGTGATGATCGACGAGAAGCGGCCGTGAGAGAGAAAATCGACTTGAGACGGACAAGGTTGAGCCGCGGGAAATGATGAAAGGGAAAAATTGAACTTGAAAGTATGTCAGTCACTGTCAGTGACAGCCGGCGGCGGTTGCGGCACCGGCACTAGTCGCAACCTCTCTCCATTCCCCTCTCCGGCCGGCCTCCATTCCCCTCCCTCCCTCGCGTGTCGTTTTCTAGGTATGTGGACTGCAAAGAAAACGGAACTGGCGGGCCCTGTGACATACAGATTGACATTGAGGTGATTTTCATGCACGTGCGAACACGCACGTCGTTGTTGAGGGGGAGAAGACTGCGGCGGAGGACAATTGTGGTTCTGCGGTGGCCTAGAGGTTATGCAGCTCGAGCAGGGGAGGCAACGCATCATACTTCCGTGCAAAGTAGCCATAAAATGTCTGGTGGTAAGTCAAACATTAGACCAATGCTCGACGGTATCAATGGCGTTTGCTCGTCGGTGCTATCGTCGAAAAAAAAAAACTATTCGGTTTACCATTTGAATTGAAGATGTACTGTCTAGACCCTAATCTTTCATTCTCTCTTATGAATATCCCAGCCAACAGTTACGTTTGGCGGTGTTCAGTGTACAGCACAGCTTGATGTATTGTTCATTCAGTGTGCTTTTGTGCGATAGTAATATGTCATGTTACATGATTCAGTTCCACGTTCTTGCGGCCCACCTCATGACAAAAAATAAATCTTCCAAGATTTGAGGTGAGGGGAGCATTTTCGACTGAGGAGAGTGACTTGCTTTGAACGGTTTTCTCATATGTTTATTTGTGGTGCTGCATGGAAAACAGCTAGTGTACTACATTCAATAATTAATGTGTGAAAGGTTTAACCATAATATAGTTCAGTCCATAAAACTGTCCCAGTCAAATCTGGTAACGGGTGAGTGTGCATAATTTAAGATGCGTTTCCTTGCACTTGCCATGCTTTTGTTAATGCAGGCAGATGCAGCCATATTGCTACTACAGCACAGGTGGAAGCATGCACAAGGGGTTTAAATTGGGAACATCCTTAACCCATTACATCCTGAGGCTCAATTTTAAAATTTGCCTATTGTCCTATGAAGGCTATGTTACAGATTATGAGATCGATCAATCATTTTAGTTGAGAGTAGTCCCAACGTAGCTTGGCGCCTCAGGCGCCAAGCTATCCTGGCATCACCCTTGAACTATCATATTCAAATTTATTTCAAGCAATAGTGTATCAGGATGAAAAGGGTTAAATCACACTTTTCTGGATGAAGTCGGTGCAGTTCAATATACATGTTTCACTATTTGTTGCAGACCAAGTTGTAAGCAGTCTACTGGTGCTTGTGCTAGACACTAACCCAGTTTGGTGGGGGTTCCGACAGGCCAGTAGTGACTTACAGGTGACTAAGGGTTGGCTTGACAGTTATGAAAGTCCTGTATTGCACAAGTTGACAAATTTGTCACAAATACTGCAGGTCCCTGTGTCTCGGTGGTATTGAAACTAATACTAATCGTATACAATGAGTATGTAAACTTCACGTACCTGTTGTATCAATGTATTAGTTATGGTGACAGTTATGAACAGCAGTTCCATTAAGTTGGGACAATAAATGTTTTTGAAAATTACAGTAGAACCTCCTGTGAATGGTCACCCCTGTTGCCAAGAAAAAGTGACTGTAAACGGCAGTTTGACGTTTCACGGGAGGTTTGATGGAAACCGACTAAATGGCAGTTTGACGTTTCACGGGAGGTTTGATGGAAACAGACCTAGGCTTGCTTGTGAAATTCACATAGGAGCATATAATTATATGGTTGTGCCACCAACAAAGCATGACTGTCGTTGACCTCTTCACACTTTTGTGAAGTGTGATGCATACATGTCCTAGTGATGCCGATGTTTCGTTATCTTGAGTGATGAAAGAAAATAAAATTGTCATCGCGTGTACTAGTAACGGAGGGAGAAAGAGCTATTCATGTCGATGTGTATCTCGGCCGTGTGTGTTTAGACAAATAAGGAAGGAGGGGGCAGAGTAAGGAGGGTGTGGCAATGACACATGTCGGGGGTAGTATCCAGTCACCTTAGTAAAATTAGGGGGCCCCACAGGAAAGTAAGGGGCTCATGAACCGTAACATGATTTATGGACAAGACAGTGAGACATAGGAACTCTCCGCGGGAGGAAGTGGCTTTAGCTAAAAGAAGAAAAGCGAGTTGCAAACAGCAGAGTGAACATATCACGCTAGACCGCTATGCAGCTAAAAATAGCCAGCCACATGTGTTTGGTGAAAAGTTCATGACCTGTGTCGGGACCGCGCTGAGTACCGCCTAACTCTGCTTTAAGACAAAGTAGGTCTGAAAAGAAGGGGGCACGTCGGGCCCTGTGGACATGTCATGTCCATGGGTCCCCGGTTATTTTGAACCCTGTTATTGTTTCGATAATTACAGAGTGTTGCACTTTTTGTGGCCCGGCTATGTGTTACTATTTTATTTTTCTCACCATTTTTTTCCCCTGGCAAAGCACCTGTGTGCGTAACATGAAATCACTAGTACTGACTTCAAGGTTTGTGGCTGGCATATAGAAACTGCCAAGTCACTCATTTCAGTACTGACCGCTGCTGGTTTCGTTTTGATTGCACAATTTCTTGACTAATGGAGCCATGGAATTCATAGATTTCCCTTGAAGAAGCAAATGTTCATGATACGCATCAGTCTTCAAAAATTATAAACATAAAGACATGCGCGTTAGCGCATAGATTCTCATGAGCCCCTGCTATGTCAGTTCAGAGGCCTAGAAGTCAATCAGCACTGTTACACAACACACCTTATTAGTGTAAGAGTGCAGGAATGGATATGTAGGCCTCTGGTACAGACACGTATGCCCTCCATCTGCTAGGGCGCATGTAAGTTTTTGCGAAGTCGGCACCCAGGGTGAAAGATCAGTCAAATTTTGGTAACGTCGGAAGATTGCATGACCGCAGAGTAAACTGACTAAAAAAAAGCGGATGTGGACACTGTCGGATAGATAGCACAATCTTTCACTTAGTTGGTGAGCTGATGGCACGTCCATCATTGCACAATGACATGATGTCTGGGCTTTGTCACAGTGTGCGGTGGCCTGCTAGGTGTCGAGCGAGCTCTCGTTGACCCGTCACGCATGACGGCTTTACCACGCTGGTGTGGCCATAAATTTAGGTATTTTTGTCGCTTTTGGTTCCGATACGCTGACCATTGGCCATGTTCTGCAGGTGACCCTACAATCAAGGTACATTATAATATAGTAAACATCATCTGTACATCACAAAAGTGACCGTAAATGGCAGGTGACTCTTGAAAAGAGGTTCTACTGTATATGCAAAACTGTTGAGTTGAAATCACCATTCTGAAGCCTGCAGTATTAGACAGTGGTTGTCTCTGTACCAATGGATGTAGAGCTACATTTTAGTAAGCTAATGATCTGAAGGGCTGATGAGGCCCTCAAACATAATTCTACATACAGTGCATGTACTCTTTTTGACCTCATACATGATCTTACCAAGAGTCCAAAATTATAAACCAACAAAAACTATTACAAAAACCAAAAAAGGGAAATAAGTATGACTTAGTTACCGGTATCTCCTTGTTCTATTTTTGTCATGGATCTTGTTGGTCTGTGATTTTGAACCTTATTGTTTGAAGCGGTAAGGTTCAAAATCACAGTCCAGCACACATTTTTCCCCGTTTCAGTTGTGTCAGTGTGTGGATGCTGCCTTGATCTTTGCCAACTCTCACCTCATGCTGTCACACACCAACAAGCTGGCCATTATTGCTGCGCACACAGATCACAGGTCAGATGAAAACCTGAAGGAGGAGAGATATAACATTACAACTGATCATAATACTCCAAGAGGCAGAGATTCTCATGAGCCCATGCAACTGCAGGGGCTGATGAGAATCTGTGCCACTTGCACAGGTGAAATGCTGAAGTAAATTGGTCAGTGATTGTTTTAAAAGGGTGAGGAGGCACAGATTTTCATGACCTCTTGTATCTGCAGGGGCTCATGGAAATCTGTGCCTCTTGCAGAAGGGGCTGGGTTAGAAACTGATTCATAAATGTTACAGGTTGGCATGCTTGTGATTTTTAAATTTCTGTTGGGTATCTGAGTTTGCATGTGTTGATGCACATGCACTTGTGTGTGCATGTATAGTCATGTGCACAAACGCACACACATAACCACTGCTGACGCTAAGTCTAATTGTTATTGAGCTACCAGTATACAATATGTTACATCTATTAAAATGTGTCATTTAACCCTTTTCATTCTGATACACTACTGCTTGAAATTAATTTGACTATGATAGTTCAAGGGTGGTGCTAGAATAGCTTTTCCCCTGAGGTGCCAAACTAGTCTGACCCCACCCTTGAACTAAAATGGTTGATCTATCTTTGCTCTATCTCCTCATAAGTCCGCCATTGGTGCCTATATATCTCGTGAGTGGGACAGGGAAGATGCGAAAAAGCTCTGTAACCTCTTCCTAAAGTGTCCTAGTCTACCTCATCGCTGCAGCAGCCGCCATGAGAAGACTGTCCTTACCCATCTTCACATTGGCCATACTGATATCACACACTCCTTATTGATAGGGGAGGAAAACCCCTGGTGCCTGCGACAAGTCGTTTTCGGTGAAGCACTTCTTGACATCATGTGCTGACCTAATCGATATAAGGCGGAACCGGACAATATCTTCAGCTTTCTAAAGGAAGCCAATTTGTTTTACAAGATTTGAGTCTTTGTAGTCAGTATAAATCTGTTTTTATGAACTTCAAAGTCTGTAGACATTTTTGATTGACCTGTTGCGACTTTTTAGCCAAGAATACTTTAAACTATATTTACATCATGTTTTAAGACCTTTCTGTTATTCTGGCTGACCAGATTTTTACCCTTCCGGCCGTGAGATGGCTTTAGTCGCCTGCTCGGCGTTAAACCCCAATAATTAACTAACTAATCAGTAATGTAGCCATCATAGGACAATAAGAAAATTTGTTAAAAAGCAGTCTCTGAATGTAATGGGTTAACAGATTTTGCTAGCTGCTCTCTTTAACTGTTTTGAGATGTGCCGCAACCAGATTTGTGGCTTTACGCCGCGAATCTGGATGCGGCACATCTCAAAACAGTTTTTAAAAAAAAGAGTTAAACATTTTCATCGCAAAAAGTGTTGTGCATGATAAGTTTCTCCCTCGTTTTCTTTATACTCATTTTCTTGCTGTTTCAGCCACTTCTTGTATCCAGTGCGGACAACAGATCAGACAGAGATAGATTATAGTGGTGATGGTACACCTGCCAAACGTGATGGCAAATACGAGCTGTTCTCTCAAGTGGATGATGTTGTGAAGAGAGCGCTTCACCAGCTCGTCTTGCAGAGTTAGTTTTTTGTCTGCAATCTTTTTTTTTCAGTAGCCTAGAAAATGTTTACAGAGGTCTCGTGTAATATTACTTACCTTTGTTATGCCCCTTTTGCATGCAACCACTTGTAGGTTAAAGGCATAAAAAGAAGCAATAAAGTGAACTATTGTAGATGACAGTCATCAGAGTTTGGTCACATGGTCTTCCTTCTTAGTTCGTTCACATTTAACACATTCTGCCCAAGGACCAAAGTCACCAAATTTTAAAGTTGACCTCTGAAGGATTGTGTTACAATTCTAGAGACAGATTGAGCATGATAGTTTAAGGGTGGTACCAGAATAGCTTGGCGCCTACGGTGCTATTCTGGCACCACCCTTGAACTATCATGCTTGATCCATGTGGTGTGTCTTGGATGAATCAGTTAACATCAACTTCCACAGATTAGAGGTGTCTGTAAAGATTGTGATTATACGTATTGGAGATGGATCAGCCATGATGGTATGCAGAAGGGGGGGGGGGGGGGGTTTGAGTGCTAGATTAGCTTGGTGAACATAGCAGCAAAGAAAGTCACACATTGAACATAGCAGGAAAGAACATCTCACTGGGCATGTATTTACTGTGAGCATCTGCACCTGACTGTTCATTTGTTTTTTAAAAACTTACCGATGGTATGACTAATAGGAACGCATGCTTAGCTTACTAATTTCAGCCCCAAAATTTGTTGTGTACACCTCACAACCAGGGGGGCGACTCTAGGGGGCCGTTACTAGGACGCCTCGAGTAGCCTCCCCTTGCCTCCCTATCCGGTCACGTGCCTGGCCGTTTCCCGCCAGTCTTTTCGCTTAGCTCACCAAGACTGGTCGTGTTCAGCCTGCTTCGCTTCGGCTGTGTATGGTGGGATTACTCGGAGACTTTGTGTGGATTTACTGCTTCGTGTGTGTTTACCCTTCAGGGTTTGGTGTGCATTCCTTGGATTTATGTGAAGAAAAAAAAAAACAGAGAAAAGAAGGAGGAGTGAGAGAGTGACTGTGTAAAGCTCGGAGGTTTACTGTGGGTGGCGGAGTTACGTGGTGGTTCCTTGGGGAGGATACCGACGCACCCATGACAAGGTAAAGCTTCGGTGAATGTCCCCGCCGGCAGTTGTCGAATTAGAAGACCGGGCGGCGGCGTTTACCGGGGATTCTGTTGTGCGACTAGTCGTGAGCGCGGGGCCTCCAGGGTGGCCCCGCTTCCTTACGACGGGTCTTTGTCTGTTTCTGCTTGTTACAGTACACAAATCATGACCTGCACCAGGTGCGGGCAGTTCCACTGGCCGACGGACTCCCAGGAGATGTGACTGCCCTGTGCAGGCTGCTCCTCCGGGCGGACGTGTAACACCTGTGCAGCGTGGGTCGAAGAACGCTGTGGGCTTTTTATACGAGAGAACGACCAGCCCGGGCCAGGGAGCCATGCAACCCCGCCCCGACTACTGCCGCGCCATTGCCGCTGAGGCATGCCACATCAGACATCGTGGGCCTGTCATCGTGTACGGCACCACTACCCCCCCCCCTCCCCCCCCCCCCGCCCCAGTGCCTAGAACCCTACTGCCTCGTGCTAGGGCAGTCAATGACCAATGGGATAACAGCCGTCAAGGACAGGCACCAAGTTCCCTACCCCACCCTTCGGTGGCCACGATGCCGGCACGCCCACGACGGGACTTGGTCCCTAGGCGCTACCAGGCAGCGGGACCTATTCACTCACGCTCGGGGGAGCCTGTTAGCAGTCGGAAGGACGCACCACAGGTACAGGCAACAGAGACCCTACACCACCCTTCGGTGACCGAAATGCTGGTCCGCTCACGACGGGCCATGCACCCCAGGCGGGTACAGGCAGCGAGTACTCACTCCCCACGCTCAGAGAGCCGTCAGCCACGCAGCCATCGGCCGGACAAGCGCTGCAAACGGGCGCCAAGATTCACAGGCCATCACTCAGAAAGGGGGAAGCTTGCCAGCCACCAGCAGGAAGAACTGCCCCTCTTCCATGATCCCGGCACTTCTTATGTCCTTGGACACAGACTGGTGCTGGACAGTCGCCGATGAGACACCCCTCCTCGTCGTATCCAGTCCTCCATTACCCCGCCTCTCCGCTCGAGGAGCAGCGAAAGGCACAGCCAGCAGTCCCGGTTGCCGTACCACTTGGCGGGGAAAGCACCTCGTGCTTGGGGGACTCGCAGCGCCACCAGAGAGGACCACACAGGGGAGGGCCAAGTCTCGTGGCATTGTCAGCGGCAGGACCTTCCCCAGTAGAGATCGCCCATCTAACTCGCCTATCGGGCATGGAGAAGAAAGGAAAGGGAGACAAGAAAGAAGTCAGGAGCCTCGTCATAATGGCAGCCTTAGTCGCTGGCATCGCGATGCTTCGGGCTCCCGCTCCGCCTCTCCGGTTAGGAAGGCCTCGACTCCGCCCCAGCACCCGCTTTCGGCTCGACTTTGTCCCTCTGCAACGTCCTAGCGGAGCCGATCAACGCGCCGTTCTGCCTCGCGGGATTGGCGCCCTCGCCCCTAGTGGCGGGCCTCGCAGACAGTGGCCAGTTGTCAGTGTCGGCGGACTCATCCCCACATTCTCGCTCTAGCCAGCCCCTCTGGGCTTCGGCTTTTCGTGGGAGCAATCGCTCTTCTCCCCCCCACACCTCCTAAGGCAAAGACTGGCGGGAAACAGCCAGGCACGTGACCGGATAGGGAGGCAAGGTGGGGTGGGGGGGCTACTCGAGGCGTCCTAGTAACGGCCCCCTAGAGTCATCCCACTGGTTGTGAGGTGTACACAACGAATTTTGGGGCTGAAATTGGTAAGCTAAGCTTGCATTCTAGCTTCTTGGAACCAGATGTCCTCAGCCTTCATCCTACGGATTCGGCTTCGGCCATTTTCCTGCGGGACTCTGCGGCTGGATCTCCTCCCCGCCTGTCAGCCCCCACCCGGGTCTGCCCTGGGAGACTTGGGTGGGGTTAGGTATTTTTTAGTTCCCAGGGTCACCCTGGTCAGCTCCACAGGGTGGGTTTTTCTCTATATTCTGGGGCATGTGTTTCTGTCTACCCGAGGTCCATTCACCTGTATTTGCCTTTTTAAAACTCTCCCTACTGTCTGCACTGCCTGTAGCTCTTGATATTGGATGTGTGTTGCTAAATGGTCTTAGCTTTATTTAGCCCCATGTGTTAGGTTTATTTAACGTATTTGACCGGTTGGCGACATACATTCAATGTTCTGTTTTTTTTTTTTTTTACAAGCAGTGCAGGCACGTCCTGAGAAAGCCTTGTTGCTGTCGGGACGTTAAGCAATGTACAATCAATCAATCAATCCCCGCCTGTCGGCGGTCTCGTCGGTCTCCTCTGCCTCGGACGTCGTCGGCCCTTCGCTCGGCACGCAGACGGTCTGCGCCTTGGGAGAGACCTCCTGGCTTATTGCGAAGTTCCTCCCGCCCGACTTCTGTCCTCCTTCACCCCCGCTGAAGAGACAGGCTTCCGCCATGGTCGACGCGCAGAGGCAAGTCAAGCGCCGCAAGTCCCTCCCTCAGCCAGCCGGCTTCCGGGACCTCACCGATGCGTTCTCCACCCAGTTACGACACGACTACTTCGGCGACACGGGGTTCTTCACAGACTCGCGGTGGCCTGCGGGGATTAACTTGAGCTTCCGCCAGGCCTGGTACGCGGGGCACTCTCAAGCTTTCGCCGTCTCTCTTCCAGCGGTGGATGCGGCGACCCTAGACCAGGCGGGCGGCCGCAGAATTGTCCAGAACGCTTGGCCTCGGCCTCTCGACAGGATCGCTTCCTTAGTGCGGAATTCGCTGGTGTGCTCTGGGTTCCTGGAATTGGCTACCCAGGCGGTTTTGCAGTGCTTGGAGGAAACTTGGGACCTGGAGGTTTCGTCCCCGCTCCGTGATGTGCAGTCCATCCTGGTAGCGGCCATCCGGGCCGCCTACCATTCCTCCACCAACGCCATGGCGGCGGCCGCCAATTGTGACCTTTGGCGGCGGGATACCCTTCTGCGTCTCTGTGCGGAACTTCCCAAGTCGGTGAAGGCCCAGCTCCGACAGGCCTCCTTCGGTGGTTCTCAGCTGTTCGGCGACACGTGGCAGACAGTCAAGGACTCTTCCAAGGACCTGTGGCCCAAGCCTGCCTCCACCCCAGCCATCGACTCGCTTTCGCGCCCCCCACCCGGCCGGGGGTCGTGCCCGGCAGTCTTCCAGAACCTCCTTGCTTCCAGTCGTCTCGTCTCAAGGTAGGGCTCGCCCTCCTCAGGCCCCTCAGCCCTTCCCCGCCTCACGCCCCTCTTGGCCGCGCGGCGCCCGTAAATCGGGGCGCGGTCGGGCCCGCTGACTTGCCCCCTCCCCCGCCCCCGTCGGCAGTTCTCGGGTCTCCAGTCGGCGGGCGGCTGTCCCTCTACAGCGACCATTGAAGATCGCTGTTCCCAGACGACCCCTGGATCCTTTCCACGGTTTCTACCGGCCTCCAGCTTTCGTTCCGGTCCCCTCCGCCTCTTCGCAGGTCCCCCTTGTGGACCCAGGCTCCGCTCGACGGCTTTCAGGCGGACGCTCTGCGTGGAGAAGTTTCGGCCCTCCTCGACAAAGCAGCGACAGAGGTGGTTTCGCGACAGGACTCACCAGCATTCTACAGCCGCCTCTTTCTCGTTCCCAAACCAGGAGGCAAGTGGCGCCCAGTTATCGACTTATCGGCGCTAAACAAGTTCTTGTTTCCTCAAAAACATTACCGATGACATGACTACATGGAAGTGTCTACTACTGGGCTCAATTTTAGCCTACTCACCCGTTGTGTGCCCACACAACCCGAGAGGCACTCGGGGAACCCCCAGAGGGGCCGAGAGTTATCTCCCCATACCTGCCTTACCGGATCCGGTCACAAGACCAACCAGTCTTGCTACTTCGCTCGTGCAGAGAAGACGTGTCTGGCTTGCTCTCGCGCTGCCTCGACCAGTCTTCTGCCTGGCCTACGCTCGTTGCCGACTTTGTGTGCTCTGCGCCCTTCTATGCCTGCCCTGCCTTCTCTCTTCCTGCTTCGTTTGGGCTGCGTTCGGGGGTCTGTCTGCTCGCTGTTGGACGGCGGTTTGGCTGCCCCTTCCCCCCGTCCCCTTCGTTGCAGAGGTAAGTAGCGGTAGTTCCCCCAGCCGGCCCTCGGGCTGAGAGCCGGCTGCCTGTTGGGGCTTTCCTTCTTAGCTTTGACATTAGTGTTTGTCTTACGTGCCGGCGCCTTCGGCAGCCGTTCTTGCGATTCTCGTCACGGGGCGGCCCCTTTTGCGCCTTAGTGCCTGATTAGCTCTCAGTCGGCTTTGTCGTTTTCACGCCAGTTTTCTCGTGGGCCTTTGGGGCTCCATTGTTCGTTAGCCCGGTTAAAGGCCCTTTAGCTCTCCGAGAGTTTTCACGGTTTCACTGGGATCCCCTTTGCTCTTAGCCGAAATGCTTTTGTGCTCCCAGTGTGGCGACTTTCAGTGGCCGACGGACAATCATTCGGTCTGCCTGCCTTGTGCGGGCTGCTCCTCGGACCGCAGGTGTAAGGTTTGTGCGATCTGGTCTGAGTTGCTTTGGTCGGACCTCTGGTCCTTCTACCGCCGAGAGCGTACTCGGCCGGCTACCGCGCGTCCGGCGCCAGTTGAGACCTCGGCCGCCCTTGCGGTATTGATCGACCACTCCCGCACGGAACGGAACTCTCGTCGGGGATCGCGTTCGTTGACTGACCAGAGGACCGCCACTGCTGCCACGCCCACTGACCCTTCCGGAGGGTCTGTTTGCCGGCAGAGCGCCCGTCTCACTGAGCGTGGCCTGCAGCAGTCTGCCATGCGCCGTCCTTCGATGACGAGCCTTCCTCGCCGGTCTCTCCACGACAAGCCCGCTGATCCTTCCGGAGGATCGGGAAGCCGGCATAGTGCCCTGCTCATCGAGTCAGGCCAGGAGAGACGTCAGCACCGCCCTACGCGACGCAGCCGCGACCCCGACGCTCACCGTTCCTCCACGAGACACAGACGCTCCCGCTCGCCTCACAAACGCCGTCGGGGGGATCCTTCAGCCTGTCGGGATCGCCGCCCTTCTTCCCCTCGGGCGCATTCGCGCTCTTCGCCGCGCTGTTCGTCGCGCTCGCCACGGCACCGCCGTAGTCGGCCCTCCTCTCCTCGTCAGCACTCCTCGCCGATTGTTCGCCGGACTCGTTCCAGTCCTTGTCCTCGCGTGCTGGAGAGGTCCCGTCCTCACCGTTCTCGGTCGCCTCCTCGTTCGCCGCCACATTCGTCGCTGCCCTCGCGTCCCTTGCCTTCGCCTGAGGTTCAGCGCAGTCTTTTGACCTCGCTGCGATCGGTCGTGGTCCCGGTGGCTCGCTCGCCTTCTCGCCGCTCCCTGGAGGACGACACGCTCAGTTTGCTGCCCGAGGACTCCGTCTCGGCTCTGTTGGACGAGGAGGGTCGCTCGCCCTCGCTTGCGGCCCTCGAGGATCCCACCCCCTCGGCTCTCCCGTCTTCTTCCCGGGCAGAGACTCTCCTAGCACTGGACGAAGCCGCCAGGATCGTGGCCGCGACGCTGCCGGTGGACGCCTGCTCAGCCTCCCCACCCCTGAAGAGGAAGGTCGCCGCCTTCGTAGATGCGGAGAGGCAGGTCAAGAGGTTCAAGTCTCTTCCCCAACCACCCGGCTTTAAGGCCTACGAGACGTCTTCTCGTCGCACCTGCAACTGGCCACGTCGCCGGAGCCGGTCTTCTTTTCCGATCGTCGCTGGCCGGCGGGCTTGGATATGTCCTTTCGGCGGGATTGGTATGCCGGCCACTCCCAGGCCTTCTCCATCCCTCTGCCTACGCTGGACCCCTCTGCCGTGTCACAAGCTGGCGGCCCGGCTCTGCTTCGTCGGTGCCTGCCGCGGGGCCTGGACAAGACGGCGACCCTGGTCCGGAACACCTTAGCCTGCGCCGGTGTCTTGGAGCTCCTCACGCAAGCCCTTGTCCGTCGCGTGGAGGAAGCCTGGCATCCTTCAATCTCTCCCCTCCTAGGAGACTTGTTGGTCCTCTCGGAGACCGCCAACCGCGCCGCCTACCACTCGTCGGTCAACGCTATGGCTGCCTCCGCCAACTGCGACCTGATGCGTCGAGACGCCCTGCTCCTCGCTTGCCGAACGATGCCTCCGGACCTGCGTGCGCAGCTTCGCCGTGCTCCTTTGGGTGGGCCCCTGCTGTTCGACGACACCTGGTCCGCCGTTAGAGCCGCCAATCCCGGCCGCTGGCCCAGCAGTGCCCCTCCTCCCCGCCGCTTTCCTTCCGCCCGCCAGGCTAGGGGTCGCGCCTCGTGGTCTGTTAGACCCGCTGCCCCCTCGGCCCCCTCTTCGGCCCCTGTGCAGGCCCCCGCCTTTGGCCGGTCCAGACCCCCCAGGTCCCGTGCCCCTGCTTAGACCCGTCCCACCAGGCGACCGGGTCGCGGGTGGGCCGCGTGACGGCCCCCCGACCCTGCCCCCGCCGACCTCCTCGGGGTCTCCGGTCTTCGGGAGGCTAGCCTGTTTCCGCGGAAACTGGCTCGCCCTCTTTTGCGACGACCCCTGGGTCTGCGACACCGTTTCATCCGGCCTTCGGATCGCCTTTCGCAGCCCGCCTTCCTTGCGTCGCTCCCCACTCTGGACCAAGATCCCCAGCGACCTGCTGAAGGCCGCCGCTTTGAGGGGAGAGGTAGCCTCCCTGATGAGGAAAGCCGCCACAGAGGTTGTACGGGTCCCCGACTCACCGGCCTTCTACAGCCGCCTGTTCGTCGTACCGAAGCCTGGAGGGAGATGGCGTCCGGTCATCGATCTTTTGGCTTTGAACAAGTTTATTTCAGCCCCCTCCTTCCGGATGGAGACTGCCAGAGCCCTGAAAGCTGCGGTCCAGCCTCGAGACTTCGCATTCAGCCTGGACCTTTCCGATGCGTACCTGCATGTCCCGATGCACCAGGCCTCCAGGAAGTTTCTCAGGTTGCGATCGACCGCGTCATTTACCAGTTCCGGGCGCTGCCGTTCGGACTCAACCTCAGCCCCTGGGTCTTCACTCGGCTGATGGACGCCGTAGTCACCAAAGCCCAACACTCCTCCTCCAGTCCGACGTCGAACTACCTCGACGATCTCCTCCTGCGCAACCAATCGGAGACCGTGCTCGCCACGGACAGGGATGCCCTACTGCACCTCCTGGCACACTTGGGCTTCCTAGTAAACGAGGGCAAGTCGGATCTCACTCCCTCCCGCCGGTTTGTGCACCTGGTCATGGATTTTGCTACCGACCTCAACATGGTACGCCTTCCGGCGCCCCGGATCCAGAAGATTGCGAATCTAGCCGGCCAGTTAGCTCGCGAGGATGCAGCCCCCGCCAGAGTCTGGCTTCAGTTGCTGGGTTTGTTGAACACCGCAGCGGATCTTATCCCCCTAGGGCGTCTCTACTTCCGGCCGATTCAACTGCATCTTCTACTCCATTGGCGCCCGTCTTCCGGAGACTTAACGACTTCGGTTCCGGTGTCCCAGATGCTGCGTCCACACCTCTGTCGGTGGACCGACCCCGCGTGGCTAGCGTCGGGAGTTCCCCTGGCCTCTCCCCCACCCCAGACCTCTCTGTGTGTCGATGCCAGCTTCACTGGGTGGGGCGCTCATCTCCTTCCTCGGTTCCTCTCGACATCGGGCCCCTGTCTCTCGGACTTAGCACACACCCACATAAATTGGTTGGAGATGCAGGCCGTTTGGCAAGCCCTTCAGGTCTGGGAGGATCTCCTCAAACACCAGGAGCTTCTCGTTCTCTCGGACAACACCACGGTGGTCGCTTACATCCAAAAACAAGGTGGCACACACTCCCCAGACCTGTGTATGCTCGTCTACCGGATGATGCGTTGGTGCGAGGACCGGGGCATTACCATTCGAGCCCGACACATTCCCGGACACCTGAATGTCTTGGCCGACTCTCTGTCGCGCCGTGGCCAGCTCTTACACACGGAATGGACCCTTCGGCAGGACATCTTTCGGATGATCTGCACCCGGTGGGAGACTCCCCAGATCGACTTGTTCGCCACAAGGTGGAACCACCAGCTTCCCCTCTTTGTCTCCCCGATTCCCGACCCCCTTGCTTGGGCTGTCGATGCACTCTCCATTCCCTGGGACGGCCTTGTGGCCTACGCTTACCCCCCCACGGTCCTCGTACCCAAAGTCCCTCTCAAACTTCGGGGCAGTTCGGCGATCCTCCTGTTGGTCGCTCCGTTCGCCTGGAACCGCTCCTGGACCACCGACCTACTCGGCCTCGCCACGGACCCGCCCCTGCTGCTTCCCACCCCGCGCACCATGCTCAAGCAACTGCGACAGCCGCTGTTCCACCCCTGCCCGGAGCGGCTCCTCCTTCACGCCTGGAGGTTGTGCGGCAAGCCCTCGGAGCTAGAGGCTACTCGGGTGCAGCAATGGAGGCGATCGCTGCGGCCCGCAGACCTTCGACCATTCGAGTCTACGAGGGAAAGTGGCGAGTCCTGTGTTCCTGGTGCGCCGACCAGGGCCTTGCGCCCACGGAACTGACTAATCCTCAGCTGGCGGACTTCTTTCTCTGGCTCTTCCGAGACCAAGGCTTAGCCCCCATCACGGTGCGGGGATACCTGTCCATGATCGCGGACACTTATCGTCACCTTGGACGACCAGACCCGGGCGCTTGCAAAGACCTAGCCGACCTTATGGGACACTTTGGCATCCAGCGCCCTACTCTCCGCTCTCTTATTCCTCGCTGGGACCTTCCCTGGGTGCTCACGTGGTTGAATTCCGCCCGCTTCGAACCCTTACCTTTGGGCCCAGTTCGCAGACTTGACCCGCAAGACATGCTGCCTGCTGGCACTTGCTACCGCCTCGCGTGTGAGCGAGCTACACGCGCTTTCGGCAAGCCCTTCCTGCTTGCAGTTCCGAACAGACGGGTCCGTCCAACTGCTTACGGACCTGGCCTTCCTTGCCAAGAACAGGTCTCCTCTAACCGCGCCTCAGGTTATCACCATAAGGCCGCTAAGAGACCGACCGCGGTCCCAGGAGACCCGGCAACAGGATCCCGTGCGCGCCCTTAAGATTTATCTGCGGCGATCTAAGGCCTTTCGCAGGGGACGTTCGCGCCTCTTCCTACCTCTGAGACCCAGCAGGCACGACATTACAGCCCAGACGATCTCTTCCTGGCTCCGCTGGGTCATACGCTCCGCCTATCAGGATATCTCTCCACAGGGAGCGAAGAGGCTGCACATTTGCGCACACGAGGTACGAGCCATGGCCACGAGCGTCGCGTTTGATCGAAACTGTGCTGTCAAAGACATCGTGGCAGCTGTGGGCTGGCAGACTGAATCTGTATTCACCCGCTTCTACCTCCGGGACCTGGCTGGCCAGCGAGAGAATCTCGCACTTGTGGGGGACATCGCCGCGGTGCAACACTCCCTCCCGGCGCCACCGGCGCCGTAGGTAGGCACTTCGCAAAAATTGTCGGGAGTGTGCGACGGGGAGGACGGCGCTGTTTCTCCTAGGGAGTTGTTTCGCGGCACCCTCCTCCTCATCGCAATTCTTCCATGTAGTCATGTCATCGGTAATGTTTTTGAGGAAACAAATTCATTTTTCTCTAAAAGGTATTTTTTCGAAAAATACTTACCGATGACATGACTCGGAGGACCCTCCCACCTGCCCCGCTTGCCGCTTTCGAGCAAAGTATCAGACTGGTTGGTCTTGTGACCGGATCCGGTAAGGCAGGTATGGGGAGATAACTCTCAGCCCCTCTGGGGGTTCCCCGAGTGCCTCTCGGGTTGTGTGGGCACACAACGGGTGAGTAGGCTAAAATTGAGCCCAGTAGTAGACACTTCCATGTAGTCATGTAAGGTAAGTATTTTTCGAAAAAATACCTTTTAGAGAAAAATGAATATTTTGGCCCCTCGTTTCCGGATGGAGACGGCCAGGATCCTCCGAGCGGCCGTCCGACCGATGGACTTCGCGATCAGCCTCGATCTGTCAGACGCCTATCTTCACGTCCCGATTCATCCGTCGTCTCGCTGGTACCTTCGGGTTGCCTTTGGTGGGGTCGTTTACCAGTTCTGCGCCCTCCCCTTCGGCCTCAACATCAGCCCTTGGGTTTTTACGAGGCTCCGCGACGCGGTGATGGCCTACTTCCGCCAACGATCTCTGAGCCTGGCCTCCAACTACCTGGACGACCTACTGCTGTGCAACCTGATCGCCTCGGCGCTCCAAGAGGACAGAGACGACCTGCTTTCCCTTCTGCGTTGTCTCGGGTTTCTCCTCAATCTGGGCAAATCGGATCTTACCCCCTCTCGGCGTTTTCTACATCTGGGGATGGAATTCCTGACCGACCTCAACCTAGTCCGCCTGCCTCTGGCCAGGCGGCAGAAGATCGTCGATCTAGCGCATTCGATGGAGGTAGGGGCCTCCTTCTCAGCCAGGGTCTGGCTTCAACTTCTGGGCCTGCTCAGTGCGGCTGCGGATTTGCTTCCCTTGGGCAGGCTTTATGCCCGCCCGTTGCAGCTACATCTCCTCCTCCACTGGCGTCCTTCGTCGGGTCTCTTTTGGATCTTGTACCGGTTACACCCCTGGCTCATCCACATCTCCAGAGGTGGGCGGACCTCGCTTGGCTGGCTACGGGCGTGCCTCTTCACTTCCCTCCGCCCCGGTGGTCTCTCTGCACCGACGCGAGCCAGGCTGGCTGGGGCGCACATCTGTTACCGGACTTTGTCTCGGCCTCGGGCCTTTGGCCTCTGGGTTTATCGGACAAACACATCAACTGGCTGGAGCTGAAGGCAGTTTGGCTGGCCCTCAGCTTCTGGCAGGAGACCTTGACCAACCAGGACGTTCTCGTTCTCTCCGACAACGCGACGGTGGTGGCTTACATACAGAACCAGGGGGGCACGCGCTCGTCCTCCCTGTGCATCCTCCTCTACCACCTCCTCCTCTGGTGCAGGGACCGGGGCATTACTCTACGAGCCTGCCACATCCCCGGCCACCTGAACGTGATCGCAGATGCCCTGTCCCGCCGCGGACAGTTGCTCCACACGGAGTGGTCCCTACGCCCGGACATCTTTCACCTGATCTGCTCCCGGTGGGAAACGCCTCTAGTGGACTTGTTTGCCACCAGATGGAACAACCAGCTCCCGGTCTACGTCTCCCCAGTCCCGGACCCGCTCGCCTGGGCGGTAGACGCACTCTCCATCCCCTGGGACGGCCTGATCGCATACGCCTACCCCCCGTCAGTCCTCGTACCGAAGGTTCTCCGGAAGCTTCTGGGATGCTCCGCAGTCCTCTTCTTGGTGGCCCCCTTCAACTGGACCAAGAGCTGGACCATGGACTTACTCGCGCTAACGACGGACCCGCCCCTGGAGCTTCCTACCCCGCCCACGATGCTCAAGCAGCCCCGCCAGCATCTTTTCCATCCGTGCCCGGAGCGCCTCCTCCTACATGCCTGGAGGTTGTCCGGCAAGCCCTCGCCGCTAGAGGTTTCTCGGATGTGGCGGTGGCGGCGATTGCAGCAGCCCGCAGACTGTCTACACGGAAGGTGTACGAAGGCAAGTGGAGGTTCTTTCAGACCTGTTGCGCCGCCCAATGTCTGCCTCCCACAAATCTAGCCACCCCCCAGCTGGCAGAGTTCTTCCTGTGGCTCTTCGAAGAACAAGGCTTAGCCCCCGTTACCATCAAGGGCTACCGCGCCATGATTGCGGACACTTACCGCCACCTGGGCCTTCCAGACCCAGGCGCTTGCAAGGATCTGTCGGACATGCTGGCACACTTTGAGCTCCGACGACCAGTCTCCCGTTCCCTAGTACCTCGGTGGGATCTCGCCTGGGTACTGATGTGGCTGAATACGGACCGTTTCGAACCTCTGCCTTTGGCTCGTTTCTCAGATATGACCCGGAAAACATGTTTTCTTCTGGCTCTCGCCACGGCGTCCCGAGTGAGCGAGCTTCACGTGCTCTCGGTACTTCCCACCTGTTTGCAGTTTCGTTCAGATGGCTCTGCACAGCTCCTCACCGACCCATCCTTTCTGGCTAAGAACCGCCGCCCTGCGGCGGCTCCTCAGATGCTGACCATACGGCCTCTCCGTGGAACGGACATTGCCCCTGAGTCTTGTCAACAGGACCCGGTGCGGGCGTTGAGGATTTACCTGCGTCGCTCTAAGCCGCGACGCCGGGGGCACTCTCGCCTCTTCCTCCCACTGTCCACTGGCAGACCCGATATCTCGGCCCAGACCATGTTGTCCTGGCTGCGGTGGGTGATTAGGTCGGCCTACCAGGACCTCTCCCCAGACGGCGATAGACTCTTTCAGATCCGGGCGCATGAAGTGAGAGCAGTGGCCACCAGTCTAGCTCTGGACCGCAACTGCTCGGTCAAGGATATTGTTACAGCGGTCGGCTGGCGCGCAGACTCCACCTTCGCCCGCTTCTACCTCAGAGACCTATCCGGCCAACGTGACTCCCTGGCACGGGTGGGCGACATCTCCGCGGCCCAGCACTTCCTCCGCGCGCCGCTGGCGTCTTAGGTACGTCATAGCTGAAATCGTCGGGAGTGCTCTCTCTGGGGCCGGCGGGGTGGTTAGGTTTGCGGTCATAGGAACGGCACCCTCCACCTGTTCGACATTCTTCCAGATAGTAACGCCATCGGTAATGTATTTTGAAAAAACAAATGAATTTTTTTTTCTAAAATGTATTTTTTTGAAAAATACTTACCGATGGCATTATAAGGACTGCCCTCCTGCCCCGCTTGCCTCTTTGGCTAAGTGTGAAACTGACAGGGTCGTCCTGTGAATGCCAGGATAGGGTAGTAAGGGGAGGCCACCAGGGGCCCCTGTGCTTGGAACCCCGGTGTCTCCTCCCCAGTTGTGTGGGGTACACAACTTTTTGGCTGAAATCTATAGGCAATAGAGTGTATTCCAGATAGTAATGCCATCGGTACATATTTTTCAAAAATCCATTTTAGAAAAAAAAAATCATTTTTCGAAAAAATACATTTTAGAGAAAAATCCATTTTTCAGACCCTGAGGGAGAGGTGGCACCAGACTCTGTGGTTGCTGGAGCTTTGGCGATGGCTTTGTGTTGTATCCTTGAACCTGACCTTTGGAATACCACGATTAACCGAGATACTACAGCAGGAGATGGATCGACCATGATAATTAGTAGTGTCAACAAGACATAACGAACACAAATGCTGAAAATTGTCTCCTGTTTTACACCTAGTTATACCTTAAATAGTTTATTTTTCAAATCTATTGTATTTGTTGTTCACTTTTTTCTTGATTATGTTTAGTAGACCTTAACAGGACTTAGACATTCATCGTCTGGAAAAAGAGTGTACCATTGGAGAAAAGTTGTCGGCAAGAATTCTGGTATGGTACTGGAAGTCTCGTTAATAAAGTCTCTTTGTGGTAGCAACTTTTCAGTCCCACATGCTTGCTCTGTGCAAGAGGCACAGATTCACGTGGGCCCCTGCAGCTGCAGGGGTTTATGAGAATCTATGCCTCTTTTAACCAGGAGATGCTTGACTTTTTAAAAAATTGAGTGTTTTATGCAGGGTTTAGTTTACAATTTGTTTTTGGTGTCTGTAGCCATCTGTAGCAGATGACTTGCATTATAGCACTTAAGTGTAGCACATTTCAGTATTTGTTTCCTCAAAACACATTACCGATGACATGACTGTCCGGAAATAGTCTACATGCTTACCAATTTCAGCCTAAGACCCAAAGGGTCCCACCCAGGAGGCTCTCGGGGATCCCTAACAGGGACGAGAGTAGCCTCCCTTGCCCATCCGGTCACGTGCCAGGTGGAGCCTCCTTTAGCCAGTTGTCTACTTCGCTGCTAGCGTTCGCACGCGTTTCCACAGCCTCTGACCCTTCGTAGACTTGTACGCTTCGACCGGCCGTTCGCTCTGCCTTCGCCTAGCTTCTCGGCTTCCTCTTCTAGAGTGGCCTTCCTGCTACCAGCCCTCGTCTGCGCCTCGTGCTGTTGCCGGGCCTGGGGCCTTACTGCGTCTTCTCGTCGCTCACGGTGGTTTGCGCTTCGGCGCCGCCATGGAAAGGTAACGTCTCGGCCGTGTCCTTCGTCTCGCCCGGCTGGGCTGGACGGCGGTCTCGTCTCGACCTGTTTTGTTTCTTCCCGCGTTTCGGCGTGTGCTTCACTCGTTACTCTCGTTTGGAGAAAGTAATTGGCGGGTTAGTTTCCCGCCACCGGTCGCCTCTCACCTTTTGGTTTGTGTTGCAGTGATCTTGTGCGCACCTGTCCCCTGTGCGGCGACTTTCAGTGGCCGAGTGACCGGCATAAGTTCTGTCTCCCGTGTTCCGGCTGCTCCTCGGACCTCCCCTGCTCTGTCTGCTCTTCGTGGCCGGAGGTTCGTTGGTCGGAGCTTTGGAGGTTCTACCGGCGCGACCGACCTGTCACAGCTCGCCGGGACCCGGTCCAGCTCCCCCCCTCGGACGTGGAGATACGCACGCCTCGTCTTCTCGGTAAGACTATTGCTGCTACGGTGTCCGCACCGCCCTTGCCCGCTGACTCCCCTGGCGAGTCGCCTAGCCGGCTTAGTGCCCCCCTCCATGAGAATGGTGCCCCGCTCCTTGCGATAGAGCCCCGTGCACCTCGACCGCTGCCGCCTGTGAGTACTCACGTTGGTCCTTCGGCCTCTCCGTCTACTGGTGCCCCGCTCCTTGAGAAGGAGTTCCGTGCACTGCTTCCGCTGTCGCCTGTGAGGTCAAGCGTTGGCCGTTCGGCCCCTTCGTCTTTTCGTGCCCCGCTCCTTGTGAAGGAGCCCCGTGCACCTCGACCGCTGTCGCCTGTGAGTACACACTTGGATCCTTTGGCCTCTCCATCCACTCGTGCCCCGCTCCGTGTGAAGGAGCCCCGTGCACGGCGTCCGCTGTCGCCTGTGGGTACAGGCGCGGCCCCTTCGTCTATTCGTGCCCCGCTCCTCGAGAAGGAGCCCCGAGCACCGTGACCGCTGTCGCCTCTTCGCAGACGCATCGGCCTTTCGGACTCTCCGTCTAGTCGTGCCCCGCTCCTTGTGAAGGAGCCCCGTGCACTGCGACCCCTGTCGCCGGTTCCTAGACGTGTGGGCCTTATGGCCCCCCCTTCTAAAGCCGAAAACTTCTATGACCAGTCGCATAGCCCGTTACGTGCTCCCCTTGAGCCCCGGGCGCCGCGTCACTCGTCTCCTCGTCCGCCGGCGCGCGACAGGACAGACCGCTCCCGTTCTTCCACGCGCCGCTCTAGGGATCGTCGGCTTAGCCCCCGTCGCGTCGATAGGATTCGTAGCCCCCGGCATCCTTCGTCGTCACGCTCGGCTTCTTCCTATACTTCCCGTCGGCACAGTCGTTTGCCACACCGCTGGTCCTCTCGGCGCCGCTCCCCGCGCTCCCCTCGTAGGAGTCATAGAGACGTCAGGGCGCCACCTCGTTCTAGGCGTAGTCGCTCCCATCGGGACCGGCGCTCGCTTCGCTCTTCGCACCCTTCGCCTTCCTCTTCCTCTCGGCGTCGGCAGCCTAGCCCTTCGGCTCTCCCTCCGCCCCCTGTGCGCGCCGCTCTGCCCCCTGTGCTTCGGGCGCCTCCCCACCCCCCTCCTGCCAGCGATGGAGAGACATTAAGCCTGCTGTTTCGGCCTTCCTGGGGTCTGGCAGTCCTTCCCCCTCGCTCGTGGAGGACCCGGCGTCTCCAGCTACCCTGGCCTCCCCTCGTGGCGAGACTCTCCGTGCCTTGGACGACGCCACCCGGCTCATAGCGGCCTGCCTGCCCGCGGATGCGTGCCCTCCTTCCCCGCCACTGAAGAGGAAAGCGGCCGCCTTTGTGGACGCTGCGCGTCAGGTGAAGAAATTCAAGTCGCTTCCCCAGCCGCCTTCCTTCC
Source organism: Semisulcospira habei (assembly GCA_036245525.1). Classification (NCBI taxonomy): domain Eukaryota; kingdom Metazoa; phylum Mollusca; class Gastropoda; family Semisulcospiridae; genus Semisulcospira; species Semisulcospira habei. The sequence continues at coordinate 119,614,451 of BTPG01000007.1, read as the reverse complement.
ACGACCTGTCAGACGCCCTTTCTGCGCATCTCCAGCGAGACGCCGCGCCGGCCTCGGACTTCTTCACCGACCGTCGCTGGCCTACAGGTGTTGACATCGCCTTTTGGCAGGCCTGGTACGCCGGCCACTCGCAGTCCTTCTCATGCCCTCTGCCTCCCGTGGATCCGCGCCTGCCCTAGTGCTCGCTGGCGGCGCTTCCCAGCTCAAGCGCGTTCTGCCTCGAGGATTGGAGCGTACTGCCTGCCTCGTCCGCAACGCTCTCGCTTGTTCCGGTTTCCTGGAGCTGCTTACGCAAGCCTTCATCAACCGTATCGAAGCGGCCTGGCTTTTTTCCGCTCCTCCACTGCTGTCGGACCTGCACTCCTTGGCAGTTGCAGCCAATCGAGCGGCCTACCACTCTTCCGTCAACGCCATGACAGCCGCCGCCAACTGCGATCTGATGCGGCGTGATGCGGTGCTCCAGTCCTGCCCGGGTCTTCCCCTTGATGTGAGATTGCAGCTCCGCCGGGCTCCAGTCGGCGCTTCTCTCCTCTTCGGCCCTTCCTGGCAGGCCCTGAAGGAAGCCAACAAGGACCGTTGGCCCAGCGCTCCCTCGTCTCGCTTTCCGCAAGCCCGCAAGGCCTTGGGTCGAGCCCTGCGGTTCGTCAGACCCACCTCCACGGCCCCAGCTTCCGCCTCGGCCTCCCGTTCTTGCCCCTACCCTCGTGCGCCAGGGCCTGGCCGCGCCCGCCCCGCCCGTCCTGCCCGCCCAGCCGTTCCGGCCTGGCCCAAGCCCGCCCGCCGCCCTGGGCGTGGGAGGGCCCCCTGACTACCGCCCGCCGCCGCCCCCGCCGTCCGCTTCCAGGTCCCCCGTCGGCGGGAGGCTCGCCCTGCACGGAGACGTCTGGCGCTCCCTGTTCCCGGACGACCCGTGGATCCTCTCTGTCATCTCCGAAGGTCTTCTCATCTCCTTCCGTTCCCCGCCTCCGCTTCGGCGCTCTCCTCTGTGGACCGAGATCCCGGCGGATCCGCCCAAAGCCGATGCCCTTCGCGGAGAAGTCGCTGCACTTCTCGGGAAAGCTGCTACAGAGGTCGTCGCTCTCCCCGACACTCCCGCCTTCTACAGCCGACTGTTCGTAGTCCCCAAGCCTGGAAGCAAGTGGAGGCCGATCATCGATCTCTCCGCCCTAAACCGGTTCATCGCCGCCCCGGCCTTCCGGATGGAACAGCCCGGTCCCTTCGCGCCTCCGTTCAGCCCATGGACTTTGCCGTCAGCCTGGACCTGTCCGATGCCTAGCTGCACGTTCCGATCCATCCAGCCTCACGCCGGTACCTCCACTTTGCCATCGACGGGACTGTCTTCCAGTTTCGGGCCCTCCCCTTCGGCCTCAACCTCAGCCCATGGGTCTTCACGCGGATCATGAACGCGGTGGTAGCCAGAGCCCGACGTTCTTCCTCCAGCCCGATCTCCAACTACTTGGACGACCTCCTTCTGCGGAACCAGTCGGTGACCTCTCTCCGCCTGGACAGAGATTCTCTTCTCCTCCTGTTGTCTCGCCTCGGCTTCCTGGTCAACGCGGGCAAGTCCGACCTCACTCCCTCTCGCCACTTCGTGCACCTGGGGATGCAGTTTCTGACCGACCGCAACCTAGTGCGTCTTCCCGAGCCTCGGATCCAGAAACTCGCCGATCTCGCCCGTTTGGTAGCCCAGGAAGCGGCTGTCCCCGCCAGGGTGTGGCTCCAGCTCCTCGGCCTGATGAGTGCTGCGGCAGATCTCCTTCCCCTCGGTCGTCTGTACTCTCGTCCTCTTCAATTACATCTTTTCCTCCACTGGAGACCGTCCTCCGGCGATCTCTCCACCCTGGTGCCGATTTCTCCTTTGCTGTGGCCCCATCTGCTTCGCTGGACGGACGTTTCTTGGCTCGGCTCCGGGATTCCCCTGTCCTCACCTCTGCCCCGTCTCTCTCTCTGCGTCGACGCCAGCCTCTCCGGTTGGGGCGCTCACCTTCTCCCGAGTTTTCGCTACGCGGCCGGCCGCTGGAACGAGGACCTAGCGTCGCGGCACATCAACTGGCTGGAGCTGAATGCAGTTTGGCAGGCCCTCCGCGCGTGGGAATCCGATCTTCGGACACAGGACCTTCTCGTCCTCTCCGACAACTCCACGGTCGTCGCTTACATACAGAAGCAGGGGGGGACCTGCTCCCCCGATCTCTGCATCCTCCTCTACCGACTCCTTCGCTGGTGCAAGGACCGCGGCATTTCCCTCCGAGCCCGTCACATTCCAGGTCACCTGAACGTTCTGGCAGACTCCCTCTCACGGCGGGGCCAGCTTCTTCACACAGAATGGACCCTGCGCCGGGACATCTTCCACCTGATCTGCGAGCGTTGGGAGACTCCCCTTGTCGACCTCTTCGCCACCAGGTGGAACCACCAGCTCCCCCTCTTCATCTCCCCGATCCCCGACCCGCTGGCCTGGGCGGTCGATGCGCTCTCGATCCCTTGGGACGGTCTAGTTGCCTACGCCTACCCTCCGACGGTCCTGGTCCCCAAAGTCCTGCTCAAGCTCCGGGGGTGCAACGCAGTCCTTCTCCTGGTGGCCCCGTTCTCCTGGGACAGATCGTGGACCACCGACCTGCTCAGTCTCGCCACGGATCCGCCCCTTCCACTTCCCACCCCTCGCTCGATGCTCAAGCAACCCCGCCAGCCGCTCTTCCACCCCTGCCCCGAGAGACTTCTCCTACACGCCTGGAGATTGTGCGGCACGCCCTCTCCGCTAGAGGCTTCTCGAGTGCGGCAGTGGACGCTATCACTTCAGCCCGCAGACCTTCCACCAGACGGGTCTACGAGGGAAAGTGGCGAGTGCTTCGTGCCTGGTGCTCCAACCGTCGTCTCTCCCCCGTCGACCTGACGACCCCTCAGCTCGCGGACTTCTTCCTCTGGCTCTTCCAAGACCAAGGTTTGGCTCCCATCACGATCCGTGGCTATCTCTCCATGATTGCCGACACCTACCGTCACCTCGGCCGTCCCGACCCGGGGACCTGCAAGGACCTGGCCGACCTTATGGCACATTTCGGCTTGCAGCGTCCGGTTTCCCGCTCCCTCGTTCCACGCTGGGACCTGCCCTGGGTCCTCACCTGGCTGAATTCGGACCGCTTTGAACCGCTCCATCTGGCCAGCTTCGCGGACGTCACTCGAAAGACCTGCTTCCTGGTGGCCCTCGCCACGGCAGCCCGCGTCAGTGAGCTCCACGCGCTCTCGTCTCGCCCTTCCTGCCTGCAGTTCCGAGTGGACGGCTCCGTTCAGCTCCTCCCGGATCCTTCCTTTCTCGCCAAAACTAGATCTCCCTTGACGGCGCCTCAGGTCATCGCTATTCGCCCGCTTAAAGGCCCCGACCTTCCTCGGGAGACTCGGCAGCAAGATCCGGTGCGGGCACTCCGTATCTACCTGCGGCGCTCCAAGTCCGTACGGAGGGGACGGACTCGTCTCTTTTTGCCTCTCTCCGCCGGCAGAACTGACATCTCCGCCCAAACGATCTCCTCTTGGCTCCGCTGGGTTATTCGGTCCGCCTATTGCGACCTTTCCCCACAGAGAGCAGAGTCCCTCAGGATACGAGCCCACGAAGTTCGCGCTATGGCCGCTAGTCTGGCCTTTGACCGCAACTGCGCGGTTAAGGACATTGTGGCTGCAGTGGGGTGGCGGGCCGAATCCACCTTTGCCCGCTTCTACCTCCGCGACCTGACGTTCCAGCGCGACAACCTCTCACTCGTGGGCGACATCTCTGCGGCTCAACACTCCCTCCGGGCGCCCCCGGCGCCTTAGGTATGCACTTCGCTGAAATTGTCGGGAGTGTGTGATCAGGAGCGACGGGCCGCCCTCGTCCCTAAGAGATTTCTGAAGGGGATTCTGCGGCACCCTCCTCCTCTTTGCCATTCTTCCGGACAGTCATGTCATCGGTAATGTGTTTTGAGGAAACAAATTAATTTTTCTCTAAAATGTATTTTTTCGAAAAATACTTACCGATGACATGACTCGGAGGTCCCTCCCCCCTGCCCGCTTGCCGCTGGTAACTCCGTAGACAACTAGCTAAAGGAGGCTCCACCTGGCACGTGACCGGATGGGCAAGGGAGGCTACTCTCGTCCCTGTTAGGGATCCCCGAGAGCCTCCTGGGTGGGACCCTTTGGGTCTTAGGCTGAAATTGGTAAGCATGTAGACTATTTCCGGACAGTCATGTCATCGGTAAGTATTTTTCGAAAAAATACATTTTAGAGAAAAATTAATTTTTGTTCAGTAGATTTTACAAGACAAATGTGTAGCTCATTCTTCACTAGTGCATATGCTTCCATTTAAGAAAAACTTCTTTTACTCCATAGGTGTTAAAAGGATCTGAAGACAACCCATCACAGTATATGAACTTCATGAATGCTGTCTTCACAGCCCAGAAGCAGGTAAATGTATTTCAGTATCACGCTTCAAAACGTTTTACTTGCATAGTGATCCAAGACTGTTGCAGAACTTGAATATGAAACAGACGCCAATGTTACTGTATTGCTTGCTGTAATTCTGTGTGTGTTCTCCTTCTGAATCCCACTTTTCAAATTGGGAGCTATACGTAAGCATTTCTCATTTACAGCAGCAATAAGAATGCTCTCGCTATTTCCTTTGAATAAGCCTCAGAGATGCCACTCACCATTTAGTTACTACACGCAGTGCACCACATTTAGTTGACCCATTTAGCCCCGGGACCCTGCAGCAGGAGATGGATTGATCATGATAATTCAAGGGTAGTGCCAGATGAGCTTAGTGCCTGAAGGTGCCAAGCTCATCTGGCACTACCCTTGAATTATCATGACCAATCCATCTCCTACAACTGGTACATAGTCGTTGGACGATGCCTACAAAAGTTTGGACATGGGGTTGTGGGGTTAAGAGGGTTAAGGAGATGAATCAGGCCCAAATTTGTGTTTTGTTCTGGTCCTTGGATTGAGACTTTACAGCTCAAGGCTGTATGGACCAACACACACATGATTAAAACGGAAGCTTTTAGCACATGCATGTATTGCGACCATGCAGTACGTTTGAAATGAATTGTCAGCTTCTTGATGCTCGGATGCCATTGGAAGGTGTGTATGTCGTTCTTTTATTTTCAGAGCGTGGTGATAGATGCCTGTATTTTGGAGAATGACTCTGGCTTGTTACAGCAGGTTTGTTTCTCTTATTTTCAACCTTAACCCATTTAGCGCCGAGTCCCTGCAGCAGGAGATTGATTGACCATGATAATTCAAGGGTAGTGCCAAATTAGCTTGGCGCCTTCAGGGGCCAAGCTAATCTGACACTACCCTTGAATTAGACTACATAGACTTAGAACTACATAGACTTGTAAAAAAAATACACTTGAATATTGTGGTCAATCCACCTCCTGCAACTGGTACATAGTTGTTCAGGAACGCTTCCACAATTTGGAAAAAGCACCCATGGGGCTAAAAGGGTTAACAAAACCTTTGCGTGTCATATTTTTTTGTCGCTATGATTCCTACTGGAATCTTTGCGACAAAAAACCGCTACCAACACGCAAAGGGTTAACACCATCATTTAACTCTCTGTGTTTTCCTCGCTCCAAACAAATGTCCAGGGACAGATTTACTGGCTGATGACTTGGTTGGCACTTTGGCTATGGTGAAACGTGGTGCCATGGATTAACTTGTGTCTTAGAAGTTAGGTATCGAGTATCAAGCACTATCTTTGAGTTATCACGGCTGAACCGCCTCCGGCAGGGTAGCTCTGCTCACGCTGGAGTGGAAGTAAAGAGAGCTTGAACAGCAAGTCCTGTATTCAGAAACGGGGTGCAGTACATTACCTTCCATTCTTGGTTATAATTACTGTTGTTGATGCTGAAGGCTTGCTGCATTAGTCGTTGATTTAGTTTTTGTGATTTAAATGGGAAACAATATGTTTTCCTCTCTCTTAACCCATATCATACTGAGGCTAAAAGCTTCAAATTTGTACACTGCCATATGCAAGCTACATGATAGTACTTACAGATAAGAATATAGACCAATGGCTTTAGTTCAAGGGTAGTGCCAGAATAGCTTGGCGCCTAGAGGCACCAAGCTATTCTGGTACTACCCTTGAACTGTTTTAGTCAAACTTTTTTCACACACTGGTGTATTCTGAATGATAAAGGTTAAATAACACCTATTATAAAAAAAAAAAACCTTAACCCCCTCATGCATGCGACCTCTGGAGCTGTAAACGGTATTGACAGCTGCATGCACAGAAAAGGGTTTAATGTCATTTTTGCATGAACAATGGTGTGCAGGCATGTGACATCACAGGAGGCATCTACCTCAAAGTTCCCCAGGAGGCAGGACTGTTACAGTACTTATTGGTAGGTACATGTACTTTGACCTATCACACTTTGAAATATGGCAGATTGGGCACTGTATTAGTTTCAGGACAGTGCCTGACTAGCATGTTTTTTTTTTTACGAAGGTGCCAAGCAAATCTTCATAACAGCCAGAGCTTCCATTTTTTAATGGAAATCCTTTTTTTTTCCTGCTCGCCAGGGTCATTTCTGTGAAAGTATTGCTGTGACGTTGGCTGCCAAATATTTTTATGAAAAGTTGAAGTATGAATACACTCTTGCCCTTGTTTTTTCAGTGGCTGTTTTTACCAGACCCATCCGTGCGCGGAAAACTGACACTGCCCCCTCGCACACAGGTGGATTATCGTGCCGCTTGCTTCTGTCATCGCACGCTTATCGACGTTGGCTATGTCTGCTCTGTCTGCCTCTCCAGTGAGTACCATTTTTTCACCACGCTGTTATAGGGTAAATGCTAGATTACCTTCTCTCCTTTTTTGTCACGCTGTTGCAGGGTACATGCTAGATTGCCTTCTCTCCCAGAAGAACACAGGTGTTAGCATGGTTAGAAGAAAATCAGGGGTCAGTTGCATGAGTGAGCTTCAGTCCAGTGCAAGCCACTAAGCAAGGTGCTTTGCTATAGTGGAGCACCTTGCTTAGTGGCTTGTACATGACTAAGCTCACTCGTGCAACTGAGGACAGATCCTCAACAGCCGTTAATTCACACATCTTTATTTCAGTTCACAGTAAAGTTTGAATTCAACAAATGCCAAGGGGCACAAAATTTCTTCTTTTCACGCTTGACTTTGTCATGAATAAAGTACGGGTCAGCCTCAGTATATCGCAGTACCTGGGACCATATATGCAGACCACTTTATTAAGCATCACATTATTGCAGCGCTGAAGCTACATAGATTTGTAAAAAAATACACTTGAATAAGCAAAAGGTCCTTGGGCTACGTCAGCTGTGCACGGCCAGCAAAGGTTTATGTCAGCCCAAGCACCTTTTGGCCACCTGACTTGTGCGCATTGTATCAGACACTGCGATATACCACTGCCAGAGCGCGCAATATTTAGACTGACCTGTAATTTAAACAGATAAAGTGTTATTAACCTTGAGGCTGATTTTTTTTACAAAATTGCTTATTGTCCTATGAAGGCTACATTACAGGTTAGGACATAGATCAACCAGTTAGTAAAAGGGTGGTACCAAGCTGTTCTGGCACCACCCTTGAACTGTCATAGTCAAACTAATTTGAAGTAGTAGTGTATCGGGATGAAACGGGTTAGTATTATATTTGACTCTCATTACATCTCACCTTATAATCTAATTGAAGTCAACTGTATCTTTCATCTCTATCTCTCTAAAGACGGTTTAAATTGTGGTCATGGATTATGTGTTTTCTCTTTCAGTTTTCTGCATGTTCAGCCCAATCTGTTCAACTTGCCAGTAAGTTATTTTTTTTTTTTATTTCTCACAAAATGTGTACAGAATGTGTGAAATATGTTGATTGCTATGGGCTTACATTTGTATGCCGATTCATGAGCGTGGACACTATGGTTTACAGCCATTAGGTCCTCAATGGTGTGCATCAGAAAAATGATTGATGAGTAAATATTTATGTAGCTGAATGTTTTAAGATAAGATGAGATATAACTTTATTGCCAGTGCTGCGCAACTTAAAAAGAAGAACAGGAAACGCATCAAAATATAATTAAGCTGCTCACGTGCACACGCACACATTCACATACACCCGCATATGTTAATAACTATTGTGGTCTAATTGTGGCAATGAACATGATTTCACAGTGACGCAAATCACAGAAGACATATCACAATATAAAACACGTCACTTTCATCACAGATGAAATATTATGCTGATAGCTGGACAATACTGTATATACATTATAGTAAACAGTGGGACGGATGGATCTGGTTTGGCGTTTGTTTGCATCATTAAAAGTCTAGACAGCATTTGGGTAAAAACTGTTTTTAAAACGACTCGTGCGTGTTCTGATCGCTCTGTAACAGCACCCTGATGACAACATCTCAAATAACTCATGGGCTGGGTGAGAATCATCTCAGAGGATGGATCTATACTTTTTCAGCATTCTTTCATGAAAGACTCCAAAGAGGGCAAATCAATACCTATGAATTTTGATGCATTTGTTTCTCATTTTTTTTGTTTTGTTACAGGACCACATTCAAAATATTTGGGCCACAAAAAATCGCCAAGAAGAAATCTAAAAAGACAAGCTGATGAAAACAGCAGTGTGTGTGTGTGTGTGTGTGAATGACTTGAGTGAGAGGTATTGCTTGTACTGGACGTGCATGCTACATGTTGGATGAACTTGCATTGTTTGTCTTTTTAATGAGGTGCTGACAATAAATGTTCATAGAATCCGCTGTTCACTTGTCAGTTATTTGGTGTTTACACAGCAGTAGAACGTTGCGAGTGACCATCCATTTGAGAGATCACCTGTCATTAAAAACCATTTAGGTGTCTGTAGCCATGTAAATGATGGTCTTTAATAAGATTGGACTCTTTTTACCTTTCACTTCAGTATTTCTCTTGAGAGAGTACCTGTCTCTTAACCCTTATCATTCGGAATACACCAGTGTGTGAAATAAGTTTGACTAAAATAGTTCAATGGTGGTGCCAGAATAGCTGGGCGCATCTAGGCGCCAAGCTATTCTGGCACCACCCTTGAACTAAAGCCATTGGTCTATATCCTTATCTGTAAGTACTATAATGTAGCTTGCATAAGGCAGTGTACAAATTTGAAGCTTTTAGTCTCATTATGATAAGGGTTAAAGCGATCTGCTCCATGGCAGGCTATGATTGCATTGCTAAAATGTGCAGCTACAAATGTGTTCTCAATGTTGTCTTGCCGCAGCTAAGACCTTTCTACCCTTCTTTTCACAATTGATGTGAGTAGGCACACATACTAGAGGTTCCCACTGCCTTTTGAGAGTAAGAGAAGAAACTCTCCTGCATACAGAAGGCAAGAGGAGCTGAGAAGTAGTTCATTTTACAACTTTAAGCTTCATAATTTAACTTGGCCATTTTGTCCAGCAATATTACAAACTGAGAACATTAACCCGTTCAGCCCCGGGACCCTGCAGCAGGAGGTGGATTGATCATGATAATTCAAGGGTAGTGCCAGATGAGCTTCGCCTTCAGGCGCCAAGCTCATCTGGCACTACCCTTGAATTATCGTGATCAATCCATCTCCTACAACTGGTACATGGTTGTTAGACAAAGCCTTCAAAATTTTGGAAATGCGGCCGTGGGGTTAATAAATGAGATATTAACTCCTTACTGCCTGGATTAAGCTGTTTTAAGACCATTTTTTCTCGCAGTAAAGATGGTTGCTTGACTCTTCCGCGCACGGCGCACAACCTTCAAGTGCACGCAGTCAAATTTTATAGCCCTCTAATAAGCACACGCAGGCGAATAAAATCGTCCAGTACCACACAGCCCCTTTCTCGTACTATTTCTTGTATTTTTCCCACGAAACCAGTGTCAAGTGGGGAGATGTTTATCAACCTTGTCAGGCGAGATTTCCTGGGGGTAATTGGTTAGAGAGACACGGCCCCTGGCGATGAGTGATACTTGGGGAATGCAAAACTAAATGTTTCTTGTATTTAGTATGCTAAATGTCCCCTATGTAGCTCTGTGCTGTTCATGTATTTTCGGAGGAGAGTGAATGGAACCAGTTCAGCTTTAGTAAAAGAAGTACATTATAGCTGGAAGGGTCCAGAAAGCAGTATTGGGGAAATGGAATTTTGTGTGTTTTAGCTCATGCCTGCTCCCCAGATTTTGCCGTGCGTTTCATAGAGGCAATTTTTTTCGACTCCGTACGTCGAAGAATTTTAAAATAGGTTCTTCTGTATATGTATCTGCTTAGATAGAATGCAAGTCCACATGTTGCGTGTATGAGAATTACTGGTACAACACACTGAACCATAAGGTCAAAATCCAATGTTGTCCTGTGAAGACTACATTTTACTCCAGTAGACCGATCGGCCACGATAGTTGAAGGGTGATTCCAGAATAACTTGGCTCCCGAGGAGCAAAGTTATTCTGGCATCACCCTTCAGCTAACATGGTCGTTCCATATTTTGTATGGGGCGGTCCGTGGCGCAGTGGTTAAGGCGCCTGCCACCAATGCCAAAGGTGCGAGGTTTGATACCGGGTTCCGGCGTCGGACTTTTCTCCTCTGGCAAGTGTCACCATTAATTCGGGCGGACCGTCGGGGGTTCTTTCTCCGGATACTCCGGTTCTTCCACCCCCCACACTTTGGTACCGGTTTCAGGCCACTTTACAAATTTCAAATACAAGCGATCAAAAAAATCTCTGTAACTTCAGTAGCTGAACTGGCCCTTCGTCTGTCTTGTACTGTGTTTGTCTTAAATGGGGTAAATCCGTGTCTGTTACGTGAGTGTGCGTGTTGGGTTTCAGTTCTTTGAGTCAATTCACCCCAAAATTGAGAAAAAAGCGCCTATATAATAACGGTATTATTATTATTATTATTGTAACGTGGCCGGGGCTAAACAGATCACTATCTGAACCAAGTGCAGCTTTGATAAAAGTAGTTATGTGCTTAATGTGCTAAACTTGGCCATTAAAAGTTTTTTTCTCGGCTAACACCCTTGGCTCACACACAAACATTCATTTCACGTTCATAACACAGACTATCACCCTGTTATCACAATTTTACATTCCTCTTTATTCATAAATTATAAACAGCCTGCAGCACAAAAGATGAACACATTCTGCCATCACAACAGCTATTATCATACACAACCCATTTGGTGGAGAAAGTAATATAATAAATGTATGTATTAAATACAATGCCATATAAAGGAAACAAACACAAGCTGACATTTATATTACTGTGACCAATAATGAAAACCATTCATTTTGGGAGGATGTTTCACCTCTGTTCGAAACAAATTGAAGACTAGACAGAACACAAATTGCCAGAAACCTCCTTAATGCTTTCTTTTCAATACTGTTTCAAGACTCTATAATGTTATGTTTGTGCGTTTGCACATCGTACCAGAAGAATAAAATTCCTAAAGTTGGGAGTTGTCCTCTGAAGATGTCATTACAGTTTAGGAGACAGAACGACCATGATGGTGAAAGAGCGCTGCAGGAATAGCTTGGCGCCTCTAGGCAACAGGCTATTCCTCAACCACCCTTAACCCTTATCATTCGGAATACACCAGTGTGTGAAATAAGTTTGACTAAAATAGTTCAAGGGTAGTGCCAGAATAGCTTGGCACCAAGCTATTCTGACACTACCTTTCAACTAAAGCCATGTCAGATAAGCAGAGTAGCCTAAAGCTATGGTCTTGATGCTGTCACAGACTAAATGAAGATACACAATGTGCAAAACAAGTACAGTACAACATATCTGAGCTGGTTGAGCTATTACTGTATTAGACCAACACATGTCTACCCTGTGAAGGCAAAAAACAGCAAATCCATTTCCTTTGGCTGTCGGGTGTGGTTTTTGTCATGAGGATTCCTTCAGGAATCGTCGCAACAAAAACTGTTGCTGACAGCCAAAGGGTCCTCTCCCTGGTATCCATAACAAACTCACTGGTATACATACACTTTTTTGGTTATAAGCAAGATTTTCATTGTTATGATGCGATTTTAAAAAAAAAAGAAGTGCTTTTCACATAATGGACTTGATGTCTTTTGCCGCAGGTCAGGAATGTTGTGACAAGCCTTTAGAACTTATCAAAAAAAAGATTCAATTTATCCCCAACACAGACCGTTCACAATCACTACAGCACCATACAATCATACACCTGTATGACTTTCTCAATAAGATGATGAAAATGGTACCTCTTGTCACCAACAGGTATAGATTCATATGAGGCCCTGCACCTGCATGGGGCTCATGAATATCTATGCCTCTTGCAGAAACAAAGGGTTTACTGAATGTAAATGATTTCCTCAATCTGAAGCCCTTCTCTACCAATGCAACATACCGGTAACCTGTTTTGAGTGAGCACCCACATGAGAGATCGCCTGTCATAAAAGACCACCATTTAGGTGTCTGGAGCAACCTAAATGATGATCTTTAATGACAGGCGACACTTTTTTTCCTTTGAAAGACTTCTTTTGAGAGAGTACTGAAGACAAGGCCACTTTTTTCCTTGCCCCCAAAAAGTCATTTTGCTCAAAACAGGTTCTATTGTATAACTAGTACTCTCATTTAACCCTTTATCATTTGGAATACACCAGTGTGTGAAATAAGTTTGACTAAAATAGTTCAAGGGTAGTGCCAGAATAGCTTGGCACCTCTAGGTGTCAAGCTATTCTGGCACCACCCTTGAACTAAAGCCATTGGTCTATATTCTTATCTGTAAGTACTATAATGTAGCGTGTATGGCAGTGTACAAATTTGAAGCTCTAAGCCTCTGTATGATATGGGTTATCTCAAAGCCACATTTCTTAAATTTTGGAGGTGTCACCTAATGACTATGTACCATTTGCAGGAGATAGATTGGCCATGATAACTCAAGGGTGGTGTCAGAATAGCTTGGCACCTACAGGCTCCAAGCTATTCTGACACCATGCTTGAACTGTCATGGTCGATCCGCATCCTGCCACATGTCAGGGCTTTATAGGTTAACTGTTACTCCAGATTTTAAAATGCAAGCCATGTGGCCCTGAAAGTTAACGGCCCAATACTGAAGTGAAAGGCGACGGGTATAATGAAAAATATTGACGAACAAAAGAAATGCAACATTTTTGGAATCATCAGAAACAATAAAGTGTTTCTGATGATTGCAAAAATGTCACATATCCTTTTCTTGTCAGTATACAGACTGACGTCCATCTTGGTTACAGTACACAGGCAATGTTCACCATTACTTTTACTCTGGACTGATAAGATTACTGGTATACATACACATATTTTTACAAACATAAAATAATATGAGGAGTTTGTGTCTGGAAAAGTCATGAATACCGGCATTTTGTATTTGTGGAGCAGATTATAAACTGTTTGTGAAGCAGACATGATCATGCAGTCTGTTCTCATCCATTATTCCCACACTTTGCCTGACACCTGCAGCAAGCTAAAAACAGAAATTACAGAGCTACATTAAAAAAAAATGTTAAAAAAATTGAAATTTTGGAAGCTCAGCTTAACCTCCTTGTGGAAGCAGCCACTGTACTGAAAACAGTACCAGTGGCTGAATGAACATGAGGATTAAGATTAAAGATAACATTTTGTGTAGCGTGTTTCTTTTCAATTCACTAACATGTCTGTTTCTAAGACTTTGTGACATGCAACTTGACACATTCAAGACGTGCTGCCTCCGGATACGCGGCTTATGCCGCGTATCCGGAGGCGGTACGTCTGGAATGAGTTAATCCTGAGTACCAGTAGTTCATGATACCTCAATTAGATACAATTCAGATCCAAACATCAACCCTTTTACTGCCTACAACTGTACTTTGCAGATTAACATAAGTCTGTCATCTGTAAGATCGCAGCAAATACAGTAACTTCAGTTGACATGTAATGTTCAGCCACCCTGTTTGAAGTTTTCATAAAATGAAGTAAAAAAACAAGTATATGTACACAAACTTCAAAGAAATAAAATCAGTAAATCAGTCTGGAATCATGGGAAGGTTACGTGGAAATTCCCAATGCCATGTCATTTACCCCAAATGATGTAATCTAATAGCATGCCAAAACGGTGACTAACGCGGTCCGTGGCACAGTGGTTAAGGCACCTGCCACCAATGCTAAAGGTGTGATGTTCGATACCGGGTTCCCGCATCAGACTTTTGTCCTCTAGTGTCACTGTTAATTTGGGCAGACCGTTGGGGGTTCTTTCTCCGGGTACTCCGGCTCTTCCCCCCCCCTCCACTGTGGTACCGGTTTCAGGCCACTGTATAAAATTTCAAATACAAGCGATCAAAATTTCTGAAACCTCAGTAGCTGAGTTGATCTATCGCACCACGTGAATGTCCTGTGTTTGTCTTCAGAGTGAATGCGTGTGTGTCACGTGAGCATGCGTGTTGGGTTCAGTTTGCGGTGCTTTGAGCCGATTCGCAGAAGTGGGTAAAGCGCCTATATAATAACCGGTATTATTATTATTATTTGCTGCAACTTGAGTTTTCTGAAAAAGATCAAAGAGGCAAAAAGCATGTTCAACAATAAATGATGTGTTAAATATGCACATACTGTAATCATTCTTCTATCTGATGAGAAGCATATTTGTTTATTGGTCATGACTATGCAGGTCCTCTAAAGAAACGAGAAAATCATACTCTTCTGTGTGCAGCCATTTTGCAACACACGTGTGCATGCACAAACAAACACAGAGTGCAAAAATCAGCATTGCAGAACAAACACTGCACTTGTACAATAAAAGTATTGTTTCAAAATTGCATGCCTTGAACATTACATAATGTCAGAATGCCAAGACATCAAAAGACTAACATTTATCATGAAATGACCACTGTGCATCAGGCTCGTGCATTCCTTTTATCAACAGACCTACCTATACACTCTTGATACAGTACTGTGTCCTAAAATAGACACTAGAAAATACTCGATCAAATGCGTGTCACCTTCCACAATACATGCCAACTTTTGGAATCTATAGGTGCTGCATACTTACAGATAATAGACTTGTGAGATTAACTAATAAGTCTGTAAAATGCAGACATAAATTAATATTTCAGGGTCCAGAAACAGGCACAGTTCACCATGAGACACTGCAGATTGGGAGTCTCATGGTGATCTATGTCTCTTGCCGTAAGGTGGTGTTCTCTACCCTGGCACTAGAGGCAGTTAACTCATTCAGCCCCGACACACACCACAGCAAGATATGGATCGACCATGGTAGTGCAAGTGTGATGCCAGAATAGCCTGGCACCCATAGAGGCGCCAAGCTAATCAACGCACCACCCTTGAACTATCATGCTTGATCTGGCTCTAGAATTGTAATACAGTTCTTCAGAGGGCAACTTCAAAGTTTGGAGATTTCGGTCTCCTGGGGTAGAATGTGTTAAGGCATTAATGCACTGGGTCAATACACTATCTCAGCTTCCGCAGCATGTCTGCATGAGACTTCCTCACTTTGGCTACACAAACCAGCATCAGCAAAAAATTCACGACATATATAGAGATGCACACGACACACATGTCTTGCAGCACAAAGTACAGAATGTAGCCTAGGTAGAGAGAGCCGAGATTGGATAACACCGCTGCCACCAGCTGGACAACAGATCCAGGGTATTTAGAGTTAAAAGCTGTAAAAGAAAATCAATAAGAAATGATGTTGATACGACACTGTGATCAAACTGTATGCACAAACAATTCAACCGTACAAAAAGCGTTGTCATCTCTAGTAATTTACCAGAGGATGTTTGCTTAGGCTTTGCAACATCGACTTTGTTGTAAACAATTGTAAATCACCATATCACATCATCAAGTTTATCATCCTTTGTTTCCTTTTTGATGATACTATTACACCAGTTACATGAAAATGCTGGTTTATGAAGGTTAGTACTGTACTGTACTACACATGAATGGAAGCCAAAAACTGGAAACAGTTAATAAATTCAAATACTTAGGAGCCATTGTGACAGATGAGGGATCAAAACCAGAAATACTGTCCAGGATTGCGCAGACAACAGCACTGACAAGATTGAAGACCATATGGAAGGACAGAAACATTACACTCTGCTCCAAGATCAGACTGTTGCGCTCCTTAGTCCTCTCAGTGTTCTTGTAAGACTTGAAAGACCAACTTGCATTTTTATCATGTGTGAGGCTAGTACTTTCTCCAGAGAAAGGATTTTTATCTTATTATAATACTAAATACATGTTGCAGTGTGTGTGACACCTTGTGTAACAAATCATATCATGTTCTTTTTCTTTCTTTTTTTTTTTTTTTTTTTGGGGGGGGGGGGGGGAGTGGGGAGAGCATTTTAAATTTTAGAGAAGTACCTTTAATTTATATTTACAAATATATCTGTTGGGGTCTTCAGACTAGACCAATCAGTAAACAATTTAAAACCCCTTATGACCTCAATACAGAATCTAATTGAGGTACCCAATTTTGTCTATTTTTTTGTGTTAACTTTCAAATGAGGCACACATAACAGGAGTCAAATTTTCTGCTGTTTCTGTCTCGATCCTGAGAAGAAAAAAAAATTCAAAAAGATTTGAGTTTTCACCTCTAGCTAGATCAGAACTAGAGAAACAGCAGATGGATCAAAGCAAACAAACAATTGTCCTTCGTTTTTGAGGCTGCAAACAAATTAGCTTGCGCCAAGCAGAGATAAACAAAGGACAGCTAATAGGATGAACGAATATCCTCACAATGAATGTGCATGAATTTTTGTTCTGTGGCGCAGTGGTAAGGCACCTGCCACCAATGCTAAAGGTGTGAGTTTTGATAACAGGTTCCGGCATCTGTCTTTTCTCCTCTAGTATATGTCACCATTAATTTGGGTGGCCGTCGAGGGTTCTTTCTCCAGGTATCCGGCTATTCCTCCCCCTCCACTTGGGTACTGGTTTCAGGTCACTTTATGAACTTCAAATACAACTTACAAGCAAAAACATTTGGCAAAACCTCAGTATATGAGCTGACCCTTCACACCATGTAAATGTCCTGTGCTTATCTCCACAGTGAATGCTTGTATGTCATGTGAGTGTGCGTGTTGGGTTCAGTTGGCAGCACTTTAAGTTTAAACTGATTCAGAACTGGGTAAAGCGCCTATATAATAACCCTCACTATTGTTATTTCCCAAATCTAGATGTAATGTACAGAGGTGCATAAACAATTGGAGTTGTCGTTAAAGCAAAATTAGGTCAAAGAAAATAGACTTATTTTTTTGAACAGACATCCAAGCAGGACACCTCTTGGACAAGGCCAATACATTATCATAAGCCCCTGCAACTCCAGGAGCTCATGAGAATGTGTGCCTCTTGCACATCAATTAGGTTGACTTTCTTCAGTGAATATGTGAACTATGTGTATTTCAGATCTATTTTTCATTTTCATTGTGTTCAAACAGTTACTAACCAGATCACAATCTTCAGGCTTAGAAAGGACACAGCAAGCTTTACATTACAATCACATTGCCCAAAGCTGAAGATTGTGGCACCTGCTACATGCCAATGCGGCCAAAGTGAGCAAACTGCCCAGAGTGCAAAAGGACATCAGGCTGATGTTGGCCGCCGTTGTGCTGCGCACGGCCAACAACAGCCCGATAGCCTTTGCGCGCTGGGTGTTGGCCATAGTCTCCATGACTGCTCCTTGTTCCTGCAGTTAAGAAAAGAAACCTGGATGCTACTCAGTACTCTCCACACTCAAGAAAAAAAAGCTACATGGCTGCAGGGAGGAACTTTACCACAAAGCAAATTTCACGTCAGCCACTGGTCTGTGGATATAAAGGCAATCGCAAAGAAGAAAAAACGGTTACCTACCTAGTGTTGCCTGGAATGTGTAGAAGGCAAGGCCGAAGATGCTGTTAGGCTGGTTCAGGATACTGTTGGTGGGCATAAGGCCAAACCCACGGCCCCATCTGTGTAACAACATAGTTATAAATTAAAATAAATGAATGGTAGTTCCAGGCAACTAGCATTTTGCCACTGTACCTAGTAGGATTATCTTCATCCATGAATAATAACACACCATCAATTAGTCAAAAATACTTGAGACATGAAAATTTAAATGTATTTATTTTTTGGTCTCATTTTTGTTCTTTGTTTTGTTGCTAATATTGTAACAGTTATAGTGTAAGAATTACCATGGCAACATATTGAATTAAAAATTTAATCAGGATTTCTGTATACTGTAGGTGGGCACCAGGCCAAACCCAATGGCCCTATCTGTGTCATATTTAAAAAAAAAAATAACACTTATATATTTCTAGGAGACTAGCATACTTTTGTCTTTGGGCCTAGTAAAGTTGTTTTATCATCTCCAGCCCTGATGAATAATAATATATCAGTTACCATAAACTGATTAAGATCCTTTGATTTTTGTGTGTATTCTTGTGCAATTCTGACATGAAATTTCTTCTTTTTTTTTTTCATAGGCAAGATTTTGAATTACAAATTTCTATCAGTCCACCTAAACTGTCACCCATGCCTTTTGTTTTACAAACTCAAACGGTATTCAACACAAAAATAGCAATATAGCCTTATGAGTGACCCCATAAGGTACAAACAATGAAAGGCAGAAGCTTTGTTCAGACTCGGAGTCAGACAGCATGATCCCATATATATACATGCCCTCATCCCTGAACTTAGGGTTTTCCTGGACAATGTTGCACGAGAGCTCATTAACTCATTCGAGACGTGCAGCCTCCGAATACGCGGCATACGCCACGTATCCGGAGGCGGCAAGTCTCGAATGTGTTAACTTTTAGAAAACCATTACACAAGGGGTGGCTTGCTCAGGATTTATGCTCTCTCATGCAACTCCGCCCAGGTTAAACGAAGCATCCATACAAAGAATAATTGGGCATTAGTCGAGAGCGCCGTTAATAGCACGCGCACACACAAATTTAGTATCCCACTTTTCCGTTCAACCATCAATGTGGAACAAAACAGATCGATACTGTAAATCGATGCCTTTTGCGAAAAACTGCGCTCCTCGACCGAAACGAAAGTACCTGGACGTGAAGACCTTGGAACAGCTGATCGTGGGACTAATGTCGCAAAGCGCCTTGTAGCCGCTGATTTTCTCCGCTAGAACCTCCACATACAGGGCATACATGGAAAGCACAGTGCCTAAGGCGCTAAGAGTGAGGATGCACGGTCGAATCCATGTCCTTGAAGGCTCTGATGTACGTGAAGCCGGTGTTGATGATCTTGTGGCTTGCTTTCGCGTTGTTGGGGCCGCCATTTTGCACCGAGCTGTGTTTCAGAGTTAACGTTCTTGAATAGGTAAAGTCCCGCGATATCTCATAGGGCAGTTGCCACGTTTCTGTCCAGTTCAGTTACTAATCCCTCGGTCGGCCCGCCTATATAAATGTGATTCGTTTGTGGGTTCGAATCTTGTCCCGCCCCGGCCGGTAGCTGGACTCGCAATTGGCCAGGGGGACTGAAAAGACGGGCTTGTTCAACAGTATGTCCCGCGTTCAAAGGTCCTCGGCATTGGTAAATCAAAGTGGCACAGCTAAGTGCGCCTGAGTTGATCAGTGTGTCAACTCAGGTCGTACTCCATAGGCAATAGATTTCCCTGTCCCCCATAACCCGCCCGTCAGGGCCGTCCCGGGCCGATTATCACTTCGGTGCCGTGGACGTTAAACCCGAACTATTTGGCCAAAACCAAATAATTACTGATGTCAGTGAATCCAGGGTAAAAAGACGGGCTTGTCAGTTCAGTCCAATGTCCGTTGAAAGGTCCTCAGTGGTAAATCAAAGTGGCACAGTTGCAGTGCGCCTGAATTGATTAGTTCAGGTCGTACAGGTAATAGATTTCCCTGTCCCCCATAACCCGCCCGTCAGGGCCGTCCATTATCACTTCGGTGCCGTGGACGTTAAACCCCAAATTAACCCTGAATTATGTTGACTCTGGTTACAAGCCGGCCTTGATTTTTAAGTGCTCTCAAATTGTTTCTTCTCGTGCGTCAAAGTTAGCCGCATGACACGGCCTCGTCCGTCACTTCGTAAACTTGACTGATTTCGATTAATAATAATTATTATTTTGGTGAGCGGAGAAAGTTGAATAAGATTGCCCCTTTAAATGTAGATCAAATAATAATAATAAAAACTCCTCCAAGGATTTTGTCAGAATCTTGCGCATATAATGTCTTTCACAGATAGGGCCAAAACTGAAAGCTGGAAGATGCGATTTGATGGGTGATGGCCCCTATACCGAACTGACCGTGATTTCTCAAGGGTAGTGCCTGATTAACTTTGCGCCTCCTGGCGCAAAAGTTAATTGGGCACTACCCTTGAGTCAGTTATCAGGCTTGATCTTTCCGAGAAGTTAGTCGTGGAGGTGGAAGATTTCAGTAATAGGATGCACTAATCTAAATGTGCCCTCCGTGAGATGGCCTTAGTCGCCTGGTCGGCGTTAAACCCAGATAACTAACTCTAAATGTGCGGCCTATATAGGTTTGGTTTTTGACACCTTTTGTCCAATCTGCGTCTGAAATCTGCCTTAAGTCTGCGTTGAACGTGTATTCATTGTATAGGTATTGTCCTAGAGATTCTCGGTGACCGAAGCCAACAGCACGTTTGAAAGTAAGCTTAGATTATTTAATTAACTCATTCAGCCCGACGGCCGTATTTCCCAAATTTTGGAGGCGTCATCTAATGACTATGCATCAGTTGCAGGAGTTGACATGCGACTTCACATAGTGTTTGACCGGGTTTTTAATCCACTTTTTGCGTCAAACAAGTACAAATCTTTGCCTAATTCTAATTTTCGAAATGTATATGTCTATTGTAGAACGTCTGTACTGAAAGAAGAGTGTTCCAAAGTGAGATGCATGCTAAACGTGCGTATCTAAAACCTACCTTCGACGTTACAGCAGAGGAACTTGAATTGTCTGTCCTCATGAGTTGCTGTGCACGGAGTTCCATCCCTTCATTACACCATTACCGGGGCAGATGTAGTTCATATCGCCGTCATAGTTGTTAACGTAACCTGACCCAGGAAACAATATTCTTTACTGGCGAGCAAATAAATCAGTGCAACATTATTGGAAAGTCGAATGATCTCGCAATTTTTCTGTTCGTTAGTATCACTCATTCGGCGGCTATACAGTCGTCCATGTAGGTGGACTGAATGGTGCTGTATGCTGCTGTATGGTGTCACGTGTACAAACAGCACCGAGGAAAGAAACTAGTCTTACTTAACTCATTCTACCCCAACACCGAAATCCCCAAATGTTGCCGTTGTCCTCTGAAGAAGGCGTTGCAGTGCAGGACACAGATCGACCATGTTCAAGGGTGATGCCAGAATAGCTTGGCGCCCATAGGCGCCAAGCTATTCTGGCATCACCCTTGAACTATCATGCTCGATCGTTATCTTGCTGTGGTGTGTCTGGGGTAGAATGAGTTAATCATAAAAACTTCACAGAGGAAAGAAACTACACTGATGAGCAAAAAAACCCCAAAAAACGACATCAGCAGAATTCTCCTAAACGCTTATCCCCTTCCCTGCCACTGGACGCATATTTTTTTCTGCAAATCATTGCGGGGGCAATTTCGGGCGCTCATGAAGATTTATACCTCTTGAGCTGGTTGGTGTTCAGTTTTTCTTGGCAGTGAAACGCTTATGCATTCCCGATTATTCCGATGACGTAGCATTTCTTTTGTTGGTCAGTATACTAGTCTTACGGGGTCCACTGATCATCCACAGAGCACATAACATAAACGGCATGTTAGTCCTACCTGTCCACGCACAGTTGACCAGCGGCTTCATCTTGGGCACATAGGATCACCCAAATGCAAACTCCCTGTCTTCGTAATAATTGCTGTTACGGCTTTCGACGCGGGTGATGGATTGACCGGCAGGGCACTCGAATTTAAGTGGTTGGTCGTAAGTGTTGGCCCACGTGAGAGTCTCTAGAGTGGAGTAGTACTGAAGCATCAGGTCGATGTACTGGGGAAAACCAATATTAAAGGTAAGCATCGCTGTGATGTGCAAACACAAATTACACTATAATAATAATAATCATAATCATAATCATAATCATAATGGGTATTTATATAGCGCCTAACCTCTTGGCGGAGTTCTAGGCGCTTTACAACGTTAGTTTGTTTTCTTGTTTAAACACAATGCAAACATAAATATACAAATAAATAATTAACAAAATAAAAGAACAACTTAAACCAGTCACAAAAAACACTGGTTATGTATGTGCGCTTATACGCACGCACGCACGCACGCACGCACGCACGCACACACACACGCACGCACGCACACACACACACACAAACACACACACACAAACAAGTCATCAGCAGGCAGACTTAAAAAGATACGTTTTGCGCGAGCTTTTAAACGAGTGACTGCACTGTGCGTATGCAACTGACCTGTGACCAGAACATGGGACTACAGAATGTAACAGATACAATCTATGTATAGCAGGCATTAACTTTGCATCCCCTGCGCTTCACATTAGATTTCATTCCCAAATATTAAAATTCTGTTTCACTAAACTACACGAAACGAAAATAATCATATTCTGAACAATCTTTTATATACAACTTTATCTTGGTCCAGTCGAAAATGACTGGCATTTTAGCGCACGCCTGACAAACATGTTTGTAAAGACATGAGCAACCAATCACAAATGGTCTAGTATCTCGGAATCATTTAGACCTACACATTTCTACTGAGACACGGCCGTACGTATTAACGTGGATGCAAATAAAATATACTAACATTTTAACCCCGTGGCTGTCGGTAGTGGTTTTCATCACGATGATTCCTACAGGAATCATGGCGACACTGACAAGCCGGAATCGACAGCAAAAAGATTAAAACAATTTACAATTTGTTTAAAAGGCGTAACTTTTTTTCAAAGCAAAGTATGGAAAAAATTACAAAGATCTGGCAAAGTAAATTCATAATAAAGTAAGCTTTTTTAAAAAGTGAACACAATAAAGATAAACGGACGGTTGTTGAATATTTGCATAAAATGTAAGATAATTAATATCACGTCTTCGTAATTTTTATATTTATTCACCGTAATAACACCGGTCATTGTAATACCTTTCATTATACAGGCGCTTTACCCAATAATTCTGCGAATCGGTTCAAAGCGCCGCGAACTGAACCCAATACGCACTTTCACGTGAAACACATGGATTCATTATGAACTTGAGGCAAACACAGTACAAGACAAACACAGGACATTCACGTGGGGCGAAGCCGGGGTCAGGCTCAGCTATTAAGGTCTCCGAAATTGTGATCGCTTGTATTTCAAATTATAAAGTGGCTTGAAACCGGTACCATAGTAGAGGGGGAGGAAGAGCCGGAGTACCCGGAGAAAGGACCCCGGACGGTCCGCCCGAATTAACGGCGACACTTGCTACAGGCGAAAAATAATAAATAAATAAATCAGCGCATTATATAGGCGCTTTGTGATCCCAACTGAAAATCGGCTGCCGCGAACTGAGCCCAAGAAGGACGCTCACGTGAATCACGCGCATCTACTAACACACTGTACACAAACACAGAACATTCGCGGGGGATGGCGGGTGGGGTGGAGATGGGGGGTGGGGGGGGGGGTGGCGTAAGAACGTTTGTCAGAACTACCACCGCTCGCCAAAATATCAAACAACAGGAGGTGTGGGTGGCGAGGGGGGGTGGAGGTGGGGGCGGGGGGGGGGGGGGGGGGTTCAAGTGTGGCGACCCTCACCACTCACCGACATATTAAACAATGGGGGCAGGTTCCAAATTCTCCATAAAGGGACTTTGTTTTAGCATTTTAAATAGTTATTGGTTGGGGGGCGGGGGGGGGGGGGGGAATTCAGAGCGCCTGTAATCCCCCTTCAGTTCCCACCCAGCTCCGCTCCTCTACAGTGACTAAATTTGAAAGAGATTTTCTATCATGGGTTTCGTCTGACGTCTGTACTGTAGTATGGAAGGCACGAAACGATTGTACAGAAGCCAGACAGTTTCAATTTCGTCAGCCAGACAACAGTACCCGTCCCAAAATCAGTATGATGTATCAGCGATAACTAGGTTATTGTATTAACTCATTCTACCCCAGACACACCACAGCAAGATAAGGATCGACCATGATAGTTCAAGGGTGATGCCAGAATAGCTTGGCGCCTATGGGCGCCAAGCTATTCTGGCATCACCCTTGAACTATCATGGTCGATCCGTGTCCTGCACTAGAGTGCAGTCTTCAGAGGACAACGGCAACATTTGGGGATTTCGGTGTTGGGGTAGAATGGGTTAAAGCTACGTATCTACTTCAGGCAATATAACACTTTTTAGTTTATAATGAATTTCCTTGGAAGTTTTTTTAACAGGTCTTACGATAATGTTGCGCAGAAGGACTATTCTAACAAATGTGATACAGTGAAGACTGACCTGTTTGCTATTTGTTGCCCTTATTATTATCGAAGCTAAAACGACTTGCACCCACACCGGAAAAAAAGAGACATTAGGCTCAGAATGGACACCAATCTGGAGAGTAGCTGATTTTACTAAAGTACCCCCACCAACTCCTTTTCATGATTTTTACTTAAAACATAAAAGTCTACTTATGGTAATTGCAAACTACTCTAATTAAGTGATTCTACATTAAAATGCCCCTGTAAATGAATGTACTTAAGCTACGGTTCCATAAGCACGAATCCGATACGAATACGATCCGAACCGGGATCCGATCCGAACCCGATGTGGTGATGCAATTTTCCTTCAAACATTGCGTCATTTTAGTTCGAAGACAGATGCGAATTCATGTACCGCATCGGGCACATAGAAACACACAATCATGAAAAAGTCTTGCACGAAATTTTCTGTTTCGGAGCCGCTTCGGATTCGGATCGAGTTCGTATCGGATTCGAGTTTATGGGTCGCACGCTGTAGGCTGAAAACAATCCTTTGTCAATATGTTGAGATTATTATATTAGAAACCAAGGGGAATCACTCAGCGCTGGACAGACAAACAGTTAGATCCCCTGCCCCCGCCTATCAGGCACCCAATCGCCAGCCCACAGAAAAATACGCAGGGATAGAACAAGACGATCATTTGCATCCCTAAAAAGAATGCATCAGGTCTCTTATATAACCCATGTCTTTCTCCGGAACTTAGGAAGTAGGCAGGAGAAACATACATACACAAACACGAAGGTGCACTACTATATGTGGTCGGGTAAATACCCTGATTTCCCACAGTAGATGCACAGAACATTACACAACAATGTAACGATACAAATTTGCCTCGAGTTATAGATACTCACAAACCAGATAGGTGAGGCTAGCGCTGGCAGAATTGTACACCTGATGCATTCTTTTTAGGGATGCAAATGATCGTCTTATTCTATACCTGCGTATTTCTCTGTGGGCTGTCGATTGGGTGCCTGATAGGCGGGGGCAGGGGATCTAACTGTTTGTTTGTCCAGCGCTGAGTGATTCCCCTTGGTTTGTGTACAATTCTGCCAGCGCTAGCCTCACCTATCTGGTTTGTGATTATATTAGAAAGTCTGACATTTCGCTAATAACAAATTCCGTAATATAACAACAAACAAATCTCGGTCCACTGCAAATTTGTTATATCCGGACTTTACTGTATATAAAAAAATATTTACTGGTACAAATAACAAAAACTGCTGCAATTATAATCCCCTCGGAGGCTCTCCGGGAGACGGCTCTCGCAGAGAAAAGGTCCTACAGATTTTTAAGCTTGTATGCTTACAAACACTGACCGGCGTTATTCAGTGTCACACACACACACACACACACACACACACACACACACACACACAGGGGGACAAAAGCGTCAGAGTGGGTTACCTACCATTTTATGTCAAAATGGGTTCCCATATTTCTATTTATTCTAGGGCTCTGGAATTGATGCGAATGTTTAGAACTCACCTTATAACTAAGCTCTATAACTTAAAATAAAATAGACATTTTCTAGAAACAGAGCCACTAGATGGAGAAAAAAAATGGGTTTCTACCAATAAAGTGGGTGCCTCTCACACAAAAACTGGCATTACAGTCAAAATGGGTGTCTTCACAACATTAGGCGTCTGTAATAAGGTTAAGTTCATGGAATACTTCTTTTTCACATTATTTTTTTTTCCAACTTAATGTGTATGTGTGCTTTAACATTTTTAACATTGTATGGAACAAAATTCAATAAACACTGGCCCGTAACCTTTCGATTATGATTTTACAGAGGAAATCTTTTAAAAATTGCTGCGTTTTGTCCTTCTGAAGCAAAACAGTTTATCATGGCATTTATGTGAGAATCAACATAATGTATTCTGGAAATTAAAGGACTTTTTTTTTGGTTTTGGGTACTGTGGAGTTTCAGACAAACAGCAACAGAGCATTTTGAATATTAACCCTTATCATTCGGAATACACCAGTGTGTGCAACAAGTGTGACTGAAATAGTCCAAGGGTTAGTGCCAGAATAGCTTGGTGCCTCTAGGCGCCAAGCTATTGTGGCACCACCCTTGAACTAAAGCCATTGGTCTATGTCCTCATCTGTAAGTACTGTAATGTAGCTTGCATAGAATTATGGCAGTGAACAAATTTGAAGCTTTTAGCCTCAGTATGATGCGGGTCAAAAAGTGTGGAAAAATATGAAAGATAGAAAAAGACTCAGACGAAGAAACTAACACTTAACTTATTCTACCTCAGACACACCACAGCAAAATAAAGATCCACCATGATAGTTCAATGGTGATGCCAGAATAGCTTGGCACCTATGGGCGCCAAGCTATTCTGGCATCACCCTTGAACTATCATGGTGGATCTGTGTCCTGCACTGCAACGCAGACTTCTGAAGACGACTTCAACATTTGGGGATTCCGGTCTTGGGGTAGAATGAGTTAAAATGACAGAACAGAACACTGACATTAATTGATTAACTGACAACATAAGAAATCACTTGAAACTTCAGCCTTTATTATTGTCTTTCGTCCCCAACCAACCATTCTTCCGTTTGCAGATTTTTAAATGGTATGCAGTATACAAAATGATCCAGGCAGACTTCCCCCCCTAATAACACTCTTGTAATAAATCTTTACATTGTCAATGGTTTTCTTATCTTATTATTGTCTTTTGTCCCCAGCCGGCTGTTTCGTTTTGCAAATCCAAAGGTTATACAGTATACAAAATGATCCAGGCGTCCATCAGATAAAAAAGCAGGCTATACATGCTGAAACCACCCTAACACTCTTGTAATAAATCTGTATGAAACCGAAAATGCCGCGAGTGGCGGGGAACCTCAATTCATTTCTTTTGTAACTTTTACAGTCTGTTGCGGACGTAATCCTTAATGTTTGTCCAGCGCCTATGTCTAAGTGCAGGCTCTTCTGCCATTGCGTGCTGTATCTCGGCCTTTCCAGGAAGTTTGTTCATGACGAGGTGTGTCTTGAAACGAGTTTGAACAGCTTTCTCTTCAGCTTCCCCCCATGGTTTCCTTGTAAATCTAGCTTTCTTTCGAACAGGAGCTGACGCAGTACTGTCATCATCAAAACTATCTAGATTGTCATCAGGCTCTGGATGTCTTTTCTCCGTCATGCTCATTTATTCCTGTGTTGTTGACTTGCTACTTGCTTCATTCACAGGTGCTGTTCCCCCCGAGACCTCGCTGCCAGTTTCTGATGTGTCTTCATTGTCAAAGTCAATCTCTTCATCATCGCCCAGCTTAGCTCTAATGTAACTCTCAAAATCTGTCATCCCATTGTTAACTGACAGAAGAATCTTTGCCACTTTTGCCTTTTGAAGGACGTCTTGAGGTTGGCGGTAGATATGGCGATGTATCCGAATATCATGACCAAGGAAATCTGCCAGCTGATCCTGGTCTAACTCCGAGATGGCCATTGACTGAGCCAAAGTTGCAACCTGCTTCCGTAACTGAGTAAATGTGAACATGGCTGGGTATGACACCCGTGCTTCTAGGGCATGGGCCTTCAGAACATCATGGCCTCTGTAAGGCCTCTGACCAGAAGGTGTGGCAAAGATGTACTGGGAATCAGCGAGAGCTGGCACTGATTGCCTCATTTGAAGGATTCTGTCCACAGTTGTCATCATCTTCTTCGTCAGCAAAACGGGAACACTCCTATTAAACTTGCCTCTGATTTCCACTCGCTGAAAATGATTCACCATTTTCTTCTCAACCTCTGTGAGACCTTTCAAGATATCTTGATTGGTGATCGATCCAATCTTAGCATTCTGGAATCTGACACCTTCATTCTCTGAACTTCTCCCCCTCGTTTTCGGTTGAAAAGTGATACAGCACAGAGTTGCTTTAACCACTGTCGGATAATCTTCCGAAACCATCCTTGTCTCAAGAAGTTGTTGGACCTTCCTCACATCTTCACATGATGGGATCAGCTTGGGTTTGTTCATGGTCATTTTCCCGACCGACTGGGCTGCTGTAGCGGACACACAATCATACCAGTCCCCGTTGAAGACAGAGTCAAAGCGCTGCGCCTCAGAGAGCTCCTGTCGCCACCTGTCGTCTGAACCCTGCCCAAGCGGTTTGGATGCCTGTGACTGTTTGATCTGTGAACACTTTTTCAAAGCATGGCCTATGCGCATTGCGAGATTGCCTTTTTTGAACTGATGTGTGTCCTCATCAAAATCTGCTAGCTCTTTTACAGCCAGGACAACATGATCAAAGCTAGCTGAATTGATCACAGCATTTAAACTTGCGATTTTCATTTCTGACCTCACTCTGATAATCTTTAATAGTCTCCCTAACTCCCGTATCCTGGAGCTGATTTGTCCAGCCGTGTATTCTTCAATGTCCCTGCAGTCAAATGATCTCTTTCCATACTCAAGAAGCAAGGGGTCAGTTCTGATGAGACGGCTTATCTCATCATCTCTCTGCCTGGCTAATACCTTGTGGAAGAAGGAAAATTCAACGTCTAAGGGTATTGGAAGCATTAGCCGACCACGGCGCGCCGCCTCACCTCTCTGAGTGATCTGAAACCCTCCTGGTTCCTGACAGCAACGTTTTGAGTGTACAGAGATCAGCTTTTTTTTTTTTTTGATAGAGCCCTTTGCAATGGCTACAGGCGAGAAGGTCGTCTACCTTACTAGTTTTGGTGTGATACTTAGGAATCAAACATCCGGATTTGTTTTCAAGAACAGCAACTTTATGCATGTAATCACCCTCATCTTGTAGTCTGATCCATGCTCGACGTCTCTGCTTTGTCCCTTTTTTCATCAACAAAATTTTAGCAACGTCTGCCTCATCTGCATGGACATCTTGTAAGTGCGTGCTCATTTTCAAGACAAGCTTGCCACACAATTTGCATGCATGTTTCTTGTCCCATTTGTACTTTCCTTTCCCTCTCTGCGACACGTGCACACCTGTTTCTTCTGTAAGTGCTCTTTCCCCACCCCCAGCATCATGTTCCTTCTGCCTATCCACATTCTCATTGCCACCCCCTAACGCACACTGCACCTTGCTGGTACTAGCGTCACCGACACCTGGCCACCCCGAACCTGCCACTTTGATGAAATCTAACATAGTCGATACAATACTGTCTATGTCAGAGATCCCAGCAATTGATGCCGACACACCGTCTGAATCCGGTGAGCTCGAGCCAGGAACAAACTCCTCGTCATCACTGCCCTCGTATTGCGATGCGCTTGCACTCTCAGGCTCAGGTCCATCCCAGGCTCCATTTGCCAACTGGAGAAAGAAAGAAAGAAAGAAAGATTGAAACCAAAGCTGCATTAGGACAGAAACAGCCCAATTTTGGTTTAAGGGGCCTTGCACAAGAATAAAAAGAATAATCCTGTGTATGACCGATTTACATATGTGTGACCTCGGTGATGAGGGCTGGCTTCTGCAGCAGCAAAATCAACGTTTTCTGAAAATGCAAGCAGTTTTCACACATTTGTCAACCCTGCGTGACCCTTTGAGAGAGGTCACTCAAATTGGCATGTTTAAAAAGGTCTTGTCACAAAGTATCCTTGGGCCAAGCTTGAAGAATGTGGCTTGAATAGTCTCCGAGAAAATGCCACCGTTAACTCATTCTACCCCAGACACACCACAGCAGGATAAGGATCGACCATGATAGTTCAAAGGTGATGCCAGAATAGCTTGGCGCCTATGGGCGCCAAGCTATTCTGGCATCACCCTTGAACTATCATGGTCGATCTGTGTCCTGCGCTGCAATGCGGTCTTGAGAGGACAGGGGCAAAATTTAAGGATTTTGCTGTTGGGGTAGAATGAGTTAAAGTTTACCATGGACGACGGACGGACGACCAGTGGCCCAGAACATAAACTCACTTTTGCTTCGCACGCCAGCCAATAAAATGAAGATGATCATAGAATCACTTTACTTACCAGTTTGTAATTGGGAGCATTCCGCTGCCGTCCATGCACCCTCCTACCAGACGCACCCTCTGTGGCAGAGGCTGGGGGGCTATGATGCTGCAGCTGACTAATTTTGCCATGGGCCTTGGTCATGTGCCAGGAAGGGGCGTGCTTGTCCACTTCCATAGATCCCGATGGGTTTGAACATCCTGCTGCCATCAGGCGCTGGGTGTGTGCAGAAATTCCTGAGCCGGTGTGACCAAAACGGTGTTGCTGCAAACATGTCCAATACAACCATGTAAACCATTGACATTTTGAATCAGATTGATTGTACATTGCTTAACGTTCCGACAGCAACAAGGCTTTCTCAGGACGTGCCTGCACTGCTTGTGAAAAAAACACCTAAACAGAACATTGAATGTATGTCGCCAGCCGGTCAAATACGTTAAATACACCAAACACATGGGGCCTAAATAAAGCTAAGACCATTTAGCAACACACATCCAATATCAAGTGCAGACAGTAGGGAGAGTTTTTAAAAGGCAAATACAGGTGAATGGACAAAGGGTAGACAGAAACACATGCCCCAGAATAGAGAGAAAAACCCACCCTGTGGGGCTGACCAGGGTGACCCTGGGAACTAAAAACTGGTAATACAGTAAAAAGCGACACTTCAGTTGCACAATCCGAAAGACCTGTTTGTGGACGTTTGTTCTTTGAATCGCGAGGCAGTTTTGCAAACGAGGATTGAAATCTGGCGCCATTTAAAAAAAAAAAAGTCAACTCATACTGTGCATGCATATGTCAAGTTACTTTTCGATCACTGACAATCACACATGTCAGAAAAAAAGAAACAAAATCGCGTGGCAGATTGACCTTGTAATGGTGTTATTGAACGAATTCCTTTCATTGAAGAAGAAAGCTTTTGTTAAAATCGTGGGGTTCTATTATCATTTACTACAAGACTCAACGGTCAGAGAGGAAGACACGGACCAAGTCACGGCCGAAGCAGACGCCTTATTTTTCTGGGCCAAACGGGTATCGGGGATTGGAGGCATCTCTCAGTTAAATAACTGCACTGAACAAGTACATTTGGGCGTGATCTTAACTAAGAAATATTGCATAAAGTATCTCTGCAAACGTGAAGAATGGCCAGCAGGGGACGAAAGACGTTTTAGGAAGGGCAAGGGAAACAACTCCGTTCATCGGTGTTACTGACCAATCAGCGATCATCAAGTTGATCTGAAAACACTCGCTTCCGTGTGAACACACAGGCCCAGGGCATCGCAAAAACACAACATGAAGTAAATCTGAGAAAATGGGGACATCCTATTTTGATATTTTTTTTCTGACTTTTGAATGAAAGATAATGCAGAAACAACCCTCAGAAAAAATGGGTGCCTGACTTGGTCACCCAGAATTTTACACACACCCATTTTGCATAAGGATGGTAAAGAAAGTCACCCATTTCAGTGGTTTCGTGTACACACACACACACACACACACACACACACACACACACACACACACACACACACACACACACACACACACACACACACACACACACACACACACACACAGGAGCACAAAAGCCTCACAATGGGTTACCTACCATTTTATGTGAAAATGGGTTCCCATATTTCTATTTATTCTAGGGCTCTGGAATTGATGCGAATGTTTAGAACTCACCTTATAACTAAGCTCTATAACTTAAAATAAAATAGACATTTTCTAGAAACAGAGCCACTAGATGCAGAAAAAATGGGTTTCTACCAATAAAGTGGGTGGGTGTCTCTCACACAAAAACTGGCATTACATTCAAAATGGGTGTTTCACAACATTAGGCGTCTGTAATAAGGTCAAGTGCATGGAATACTTTTTTTCACATTCATTTTTTTGTTTTGTTTTTTTCAACTTAATGTGTATGTATGCATTAACATTCTTAACATTGTATGGTGCAAAATTGAATGAACACTGGCCTGTAACCTTTCAATTATGATTTTTACAGAGGAAATCTTTTAAACATTGCTACGTTTTGTCCTTCTGAAGCAAAACAGTTTATCATGGCATTTATGTGAGAATTCTGAGAATTAAGCGACTTTTTAAAAAATTTAAAAAATGTACTCTGCAGTTTGAGACAAACAGCAACAGAGCATTTTGAATATTAACCCTTATTATTCGGAATACACCAGTGTGTGCAACAAGTGTGACTAAAATAGTCCAAAGAGTAGTGGCAGAATAGCTTGGCGCCTCTAGGCGCCAAGCTATTGTGGCACCACCCTTGAACTAATAATGCCATTGGTCTATGTCCTCATCTGTAAGTTCTGTAATGTAGCTGCATATATGGCAGTGTACAAATTTGAAGCTTTTAGCCTCAGTATGATGCAGGTTAAAAAGTGTGGAAAAATATGAAAGACAGAAAAAGACCCAGACGAAGAAACAAACACTTAACTTATTCTACCCCAGACACACCAGAGCAAAATAAAGATCGGCCATGATAGTTCAAGGCTGATGCCAGAATAAAGTGGCGCCTATGGCCGCCAAGCTATTCTGGCATCACCCTTGAACTATCATGGTCGATCTGTGTCCTGCCCTGCAACACAGTTTTCAGAAGACGACTTCAACATTTGGGGATTCCGGTCTTGGGTAGAATGAGTTACAATGACAAAACAGAACACTGACATTAATTAATGAACTGACAACATAGGAAATCAATCGCTTGAAACTTCAGCCTTTATTAATCACATCAAAGGTGCATGCATATAAAAACACAGTAATTGTTTGTAAACACTTCAAATCAAACAATCAAGAGCAGTCAAACCTTTTTCTGCCAACTTTGTGATGAGGAAAACTAGTTCTTGCCCAAGTTGGGCACGTAAAGGGTTACCGCGACTTATGTGCCTCTATTCATAAAATGGAGAGAGAAATATAATACTGAGTTCTAGCAAGTTCGACAATAAAGTTTAGCCGAGTTGGTATACCTCGTCCAGTGCCTAGGTTAAATGCACCAGTGGTGCCAATGTTGCTATATTGGCAGCAGACCGGTCGCTCGAACCGGTCTGGTGCACCCGATCGGTTTAGAGCGTGTGCTTTCTGCACCTGTAATGGGCAACCTCGGAGAAAGAATCACGTGAGCTTCGTTTGACTGCTGCAAAATAACATGAATAAAGAATAAACCCTTTCCCATATATGCAATCCAGCAATAATGCATCCATCCTTATGCTAGCACCACGAAACATTACGCGATTTGGCAGATTTTTAAAAATAGCTTTTTAAAATCCTCAATGGAGGTGATTTTTGCGACATCTGCGTCGTTTGCGGCAGAAAGCACCGTCAAAGTTGAAGTTCGAGAAATGAGCGCACTACATGTACAATAGACTTGATTCAGTGGTGTTGGGCATGACTCAAGCCTCCGCCATCTCCACACAAAACTGGCGTGTTTGGGGAGATAAAAGGCTACAAGTTAAAACCGCAAACGAACCTTTTTTTTTCGACTGCGATCACAATCTTCTGCGTGAACGAACGAGACCACACTACAAGTGCACAAGCCAACCTGCGCGCGCAGTTCTGGTGCACATGACCGGTCCGAGCGACCGGTCTGGTGCGAAAATAGCTAACAGTGGCACCGCTGGTGCGTTTAACCTAGGTAGTGGGCGAGGTATACCAACTCAGCTAAGGTTTATGCTTCCTGTGACTTTAGAAACAATGCACAGTATGCAAAGTGTACTTTATAGTAACCCAAAAAAAAAAAAGAGTTACAGACATTTCCAAAGTGATCCAGGCATACATCAGATAAAAACAAGCTATACACACTGAAAAAATAACACTCTTGTAATAAATGTTTATCATGTTGACAATGGTTTTCTTATCTTATTATTGTCTTTCGTTTCGATTGGTTGTACATTGCTGAACGTCCGGACGTGCCAGCACTGATAATGAAGGGGAAAAAAATAAAATGAAATAATGAACAGAATATTGAATGTATGTCGCCAGCCAGTCTAATACGCTAAATAAACTTAAGATCATTTAGCAACACACATCCAAAATCAAGAGAGATACACCACCACCACTGATCAGAGGTTAATTTAGAGATTTAGATTAATTTACAGAGGAGGGAAATGGATCAGAAGGATAAGCTTAAAATACGAACAATTCCGAATTTTCCTCAAAGACAAACGCACTGTTTGTTTTTGGGTTGTTGTTGTTTTTGTTGTTGTTGTTGGTGGTGGTGGTGGAGGGGGGGGGGGGAGTCTTAAATTCTTAACACATTCAGCTCCGACTCACTACACCAGGAGATGGGTCGACCATAATAATTCAATGGTATTGCCAGATTAGCTTGGCGCCTGTTGGCGCCAAGCTGATCTAGCGCTACCCTTAATTTATCATGGTCGATTCATCTCCTGCAACACTGAGGTGCATAGTCGTTAGATGACGCCTCCAAAATTTGGGAAATACGGCCGTCGGGCTGAATGAGTTAATTGTTTTAGTTAATGAGTGTGATTGTTTTCAATTTAATTTAATTCAAACCTGCACGCACACTGGCAGGGCCGTGATTAATTAACTGTGTTGTAATAATAATAATAATAATAATAATAATAATATAGCGCTTAATCTTACTCAAAAGCTCTAAGCGCTTTACAATCTGTACACAAAAATAAAAATACAATGACATATGCACATAACAAACAAAGCACAATGCCCGAACACACCACTTTTTCAATAAACTAAACAACAATACATACATAATAATTTATATTCTAATTAACATTCAGTCTAAACAAGGAGGATTGCAGAACTACAACTAAGGCATCAAACACTGGCAGTTATTCAAAGTAAAGCTTGAAGAGGTGAGTTTTCAACGACCTCTTGAAGTCAGAGACAGACTCACTGTTTCTGACCTGAAGAGGAAGTGTATTCCATAACACTGGGGCTTGATAAACAAAAGTGCGCTGACCAAATGTTTTAGTTTGGACGGAAGGTACACACAACTTCCGTTTATCAGAAGAGGAGCGGAGCTCACGAGAGGGTGTATACACATGCAGCAAAGAGGAAAAGTATTCTGGGCTGGTGCCTGAAAGGCAGTTAAAACAGATTGACATAACTTTGTATTGAATACGTGATGACACAGGTAGCCAGTGAAGGGACTTCAAGATGGGTGTGACATGCTCAGTCTTACGGACTCTCACAACAAGCCGGGCTGCATTGTTCTGAATTTTTTGGAGGCGATCAATGAGATACTGAGGGCAGCCACAAAGCAAAGAGTTACAATAATCTAGCTTGGACAGCACAAATGTACAAACTAGTGTTTTAGTGGCTTCCACGGTCAGCAGGTGACGAACTGAACTAATACGACGAAGTTCCAGATACGCTGATCTACACACTGCTGTGACATAGATAACTCGCTGTCAAGTGTAACACCCAGGTTTCTCACACTCGCAGAGAAGCCAATGAGTGTTCCATCCAAAGACAATGATGACGGTAAAGGCAAAGACAAAGAGAATATTGGATTAGCTACCAACATTGCTTCAGTTTTGCCATCATTTAACATCAGTTTGTTGGTGGTCATCCATGATTTGACATGGTCAATGCACTGGCTTATACTTTGGACAGCATTCACAGCTCGCTCGACAGTATCACTTTTGTACATCTGCGTATCATCTGCAAATGCATGATGGGAAATGGAGCGACTACAAATCAGGTCGGACAGGGGCTGAACATACAGTAAGAACAATACATGTCCTAGGACCGAGCCCTGGGGTACACCAAACCGAAGAGGTGATGGCTCAGAACGACAGCCGTCGACAGAAACAATCTGGGATCGTTCAGTCAGGTATGAACTAAACCATGCCAAGACTGTGCCTTCAATGCCAAATACAGATTGAAGACGGCACAGCAAAATTTCATGGTCAATAGTGTCGAACGCACTGGACAGGTCCAGCAAAGCAAGGACTGTGATCTTACGCTCGTCCAAAGCACAAAGCAGGTCATTGAATATCTTCAGCAAAGCTGTTTCAGTGCTACGACGGGGAAGATATGCAGACTGGAATACACTGAACAGACTATTAGAGTTGACATGCTTTAAAGTTTGAACAAGGACAATTGTAGCGTTCTGTCTGGAACAGTTTGCAACTGCTATGAACGACTGTGCGAGGGCCAACAGCGGCCAACGTCGCCTTGAAGACCTCTTGCGTACTGGATTCTCGTCCGTTTTCGGTTTCAGATTATGAGCTAAGCAACTTCGATATCAGGCTGTACAAATGGGAACCATTTCGAGGTTCGCACTGGACTATCAAACGTGTTTCGCGAATTCAGGAACTATAAACAATGGAGCAACAGCAAGCGTCGCCTGTACCGGGCCTGTCAATGGCCGGTTCGTCAGCATTTACCGCCGGTATGATCTGAAACCCATGAATTACGGGATCACTCTGTGTGAGGTGCAGGTTATGGCCAAAGAGGATCATGACGAGATGTCGCCTACAGGTAAGCGACGTGTGTGTGTGTGTGTGTGTGTGTGTGTGTGTGTGTGTGTGTGTGTGTGTGTGTGTGTGTGTGTGTGTGCGTGTGTGTGTGTTTGTGCTGTATGCATGTACTCATTACTTATTAACTCATTCGAGACGTGCCGGAGGCGGCACGTCTCGAAAGAGTTAATATTACATTTTATTCTGACATATGGTGTCCAATTCACAGTTTTTCAGGTCCATTATCGACTCTTCGTACCAAGCACATTACAATAAGATTAACGAAGAACGTAATCGTGAATAATTAGTAAACATGCAAATAAATAAGCAATTACCACGGTAGATTTAACTAACCTTATTGCTCTTGTTTGTCGTCACACATCACTATTGCATGTGGGCTAAGCCTACTTTGTTTTCCTCCCCACGTCACACGACCAGTCACTTTAGCGCAAACCGTACCATGTGACCGTGATATAAAAACCCCAGTAGCGCCGGGCGAATCGACTCAAATCGCCGCGAACTGAAACCCAATACGCACACTCACGTAACAGACACGGATTTACGCCATTTAAGACAAACACAGTACAAGACATACGAAGGACCAGTTCAGCTACTGAAGTTACAGAGATTTTTGATCACTTGTATTTGAAATTTGTAAAGTGGCCTGAAACCGGTACCAAAGTTTGGGAGGTGTGGGGTGGAAGAACCGGAGTACCCGGAGAAAGAACCCCCGACGGTCCGCCCATTTGGTGTTGGACGGTAAACTGTTCCCTTCAGCTCAGCCTATGTGCATGTAAACTTTACGTCATATCACCTTCTTTGCAACATTTTAGAAAAGTCTGACGTGAACTCGAAGCGGGCCCTACTGTGAGGTTAAAGAGTTTTGTGGTGACGTGATTGTTTTAGTACGTGTAGTACACACAGTGCCAGTATCAGTGGCGCTCAAGGGGTAAGTTCGGTATGATCATGTACAAAACATTGTTTTGTTTTCTCGTTTGTGCGAGTCCTAATTCATTATTATTATTATTGTTTTTTTGTGCGTTTTTTCATCTTCTCCATTAGACTGTGGGAAAGAGTTTCTGAACAAAGCTGGAGTGATCTACAGTCCTGGATACCCAAATGCGTACGGGCGTGACGTTCACTGTGCGTGGACCATCGCCCAGGCGGTGCCCGGGAGACAGGTGAAGACGGTGTTCCAGATTGTAGAGATGGACATGGGCGGCGTTGACGATCTCCTGTACGTCTACAACAGAACACACAGCTTCCTCGTGGACCTTTGCCATAGCAAACCCGGCGACATCATTCAAGGTTAGAACGCCTAGAACGGCTGACCTTCAAACGTCCTTTTCACCGTTGAGAGTTTGAGCGAATAACTGTTGATTTGCCAAAATCTCATGATTTAGTTCGAGTCTACCTCAAGGGCCAGTGGCATGAGTGAGCTTAACTCATTTCGTCCGACGCACGTATTTCCCTCCTGTTGCTGGACTGAAATGGATCGACCATGATAATTCAAGGGTAGTGCCAGATTAACTTGGCGCCGATAGGCGCCAATCTAATCTGGAACTACACTTGAATTATCACGGTCGACCCATCTCCTGCTGTAGTGCGTGAGGACTGAATGGGATAAGTTTTGCGTCAGCCACTAAGCGAAAGCATGTTTAGTTGCTCACGAAGGATTTAGGACTAAGTGTACTAACCACTTCAATGCCAGTGGAACCATGTTGTTGCACATGGAACTTTGATACAAAGTGGTGTCAGTAAGAGGCGTAGATCCTCAAGAGCTCCCGCAACTGGGGGAAAACTACCAGGATCTATGTCTCTTGCATTTGGATCTGGTTTACTTGTCCACAGCGTGGTGATGCTCACAATTCACAGTCCGAGACAAGTGTAGTTATATAATATGCTTGTGGGATCTTTGTGTATCAGTCATTAATTTTCATTTCTCGCTCATTATTTTTCCCTACTTCTATTTAACTCATTCTGCCCGCGACACACCACAGCAAGATATGGCTCGACCATGATAGTTCTCAAGGACGGTGGCAGAATAGCCTATAGGCGATAAAGCTATTCTGCCACCACCCATGAACTATCATGGTCGATCTTTCGATATGGCTATTTCGTACCTAGGGTGCAATGAGTTAACAAACAACAAACAAACATAACAAAAACACACCAACTTGTGCTCACGGACTATGTCTTGTGAGATATTCAACTTAGTATTTGGGGCGGTCCGTGGCGCAGTGGTTAAGGCGCCTGCCACCAATGCTAAAGGTGCGAGGTTCGATTCCGGGTTCCGGCGTCGGATTTTTCTCCTCTAGTAAGTGTCACCGTTAATTCGGGCGGACCGTCGGGGGTTCTTTCTCCGGGTACTCCGGCTCTTCCTCCCCCTCCACTTTGGTATCAGTTTCAGCCAACTTAATAAAATTTCAAATACAAAACGATTTCCAAATACCGTCAGTAGCTCGCTTGAGCTTGCCCTTAGCACCACGTGAATGTTCTGTGTTTACGTACAGTGTGTGAGTGAATGCGTGTGATTCACGTGAGCGTGCTTGTTGGGTTCAGTTCGCGGCTACATTCTGCGCATTGAGTTATATTATAAATATGAGAAATGCGCCATATAAATGCTATGCATTATTATTATTTATCTTTTGAGGTTTTATTGTTTGTTTGTTTGACAGTTGACAGCATCGTAGGAGATCCTGTGCATGTTGCATTCAGGTCCAAGGACTCCTTAAGGGGCAGACGATTCCGCATCAAATACTTTGCTAACCATATGTGAAGGTAAACAATAATGTGAATAATCATAATGGTAATGATAGTATATCAAATACTGGAACAACTGCAATCTCTTGGCTTGACTTCGCGAACGAAGATTCTATAGGGGTTGTCCACGACGTCTGTAGGCATGCTCGTGACTGCAGAGGCCAATCCGGGACAGGCAGGTTCCACCGCAGTGGCTGCAGAGGGAGGTCTGGCCAGGGTTCTGATTTGCGGCATCTCTGTTTTTTCTCCTGAGCCGCTTGTCTTTAAGGCCAGCTCTGCGAGAGGCCGCAAAGGAGACAGCTGCCTTGTAAATGGTGGAGCGCCAGGTGTCACGGTCCGCAGCAAGTGAAGACCACTGGCGGTGGTCGATTTGGCAGTCACTAAGTGACTTCTTGAGACAGTCTTTGTATCTCTTCTTTGGTGCCCCTCTGTCTCTGTGTCCAGTGGCGAGCTCGCCGAACAGGGTGATCTTGGGTAGGCGATGATCCTCCATCCTGGAGACGTGCCCAACCCAGCGGAGCTGTGTCCGCAGCAGCAAAGCCTCGATGCTCACAGTTTCTGCCTGTTCAAGGACCTCGACGTTTGTGACAGTCACTCCAGTGAATGCCTAGGATTGTACGCAGGCAGCGCTGGTGGAAGCGTTCGAGGAGTCGTAGTTGGCTGCGGTAGAGGGCCCAGGACTCGGAACCATACAACAGGGTGGTGAGGACGACAGCTCTGTACACGCTGATCTTGGTGCCCGTTTTCAGCTGTTGATTATGCCACACCCACTTGTATAGACGCCCGAAAGCGCTGTTTGCTTTTGCCAGCCTGCTGTCCAGCTTGGCGTCTGACGTGATGATGCAGCCAAGGTAGGTAAACTGGTGCACTGACTTCAGTTCAGACTCGCCGATTGTGATGTGAGGAGGGCGATGCTCTACCTTGGGTGCCGGCTGATGGAGAACCTCTGTCTTTTTCAGACTGACCTCGAGTCCAAAGAGCTGGGCAGCGTCTGCGAAACAGGAGGTGATGCGCTGCAGGGCTCTCTGTGTGTGTGCAACGACGGCAGCGTCGTCAGCAAAGAGCAGCTCACGAATCAGTTGGTCTAGGGTTTTGGTGTGGGTCTGCAGTCGTCTGAGGTTGAACAGGCTGCCATCGAGACGATACCTGATGTACACTGCATCGTCATCGTCGAGGTCCACAACAGCAATATTAATTATAATAATAGCAGTCTCGTTAAATACAACACACACACACGATATCACACAATGCGACTTGTCCACAAACACGTTCAATTCCAACGTACGTGCACATTCATTAATTTGTTACGCCATTATAATAATAATAATACCGTTATTATATAGGCGCTTTTTCTCAATTTTTGGGAGAATCGACTCAAAGCACCGCGAACTGAAACCCAACACGCACACTCACGTAACAGACACGGATTTACACCATTTAAGACAAACACAGTACATGACAGACGAAGGGCCAGTTCAGCTACTGAAGTTACAGAGATTTTTGATCGCTTGTATTTGAAATTTGTAAAGTGGCCTGAAACCGGTACCAACGTGTGTGTGTGTGTGTGTGTGTGTGTGTGTGTGTGTGTGTGTGTGGGGGGGGGGGGGGTGTGGGGTGTGGAAGAACCGGAGTAACCGGAGAAAGAACCCCCGACGGTCCGCCCGAATTAACGGTGACACTTATCAGAGGAGAAAAGTCCGACGCCGGAACCCGGTATAGAACCTCGCACCTTTGGCATTGGTGGCAGGCGCCTTAACCACTGCGCCACGGACCGCCCCCTTCCCTGCCACAGTGCGTACATTTTTGTTTCTGCAAGTTAATTGTGCTGATTCAACGACCAAAAACCAAAACAGTGCAAGAAACAAAGATACAAACTGATCCTCATGAGACCCCGCATTGAAGAGATTAATAGCAGTGAAGAGATCAATAGTGTATCGGGAGAAAATATTATTTTTTAAGGAGGAAAAATTCCCCCAAACACGAAAACAAGCAAGGAAAAAACATGCTTTAAAAGGGAGAGCATGAAATAGGTTAGTAAACATTTT
Organism: Semisulcospira habei; assembly: GCA_036245525.1. Taxonomy (NCBI): domain Eukaryota; kingdom Metazoa; phylum Mollusca; class Gastropoda; family Semisulcospiridae; genus Semisulcospira; species Semisulcospira habei. The sequence continues at coordinate 119,572,852 of BTPG01000007.1, read as the reverse complement.
CGGCTCACCCTTTCAAACCGTGTTTTTTTTTTTTTAATTTGTTGCGTGTTTACCCTTAATGCCCTAATTGCCTTTAGACGCGGATTGTGTTATTGCCTTTAGACGCGGATGGTGTTATTGCCAGTGGACGCGGAATGTGTTATTGCCTTTACTCACAAACCAGATAGGTGAGGCTAGCGCTGGCAGAATTGTATACAAACCAAGGGGAATCACAGCGCTGGACAGACAAACAGTTAGATCCCCTGCCCCCGCCTATCAGGCACCTAATCGCCAGCCCACAGAGAAATACGCAGGTATAGAGCAAGACGATCATTTCCATCCTCAAAAAGAATGTATCAGGTCTCTTATATAACCCATGTCTTTCTCCGGAACTTAGGAAGTAGGCAGGAGAAACATACATACACAAACATGAAGGTGCGCTGTGACTATATGTGGTCGGGTAAATACCCTGATTTCCCACAGTAGATGCACAGAACATTACACAACAATGTAACGATACAAATTTGCCTCGAGTTATAGATACTCACAAACCAGATAGGTGAGGCTAGCGCTGGCAGAATTGTATACAAACCAAGGGGAATCAGCGCTGGACAGACAAACAGTTAGATCCCCTGCCCCCGCCTATAGGTGCCTGATAGGCGGGGGCAGGGGATCTAACTGTTTGTCTGTCCAGCGCTATGATTCCCCTTGGTTTGTATATTATTGCCTTTAGACTTGAATTGTGTTATTGCCAGTGGACGCGCGGATTGTGTTATTGCCTTTAGACGCGGATTGTTATTGCCAGTGGACGTGGATTGTGGTATTGCCACTATACGTGGATTGTGTTGTTGCCAGTGGACGCGGATTGTTATTGCCAGTGGACGTGGATTGCCAGTTGACGCGGATTGTGTTATTACCACTAGACGCAGATTGCGTTATTGCCAGTGAATGCGGATTGTGTTATTGCCTTTAGGTACAGGTTGTTATTGCCAGTGGACGCTGATTGTGTTATTGCCAGTGGACGTGGATTGCCTTTAGACGCGGATTGTGCATTGCCAGTGGACGCAGACTGTTATTGCCAGTGGACGTTGATTGCGGCCCTTAGATGCGGATTGTGTTATTGCCAGTGACACGGATTGTTATTGCCAATGGACGTGGATTGCCTTTAGATGCGGATTGTGTTATTGCCAGTGGATGCGGATTGTGTTATTGCCTTTAGAGGCGGTTTGTGTTATTGCCAGTAGACGCGGATTGGGTTATTGCAAATAGACGCGGATTTCGTTATTGTTAGTGGACGCGGATTGTATTATTGCCAGTGGACGTGGATTGCCAGTTGACGCGGATTGTTATTGCCAGTAGAAGCGGATTGTGTTATTGCCAGTGGAGGTGAATTGCCAGTAGACGCGGATTAGGTTATTGCTAGTTAACGTGGATTGCCAGAAGACGCGTATTGTGTTGTTGCCAGTATACGCGGATTGTGCTTTTGACAAGATAGTCAATTCAAATTCAAAGATCCCCGGCCGTTTAATTAACACATTGTACAAAGTGGTTTCAGCAAGACTGAGCTGTAGATCCTCATGAGTCTCTGTCTTCAGCGGTAAATCGGACACAAAGTGATGTGATCACGCAGTGAGGACCGTAATAAAACTGTAGCCACTAGTTACGAAGCAATATAATGTATTAGATATCAGGTGCTGATATTCGTCAAACAGTTTGATGCAATGTTGAGACTGCCCGGGGAGCGTTTAAAGCATTTTACGACGACTTGTGCAGAACTGGATTCACCTGTCCCTGAATGACACAACTAGTCATGTAGGTAGCGTTTCGTAACCATCTGTTGCTCGAAACGATGTCAATGTATCGTCCAGCCTTCACGTCGGGAGTAGATCCTGCAACACACACATGAAGCAAAACGTCTTTGGGCCCACGACGGCCGCAGTGGGCTCGCGCACGGATGCGTGTGTGTCTATGTACGGCTGTGGGCTCGCCGTCGTGGGCCCAAAGACGTTTTGCTTCATGTGTGTGTTAGTTGCAGGATCTACTCCCGACGTGAAGGCTGGACGATACCATTGACATCGTGTCGAGCACGAATTAACCGATTGGTTATGCCCCCACTTCCCCTTGGGTCTATAGCTTAAAGGACAGCTCTTACCGAATCCGCTGGCTGTAGATCATGGACATTAACATGGGAAATAACGGGACGCCCAATGGCAGTTAGTCTGAAAATAGGGGCGATTGGTTACGTTCAGAGAGAGAGAGAGAGAGAGAGAGAGAGAGAGAGAGATTGATTGATTGATTGTACATTGCTTAACGTCCCGACAGCAACAAGGCTTTCTCAGGACGTGCCTGCACTGCTTGTGAAAAAAAATAAACAGAACATTGAATGTATGTCGCCAGCCGGTTAAATACATTAAATAAACCTAACACATGGGGCCTAAATAAAGCTAAGACCATTTAGCAACACACATCCAATATCAACAGCTACAGGCAGTGCAGACAGTAGGGAGAGTTTTAAAAAGGCAAATTCAGGTGAATGGACAAAGGGTAGACAGAAACACATGCCCCAGAATAGAGAGAAAAACCCACCCTGTGGGGCTGACCAGGGTGACCCTGGGAACTAAAAAATACCTAACCCCACCCAAGTCCCCCAGGGCAGACCCGGGTGGGGTGAGAGAGAGAGAGAGAGAGAGAAAGAGAAAGAGAGAGAGAATTTCAGGAGCATTATGGAGCAGTTAACTTATTCCATTTGACACGCATCTGAGTATCATCTTGGGTTGTAAGATTAAGTATACAGTTGTACATATTGTGACCTTGACCTTAATGATAAAAGAGGCTATATTAAAATGTTCCTGATCATCTCAACAGAATATAATTCCGGCAATCTTTTAGGTGTTGTGAGCCGGTCTTCATAAGATCAGAGCAAATGTTTGGCCCTATTGTATTGGGAGGGGGAAGGGGGAGGGGGTGGGGGGGGGGGGGGTTGAACTTCCCTTCCTATTCGACAGCCGGCCTAATCGTGCCTTCTTCTTCAGAACGGCCAGGCCGTGGCTAGGCCAGCCCACTGAACGTATAACTGGCGCGAAGCGCCGTGTCAGTGCCAGTCAGAGTTTGCGTGTGCCACTGTGCAGATCAGGGGGTAGGGTGGGTTAGGGTGGAGAGAGATGATGATGTCCACTTGTAATGCGCATCCACTCCATGCTAGCAGCATGCTCAAGGCGAAAAACTGAAACCCCCACAAAACAAAACACAAAAAAAATTCAGTAGCACAGTAGTCCTAGAATTAAAAGTCAAGATACAGGTGGGTCTTCAGGTGCCTCCTGAAGGTGCCAATGCAGTCAATGTCCCTCAAGGATTGTGGTAGTCCATTCCACAGCCTAGGTCTGCAGTGTGAAAATGCCCGGAAACCAAGTCGCTTCTTTGTATGGCTTTCAACACGTGGGGTGCAAAGTTTGGACCGGACAGCAGAACGGAGCTGCCTCGGAGGGATATGACGTGGGACTATTTCCCGGAGGTACCTGGCGAGTCTGGGTCATTTATAGACTTGTGGCACAGAGTGAGAATCTTGTAATCAATTTTTTGCTTGACTGGAAGCCCGGCAGTGCAACTGCTTAAGGACTAGTCAATGCTCCCTTCTTTTGGTTCTCAGTTGTGACAATTCTGGCGGCAGTGTTCCGCTGAACCAGTTGAAGACGTCTGAGTTGTTGCTCTGGTAGACCCCAAAGACAGCTATTACAGTAGTCCAGTCTGGATATGACAAGGGCAACGGCGATAGCATTTGCAGCTTTGGCTGTCAGGACAGGTCGTAGTTTCCCAAGGAAGCGAAGATGGAAGTAGCATCCCCTGACAACAGCACTAATATGTATACAAACCAAGGGGAATCAATCAGCGCTGGACAGACAGTTAGATCCCCTGCCCCCGCCTATCAGGCACCGGCCATTCGCCAGCCCACAGAGAAATACGCAGGTATAGAACGACGATCATCTACATCCCTAAAAAGGATGCATCAGGATGGGTTATAAGCGAGACCTGATGCATCCTTTTTAGGGATGTAGATGATCGTCTTGTTCTATACCTGCGTATTTCTCTGTGGGCTGGCGAATGGGTGCCCGATAGGCGGGGGCAGGGGATCTGTTTGTCTGTCCAGCGCTGAGTGATTCCCCTTGGTTTGTATACAATTCTGCCAGCGCTAGCCTCACCTATCCGGTTTGTGAGTAGCACTAATATGGCCTTCCATGGTAAGACTAACGTCGACAAAGACACCAAGATCTCAGGCTGACAGTCTTGGAGAAAGGGATGAGAGACTTACCAGCATGGATGGCATCAAGCGATTCCACGTCCGGTTTGTTCTTGGATACACACATAATTGCCTTAGTCTTATTATCACTGAGATGAATCGGAAGGATAAGCTAAAACATGATGATTTCATCCCAAAGTGTGTGAAGAAATATACTTTGATCATGTTCTTGCCTTGCAAGACTGGTGCATGTCCAGCGCATTATATATGAATGGTGGTAAAACAAGAGATTTGATCATGGATGATTCCAAACCACCAGATGCATTTCAATCAGTCGTTGTCAATGACCAGCCTATTTAAGTTGTGGAGTGCTTTAAATATCTCGGCACGCAGATAGACAGTAAACTCAGATTTAATCTGAACACTAATTTCATTCTCAAAAAGGCAATTCAGCGGCTGTTTCTTCTGAGGAAACTCCGTAGTTTTAGGCCGTGCTTGAAACTGTGTACAAAAGTCTCATCCAAAGTTTGTTATTATTCAACGTCACAGTGTGGTTTCAGTGGTAACCTGAGTGCAAAGAACACGGGTACATTGACTAGAGTTGTGAACACATCAAGTAAGATTATAGGCAGACCACAAAGTCAGCTCGGTGACATTTATACAGTTTCTGTTCACTCAAAAGCTTTTTCCATCACATCAGACAGTTCTCACCCGCTGTACTGCCAGTTTGAGAAACTGCCTTCTGGTAGGCGTTATAGAATGCCCCTGGCTCGCAGGAATCTTTTCAAAGTCATTTGTGCCTAATACAATAACCTTGCTGAATTCCATCATGTAACTGTTGGGCCATATGACCAGTAATATTTGGTGCATAGTAACTCTATATAGTAACTTTTCATCGCAGTGAAGTATGCGACATAATTGTCCATGGATGACAGTGTTTGCGTGCGTGTGTCTGTATGTGCGTTTGAGCGTGTGAGCATGTACAAAGTTATCATATTTGCACGTATGTTTATTATTTTTATGTTCTTCTGCGTGTTTTAAAGTCGAAGCCGAAGGAAAATTTCCATATCATGGACAATAAAGTGATTTGTAATTGTAATTGTGTGTCTACCGTATTGTTTGGAGCTCACATGCGTTTTTCTTTTAGGAACATTCAGAGTTGTTCATATTTTTCAGCTTATCCTGATTCATTTCCCTCCTCTCGCCAACCTCTGATCGACACACACGGCGGCGCACACAAATAAAGATGGACACATGACGCTCTGTGGGCTAGTGTAGCGACAGGAATTTTGAGGAAAAAGAATAGCACGAGCAGGAAATGACGTCACAAGAATCTTCACGCCATGGCATCGCTAGTCAGTCTCACGACGCCGAGCACGCAGTAACGAATTTGATGTTTGACGTCACTCATCCAAAAGGCACGCAGCCTCTTCCGGGGGTGACTGTTTTCTTCCCCACAGCCTCTGCCAGGGCCGACTGATGGGAGAATATACTGGATCCAAAACTTGCAAAAAGCAATTAATTATTATTGTTGAAGAGGTACTTCGCTGGATTACGAACTCATCCAATGTCTATTTTAAAGCTAGCTGTATCCAAAATTCCAAGTGAACAGAACAAAAATTACGGACTGAAATGTGGGTCAACCGACTTTCTATAAGCGGTCTTCCTAAATCTGTCACAGAGAGAGAGAGAGAGAGAGAGAGAGAGAGAGAGAGAGAGAGAGAGAGAGAGAGAGAGAGAGAGAGAGAGAGAGAGAGAGAGAGAGAGAGAGAATTTGTGTCAATCATGTATAACAATGACGTGTCTGGTGCTTTGCGTCAGTTCAGCAACAACGTATAACAACAGCAACGATATATAGTGTGTCTAGCGCATTTACTTCACCGTTACTATCTGAAGTCGAGAATTATTCGTTTCTACATTTTTTCTGCGATGAATTATTTTTTTACGAAAACATTGAATATGTACAAAGCACGTTAACGAACTCATCCATATCCTTCTCGAAGCTAGCTGTATTCAAAATGTCAAATGAATATAACACAAATTACAGACTCGATGCGGGTCGGCAACCGACTTTCTATAAACGGCAATTTTTCTTTTTAATAAGTAATCCAATTTAAATATGCTGAAAAGTACTCCAAGATACATCTTGAGGGAAGCACTTCCTAACGTTTCACACCTGTACGTACACAAACAGAGGAGAAACTCGTGTCCACACACACACGGCGTTTCCCGCCAAATGTACGTTCAACAGTGCGGTTAGCATAGCGAGGCATGACGTAGTTTTTATCGTGTTACTTCACAGTCAAGAGTCTGATGTGTGCCCGACTTATGCCTATGTTCGTCACTTGCATGCTGCGGAACGTGCTCCGACCAGCCCCATCTCAAAGTCTACCGTATTTTCAATATGGTAGACAAAAAATAGGAACAACTCTAATGTTCCTAAACGACAGACAAAAATTGTTTCTATCATTTTTATTTACAGTAATCTATCCACCTAACTCCTGACCCAAACTGCTTTACGTTACAACACAAGTCGCAGGAGATGAATCAAACACAACTGCTACAAAGTAGTTCCAAGCTAACCTGGCACTACCCTTGAGCTTTCAAGATGATTCATTGCCCAAAGTCGGCACTGGAAAGGCATCCTCGGGAAGAGTCCCAACACTGCTGACTGTTACAAGACCTGTAAGACATCCTGGATTCGTTCCACACTGGACTGACTTCCGTACGTACTGTGCCAAAATGTTGTATCACAGTTGGTCATATATAGTTCAGACAATGATGAACATGAAGTCACATGCCTGAAAAAAAGAACATTTGAAATTGTCAGTTTGAAGGAAAACTTACATGAATGCTATTGGCATGGATATTTTGTCTAAAAAAATACACATCCGCAATGAGATGGCCTTTGTTGCCTGCTTGGCGTTCAACCCTCACAACTAACTTAAAATATACACAAAAATCATGTGCGAGTTAAAACCCTGTAAAAACTGAATTCAGTCGATAGCCATTGTTTTGCCACCTTATATTTTTAACCTATTACATCCTGAGAGCTGATTTTGTAAATTTACTTATTGTCCTATAGAGGCTACATTACAGCCGGATTAGGAGACAGATCAACTGTTTTAGTTCAAAGGTGTTGCCAGAATATTCTGGTACCACCCTTGAACTATCATAGTCAAATGTATTTCAAGCAAAAGTTTATCAGGATGAAAAGGTTATAATCTCCAGTGGGAGTGCTCAAAGGAAATCCACGTGACATACCTCCCTCCTGCTAGAGGTTACCTCGTGCTATTTGTAGGCCGGACCAATGACCAAAATATGCTGACAAGAAGAAGAAATGCAACATTTTTGGAATAATCGGCAATGGTGGATCTGGCCCCCCCCCCCCCCTCCCGATCCTACAAACTCATCTTCTCAGCTACACCAAGCAAACTTCAAACAATTATGAAACATAATTTGCTTTATTCATTCGTGTAAGTTATATTTAGAAAAAAAAAAAACAGTACGAAAGATATTCTTAGTCAAAGTTAGGGAAGTTTGCCCGTCTAGTACAGATGTTAGCCATCGCTTTAGTGAGGGGAGCCTACGTAATTCATGGGCCTACATCAGTATGAGTTTCACACTAGATTCGCTGGAATACATGTGATTTCCATATGTGAGGGAAAGAAACTCCATAAACAGCAATTCTGCCCTGAATATTAGTTTATTACAATGAAAGTTTCACCTTTCACAAAAATGGATTTGCTGTCATTGCCTTCACTGGGTAGAATTCATAGCAGATGACCTACTGCTGCAGACCACTGTGTATGTAGCAGTATATATATATATATATATATATATATATATATATATATATATATATATATATATATATATATATATATATATATATATATATATATATATATATATATATATATATATATATATATGTGGGTTTAACGCCGAGCAGGCAACTAAGGTCATCTCACGGCGGTGGTAATGATTCAAGCTCACACACTTGACTGGAGTTTTAGTGCTTTATATATATATATATATATATATATATATATATATATATATATATATATATATATATATATATATATATATATATATATATATATATATATATGAATCATTGAGCTTGTATTATTACCACCGACGTGAGGTGGCCTTAGTTGCCTGCTTGGCGTTAAACCCACATAACTAACTTGAACACTACCAGCCATTTGGGTGCATCCTGACTCCATCAGCGCTTTGAAATGAACATCTGCAGCCAGAGCGTGGAATAGACAACAAAAAGCACTTATTACTTAAGCTAAAGGCGAGTCGCATCCACATCGCCAAAAATGTGTCTCGGGTTGGTTCTGGAGTGAATGCTTAATCCATCCTAAAACAACGCTTCGTATTATTTTCTGTTTTAAACGTGTTAATCAACTGTATCTCCATTAATGATGTACCTTTAAGACATTTGTAGAACCTTATTTTTTAGAACCTGAAACTTTGCTTACAACAAAAAAAAAAAAGCTGGGTCCCCTGGCACTTTGTTATGTCCGGTGTTTGCTGTAATTGTGAGGAAAAAAAAAAGACTTATCTAAGCCAGTGAAAGGTAAAATTTCATTATCGAAACTAAGACGAAAAAGATGGGACGTTAGGCTCAGGATGGACACCAATGTGGACAGTAGCCCACTCCTCCCCATGATTTTTACTTAAACGATAAAAAGAAAAGAAAAAATATACTGTTGTTTAGGTACGGTAATTGCAAACTACTTTCATTAAGTGATTCTACATTAAAATGCCCCTGTAAATGAATGAACTTCGACTGAAAACAAGCCCTTGCCGATATGTCGGGATTATGACATTATTAGGCTCAGGATGGACGCCAATGTGGAGAGTAGCTGATTTGACTAAAGTCCCCCTGCCCTCTCCTCCCCATGATTTTTTCGTAAAAGATAAAAAAGAAAAAAACAAAAAAAACTGTCATTTTTACATATATATGGCAATTTCAAACTACTCAAATTAAATGATTCTACATTAAAATGTCCCTGTAAATGAATTAATCTATGCTGAAAACAAGCCTTTGTCTTTTGTTGGGATTAGTACATTAGAAAGTCTGACATTTCGCTCATAACAAATTCCGCTTATAACAACAAAGAAATCTCGGTCCCCTGTGAATATTGTAATATCCGGACGTTACTGTATATAGGTCATTGGGCAGTTGTTGGCTGTGCGGTTGAGTGTGGGCCAACAGCGACTGACATCAGCCTGATGGCGCTTTTGCACACTGGTAAGTGACATTTCACTGCACACAGAGCTAATACTTACCTCACAGGTCATAATGAGATTAGTACATCCAAAGTTCTCCACTACTGAGAAGTCTGGCTGCCCCGCACAAGTGTGATTGTTGGCTGCTTCATCTAGCTGCTGTTGTACGTACTCCAGACCTATACAGTCTTGCTGAGAACAAAAACAAGACGAGGATGTCATCCCAAAGTCTACCGTATTGTTTGGAGCTCACATGCGTTTATCTTTTAGGAACATTCAGAGTTGTTCATATTTTAGGCTTATAATGCTGATCTATTTCCCTCCTCTCTAAGAAAACCTCCGATCAACACACGTCGGCGCACACAAATACAGACGGACACACGGCGCTTCCCGTCATTAGAACGCTCTGTGGGCTCTTGTAGTGACAGGAATCCATCTCCTTCTACTCTAACCCACCCTCTGATCCACACACACTGGCACACAGAAATAATGACGGACACACGGCTATTCCCGCTATTCGTAAGCTCCGTGGTCTGGCGTAGCATAGGCTATTCTGAAGAAGAATAACAGCACGAGAAGCGAAATGACATCACTTCAAGCTTCACGTCATAGCATCATAGTCCCACGACGCCGTGTTTATAGTGATGACTCGATGTTATACGTCACTCATCGCAGTACTAACATTTGACGTATGAGAGAATCAACTTTGCAATTTTCTTGCTGATTTTCACGCCTATGGCTTACAGGTCACATTTTGACCTAATCCTACCCCAGGGCTGGGACAAACAGCAGCCTTATGCAAACACTGTTATGAAAAATCATGCAGGCATTAATGAGAAGATAGTTTTTTGTGAAAGAAAAATTAAAGTTATGTTAGCTGTTTTACAAATGACTCCGAAAAAATGGTGCAGAAAATTGTCTGATTTTCACACCTAGGGCATACAGGTCACAATTGACGTAATCGTACCGGACAGCCGAGACAAACTGTAGGCTTATGTAAATACCGTATACGAAAAATCACGCGATTATTAATGAGACGATTGTTGTTGTTTTTTTCGTAAAAAGATTCAATTGTTTTAAGATTAACCCATATAAATTCGTGAAATTAATCCCAAAAACGTGAAAATATTTTTTTTCCCAAAAATATTTAATTATCACTCAAAATGTTCTAGGCATACAATGCTGGTTAACGAACTCATTCAATGTGTCCCTTTTATCTAGCAATACGCAAAACATCTAGTAAAAATAAAAAAGAATATGGACTCCAGGCTGTACCGGTTTTTGTGAAACGGCCATTTTCTCGCCAATGAGCACCTTAATCAAAACATCGAAAAAAAAAGGTCTCGAGATAATTCTTTTAGGGACAATATCCTAAAATTTCAAGCTTGTCCGTCCTCATACACAGGCTCTAGGCGCTGTCACACACACACACACACACACACACACACACACACACACATATGCACACACACACGCACGCACGAGCGCGCGCGGCACATTGGCGCCACTAAAAAGATGTTCTCTATCAAGGTTTGCTTAGCTAGACGTGACGTCATTTTTATCTTGTTACTTCTCTGCTAGAAATTTCTGCCCCGCACGCCAAAAACGTCATATGCATGCTCCGGAATGCGCTCCGACCAGCCCCATTTCAAAGTCTACCGTTTTTTTTTTTTTAATACGGTAGACAAAACAAGATGGGATGAACCATAAGTTAACCCACAAAGTCCCTTCTATATAAGAGCTGTCCTCGCTGTCATGAGTCTCTACCTTTTTGTCTCTGACCTGATTCTGAATTATCTCCTATGGAAAAAGTATCGCAGATCTGCCAATGCGTCGGTGAGTTCTATAAGGGGTGCAGGACATACGCGTCATTGATTTGTCAAACGTCATTTGTCATGACGTAAGTTTTAGTTTTTACGTAATTTTATATTTTATTACGTGATATGAGTTTCACGTTCGCTTCATAGGCTTGAGAAAATGGTGACAAAACTAGAACTTCACGGTACAATTTCAGTCTTGCTTTAATCTGTGTGAAAGCAGGTTGACTGTACCTAGCTACATGATAACAAATACTAAGTACACGGGTCACCTGCATGCTCTTCTGAAAGTGCGTCGATGTGTGTGTGCGTGTTAGTGCGTGCATGCGTGCGCTCCAAACATCGCCAAGAGGCATAGATCCTCAGTCATGCGCCTGGAGGGCGCATGAGAATCCATTCCTCCTTGAGATGCGCGCATGTTTGTGTGTGATGATGATGATGAAACTTTATTTATCAACGGTAAAAAGTTTTGACAGAAACAAATCATTATTTTACAAACTTGCCGTTGCTAACATCTACAACATAAAATAGGTTAAATAATAATAATAATAATAATAAAGACATTATATTTACACACATTATTTCATGCAACAATACTTTTAAAAAAATAGATATAAAATAATAATAAAATTTAAAAAATATATACACAGAATAATAGTAACACTCACGTTCATCTCATACCACACACTACATAAATGCATGTGGTACATGAAAGTATTAACCGTCAGGGTTTGTTTAAATAAATGCCCTGTGATGTTATGTTTAGCTCATCAGGTAATCAAAAAGTTTCGTTTTAAAGATTCCAAGCGAGGCTATTGTCTTAAAATGTTCAGGAATAGTGTTCCATACAAACGGTCCAGAAAATGATAAACTAGTTTTAAAGAGGTCACTTCGTAGGCAGAGGTAGTGGTAAAGTACTGTTCTTTGAGGTCCGTTCGCGTTCTTGCTGTGGCATAAATTTGGTGGTTAGATACTGCGGTGTCATGTTATTTAATATCTTGTGCATGAGGATGCATTTGTTGAAACTAAGTTGTTGACGCAGGCCGAGAATGTTTAGATGTCTAAATTTGTCTGTGGTAGGAATGGGCTGCGTATCTATCATTTTGACAGCTCTTTTATATATAGAGTTTAACCTGTTCATGTGAATATCACTACAACCGTCCCACACTGTGGAGACATAACCAACGTGAGACTTGATATGGGCATGAAAAAACAGTTTACGAGTATGAGTATCCGTTACTTGTCTAAGCTGGGACAACAGGAAAGTGTTTTTAGCAATGGTTTTACAGAGTGTATTTATATGCGTCTCCCAACATAGTTGTTCGTCAACGTGTATTCCCAAGAATTTACGCTCTGTGACTTGTTCTATCAGTTTAGCGTTCAGTTGTAAATGTAACGGCTGTGGTCGGCGTTGGTGTTTTTGTCGTGTAGCGATTAAAATACTCTTTGTTTTTCCTGGATGAAAAACCATATGATTCACTCTACACCAGTCGGAAACCTCGCTGAGACTACTTTGTATGCTAAGGTTAATGTCAGCTGTTTTTTTTTTTAACCCGAAACATGGAGGCTCGTATCGTCCGCAAACAGGTTGCAGTTGACATCAGTGTTAGTAATATGCAAAGGCAAATCGTTAATGAATATTATAAATAGAAGAAGTCCCAAGATCGACCCTTGGGGGACACCGTAGTTAACTTGTCCTTGTTTAGAGTATTTTTTATGGGTATATACCTTTTGTTTTCTGTCTTTTAGGTATGATCTAAAGAATGCTATGGCGGTTTCACTTATATGGTATGCTGCTAGCTTCTTTAAGAGAATGTCACGGTCGACAAGATCAAATGCTTTTTGTAGGTCTAAGAAAACAGCTCCAGACATCAGGTTTTTATTTATTGATTCCAGCCAGCTGTCTACAATGTGTGTCAGTGCTGACTGACATGAGTGTTTCGGTCTAAAGCCGGACTGATGAATATTTATTAAATTGCTCTTTTCTAGAAAATCGAGGTGTTTTTGTATGTGTTTTTCAAGGGGCTTTGACAGGGCCAATAAAAGTGAGATAGGACGGTAATTATTGACATCTTCAAGTTCTTTTGATTTAGGGATTGGAATTACCCTGGCCTCTTTGAAAATAGTTGGAAACGTGCTGTGTTTTATACAGAGGTTAAAGATATAAGTGAGTGCCTCTACCTATATGGTACTTGGTAGTGACATTTTCAGAATTTTGTTGTCGATACCATCCCAGTGGACTTTTTGTTCAGCATGCAAGAAATAAATTTTCCGACTTCAGCGACAGTAATAGCAGGAAAGATGAATGGCTGCAGTATATTTTTGGCCTCACAGAATTTTCCCAGTACACTAGGAACTTGGTACTCTGCATTACTACTTGCAGCTGACTGAGCAAGTGTTTCAGCTGTGGATAGGAAGTGGTTATTTAATATATCAGCTGACAAATGGGATGGAATTTCAGGGGCTGATTTACCCTTCCTTATAATGTTCAGGGCTTTCCAAACCGATGCTGTATCTTTTATGTCCCTAATCATTTCCTGGAAGAACATTTTTTTTTTATGCTCTCACTAGGTATTTAACACGATTTCGTTGTTTCTTATATTCATCGAACTGTTTTTCTTTCTTAAGTTTGTCTCTAAATGACATGGCCTGTTTGATATCTACTGTTAACCGGGGTGTCAGGGGAGAGTGCTTAACTTGTTTTTCTCGTATGGGCGCATGCTTATTTTGGACCCCAAGGAATAGATCCATCTAGTACGACAGGGCACTGTCAGAAAAAGTGTAGTTATACACGTCACTGAAAGGAATATTGCTCAGATCCCGCAGAAAGTCGCCGTTATTAAATTTTTTGAAAGAACGATATTTAATTGTTTTATGTCTCCTTTTGTTCTCTTTGTCTAGTTTCATGGAGAGAGAGAGAGAGAGAGAGAGAGAGAGAGAGAGAGAGAGAGAGAGAGAGAGAGAGAGAGAGAGAGAGAGAGAGAGAATGACGTCATATTTAGAGTATTATGTCAGTGTCTGCGTGGTGACGGAGTTGCCTTTTTTACGTTACTGCCACTGTCTGCCTTTCTCTAGAAGTAAAGGTTTAGTTTTACTTAATTTAGTGTTTTAATTCTGAAAAGAATTAATTTTTACTAAAGAAGTTGAAAGGATACAAAGCTGGCTAACGAAATCATCCAATGTCTTTCTCCAAACTAGCTATATGCAAAAGTTAAAGAAAATATGACAAAAATTACAGACTCTAATCTGGGTCAACCGACTTCCTATAAACGATTGTTTATGTCTTCAATGAGACATTACAATATGCTCGGAGGCTCCCTAGCCACCCACTTAAGAAAGCATTTCGCCAAGTTTTAAGCTTGCGTGTCGAGAAATATCGGAGATTCTCTTGTTCACATACATACGCACACACATACATTCATACATACATACGCACATATGGCGCTTTGAGCAACCCGCATAATTTATCTGACATTTGTGACCTTAACCTTTCTGACAGGTCAATGAAATAAGCAAGTGTTACAACATAAGTAACGGGTTGGCTTTTATACCTGCAAAATCCATGTTTTCTAAAACTGTACGCATTTTTCACATTTTTGTAACCTTTGACCTTTCCGAAGGTCATCCAAATAAGCATGTATAGGAAGGTCTTACCACCAAGATATCTCTGTACCAGGTTTGGGATGGAAGTTGTAAACAGTATTTGTGAGGGAAAAAAAAAACATTAAAAAAAAAATTGCTATTTCTGACTTATTTCCTGATCTCTTTTGATCCTTGACCTTTCCGAGGAGTCATCCAAATTAGTATGTATAAGAAGGTTTTAAAATCAGGGATCTTTGTACCAAGTTTGGGTTTAAAGTTGTGAACAGTATTTGAAAAAAAAAAAAAAAAAAAAATCAAAATATGGCTACTTTTGACCTATATCCTGATCTTGTGTGACCCTTAGCCTTTCTGAGGGATCAATCAAATTAGTATGCATGAAAAGGTCTGACCATGGGGTATCTTTGTACCAAGTTTGGGTTTGGAGTTTTGTCAAAATATGGCTATTTTTGACCTATTTCCTGATCCCTTGTGACCTTGACCTTTGTGAGAAGTCACTCAAATCGGTATGTTTAGAAAGGTCTTGCCAGTGCCACAAAGTATCCTTGGGCTAAGTTTGAAGACTGTGGCTTGAATACTTTCCAAGAAAATGCCAATGTTAAAGTTTACTACGCACAATGGATGATGGATGAACCACCACTGGCCCAGAACATAGACTCACTTTTGCTTCACACATGAACCAAAAAAAACCAAACAAAAAGGAGCTCATGAGGATTTATGTCTCTTGCAGATGAGTAAGCCTTTGCCATGCAGTTAAGCAATTCATACTGAAATCAGAACCGGGTCAAAGGAAGTTAGAAAAGCAGTCAGAAAATACTTAGGTAGTTTCTCTTGAAAATGTACATGTGCATATTATATGAACCCTCTCGTTTTATCACATGCACTAACTTTCCTTTTGTACTCCACTAAATTTATGGTATGTGATTACAGCCCTTGCGGCCGAGACCAGGACACATTTGTCTCCCCCCACCACAATAAGCTGTTGAAAATGTGGGCGATATACAATGTATAAATTGACAGTCAATGGAGTTATACACAAACCAATAAACCATACCCACCTCAGTGTTGATTCTCACGCCACACTTGCAAAATATGACTCCCTTATTCTCCATCAAAGAATATCTGAAAACAGCAAACCTTAGTCATGTATGTAGTCACATTCAATTAACTGGTAAGCGGTGAAGACAATTCAGAAGAAAAGTAACTGTTCAGTTTAGGAACCAATGTACAAAGCAAAGTTACAGTACCAGCCTAGTAAGCAACAGGACATAGGACTGTCATCCTTCATCATAGGCACCCACACGGCTGTGCCAATATGATTAATGAAGGGTAGTAAAGATGACACACTATCAGTACAATACTGTTGGATTTTTTTTCAAATGTGTCTGTAAGTAAGAATGAAAGGTATGTAAAACACTCACTTTTTACACACAGGACAAATCACTTCTCTGGCACTGAGTAGCTCCATTGCACAACATAAGGCAGCCTCCTCCTTAGCCTTTACTTGCTTCAGACTGTCCTCATAATATTCATATTCTTGTAAGAGGTGTGCTTCTGTTCAGTACAGGCAAATAAGGAGAATGGTAATGGAAATGAATAAACATAATATGTACATCACACTGAAATATGTGATTTAAAAAAAAAATGCACTCAAAAAGACCATCATTCTTTAAAATCATCTATGTGCCTAAATACCCCTTAACTTTAAAATCTGTAGGCTCACATCACTTTGTCTTTCATCTACTAGATTCCATAGCCCTAACCTACTCACTGGCAGTGGTTACCTATCCACCCAATTACTCTAACCATCTGTGAACCATAACAAAAGACATAGAACCATAAGCCTCTGCAACTGCAGGGGCTCATGAGGTTCTATGCCTCATGCCCTTTGATTGTGGTCCCTTTATCCCATCAATGAAGGGATTAACAAAAATAGATTTATACTTTAAAGCAAAGGACTGACGTGTAATCAAGATAACTTTACCTTCGGCCAGCATTTCCTGTTGAATTTCCTCAAACACTGACAACATCTCGTCGATCTGTCCTGAGGCTGGGTCCCAAAACTCCATCTGAGAAACAAACAGCACATTTTGAAGTTGTAAACAATGTTGAAAGTAGACTGTGAGTGCTTTGCTTTCGTCATTTCCAAGCTTATTTCTTGCTTTGCTGATTACTTGTTTTTTTCTATGCTAGATTGCTGGAAGGGATCCTCAGAGGGATTTTTCCAAGTCCAACTTAGAAACTCTAACCCCTTGCATACAGCCAACAGTATCATTAATAATTGTACTGGTTGTTGCATGCAAAAGGGGGTTAACACAGTGGGCCCCAAGTTCAAATTCACAATTATGAGAGTTGTCCTCTAAAAAGTACAAACAGGAGTTACAGTTGCCATAACAGTTCATGGGTGGTGCCACCCCTGAACTATCATGGTTGATCCATATCATGTTGTAGTGTGTCAGGGCTGACAGGTGAAGTCCACAACAGTCAGGGTGTAAGAGGCACAAAGCTATTTTGGTACCAACCCTGAGCTATAATGTTCAATCCATCTCATTTTGCAGTGCATCAGGGCTGGATGGGATGAGTCTACAAAGTGTTAGGGTATTAAGGATTATACTGCTAACCTCACAGTCATCTCCATGTTCTGCCTTGAGTGTCTTCAGTTCTTCGGTCATCAAAGCTTTGATGAACTGTACACCACAGCCACCATCTTTACCCCCCTCCGCTTTGTCATGCAGTCCACGGTGCTTTGAAAAAAGGTCTCGTCGCCTTTCCCGCAGTCTTTCCAAACATCGCTAAACAAAAAACAAACAAAAAAAAAAAACCATCACAAAAAAGCTAATGTATGCTGATGCTAGCATTTCCGTGGCCTGATCATCCTTTTGTCATATGTTCTATAGCTATCACCCCTTCACTGCAAGTGGACCGACGTAGATCATGTTTCTGAAATCTCTGTTAATTCATCACCAAGAGCCCCAACCATCCAAAGAAAATGGATACAGATTAGTGTCGGCATAGATCCTCATATGGCTTGGCACTGTAGAGGCTCATGAGGATCTATGTCTCTTGCAGCTGGATTGTGTTCATTTTTTTCAGCAGTGAAGGGGTAAAAAAGACACTCAGAAAGGCCAGTTCCATTACAAATTTTACAATGTTAAACCTAAACATTATTAAACCAAATGTTTCCCATGTCAGCATAATTTGAAAAAAAAAAAAAAAATTGCTATAATTTGTCATGGCCAGAATAAGTACATCAGTACCAGTCCCAGAACTTACAAGTGTAATCTACACATACAGATGATTGATCTAAGTGCACAGAGAGACCAGAACCTTCTGCCAATCATAACAATATAAAGATTCACATGTGTGTCTTGACTTTAAAGGCACAAAACCTTTGTGTTCTTGTACAAACTGGAAGCTAATTTACAATGAAAAAAAAAATTGTGTCCATCCAGATGACGGACTACATTCTGCTTCTATTTTTTCTGTCCTGGCCAAAACATATCCGATCCATAAAAAACGGCGAATTTTCCATTAAATTAATTTGCTAATTTGCATATTATGTGGAAAAACAGCCAAAATAATCCAGAATGCTGGCAATTATAAAAAAAAATATTTAATTTTTTTTTTTTTAATACACTCATACAGGACACAAAATTGACCTGTGATCAGTTTTGCACTTTTAGAACCACCTTTAGTCATTTTTTTTTCATATATATATGCCATACCAACTCAGCTCTGGTGGGACAAGTTTGGAAAGGAATGTATGAAAGAAAGCCAAATGAGCATGGTTAATTACATACAACAATCAACTGAACAGCCAGGCCATTCCATTCCTCTTCAAATCTGCCATGCCAAAGTGACTCCCAATAGTTTCATGTATGTTAAATTGACCCCAGGTCAGTCTCACATGTCAAACTGACCCCTGGTTGATATGTTTTTTTCCCCTTTGAATATATGACTGGTAATTAATCCAATCTAATAGACATTTCATGCACGTTTTGACAAAAAATAGTGGTGTAAAACAGCCATTCTCATTTTTCTTTCCATTTTCATTTCTGGGACAGTAAAATCTTCAAAACTTTGAGAAAGCTGATTCATATTGTGTTTTTATGATAGACCAGCATGGGTTACGCCTGTCTCAGGTGCAAAAACCGTAGAAACTGTTTACATTTTCGAGTTGTGGGTGCTCAAACCCTCATTTTTGGGAAAATCTGCATGTCCACTGCTCCAGATACTATCGAAACCATCTCTCTAAGAAAAAAAGCACACAAGAGCAGGGAAAGAAACCACCTCCTTTCTCTGATAGAAAACATGTAGCAGTTCATATTTTAAAGTCTTTACATGCCGGACATGGGCTCGTTTAGGAGCTGTGCATTTATGTGCATGTGTCCGGAATTTTCAGTAACATATGGGAGACTGTTTTTGGTGGCATCCAGTGGCCAAACTACATGGTCTGACCCATCAAACAAACATTATTTAAGAGGCCCGTGTGTTTACTTTGTTTGTGCAAAGCAGTTTGGGTGTACCTTTGAAAACATGAAAACCAGAATAACTTAAGCGACCAAAACTGGACTTGGATCACACGAATGTAACATACGGATGTCTGTGCTGGAGTAAAATCCTTTGACTTCAAGTCAGAAAAAACAGCATACAGTTATTTGTTGTTGTATATTCTAAGTACATGCAGCACAGGTTGTTCACAGCTGCATTATCATTGAATCAGCGATCAGTGTTGTTACTTGTTCCGTAACCTACAGATTTCCCATAGATTACAGCACATGTGTAATTAAGCCCTTTTGGGGGGGAGCTATGTCCGATCCGAGCGCCAAATGTACGACAGAAAATCTCTCAGAGCATTTTCCACCTCAGAAAGGTGAGTTTTAATGATAATTGTTTGGTATGAATGCATGATAGTAGTATATATAGTACCATCTTCACTCTCCAACGCGTCCAGAACAATGCTGCCCGCCTCGTCCTCAGAAAGAAAAAATCCGACCACATCACACCCCTGCTCAAACTCCTTCACTGGCTCCCCATCCCCCAACGCATCCAATACAAAGTTCTGTCTCTCTGCTACAAATCCCTGAACAACTGCGCTCCTGCCTATCTCTCCAACTTACTTCACCCCTACACACATTCCCGCTCCCTCCGCTCTGCCTCCGACCCTCTCCGCCTCCACATCCCTCGCACCAAACTTAACACTTTCGGTCCCCGCTCCTTCTCCGTCTACGGTCCATCCATCTGGAACACTCTCCCACTCTCTCTCCGTCAGAAACACTCTCTCTCCTCCTTCCAGTCCGCCCTCAAAACTCACCTCTTTCAACAGTTTTAGCACTATATCACCGCACTCCCCACCCCAAGCTGACCGTCGTAATGTATTTCACTGTTTGTGGTACGTGAGTCATTGTCTAAAGCGTGCGCATGCGTGCGCGAGTTGTGAGTGTGCGCTTAGAGTTATAATTATTATAAGATAAGCGCATTATAAATACCGTAATTATTATTTTATTATTTATATTTAAGTGTGCAAATCATACCTCGGTGTGAAGCAATTTGGTGTCAGATATGAGAGTAAATTGCTTAAAGTGTTTGATTATGAAACTGTTCCTTTGGCTATGGTAAGAATGTAGCAATGGGTTCTGCTAAAGCTTCCACTTCAAGGGAAAATAGCATTAAAATAGCAGAATCCCTTTCCAGCACGCAGAGAGCAGATGTGAAGAATTTCTTGAGACAAGATGATAACTCGTCTCAGCTTCTGGAGAAATGCGACACAACAGGGAGATGGGCGCAGAGAATTAATATAAAAACGTCTTGTAAACACCTACGCCTACAGCATACTCTAAATATATTTGTCAGAAAATACCAGGTGCAACATTTCTCTGGCTTCATTCTATCGCTGCTGACCAAGTGACATAGCTCTTTGCATTTTTTTTTTGCTGTTCGCCCTGTCAGCGCCATCAAAATAGTGCCCTCAAACTGAAAGCGCTGAAGAGGTTGGGTCTTCAGTCTCAGCAAATCCGCACACATTTGCAGGGACAGACAGACTATTTCCGACACACTTTCAAACATCCACTTATCCAGAACAGTGATACTCTTTGTGTCTCCCCTTTAAGTCTTGGAAACGTGTTATTCTGGAGCAATTGTAACATGTTGTGGTCCAAACTAAGTCAGCGAAAAATTACAATTGCAAGACTAACGAGGACATTTTAAGTGCGCTATTTTAGTATTTAAGATGTTGCTGACTTCTTTGCCTACTCCAAGTATATTATCAGCCATTGACTTCCAATTTGCGACGAGTGCTGACTGTGCCGACAAGAAGAAAGCATTTGAACATTCAAATGGCCTTCAAAGGCAAACGAAGTCAGGGGGGATAAAATTTTAATGCGTCCTAATGACAATCGATGAGCCGACACAGAGAGGGAAGAATCGGCGGTGTACACGATTCCCAATTTGCATTTGATCGAACAGCATGTGTTCTCCGCGTAAAAGTGAGATTCTCCTTTGCCACTTTGATTGATGGTTTGGTAATTTTTTTTTAATTCATAAATCTCGGTTTGATTATAATGAACGTTTCATTATATGCATATTACAGTATTTTGAAAAAAGAAGTTTCAAATTGTTGACCCTTTAAACCATTTCATGTCAATCCCATAAATTGCATGTAATCTACGGGATATTTTTAACTCTTTACTTTCGGCATGATTGAACCGGCAGTCCCTTTCTAATTCAGTCCTTATTTTGTAGCCTGGTGCAACGGAATAAAGTAGAAGAACAGGACAAGGTGGATGTTCGCTGACTTATACCTTTTTCTGTTGGTTACAGGTATCATACAGGAAACTGTTGATGGGTTTTTGGCTCAAGAAGGAGTTTTGTCCTGCAACTTTTTATTGTTGTTTCTCAAAGGGGACGCCACTAAGATTATTTTTTGTTGTCGTGATTTAAATTTTATTGATGTGTCCTCACTTAATATCGCCTTTGTTTACTTTGATTTTTTTCCACAAATTATAATGATACAGGAAGAAGGCAGCGAACACTCCCATATCATTTTTCTTTCACACATTTATTCTTCAAAATTTCCGTTAAACAAAAACAACAGACCGCTATTGGTTTCTTTCATTACTTCTTTAATCACAGGGAAATAACCCAACCTACTGCATTTTTACTGTGTGTAATCTACGGGATATTGGGTGCGTTTTCTTGAAGGCTTCTGTGAAATGTTTAGATAACCTGAGCACAGATTGTTGACTGAATTGTTTAGCCATCATGTTGGTATTACTTATCATGGGAATCTTTTTTGTCTTGTTGTTCACGTTTCTGTTACATGAAAACTTTACTGTACATGTTTGAAATGTGTTTGTTTATTTTTAATAAAAATCATGTATTCGATCCTGTCATTTTTGTGTCTTTCAACAGGTGAATGTTTTATGCATTGTGGATGGAAAAGAATCCACCAGGGCTTAACAGGATAAGAAATTTGTCTTTTATCTGCCCAGGGTTAACCCATATCATACTAAGGCTAAAAGCTTCAAATTTGTACACTGCCATATATATGCAAGCTACATTATAGTACATGACCCCAAGGGGTCAAGGGGTCGCTGCCTGACTCAAAAGGTGGGGGCCCCAGGGGACGAGTTGCGTTGGTGGTGCGGGTAGTGGGGAACTCTTACAGCGCCTCCCCCGGGATCACCAAGTCTAGGGCCTCTTGGCCTTCGTGAGGCACCCTCGTGTGTAATCCCTCCGGACTAGCATAGCATCCCTCTATCCCAAAACCGCCCGTGCGTGGTCCCTGGCCACATCCTCTCCGAGGTGACCCCAAAAACTGGGCAGCACGAGCCCCCAGGCTAAACAAGGCGGATCTAGAGGAGAGAACCTCGATAATTAATCAACATTGTCCTGCTGCCTTGCAGGCCTGGCTGCTTGGCTGCGGAAAGGCTAAGGGAGGAAAACCCTGACTTCAAAGCCCCCGTGTCTCCGGGGAAGGTTTTTGAGCCAGAGACTAGGACAAGGACAGTCTGATATAAAACCTACGACCTGAGGACCTCGATGCCATCGTCCCAGCTTGCTAGGCCATGGCAGACGAACCAAGGGTTTAAAGGGTGGGGCCAGTACTGCGCACACTGCACTCCACCAAAAAGCTCCACCGCGCAGGCTTTAGGAAACGTCCACGGACAATAACACAGAACATTCCAAGTCCTGTAGCGATGGGCGAGGGGCGAAACGGCAGGTGAAAGATGTCACTGGAAGCCGCAGTCTCAAACCTGCATGCAGGCGGTTCAGGATATTGGTCGCCTAATGTTGACCTGGGGATGACAACGTCACTCGGCACACCCTGAACGACCAAGCAGCCTTCTCTAGGGACAGCACTGCTTGCTCCACATGGAGAGGGGCCTAGAAAAGGTGACCTAACCAAAGCTCGTCCCCTCACAACCCCAGTTGGTTAGCCGCGGTCAACGGGATTCTTCTCCTGCAGACAGAAAACAAGTAAAAACAACGGATCCACTCTAATGACGACCACGACCGGACTCAACGTAGCATGCTGGAACATCCGAACCATGCTTGACACAGCCGACAGCGGACGCCCTGAACGTCGCTCCGCCCTCATTGCCCATGAATTGCGGAGGTTAAACATCGACATCGCTGCGCTCAGCGAAGTACGCCTCCCGGACGAAGGCAGTCTCCAAGAACTTGGCGCTGGCTACACCCTCTACTGGTCAGGCAAGTCTGCATCAGAAAGACGGCTCTCAGGCGTGGGCTTCATGGTCAAGACCTCCATTGCAACTAAGCTGGAAAACCTACCAATCGGTCACTCAGACCGCATCATGTCCATGCGCCTCCCACTGAGACACCAGCAACATGTCGCCCTTCTCAGTGTGTACTCCCCAACCCTCCTGGCAGAGCCTGCAGAAAAGGACACGTTCTACACTGACCTGCGCAGCCTCCTACAGAGCACCCCTGCAGACGACAAAGTCATCATCCTTGGTGACTTCAACGCCAGAGTGGGCCAGGACTCTGAAGCCTGGAAAGGAGTCCTCGGCAAGCATGGCGTCGGGAACTGCAATGACAATGGCCGCCTACTGTTGGAGTTCTGTGCAGAGCAGCAGCTTGTTATCACCAACACTACTTTCCAGCAAAAGGACAGTCGAAAGACCACCTGGATGCATCCTCGCTCCAAGCACTGGCACCTTATCGACTATGTCCTAGTGCGTCAGAGGGACCGCAGTGATGTCCTCCTCACCAGAGTGTTGCCCAGCGCAGAGTGCCACACTGACCACCGCCTTGTCCGTTGCAAACTCAGGCTCCACTTCAAGCCAAAACCCAAGAAAGGGGGGCCCCCTAAGAAAAAGCTTGATGTTGCCAGCCTTCAGCGTGACGACGTAAAAGCTGCCTTTCAGACAGATTTACAGCACAAGCTCACAGACACAGCTGACCCAGCAGATTCCTCCCCTGAAACACTCTGGGAACGGCTGAAAACTGCTATCGCAAAATCCTCTGCAGAAGTCTTGGGTTTCGCTAGAAAGAGGAACAAAGACTGGTTTGACGAAAACGACGTAGAGATCCAGGAACTCCTAGCAAAAAAAAGAGCCGCCCATCAGGCCCACCTAGCCCAGCCTTCCTGCCCTGTGAAGAAGTCTGCCTTCCGCCTCGTCTGCAGCAGTCTCCAGCGCAAGCTCAGAGATCTCCAGAACAAGTGGTGGACCAGACTCGCACAGAGGACCCAGCTTTGTGCTGACAACGGTGACTACAGGGGCTTCTACGAAGCACTGAAAGCAGTGTATGGCCCCAGGCACCTGACACAAAGTCCCCTGCGAAGTGCTGATGGACAGGCACTCCTCACAGATAATAACTCCATCTTGAACCGCTGGTCGGAATACTTTCAGGACCTCTTCAGCGCTGAGTGCACTGTTCAAGAAGCAGTCAACCTCCAAATCCCACACCTCCCAGTAAAGGTTGAATTGGACGAACCACCCACTGCTGAAGAGACCCTCACAGCCATCTACCAGCTCAAGAGTGGCAAAGCAGCAGGCATTGACGGAATCCCACCAGAGATTTGGAAATATGGAGGCCCAGCACTGCACAACAAGCTCCAAGACCTCTTTCTCTGCTGCTGGGAGGTAGGAACTACCAAAAGATCTCCGCGATGCAGTCGTCATCACCCTGTACAAGAACAAAGGAGAGAAGTCTGCCTGCTCCAACTACTGTGGAATTACCCTGCTGTCCATTGCTGGGAAAATACTCGCAAGGCTGCTCCTGAATCGGCTGGTACCTGCCATTGCAGAAGACCACCTCCCAGAGGGCCAGTGTGACTTCAGAGCCAACTGGAGCACCACCGACATGGTCTTTGTGCTGAGACAGCTTCAGGAGAAGTGCTGTGAGCAGAACAAAGGGCTGTATGTAACGTTTGTCAACCTAACAAAAGCGTTCGACACTGTGAGCAGGCAAGGCATGTGGCAGATCCTGGAGCGACTTGGCTGTCCCCCAAAGTTCCTCAGCATGATCGTCCAGCTACACGAGGACCAGCAACCATTCCCCATTCTCAACGGTGTGAAGCAGGGCTGTGTGCTGGCACCGACTCTCTTCACCATCTTTTTTTAGCATGATGTTGAAGCAGGCCACAGTGCACCTCGACGATGACGATGCAGTGTACATCAGGTATCATCTCGATGGCAGCCTGTTCAACCTCAGATGACTGCAGGCCCACACCAAAACCCTAGACCAACTGATTATGAGCTGCTCTTTGCCGATGATGCTGCCCTTGTTGCACACACAGAGAGAGCCCTGCAGCGCATCACATCCTGTTTCGCAGACGCTGCCCAGCTCTTTGGACTCGAGGTCAGTCTGAAAAAGACAGAGGTTCTCCATCAGCCGGCACCCAAGGTAGAGCATCGCCCTCCCCACATCACCATCGGCGAGTCTGAAATGAAGTCAGTGCACCAGTTTACCTACCTTGGCTGCATCATCACGTCAGATGCCAAGCTGGACAAGGACAGCAGGCTGGCAAAAGCAAACAGCGCTTTCGGGTGTCTATACAATCGGGTGTGGCATAATCAACAGCTGAAAACAGGCACCAAGATCAGCGTGTACAGAGCTGTCGTCCTGACCACCCTGTTGTATGGTTCCGAGTCCTGGGCCCTCTACCGCAGCCAACTACGACTCCTCGAACGCTTCCACCAGCGCTGCCTGCGTACAATCCTTGGCATTCACTGGAGTGACTATGTCACAAACGTCGAGGTCCTTGAACAGGCAGAAACTGTGAGCATTGAGGCTTTGCTGCTGCGGACACAGCTCCGCTGGGCTGGGCATGTCTTCAGGATGGAGGATCATCACCTACCCAAGATCACCCTGTTCGGCGAGCTCACCACTGGACACAGAGACAGAGGGGCACCAAAGAAGAGATACAAAGACTGTCTCAAGAAGTCACTTAGTGCCTGCCAAATCGACCACCGCCAGTGGTCTTCACTTGCTGCGGACCGTGACAACTGGCGCTCCACCATTTACAAGGTAGCTGTCTCCTTTGAGGACTCTTGCAGAGCTGCCTTAAAGACAAGCAGCTCACGAGAAGAAACAGAGATGCTGCAACTCAGAACCCTGGCCAGACCTCCCTCTGCAGCCACTGCGGTCGAACCTGCCTGTCCCGGATTGGCCTCCGCAGTCACGAGCATGCCTGCAGACATCGTGGACAACCCTTATAGAATCTTCGTTCGCGAAGTCAAGCCAAGAGACATTATAGTACTTACAGATAAAGATATAGACCAATGGTTTTTAGTTCAAGGGTGGTGCCAGAATAGCTTGGCGCCTAGAGGTGCCAAGCTATTCTGCCACTACCCTTGAACTATTTTAGTCAAACTTATTTCTAACACTGGTGTATTCCGAATGATAAGGGTTATTATTACGCGAGACAATATATGCAGTTCCTGTAGTTACAATTTAAAATGGGGGTAGACGTAAACATCGGTCTGCACTTAAAGATAGGAACGTTAGACAGGTGGGCCTTTCTTTGTTTTGAACTGTGGGATTTTCCACCATAACAAAAACACCAAGGCACTGTAAAAGTGGAAACTGGAAAGAAAAATGAGAATGGCTGAAAAGCCTGGCCACGCATGCAATTTGACGTTTGTCTGAGCTTTTAATGTGTCAAAAGACAGTTTTTTTGTTCTTTTTATAATTTGCTTAACCGCTTTTGACTTTGAAATCATTTATTGGAAAAAGTTGATACCCAAAGAGGATTTTTTTTTTTTTTCAATTGCCGGCTGAAGCAGTGTATTGTGGTAAACTGATGTTCGCTAGGGAGTGCAGGGTAAACCATCTGCTGTATGTTTTACGTGTTTTACCTTTCGATATGTTTCCTTCCAGTCTGATGAAGCCTTCTTGTACATCTGCTGCCTTGGACTTCTGCTGGGGCTGCCACTCGGCAGTTTGAGATCACTTTGTTTGGACATTATTACCTAAAACATAATGTTGATTTTAATTTACAACATACTCAGTGTCCCTTTATTATCGTACACACATGAAAGGTGATGCTACCCGTACTATCTGCTGGTTATTGAGGGTCCCATGCATTACTGATTTTACTGTGTATCTCTGGTGGCAAAAAGGAGCGATTAAAAAGCAGCGAGTGTGCACGCAGTCTCTGTACCTGAGGGTTCCTGAATGGGGTCCACAATTCCGTTACGGTTTCCCTCTGTTTTCGCCTGAAGCTTCATAGAGTAACCTCCCTTATCATATTACGTACACCCACACTCAACTGACTATACAAGCTACAGTGAATGCAAAACAGTTTAACAGTAGGACCCATGTTGACTATCAATTATTTGTATAATGACCTAAAGCAGAATGATGACATTCCGCAGTAGATACTGATGAATTGATCTGCCAAATAGTTTTGCACTTAATGAGTACTTTGAGTGCGGACTTTTGGGTGCAGACGTTCGCATAAGCGTCCTTGAGTAAGGGGAGGGGCGGTATCGTATTCTAACATGCACAATAAAACAATTTCATTTAAGTGTTAGCACACCATCACAGTTTTAACTCATGATAAGATATCATTATGGAATAATGCGTATTTACCTATTATTGAGCCATATAATAAGGAAGAAATAAAATATTGTAAAAAGCTTGTCAAAATCAACACTCCATGTCCGAGTCACGTGACTCTCGGCCATAGCTGGGTCACGTATGTGTCTGGCTAAGGGATTGCACCCTTTTATTTCATTTTGACAGTTTTGCAGGTAAGACACTTACCGATGACAACTTTAAAATCTTAGAATATGACTTTTCTGCGACAGCAGCAGTCATCATTTAGCAAAGTGTTATGATTCATCTGTCATAGCAGCTCACAATTATTAGATAACGCCGATGTGTACACAACTATACTTGTAATAACCGAAGTTAGGAAAATCGCAGGCTCTTTGCGTCAGCCGAATAGTGGTCTATCATCTTATAGATCATGTGCGCATACATGTAGAATATTATTTTTTGCGCTGTGGCTTCTGCTGTAGCACTAGGAATGGTTGGTTGTTGCCATCAGGTAAGATTGTTGGAAATTGCTTTGGACTACATAACACTTAACCGTACCTGTTGGCCTCGTGTAGACGTGACTTGCCATGTGCGGCCCATGGCTACAGTAATAACATTTGTTGTATTTGCTCGTCCCAGGCGACAAAGACGTTGACCTGGTTCCCACCTTTGATGAAGCCATTAATTTAATTTTGGACTAGTGTTCCAAAGTGTATTAAGCAAGACAACCAAATAATTTGTGTATTGCCACTAAATAAATGGATGATCCTATCACTATGGTGTTGTTACATGCATTTCATGCAGCATGAGGTGCAGGGCAGACTTGCCTCATCATCCCATCTTCAAGTGATGAATGTGGACATTTGAGTTAATACATTTTCATGTCATTAAATGACAATCAAAATCTAGGACTTTTTGAACAAACACTTATTAAGTTATTACAGTAAACTTTTCTTACAAAACGTTAAGAGTTTTACAAATTTCTGATTAACCAACACTTTTTCAGAAGTCTTGTCTGCACTCGCTCTGTGAACATGAGTTTGCAGCAAATTTCACATGACCTTGGTTGATATTTACCATAGAGAGGCCGTTTTCTGCACTCGCTAACTTTTAGACAAGATCAAAGTACTTTAGACTTGTTGAAGTTTAAAAGTAATGATGGCTTTTTTCCGACGAAAGGTGGAAGTTATGCCGAGATTTAGTTAATTTTTTTTGGAAGAGGGGGGGAGGGGAGGGGGGTCCCAGAAACGTTTATTAATTGATAAATTTTATTTTCTTTTGTGTTTTCAGCGCTGTGTGCGACCGCTGATTTTGTGACACGGCTATTGGTAAGCTGCTTTATCAGTCAACAGCAATGACAGTTTTGTACCTATTGCATTGCTGTTGATTGTAGCAGCACAGCAAGAGTCTATAGTCTCTGATAAAACTTCAGTTTTGAAATTGTGTGTGTGTGTGCACGTTAGTAGCTTAATATTTTGATGTGTTTAATGTTCTTCCTTTTATGTTGCGCGGCACCGCAACGATTTCCTAATGTATTGTTACATATAATGGCAATAAAGTTCTTCTATCTATCTATCTATCTATCTAAAACGCGTGATACGATAAATTTTTCTGACTGGATGAGTTGGTCACTCGATGTGCCATAATACACCAGCGATAAAAAGAAAATCGTCAATTCACAATGAGTGAATAACGATTAGCCCTCCAGAATGATTAATTTCTACCTGATGCACGCTAGTTAGCTATCAGAATGTAAAAAAAAAAAAAAAAAATCTTCACCATTTGGAGGACCAAAAAGCGGTGCCCCCTGCGTTCTGTTGCAATCAGAATGTTATGCACTCTTTTTTAAAGCAGAGGAATTTGGAACTAGGCGACTTACTCTTACATTTTTACGCTCGTGGGCTATTCATTCCCGCCAACTTTGTGTACCAGCTAGCCGAGCCACGTGGAAAAATGTCTGCAGGTGGCGGAGAAAATTCAGGTAAGTTTTTGTTGCAAATTGTCTTGTATGAGTTACTTACTTAAAAAAGCATTTCTTTCATTGTTTTGTAGAGAGAACTACATAAGCTTTTTCATTTTTTGGGTTTTGACGAAAGTTTCTGACTTGGCAATGTATTTTGACCATTAGTCTAAGTTTCTGATGCTTTCACAGTTTCGTATTACTATTAGTCTAAGTTTCTGATGCTTTCACAGTTGAATATCAACATTAAAAAAGGTTTTATTGAGGTACGCAAAGTGCATGGGTGCCTCTGTGCCGGTATGTGCCGGAATTCCGGTTTTTGAAAACCTTACTTGCCATAAGAAATTATGTGCTCCTCTGGACCTTTCAAGTTTTTGAAAATTTAACAGAAGCACCCAAGTCATTGCTGTAAAGATTATGTACACAATACACTTAAGAATAATTTTAATCTTCTCGATCACTGAGCTTTAGAATGAAAGCAATTGATATTGTACACAAAATACAGGGTTCACGATAACTGGTAATTACCGGTATTTTACTGTTTGTGAACAGAAATACCGGAAGTTTTTTAAGCTGCCGGTCCCAAGCACTGGTATTCTTTTGGCTGGTTTCCTGTCTTAGGCCAACGCGCATATGCCCCTTGTCTACTGGGAAGCGTTTCCTGGGGACCAGTTTTGATCTAAATTGGAAAAGAAACAGGGTGGGGGGGGGGGGGGGGGGGGAGGGTGGAAGATAGAGGGACTGGTTTTGAAAAGTCTTAGCACGAACCCTGAAAATAGTTGAATTTCATCAAGCACCAACTGCACCCCTGCTGTAGTAATAGTATACTAATACAGTGGTCAGAAATGCTGAATGAGGTCCTGAAGTACATAACTTCACACCATGACGTTGCAAGGAACACGCTTAAAATGACGCCCAAATTAACCCAAATGGTTGACATTTGCCCAAGACTATCATAGATGTGGCCAAACCACATTTCTAGGATTTCAGAATCCAAATAATATAATACCTGACAGACCTTAGGTCGGTTTGAGGCATTTTGCAGAAATAAATATTAAATGAGAGATGTGCATAACATTACTACAGGCATTGTATTCAGTGTTGTGAGTTTATGTAAACATCATGATATGAAATATTTTTGTTGTGGAAGAGATGACACCATGTTTTTTCATGAGTTCCACACAAGGTCATACATACTGATGCAATTTGTGGCTAAAAAACACACCTGGTCTTTGTTTAACCATGGATAACTGCCCAAAACTAGTAAATTTGTTGTGAAATTATGGACTCAGCCAGTTGTCCACCATTTTTCCGCATACTCCCTCCCCTCCAAACAGAAATCAATAACAGAGGAGCATTAATACAGAGTAGCTGTTGTGCTGGTATGATTTTGTTTTGTTTTTCATTAATTTGGGTGCCATTTTAATTGTGTTCCTTGAAGTGTCATGGTGTGAAGTATATTCTTCAGGACCTCATTCAGCATTTCTGACCACTATATTACTACAGCAGGGGTGCAGTTGGTGCTAGCCAAAATTCAACTATTTTCAGGTGTTCACGCTAGGATTTTTCAAAATCAGTCTCCCCATCTACCACCCATCCGGTTTATTTTCCAGTTCAGATCAAAACCAGTCCCCAGGAAATGCTTTCCGTAGACGAAGGACAAAAGCGTTCAACGGCAGAATTCTAACCGGTCCCGCCAAAATAAAACCAGGCCCTGGGACCGGCAGCTTAATTAAAACATTCCCTGTATTCTCTGTTCACAAACGGTAATATACTGGTAATTATCGGTTATCACGCACCCTGATGGTGTCGTCTCTTCCACAACAAAAATATTTCATATCATGAAGATGTGTACATAAACTCACAACACTGAATACAATGCTTGTAGTAAAGTTCTGCACATCTCTCAATTAATATTGATTTCTGCAAAATGCCTCAAAATGACCTAAGGACTGTCAGTGTCGGGTATTATGTTATTTGGATTCTGAAATCCTCGAAATGTGGTGTGGCCACATCCATGATAATCTTGGGCAAATTTTAAAAAATGATAAAAGAAATGCTTTAAAGGGGCATGACTGACCTTTTTTAATGCTTCAGTTTGCAAAAAGCTTACTGGGCTTCAGTATACATACCCACTTAGACAGTGACCACCCTATTGTCCCACCAAATGCTTTCTTTCGTCCGTTCAAAGCGAAAGAGGCCACCGAAATCGTGTGACTGGACCCGGTCAAAAGATTGCTTCTGATAGGCGATGGTAGCTGACGTCATAACTATTCTATACGACCTTAGGTCATCTGCATAATTATTAACCAATCAGAGACAAGATGGCGGATGAACCAGCGAAGAAAAAAAGAAAATATCAGTTGACTCGCGCCGGCCGACAATGACAGACTCGGAATTGAAGAGAAGAAAGAGAAAGAGAGACAAGATACCCCTAAGTAGAACTGACATCGGACAAGGGAATATAGAGCTTGGTTTGACCGCCCATCTGGAATTTGTCGCTTTCTTGCTATGTGAATCAGTAAGTAATCCGGCTACGGTCTTTGTCGATCTTCCTATAGTTCCGCGAGCGCTAGTGACTGTTTTTCAGAATTCATGATCTTCAGTAGAATTTATCTCTTACTGATTTTGCAAGATTTTAAACCTGTTTTATCATAAAGTTACGTGCTAGTTCATCAGATTTTATTCTGCAAGGATCTGAAAACTACGGTGTGTGTCAAAATTGCAGCTCTGACATCGCTGGTCGTGACACGTCACCGAGTCGAACAAGCCACGCCCCCAGCACGAGTCGTTACTCAGGGTCAGGGTAGCAAGTCAAGTTGAACCCACATTGATTTTGACAGCATAGTGAGTATGGGAGGGTTATTTTATATTCTCGTGAAAAATTATGTCAAAGGGATGCCGGAGAACATCAGTACATGAGTGTACACTGACATGTGTGTACCCTCACCGATGACCTCGTCTGCAGTATTTACCGGGTTCTGCCTTGTGACGTAGGCTAGTAAATATGCACAAATTCAAAACGAGGCCGATGCAGACGATAATTTGCGCTCTCGGATACAAAAACAACACACCCACCAAACGATGAATTTCAACATTTGGCATTGTATTTACATCATAAAGCTCTAAGTTAGTACACAAAGGACCCATACATAATACTGTCAGCAGTATCTGTTGCAGACAGTTTTCTGACTGTGTTGAGATGCTTGATCCTGGGGAGAATAACTTTAAGGATGGGAAGATTGGATGTTGTGATATTACTTACAACCTCGGTTGAAACCAAAATTAGCAGGGGTGCAGTTTGTGCTTGAGGAAATTCATCTATTTTGTGTACAATATCAATTGCTGTCATTCTGATGCTTAGTGATCGAGAAGCTTACCATTATTCTTCAGTGTATTGAGTACATAATCTTTACAACGAAGACATGTTGGGTACCTCAATAAAACCTTTTTTTATGTTGATAATCGACAGTGAAAGCATCAGGAACTTAGACTAATACCTTCGAAATACATTGCCAAGTCAGAAACTTTCGTCAAAATCAACAAAATGAAAAAGCTTACGTAGTTCTCTCAACAAAACAGTGAAAGAAATGCTTTTTTTTTTTTTTTTTTTTTTGAGTAAGTAACTAATAAAAGACGATTTACAATAAAAACTTACCTGAATTTTCTCCACTGCCTTCAGACATTTTTCCGCAGGTGTTACGTGGTTGTTGTACTTGTAGTCGTATGATACAACCACACCAGACGCACGCACATAGGGTTCTTGTAAATAAACTGTACTTGACTGCAACTCGTCACACGAGTATAAGCATAAGCATAAGCTGTGTAGACCACACTCGAGTAACAGTTCCAACAATATTTTATTGCAGCGATTGCGATCTCTGCACAATGCATCCACAATGATACACTGTCTCATCTACAATGCATCAACACTTTTGACACACTGCTTCTCTCATACAGTAATAGTATACACACATGCTTTCTAACATGGTCTTTTATACTATTACTGATTTCTAGAACAAGCCAGCAAATTCTCCCAACACAACCAATCAGAAAAGAAATCATAACCAAAACTCGTTCATATATTCATTAAAAAAAAAAATCTCTCTAGAACTTAGTACAAATTTCCACTACCCTCTAATTTAATACAAATTTCCACTACCCTTTGATACAATGTTACGAAATGTTGCACAACTTTGATGTCATATGTGACCCTCTCTCACGAAACCAGTCTTAACTCGCAGCGAGCCGATCGGCGCTACACGCAGTAATATGTGGTGAGGGTCAATCTGGGTCATTTTCACTTTTTTGCAGAAATGTATTCTACATACACCAAAGTATCGTATGGTTAAAATCTTTATCATGAAAAATGCCATTAAATAGGTTAAAATGATTTTAAAAGTCTGAGCTCGGCCCCAATTATTCTTTTGTTTTGTGCAAAATTACCCATTTTTAACATAACAGAACACGTTGCATCCCCTACAGAACCCCATCAAGTTATATACCGTTGGAAAGGCCTTTGTCCGCGCTTTCGCGGGCTTGGGTCGTGTTCTAAACTAAACGGATGTGTTCCTCCCAAATAAGGAAAAAAGGGCGTACACAAATGTTGAATTCTGACCAATCAGAGAGTAGAACTATTAGCGGCATGGCAACGATGAAGTTACACGAATTCTCATTGGATGAGACAAGACTAAGGGAAACAACTGCATCCTGTTCCGCTGTTCACTTTTCGTATGTTTACAACACGCGAAAATGAAAGCAAGACTCGATTAAACTATTGTAAATCAGGCAAAAAAAATGCCTGCAGATCAGAAAGAATTGAGCGACCAGATCACAGACTATTTCGTCGCCGATTCTCATCACGACGATAGCTTCTCATACAACGATTTTGAGTTTGAACCGGCCGATCGAGAAACAAGCAAAGAAGCAATGGCTGCATCCCACAGTCTTCAACTCTCAATTCAACACATGGATCGAGGTATGTGCATCATTTCTGAATGCAGATGTATGATCATTAGTGTGTGTGTGTGGAGTGTGTGTGTGTAGAGTGTGTGTTTGTGTGTGGAGTGTGTGTGTGTGACCAACTCTCAACAGAAGATGAATAGGCTAATTGTACTACTAATGGCAATACAGAAATGGCTCACATAAACAGACAGTTTAAAATGATTTTGTACTATTTTGTTCAGATGCAAAGGAGTGGATGATCCCCAGCATTCTGAGTGAGTGCATGCGGAACGGACTGAAGACAGTATGGGTATGTATAATACATTATTTTAAGCACTAAACAGAATCATGCAAATTCATGTGTTGTGTCTAGTGAGCAATGACAGTTTATTTTCATTGACTTCATTATTTTTTTTCTTTCAGTTTTTTGACTTAATTATTGGTTGTTTTTTTTTGCTGTTTTCTGACTTCATTACTGTTTTTGTTTCTGTTTTCAGTATCAGCCAAGAATCCTGACACGCCTTTCAAAGTACTACCAGACACAGGGACTGATGCCAACATGACAAAAGGCTGGGGGCAAAAGAACAACACCCTCAGCTTGACGCTCCACGACACAGACCACGTGGTGCGCTTTATTAAAGAAAACTGTGCATAGGAGGACAACGAGTAGCTTGAATGGGATCAAGTCTGTTGGACGCTTCAGGTTCAGTCGCCATGGAAAGGTGTTTTAAGTTTTACAAGACGACCCGCCTCACCGACGCTGAAGAGGACAAGGTGCTGGCTGTTCCTGGCCATGTTGCTCACCTTCCCCCTCCCCCCCCCCCCCACCCCCCCCCCCCCCACCTCCCCACCATGGCACTGGCAGCCATCATACCAGTTCCTGGACTTTTCAGAGACATACAACAGTATCTATTTCAACACATTCAGGACTACGCTCGAGACAAGTGTAACATTGTGTGCCCTCCTCCTCACAGCTGATTTCCAGTGTGCAAAGACAACTGTCTGGTTACTGTGCTTGTGTGGTGTAGTGTGCTGTGCTTGAGTGGATAATTGTATACTGAAGGGAATTGTTTGGTGAAGTGGTGTGCTGCCTGCAATATGTGAGGACTTTCCTTTTTTACATTTCTTCTGCAACCTGTAAGTAAATATTGTGTTGTTTTTTTAAGTTGTTGCATGTTTACAAATTTATATAATGAATGTGGAACTACTAATACTCAGTTTGTAGATTTGTTTTTAGCTTTTGTGACTTCATTTTGCAGGGTAGTGGTAGTAAATAGTCATTCATTTCAGTCTAGGACAACAAGCAGCCGACTGTGACTTCTGTTTTGCATGTTTTAAGGATAATTTCTGTCTAGTGTACTTTTCAGTTTGAATCAATTATAAGTGGGTATAAATGACAAACAATGAAATAAAGTGATTGGCAACTTCATAAATTGGATGTAAATTGTATTCAGTCTTTGTAATGATGGTTTTTATTTTTCCCTTGGTGATGGTGGTTTTCACGTTCCTTGAACGCGTCCGCAATCTAATTTTAGATAACATTTGCCACTAAATAAGAGTGCTACAGAGCATTTTCATACATGTTTTGCCTAAATATATTATAGCAATATACTTTTATGCTCAAACAGAATTGAAATTATTTATGCCTTGAGTTTGATAGCAAAATATGAAAATGCATTTTTCCCCCAAATCTGTCATGTTTACATTAGGTATGGCACTTTTGGGGGCTATTTATCACAAGATCCTGACTAGCTAGCAACTTAATGTGAGGTTTTACACATAGTGATGGACTTACTGAACCACCATGTAAAATATCAGGTTGATTGGTTGACTTTAAACCCCCGTTGCTAAGGTAGGTGTGCAAGACATGCACACATAAACTTTGCAGGCTGTTTTCTCAAAATGGCCACCGGTGCATTTAACAACTTTAAACCCTAATAACTTCTACAATTTTTGCACTACAGCATTCATTCATATATCAAATTAATCGGCAGGCTCTGTACATTTCAGAAATGTATCTCAAAACACCCAAAATGCAAGTTAAGACTGATTTCGTGAGAGAGGGTCACATATATGAGGCCACTAGAAAGATCGAGACCCTGCTGACCAGTCTGATGTAGGTCAAACTTCACAACATTGTAGCGAAACTACGTGTCACAACAAAAATCCGACTGCAAATCTCCATGCAAAAGAAAATGAATCCTACTAAAAAGGTATGTAATTCTTATCCAAAATAACTCAAATGAATATCTGATCTTTCCTATGATTAACACACACATGCTCTCAAAGAATAACACAACCACAAATGTAACAGTAGGGCTCAGCTGGTACACAAAGTTGGTGGGAATGAATAACCCGCGACTGTAAAATGTAAGTCGCCTAGTTCTGAATTCTTTCGCTTTGAAAGAAGAGTACATAACATTCTGATTACAACAGAACACACATGGCATCGCTTTTTTGTCCTCAGAATGGCGAAGATTTTTTATTTTTACATTCTGATAGCTAGCCTGCATCAGGTAGAAATCAATTTGGTGGGATCAATCGTTATTGTAAATATAGACGGATGACTTTTTTCTATCGCTTATTGCCATATCGAGTGACTACTGATCCAGTCAGAAAAATCGATCGTATCATGTGTTTTAAGCGACACAATTTCAAAACCGAACTTTCTCGGAGACTATGGACTCTTGCTGTGCTACTACAATCAAAAGCAATGCGGTAGGTACAAAATTGTCATTGCTGTTGACCAATAAATCAGCTTGCCCATAGCCGTGTCACAAAATCAACAGTCGCATGCGGCACCGAAAACGCGAAAGAAAAGAAAATTCATCACTTATCCCTTAATGGCCTTATGTTATCATTCGGAATACACCAGTGTGTGAAATAAGTTTGACTAAAATTTCTAAAGGGTAGTGCGAGAAAAACTTGGTGCCTCCAGGCGCCAAGCTATTCTGGCACCACCCTTGAACTAAAGCCATTGGTCTATAGATATCTTATCTGTAAGTACTGTGATGTAGCTTGCATATGGCAGTGTACAAATTTAAGCTTTTAGCCTCAGTATGATATGGGTTAATAACAGTTTTTGAGACAAGAAAAAATCTTGGCATAACTTCCACCTTTCGTCTAAAAGAAACCGTGATTACTTTTAAACTTAGACAAGTCTAAAGTACTTTAAATCTTGTCTAAAATTTAGCTGGTGCAAAAAACGGGCCCTCTACAGTAAATCTGAGCCATGGCCATATTACTTACTGCATTGTATGAACTTTGATTTCTGTCTTGTTTTTGGCATGTCCTGGTTCACTGTGTTTATGAAGTTTCACTGTGAAACCAAGTTTGCAATGCAAATGCAATCTTAAGATGCTGAAATCTTAGATTTCTGCTAGATAGCTATTCCTGTAGTATTGAGTAGGTCAACCACATACATTAAAGGGGCACGCCTGGCCTTTTTTAAGGTTTCAGCTCGCAAAACGCTTTTACTGGGATTCAGTATACATACCCACTTAGACAGTGGCCACCTTATTGTCCCACCAAATGCTTTCTTTCGTCCGTTCAAAGCGAAAAGGGGCCCACCCGAATCTTGTGACGGATACCGTGAAAAGATTGCTTCTGATAGGCGATGGTAGCTGACGTCATAACTATTATATACGACCTTAGGTCATCTGCATAATTATAACTAATCAGAGACAAGATGGTGGATGAACCAGCGAAGAAAAAAAGAAAGTATCATCAACTCGCGCTGACAGTGACAGACTCGGAATTGCAGAGAAGAAAGAGGTAGAGAGACAAGATACCCCTAAGTGGAACCGACATCGTACAAGGGAATATGGACATGTGGCAACATGTAAAGCAAGAGCTTGGCTTGACCGCCCATCTAGAATTTGTCCCTTTCCTTCTGAATCGGTAAATAATCTACGGTCTTTGTCGATCTTCCTATAGTTCCGCGAGTGCAAGTGATTTTCAGAATTCATGATCTTCAGTAGAATTTCTCTCTTACTGATTTCGCAAGATTTTAAAACCTGCTTTATCATGTAGTTATGCTGCAACGATCTGAAAACTACAGTGTGTGTCAAAGTTGCACATCGCTGGTCGTAACATGCTTTTGTCTGTGTGGGCTCTCATTCATTTGATTCAGAGAGGTAGTGTTTCTGCTGCGATGGTGCATTTGTTGTTTCCAATGATGCTTTCAGTTATGTAGACTTTGTTGTGTGAAATGTAAAATTGACTGCAGTGCAAAAAGTGGGTATAAATACCAATGTTCTGTTTCAATGATGGAACACGTTGCATGTTTCCGAGGGGTAAAGGATCAAAGGTCAAACTAGTCACCGTGGACGCCGGCTTGCTGTGCGAGTCAAACAAGCCACGCCCTCGTTGCCCGATCGTTACTACTACTAGTAAATACTAGCAGGTCAATCGGAACCTGCATTGTGATTTTGACCGCATAGTGAGTATGGAAGGTTTATTCTAGATACTTTCTCTTGAAAAATTACGTCAAAGGGATGCCGGAGAACATCAGTACACGTGTACACTGACACGTGTGTACACCACACCGATGACCTCATGACCTGCAGTATTGCGATACACTGATAGGCTCATAAATATGCATCTTAATTCAAAACAAGGCCAATGCAGACGATAAATCCTCGATTCGGGTACACACCCTGCAAACGATGAATTTAGACATTTGGCATTGTACTTACATCATAAAGCTCTAGTAGTACACAAAGGACCCATACACATACTTTCGGCAGTATCTGTTGCAGACAGTTTTTTTGACAGTGTTGAGATGCTTGATCCTGGGGAATAACTTTAAGTAAGTACATACACCTAATGGGTCGACCATAATAAAGGGAGGGCTGATTTCATTTTAAAACATGTGTGCTCTTGATAGGATGGCTGGCTGAATGGAAGTGGGTACTAATTATGTTATGAATAATAGGGTAGTCCATAATGTTTTTTAACCTTACAGATATTACATTCTACAATCTGTCTCACATCTTGCCTTTGCAATGAGACACAGATTTATATGAGCCCCTGCAGCTGCAGGGGCCCTTTAGCATCAGTGTCTCTTGCAATCTGAAATCAGCTGCTGCTTTGCTTCGATGTTTGTTGGGAAGGCTAGTAAGATCAGAAACGGTCTGCTTGTAGTATCTCATTACATCCTGATGATTAAAATTATCAATAGCTTCAGATATAATATATATATATATATATATATATATATATATATATATATATATATATATATATATATATATATATATATATATATATATATATATATATACTAATGGTCAAAACTTAAGGGCCACCCCACTTTTTGTGTCCTTGTTTATCATTGCAAGTATGCTAATAAAATAAAATGTTCTTTCGATCCAAATGGGTTAAAAGTTGATCTTAGACAGTCCACTGTACAGGGAACAATAGACAACAATTCATCAATTTCCACGAACGTGTCAAATGCACGTGAAACATCATCAGTTTTTGTGAAAATCTGTGCGATATTCGCAAGCGTACCAAAGGCAGGCATGTGGAAAAACTCTGTAAAAAGTCGTGATGCACATGCTAATGGGATCAGTCATGAACACTGAGCACTTCTGTTATGCTACAAATACCGGTACAGTAGGGGCATAATTGTCACTTTCCTAACCATGCTACCACGATGAAGCCTAACGCCAGTAGTTCAAACCCGGGCGCTAGCATGGCTGCAGGATGGAATTTCCGGACAAGAAGTTAGGAGACGTCTTGGGGTGTGCCATTCAGTGATCCAGAGGCTGCTGACACAATTTCAAGAAACTGGAAGGACAGAATGACGACCCTGCTCAGGACGCCCGTGCTGCAGCAGAAGGGAGGACAGATACCTCTGTGTGATGGCTCTGCGCAACCGATCTGTCACGTCAACGACTCTGCGATGTCAACTGATGCAAGCTGCAAACGTTAACGTCAGCAGAGGCACAGTCTGCCGACGTCTGCGCGAAATTGGCCTGGCTTCATGCAGAGCAGCAGAGAGAATACCCCTCACTCCAGCTCATCGCTGAGCCCGGGTTGCTGTCAACATGTGAGGTGGAACAGACTCCAGTGGACTCAGGTTCTGTTTACTGATGAGTCACGGTTCATTGTGTCCTTCGACGACGGCAGGGTGAGGGTCTGGAGACGCCAGGGCAAGCGATTCACGGATGGATGCGTCCAAGAGGTGGATTGCTACGGAGGAGGCTCAGTCATGGTCTGGGCAGGCTTCAGCAGGGAAGGCAGGACCCCCCTCCACGTCATCCAAAGCACCCTGACTGGACTGCGCTATCGGGACGAGATTATGCAGCCCCCCTCATCCAGCCAGCTCTCTAAGCCATAGGTGACAATGCTGTTCTGCAGGCTGACAATATAATAATTAATAATAATTACGGTATTTATAATGCGCTTATCTTATAGTAATTATAACTCTAAGCGTGCACTCACAACTCGCACACGCATGCGCACGCTTTAGACAATGAATCGCGTAACACAAATAGTGAAAATACATTACGACGGTCGGCTTGGGGTGGGGAGTGTGGTGATATAGTGCTAGAACTTTTGAAAGAGGTGAGTTTTGAGGGCGGACTGGAAGGAGGAGAGCGAGTGTTTCTGACGGAGAGAGAGTGGGAGAGTGTTCCAGGTAGATGGACCGTATACTGAGAAGGAGCGGGGGCCGAAAGTGCTGAGTTTGGTGCGGGGGATGAGGAGGCGGAGAGGGTCGGAGGCGGAGCGGAGGGAGCGGGGAGGAGTGTAGGGGTGAAGTAAGTTGGAGAGATAGGCAGGAGCGTAGTTGTTCAGAGATTTGTAGCAGAGAGACAGAATCTTGTATTGGATGCATTGGGGGATGGGGAGCCAGTGAAGGAGCTTGAGCAGGGGAGTGATGTGGTCAGATTTTTTCTTTCTGACAGGGTTCGTACAGAGTTTTGAAAGTCTGGAAAAGTCTTGGAAAAATGACAGTCATTTCCAGGGCTGGAAAAGCTATGGAAAACTAAAATTTGTTTAGCTGAGTTGGGAAAAGTCTTGGAATTTCCTAGCATCTTCCAAAGCCTTGACAAGCTATTATTGGAAAGGCAAAAATAAAATAAAATAAATATCATTTTGCAAACCGCAAATTTTTTTCTTCCGCCGACATAGTCTTGTGTCTAGCACGACTAGCCAGACGATGTTTAGTCTTCCGCAGTGATCTCCCTTGTTCTCACGCATGCGCTGAACTTTGGTATTTTCTTTCTTTTTCTGGTTTTCTAGCGCGATATTCAGACATTCAGACCCTGTATAAAAGTATAATTAAAAATAAAAGAAAATGGGGAAGTGTGTGTTTAGCCAAGCGTGGCTAAACAAAAAGGAGTACGATGGTTGGATTGCACCCTCTTCCGATGGCTCAAAACAAAGAGCGCGGTGTTTGTTGTGTAAAAAAGATTCCGACATCAGTAACATGGGGGAAGCGGCCCTAAACAGCCATGCGGTTGGAAAAAAGCATAGTCAGCTTGTGAAGTCTGCAGTTCTTCACTGCACTGGCCATGCGCAAGGAGTGGAAGGGGCTGTGGACCGTTGTCAGAGAGATCCTGATGCTATCTCATGGCCAAGCCAGTGTCGAGAGAGGATTCTCTATTAACAAGGAAGTGATGACAGACAACATGAAGCAAAAAACTCTTGACTGCTCAAAGGGTAATCACAGATCACCTGGCTAGTGTTGGAGGTGCCAGTAATGTGGTGATGACAAAGGCTTTGCTCTTCAATGCAGCTAGGAGCAGGTATGAAGAATACCTCAGGGAGGAGAAGAGAAAACGACAAGAGGAAGAAAATTCTTCAAAGAGGAAGCATATTCTGGAGGAAATTGAGGAAATGAAGGCTAAAAGAAGAAAACTTGACACCTGTGCCAAGGACATGCTAAAATCAAGTGAGGAGTTTGCAGAAAAGGCTGAGAAGACTCAGAATTTCACCATCCTCGCAAAGTCTAATGCAATGCACAGGTCTGCCAAAGAAAAATCTGCAGAAGCTGTAGCTGTTGAGGTGGAGATTAACAAGATGCTTCAGGAGATCAAGAACCAGTAGCTGTAGGGTACTGGATGTACATAGTGTTCATACTTAAAGTACATGTACACAGTTTTGCAAAGTGAAGATATGTAGTATAATTTTGTTAATTGAAAGTCAGTGAAACATTTTTTTAAAGACAAACATTACTACTTTTTCTGATGGAGAAACATTTCAGTTTCAGAACATTATGCCTGTAAGTGTAAAGTTAACTGTGTATTGGAACTGTACCCAGGAAGGAGTGATCTCAAGTGTGCTAAGTGTTCTATTCAAAAAAATCATAATAATGCCTGTGGTTGTGACTGTGCAGTAGCTAAGAATGAATAATCTTTTAAAAAAATGGAAAAAACAAAACAATTGAATAAATAATAATAATTCCTGTGTTTGTGACTCAGAACTGCAGCAACTCAGAATGCTCTTTCTCTTCCAAAAGACTGTATACAGGATATGGCCTATATTCAGAAGATGGTTTCAGTACAGTTACATCATGTATTTGTCTTTGTATCAATTGGTAAGTTAACTTCATTTCAATTCTTGTTGTGTTCATGTCGGTGTATTTTCTTCTGTGTGAATGGTCTTTTTTATTTAATTTTTTTGTACTGTTTAAGTGTTTATTTATCTTTTTATTATTTTATTCATTTC
The DNA here is from genome assembly GCA_036245525.1 of Semisulcospira habei. Lineage (NCBI taxonomy): Eukaryota > Metazoa > Mollusca > Gastropoda > Semisulcospiridae > Semisulcospira > Semisulcospira habei. Next base: position 119,529,378 of record BTPG01000007.1, on the reverse strand, counting down.
ATGGATTGCACTTACCGCAAAATTTTGCAATAAAATTGTGTTAGGAATCCCAAGGATGATTTAAGTAAATCATCAGAAGTAGCTATTCGCTTTTCTTATGTGATGGCAAAAATGAAAATTTATTTGGTTACCCTAAGAGTGTTTTTATATTGTGGTCTTGGAAAATTATGCTGAAGGTCTGGAAAAAGGTTTGGAAAAAGTCTGGAATTTTTTTTTGCCATGGCTGTGGGAACCCTGTTCTGAGGACGAGGCGGGCAGCATTGTTCTGGACGCGCTGGAGAGTGAGAGTGGTGGAGTGAGGAAGGCTGGAAAGGAGAGAGTTGCAGTAGTCGATGCGAGATAAGATGAGAGAGACAGCGAGTTTGGTGGCAGCTTCGGTAGTGAGGTATTTTCTGATCTGACTGATGCGGTGGAGGTGGAAATAACATGCCTGGGCCGTGGCGGAGACGAAGCTGGTCATGGAAAGAGAGGAATCGAGGATAACGCCAAGGTTCTTGACCAAGTCAGAGAGGGAGATGGGTGTGCTGTCGAGTTGAAGGTGGAGAGAGGGAGGGAGCTGGGAAAGTTTCTGGCGAGTGCCTACCAGCATGGCTTCCGTTTTGTCGTCGTTCAGTTTGAGCTTGTTTGCTGTCATCCAGTTTTTCACGTCTTCATAGCAGTCAGCCGTGCGAGTCAGTAGTGTCTGAGTGTTGTCGAGTTTGTCTTTGTCTAGTAGTTGTGAGTCGTCAGTGTAGAGGTGGTGGTGTATGTGGTGAGACTGGATGATGTTGGACAGGGGGGAGGTGTAGAGTGTGAAAAGGACCGGGCCCAGGACGGACCCCTGTGGAACGCCGCAGGAGAGCCTGACTGGGTTGGAGGAGACGCCGTCGATGGTGACGGACTGCTGTCTGTCGGAGAGGTAGGAGAGAAACCAGGAGTGAGCAGAGTCAGTGATGCCAAAGGAGTGGTGAAGGCGGTGGAGGAGGATAGAGTGGGCTATGGTGTCGAAGGCGGCAGAGAGATCGAGTAGCGTAAGAAGGGAGATGTTGCCCGAGTCAGTGGAGAGAAGCAGGTCGTTAAGGATATGTAGAAGGGCTGTTTCAGTGCTGTGATGTTTGCGATAGGCAGACTGGAAGGGACTGAGGAGGTTGTTGTCGGCGAGGTGAAGGTTGAGTTGGTTGAGGACAACCTTCTCAAGAAGCTTGGACAGGAAAGAGAGATTGGAGACTGGGCGGTAGTTCTTGAGTTCGTTTGGGTCGAGGTTGTGTTTTTTGAGGAGAGGACGGACGATGGCGGACTTGAAGATATCAGGGACGGAGCCATTCTCTAGAGATGTGTTGATGTCGGTAATGAAGGGCAAAAGTTTTGGGAGGCCGTCCCGGTAGAGGGAAGCTGGGAGGGGGTCTAGTTCGCAGGTTTTGAACGGCATGGACTTTATGGTCTTGAGGACTTCATCCGGAGAGACGGGGCGGAAGGACGAGAGGGGAGTGCCGGAAAAGGGGGGGGTCAGGAAGGCAAGGCGGAGAAGGCAGAGTGTCGAGTGTGTTGCGCAGAGTTTGGATTTTGTCGGAGAATTAGGAGGAAAAAGCGGACGGAAGTTTTTCTTTGCTGTGTGTGTTGGGAAGAGGAGAGTCTTTAGAAGTGCCTAGGAGTGTGTTCATTGTAGCGTAGAGGGTTTTGGAAGAAGTGGATTCCAGGATTTTGTTTTGAAGGTGTTTGCGTTTGGAGTCGGAGATCATTCTGCAGTCTTTAGATCTGGTTGACAATGCTCGACCTCATCGTGCCCGTGTGGTGGATGAGTAGCTTGAGCAACGGGGCATCATGAGGATGGAGTGGCCAGCTCGTTCACCTGATCTTGCTCCCATCGAGCACCTCTGGGACGTGCTGGGGCAACGTGTAGTCAGCAACCACCCCCCACCTCAAGGCGTCCCCCAGCTGACTCAGTTCCTGCATTAAGAGTGGGAAGTGATCCCACAACATGTTCTCCGAACCATGGTGAACTCCATGCGTCAACGCTGCATTGAATGTTTGGCTGCAAATGGTGGGTACACTCGCTACTGACTGGACCAGTCTTGTGTGACTTTCAAATGAGGGGTGGGTGAACATTCTAACGTACTGCTGTTGTTACAATTGTTGTTACAAAACTTAAATGAAATTGTTACTGAATAAATTAGCAAAGTACTGACTCCAAGTATTGTTACATTATTTGTGTGGTGTTGTCGGTGCGTCTGTGATAAAAAGTGGCCCATAAGTTTTGACCATTAGTATACATACTGGTTTTTAGTTATGATTGGCTTGGTTTTGTTTACAACCAGTAAATGAATTCCCAATTTACTGGTATGTGAAAATGGAAAATACGTCTTGACACATTGTGTGCCTTTAACACTAGTTTACAATTATATTTTTTCAGTGGTCAAAGGTATGGGGGATGGCTGGTGGGGGTGGGGGGCATTGTAATGCCGGTGGTTAAGTGGGGGACACTACTAAGTGTCAGCGATACAGTTTGCGACCTTTTACTCCTTTGCTGTGAATGCAGACAGATATAAGTGTGCATGTGTCCTCGTGGTGAGTGTCAGGCTGACTGGCTGTCATTGAGGCTGACATTACCCCCCCCCCCCCCCCCCCCCCCTTTTCTTTTTTGTCTTCTGCTTCACTTCCAGAGGCAGTTGGTACATGTGTACTCAATCTAAAATACAGTGTGGAGATTAAAGTTTATTTTCAGATGTGACGGAACAAACCAAGCCATGAAAACATTATTAGGTTGACCACAATAGATCAAGCGTGGTGGTGCCCGATTCGCTTGGCGTTTGCAGGCGTCAAGCGAATCAGGCACGACCCTTGATCTTTTGAATGGTTGATTCACATGGCCCTGGAAGTGAAAGTTGCTGGCGCCAAGCAAATCAGACACTGCCCCTGAGGTTTAAATTTGTACTATGGTTGTTGACCCATATTATCACAGATAGTACTGCTAAGTTGGTATACCTCGCCCTGCACCTAGGTTAAACGCACCAGTGGCACCATTACTGCGATTTTCGCATCTGTTCGGTCACTCGGACTGGTCCTGTGCACCAGAATTCTGCACTTGTAGTGTGGTCTCATACATTCCCGCAGAAGATTATGATCACAGTCCAAAAATAGTTCGTTTCCGGTTTTTGTGTCCCCGCCACCTTGCGCATAAAATGTACTGGAAATAGATAGGTCTCCGGGGGTAGTTCATTCTGGTCAGGACTTGCATATTCCTGTATCATGTCCATTGTAGTGCACTCATCTCTCGTACTACAGCTGTGACCATGCTTTTTGCTGCAAAGCGACCTAGATGTCACAAAATCACCACCATTGAGGAGAAAAGTTATTTTTCAAATCTCGGCTGCCAAATCATGTAATGTTTTGTGGTGCTAGCATAAGGGTGCATTATTACCGGATTGCATAAGTGCCAAAAGGTGCACACATAAAAAAGACATGTGGGTAAAAAATTTATGTTTTGACATGAAATATCACAAAATGCTTTTTTATTATGTACATGGTACAGGTAATGTGCCTGTGAAATAAGATAATAACTTAACTGGTTTTTGAGGAAATGAACTTTAAAAGGTAAGTCAGATATTCTTATTGAACTATGGCAAATAGTCAAATGTCAGATCTTGTGACAAAAATTGGTCCACTCACAAATTGTTTGCCAGCTTAGAAAACTTTGACATAAAAGTAATGTCAAAGCCGATGAAAGACTACGGAAGTAAAACGAAGTATCTACGTCATATCCGGTGAAATCAGCGTGCTTTGTCGCTGTCAAAATGCTCGCAGAAACTACGGTACTGCTATTGCGACAAACCTGACATCCGACGACAGATATTTGCAACAGCAATAAAAACAAAGGGGCTCAACTTCAAGTTTTGTGGACACGTGGATAATTAGAACAATGTTCCCTGAACACATAAACGTGATCAGCACCAGGTTTGTTAGCTTTGCTTTTGCACGCATGTTCGACGAAGTCGGATGGCATGTCGATGTCCGTTTTCCATGTGGCTGAATTTTCGCTGTGAATTCTGACGTTTTAGTATCTGCCGCTTGTTACATTGCTTGTTAGGTGCAGCTGTTATGTCCGCTATATCTTCCATCATTTACACATACCCTTTTTTTAACGTTTTAATTTTCCGTCAAAAGAGGTCACTAACTTCGTGCGCACCTTTTGGCACTTAGTCATATGGGAAATGGTTTATTCTTTATTCATATTATTTTGCAGCAATCAAACGTCACGTGATTCTTTCTCTGAGATTGCTCATTACAGGTGCAAAGAGCACACGCTCTAAATCGATCTGGTGCACAGGACCTATCCGAGCGACCGGTCAGGTTCGAAAATAGCAACAATGGCGTGGCTGGTGCATTTCACCTAGGCACAGGGCGAGGTATACCAACTCGGCGATAGTACTAGAAGTGAGCGGGACAGGTTATGTTGATCCGCACCATGCACACGGTGCTGTAGGTGAAAGAGTTTGCACTGACAAGGGTTCACGCTCTGTACTCACTACTTGGCTCAGTGCGAAGGCATGGGTACTGTGTAGCTAGCGCTGTATGTTTTTCTAAGCCCGTTCAGTACTTTCAGGAGAAAGGTCGAGCGTGTGATTTGTGGGTGTGGACTTAAAGTGTGGGTAAACAGAAGAAAAAAAACGTGGTTTCAAAAATCCACTGTGGAAAACACATATGGTGAACATTTTATTTCAAATGAGCCACGTGTTACTGTTTGTGAATAGAAATCTGTGTTATACTGTTATTTTGTGTCATTTACTGCACTAGTCAAATAATAAAAACAAAGATTTTTGTGTATCTGCTGTTTCGGTATTTGTGCTCAGGACGTTTCGAGTTGCTAGCTTGCATACTGACAAGTAAAAGAAACGCAACATTTTGTATCATTCCAAAAATGTCGCATTTCATTTTACTTGTCGGTATATGTTTTACACCCAGGATCATAAATTTGTTTGATATACTTCCCTTCCCAAAAATGCCTTGCGCGCCAAGATTCGATTTTGATGATACGCACATTTTTCAAAATGGAAACAAAAAATATTTTCATACGGCAACAAGCTTCTTATATGTAGTAGTATTGAAATATGTCTTAGTGTGTACAAACGCTGCAAATTTACATCCTATACACAAACACGAACAAAGAACAGATGCCAGGAAACGTGCGAGTCGCTGGACTGACTAGTTAGTGAAATTGACTAGATCAGTGTCAGCTGGCGATATAAACAAACTGACAAAAGTACAAAATAAACAAGCCTGCTAGCGTTTTCCGCAATTATGCGTGATCTAGTAACAAGTAGAATTTACTCAGTAACGCGCACTGTTATACAAAGCACTGGATGTGCTCATTATCAGACGAAATCTATGCGCCGAGTCAACAGCGATATATGCAGTCATCTGCCGTTCATGTGTTTTGTCTAAAATCCGCAATCAGCCTCAAATGAATGTTTTGTTTTGGACAGGGTACATGAATTATATTGAGCAACATTTTGCTTGATATAGTGCCGATAACCAACAGATATTATTACTTGACCTTGTCGTTCAAATCGGATATTTTGATTCGGGTCTAGTAATCACATCTGCCTGTTATCGGCACTATATCAAGCAAAATGCTGCTCAATATAATATATATAGCGCACAGGTCTCTTTTCCAACAATAATGCTTGCTAAAGAAAATTTTCTTGGGCCGATGGCAGCCTTAGCTGGCCCACGCACTGCTTTGCACATGCCTGCGCAAGTGCCTTTTGCTCACCAAGTGTTTTTTTCTTTATAAGTCTATGTAAATTCAGAACTACAATAACACTATCGCAAAAAAACAACAACAACAACAACAACTAACTCTGTTCTATTTTTTATTTCTCATGGATACTTCGGCTGACCTGTGTACTGTTTTAACCCCCAGAATCTGCCAGTTGTCACAGACCCACAATTATAATTCACTAATTGAGAAAGCTGATCATGAGCACTGGCTACAGAAACGATTTATTGTACAAAATCTTGGGTACAAATGAGGTTCAAAGCTAAACCAATGAGCTCTGCCCCATTAACTCATCAAGCCCCAACGCCCTACCTGAGGAGACAGATCGACCGTGATAATTCAAGGGTAGTGCCAGATAATGGTGCCAAGCAAATCTGGCACTACCCTTGAATTATCATTTGATGTTTCACGTCACTCATCCGAAAGGCACACAGCCTCCTCCAGGGCTGACTTTTTGTCCACACAGCCTCTTCCAAGGCTGACTGTTTTGATGGGAGTATATGCATATACTGAATCCAAAACCTGTAAATATGATGTAATTATTATTAAAACGTTGAAGAGGTACTGTCTGATGACGCTGGATTATGAACTCATCCAATGTCTATTTCTTCTTCCTCAAACACTCTCATATGGACAGCCCGGTCTCCTCTATAAATGCTGCCATGTGCCGCAGGTCCTCCAGGCCTCCATAGAGCTTGTGGGACACCTCTGTCTCCTCCGGCCAGTGTCTCCGTCTGAGGGTTGTGAATGTGGGGCAGGTCTGTAGCAGGTGGTCTGTTATGCTACCAGAGTTGCATGGGCACTGGTCTGACAGGCCAATTCCAAACTTGGTGTGGAGATGCCATTTCAGTTCGTTACGGCCAGTGCGTAGTCGGAAGATAACTACCTGCTCCGGTCTGGTCAGTAGGTGATAGCCATCTGTTTTGTTATAGCTGGGGTGTTCTCGCAGCCACTTTGTTTTCTGCTTGTTTTTTGATAGTCTGGACTTCTGCATATGACGTTTTGTCTTCTTGGGTTGTTGAAGATCCCTCATTTGCCAGCCTGTCTGCAGTTTCATTGCCTCTCACCTTGCAGTGTGCAGTTATCCACTGCAGCACGACCGTTTGTGTTGTACAAAGGGAGGCGAGTGCCAAAAACAGATCATTTAGGTCCTTGTCTTTGGGTGTTTTTAGGGCCTATAGGATGGATAGGTCATCAGTGAGAAACACAATGGAGTCAGATGTCTCCGGGCAGTTTTTCACTGTGGTTACACCAATTCTTAGGGCTTCTGCTTCTGACCTGTAGTTGGTGGCGTATATGCTGGTAGCGAGAAAGATATCTGTTTCTCTCCGTCCTGGGTACTTGATGTAGATTCCAGCTCCTCCGTCTGTGACAGCGTCAGTTGCAGAAACATCCGTGTAGACATGGGTCAAGACCTCTTGTGGGTAGTGGGTCTGGATGTGCTCCTTCTTGTAGGATTTGCGTTCCGTGTCACACTGGGTACCCTTCTTCTGGATCTTTGGTATGCTGTCGCGTATTAGGGGTTCAGACCGGTGCTTCCATGGAGGATTCTCAAGGGTTTTGGGGATCTCCTTTGGCATGTGATCTAGGAGATCTGGATTTCTCCGCTCAAGGATCCTGGTCTGATGTATAAAGCTGGAGCGCTTGAGCCTACCCTTTTTTGGCTCTGACGTTCTGTCTCATCGGGTGGTTCTGCAGACATTTGAATTTTGCTGCTTGTAACAGGAGCTTAGTGTCTCTTCTCTCCTCTAGTGACTCCAGTCTGTATGTGCTTTCCAATGCAGCGATGGGAGTAGAACGCATGGCACCAGTGGTGATTCTTGTTGTCTGGTTCTGGACTTTTCCGATTTTGTCAAAGTTTGACTTTGCAGCCGTTTCCCATGCTGCCATCTCATGCTCTAAGACTGGTCCGACTCTCCCTGTGTACATTTTCTTGAAAATGCCAGCATCTGCTCCCCATCTGGTGCTGGTGCTGGTGTGCTTTTTCATCAGGGCTAGGCGGATTTTTGCCCTCGCTTGGCACTTCTCAAAATGTGGCTTCCAGGTGAGTCTGCGGTCTAGGGTCACACCCAGGTATGTAGGGCAGTCTTCTGGTGGAAGAGTGTGGCCATAGATTTTCAGTGTCAATGTCTATTTCAAAGCTAGCTATCCAAAATTACGGACTCAAAATTTAATGTGGGTAGCGGTCTTCCTAAATCATACTGCGTGTGTGAGAGAGAGCTAGCCGTTTTCTTTGAGTTTGTGCATAACAATGACTGTCTGGTCAGCAACAATGTATAACAACATCAACAATGTATAATGTGGTTAGCGCTTTTACGTCACCATCACTGTCTGAGGTCGAGAATTCTTCGTGTGCACATCGTTTTCTGGGATGAATTTTTTTTTTTATTTTTTTTTTTTTTACAAAAACCGTCAATGAATAGACACAAGATGAAGCTGGTTAACAAACTCATCCAATACTTTCTCGAAGCGAACAGTATTGAAAATTTCAAATGAATATAACACAAATTATGGACTGAAATGCGGGTTAACCGATTTGTATAAACGGCAGTTTTTCTTTTGAATGAGTATTCCAATCTCAGTAAAAATCTATAGTGAATAACCGGTATTATTAAAAATCAGTTCTGAAAAGTATCCGGCGAGATACGTGTGCATCGTGATATGAAGGAAGCATTTCCTAAATTTTTAGACCTGTACTGACGTACACAGACACAGGAGAAACTCGTGTCTACACACACATACAAATGTACGTTCAACACATAGAGCGTATATTAGGGAGTGGCGGTTCTAGCCTCGCAGCGTGCGGCGTCGCGTAGGCAGCGGCCGCCATCTTGAGAGTTCCGACGCCAGCGTTTCTGGCACTAGGCGGCAGAGACAGTTCACGTTTGCATTCACATATAATGACGGGCTGGATCTCATTAACGCATCGAAGCTTGACATGTACAGAAGATAGATCGACAATGATGGTTCAAGGGTAGTGCCAGAATAGTTTAGCCCCTAAAGTGATCACGACCACATACTGACGTGAAAAGTAGTGCCAGAATGCTCTACCGCCTACCACTATTTTAAGGGCTGTGCCAAAATAGCACGACACTTAGAGTGATCGCGACCATATTCAAGAGTGCCAGTGGTATCAGAATAGCTTAGCGCCTACCATGATAGTTCAAGTGTGATAGCAACATAGCTTTGGCGCCTCAGTAGTGATAATCAAGAGTGGCGCCAGAATAGCTTCAGTGGCACATAGAAGGATCGACCATGTTCAAGGGTGGTTCCAGAATAGCTCAGCGCCAAACCATGATAGTTCATAGGTGGTGCCAGAATACCTAAGCTCCTAAATGCACAAACTGTAATGGGCTAGCCTATGTCCCACCAGTACAAAAATAAAGTCTTCGGTGTACAGCTCCCCGGTGCTGTTCTGACATCACCATTGAACATTTTGTATTGTTTAGTCGGCTAAAAATACCATACTTTCATGGTATAAATTGAAAATGTTCGCGTGTCATACCGTTCTATCTGTTCATAAAGATAGGTATTAGTGTGTAAATCCTACGGAAGTCACTGAAACACTGACAGTGAATGTCAGATTCTTTTTACATTATTTACAGAGTTCGGCACGAAAGACTCAGAAAGCGTCTGCATAATAAAATAATCAGCTCCATTTTCAGAGTTCATGTCAGTTCCGGCGTCGGTTTGTCTGTCAGTATTTCTGCCTCTTCTGTCTGTCTATCAGTCAGTGTCTTTGCCTCTTGTGGCTGTCTGTTTCAGCCTCTGTGTTTCTGTTTCTTCTGCCTCTGTCATTTTGGCTGGTGCAGTGATAATCACGTGATTATTAGTATTCTAAAGATAAAGAGCATGTTAGTTACTACACGTCCGAAACACCAGCATGGCCTACCACCTTTAACACTCTCCTTATATAGCCTGCCTGTAGAACAAGTAACTAGGCATCGCTTATTAGTAGGCGTTATAGTGGACAACCAATTAAGCTGGAAACCGCATACCGACTCTGTATGCAAAACAATCTCCAAAAATCTATTTCTGTTATCAAAACTACGCCATATAGTTAATACGATATCCGTTAACTCTTTTCCATGCACATATTAAAACGCATTGTGACTACAGTTCTACCGTCTGGGATGGATGCAGCGAAGTTCACATGAAAAAAGTTAATTCCTAGTATCGTCGGGGCATTAAATTATTACTTCCCGGTCATACTTCGACTGACGAAAAATTAAAATCTCTCAAGTTGCTAACACTGAATAAACAGTTTGAATTTAATCGCTGTGTTCTACTGCACAAGATCATGCACGGAAAAGCCCCACCCTATCTAAAAACTCTATTTTCCGACAATAATAGGAAAAACACGAGAAATAGTTCGAGCCACCTTCCAAAAATTAGATTAGACATCTGTAAAACCAGCCTTTCCTTTTCAGGTGCTAAAGTATGGAATATTTTACCTCCACACCTGAAATCATTTGTAAGATTAACGTCTTCAAAGATCGCCTCCATAAATATTTACTTCAGAAGTAACAGTATGTTCGGCTCCCTTATGCTACTATTCGTATAGTTAGTGACAAGTTTCCTATTACCTAATAATCTTCTACTGTTGCTGCAGAATATGTAATAGTTCGATTGTCTGCATTAACATGTCAGGTTCATATTTGTACATATATATTTTTTAATTTTTCATTTTTTAATTTTTATTTATTTATTTTTCATTTTATTTTAATTTTTTTTCTGAGGGTGGGATGGGGGGTGGGGGGGGGGGGTGGGGAATGGGTCTTTTTACTTATATATGTTTTATCTTTTGCTGTATCGTCTGGTGTATTTTTGTATGTGTAGAGTAGCAGGGCAGTTTGGAAGATAACTATTTATCCTGAATAAAAACGTTCCATCATCATCTGTCTGTCTGTCTCTCTTTCTCTCCGGCTCTCTCTCTCTCTCTGTGTATGTGTGTGTGTATGTGTGTGTGTGATGGCGGGTGTGTGTGTGTGATGGCGGGTGTGTGGGTGTCAGTCCGGGAGTGTTATGCAGTCGGTGTGCGTGCAGGAAGAAGGCAGTCCTAAGAACTTATGTTTTTCATTTCATCCACAGTATGCACATAGTGTATATGTTAACAGTCACGTAGGGACACAGAGGTGTAAAAACAGGGAACTAAAGATGCGACTGATTTCCATAAGCGACTGGCATCCGGCTGCCGAGCCAAATCAGTGGATCGACCAAGCAGAGTAGAGAGCAGAGCAATACTTTTGGCGCGATTCCTTAGAAATATGGCACCAAGATAACATTCAAAAACTTTAGTGGATCTTCCGCAAGCATAGCGCAGTCATAGTCCTGTCTAAACTTACGTGAAGTAAGATCAGTAACCGGTTGCCGTGCGGGCCGCCGTAAGGAAACACTGAAACGCTTTTAGACCACTTGGTTAGTTTATAATGTGTGTATTATTTTGGAAATGCACGCCAAGTACAAGTCTGTACAGTTCACACGCCTGGCATTCCATTATCCTTATCTCTGACAGGTGTTAAAAGGCAGCAGTATATACAGGCTATAGCATAAACACAGTGCGGAGGTAGCGGTTAGTGGAACCCGCAGTATGGCGGGCGGTCCCTACGCTGATAAGTGCCAGATAGCCTCTCCCTATATATATATACGCTCTATGGTTCAACAGCGCGGCCGTTTGGTATCGTGTTACTTCGCTGTCGGCCTAGTCTGAGATGTGTGCTACAGAACTTGCTCAGTCCGACCAGCCTCATCTCAAAGTCTGCCGTATCGAATGAGTTGATCCTAATAACGCTGTATCTGCAAGGCACTGATCCCCAAGACTCGGTCCCTGCTGCCTGCTGGGTTTCACAAGCACATAATTTCCTTAGTACTCGGTGAAACGGGATTGCACTATTAATACTCATGTGCGTTTTCGTTTGGAGTTAGCGACATCAGTTCCTGCATCGGCAATAATAACCGAGTTTGCTGTAACCAGCATCAATCACCACCCACCCTACAAATTCACCTGACCGAACTCCCACACTTCCAAAGCCAATATCACATTTTTATTGGGGGGGAAGGGGGGGGGGGGGTATAATCACTAGTTTTCACCCACTTGTACACCATGACAGCTCAAACTAATCGGTCATTATCTTTGGTCAATCCACCCTTGGGCGATCGCGGTCTGTCCATGCCCACACACTGTGACTGAAACGGATAAGAGAGTCACGTTGGGGTTAGGCGCCACGGCGGCGTAACTGATGGTGCCCCGAGTTATGTCAACAACAATGGCTGTACTAATCACAAGTCAGAGGTGTTGATTTAGCAAAAGATAATTTAATTGCTTTACGGAGGTCTCGGACATTAATGGACTTGAGTGACCTATATGTGTCACAAAAGTTATTTTGTGGTCAAATTCCTGTAGGGTATTTCGCATGTATGCAGACCGATAGTTACACGTTGCTACTTGAGGTGACTTCTGCGTAGGACGTCAGGGAAGCTAAGGTATTTCCGCGTGCGTTGTGGAGTCACTGTTTCTCGTAGCAAACAGGTTGGGTAAACGATTTTAGTCCGTGGGATCACCGGTCGGTTTAAGTTTCTAAGGGTACGATACTTTAATCTGTTCTGTCATCCTCGCTGTGTTTCGTCGTCTTTTACCTTCTATCTCTCTTTTTTGTTAGGATAGGGAGTTAGGGCTACCCCGGTTTAATCTCTTCAGTTGCCGGGCACTCGACGGCCGCAGTGGCCCGCGCATGGTCCACTGCGGGCGCCGTGGGCCCGAGGGCCATTGCTTACTGGGTAGGGATGTGTTGTCGGTTTTTTGCCATGTAATTATGTCCGTAAACTGTATATATGTATTCGTTTGGTGTTGCCTCCGTCTGTTAAATCTCACTGCGGTAATGGTGCTTCGCCATCGATCGCTTCTCACCGGCGGTACGGGCGTGTGACAGTATGACGGACTTTTGTCACTTAACCCGTAATTATCATGCTGAGGCTAAAAGCTTCAAATCTGTACACTGCCATATGCAAAGGATATAGACCAATGGCTTTAGTTCAAGGGTGGTGCCAGAATAACTTGGATAGCCTAGAAGCACCAAGCTATTCTGGCACTACCCTTGAACTATTTTAGTCAAACTTATTTCACACACTGGTGTATTCCGAGTGATAAGGGTTAATAAGAAGCTCTGTTTTTCAGTCTTGATTTTTCCTAAGTGACGTATTCTTCAGTTTCTTCTGTTTCCCTTAAAAATAAGATAGCTGTTTTTTTTTTTACCTTTCAAAAGCTTTGTTTTTTTTCAGCCTGGGTAAGGACAATTTTTTTTTTTCCAAAATGAGATGATGCTATTTTATCCAGTTTTGATGTTTGTTAAATGCATTGTGGTGTTTGTGTGTTACAGTGCATAGTGCCTAGTGTGGCACAAAATGGCTGAAGAAATGGGTGGGGAAAGCCTGTTTTCCATGGTGGACCTCTTCATCCTCTCCGCTGCCGGAGGGTTTGCGGTCTACTGGTTCTTCGTCCGCAACAAGAAGCAAGAGCAGCCCACATTCAAAAAGTTGACTGTCACGTAAGTGGTGTGTTTTGTTTCCCACAAGAAATAACCAAGAAAGGAAACAAGATGAGGATTTCATCCCGAAGTCTACCATACTGTTTTGAGCTCACATGCATTTTTCTTTTAGGAACATTCAGAGTCAGTCCTATTTTTTTAAGCATGTCATCCTGATTCAATCCTCTCCACCCATGCCCACTGACAGGCACACGTTCTTTGCACCGGTTATAGGTTCTGTGGGCTGACGTAGCCACAGCTGTTCTGACGAAGAACAAGGTGGGATGACCCATGCCCACAAAGCCTCTTCCATATGAGCTTGCATGCATTTTCCCACTTTTGGGCTCGCGTGAAGCAAAAGTGAGTATGTTCTGGGCCAGTGGTCATCTCATCCATCCTCCATTGTAAATTTTAACATTTCTTTTCTCTCAGAGACTATGCAAGCCACAGTCTTCAAACTTGGCCCAAGGATACTTTGTGGCAAGCCCTTTCTAAGAAGCTCGGCACACGCTACCACAAACACCTATTGCCGGGCACAATTTTGTGGTGGCAATGTTGCCGCCTCAATTAGGGGGCACCTACAATATTGCCGCCACAAATTGCGACCCGATACAAACCGAGTCTATTCATTTGTGGTATCCGGCAAGGCTCGAGCAATGTTTCCGCCTCTCAGCCAATCAGCGGTGTTCTTGTGCCACTTCCCATTTCTTCATCTTCGGTGAGCCGGAAAAAATGGCGGAGAAGCTGAGCGACGGCCGACGGCTTTGAGACTGTAATATTCATTGGAGACGCGCCGCATGTGGAAACGCTGCAAATAGCTGCGTATCCGTATGCGGCACGTCTCCAGTGAGTAAATTGATCAACCTTGTCCGAGAGTTCCCATGCATATGGGACTCCTGCAGCTCCGAATATTTCAACCGGGCGCGCCATGAGAGCTGTTCCATATATAGTAATGGCAGGTCAGTCAGTACAACACATTGCGCGCACATTGATACGTGTGCCAGGAAGCCGATGTGGCAGGTGGCAAATTGTTGCTTACGACACATTGCTAGTGGCAAATTCTGGTAGCGTGGGCCCAGCCTCTAAGCACATCAATTTGAGTGACCTCTCACAAATGTCAAGGTCACACAAGATGGGAAAGAGGTAAAAAGTAACCATATTTTGACATATTATTTTTTCACAAATACCTTTCATAACTTCAAATCCAAACTTTGTACACAGATACCTGATGGTAAGACTTTTATGCAAACTAATTTTTTTTTACCCCACGGACAGGTCAAGGGTCACAAGAGATCAGGAAGTGGGTAAAAAATAGCCATATTTTGACAAAAGATGTTTTTTTTCTCAAATACTATCCACAACTTCAAATCCAAATTTGGTACAGAGATACCTGATGGTAAGACCTATCTATGCATACTAATTTGGATGACCCCTCAGAAAGGTCAAGGGTCACAAGAGGTTGGCAAATGTGTGTAAAATGCCAATTTTTCTTAGAATTATAGTTATTATCAATATTTTTGCACACTTTTCAATCAAATTTGGCACAAAGGTAGCTGATGCTAAGACCTTCTTATGCATATCACTCATCGCAAAGGTCAAGGGTCACGGGGTTGTCAGATGTGTGAATAATGCTTACATTTTGAGAAAACATGGATTTTGCTGGTGCAGAAGCCAGCCCTTTACTTATTGTCACAAATGTCACACATGTGGATCGGTCATACACGTGAGCCATAAGGGCCCTGCCTTTCTTTTTCTTCCATGATGGAATGGTAGGAGTTGTCCAGTCAAACGGCGACACATCCGCACCCTTCGACATTTCCAACGGTGTGAAATAAGATTGTGTTCTTGCCCCCGTGATGTTCAACCTGTTCTTCACGTGTGTCCTGACCCATGCAGTACGCGACCTTGAGAAGGGAGTGTACCTGAAGTACAGACTAGACTGCTCTCTCTTCGACCTCCGTCGACTGAATGCCAGGACCAAGACCATCGAGAGACTGATCCTTGAGGCGCTGTTTGTCGATGACTGTGCGCTGATGGCGCACACGGAGTCTGACCTCCAGACCATCGTCGACAGGTTCTTGGAAGCCTCTTGACTGTTTGGCCTCACCATCAGTCTCAGCAAGACCGAGGTCCTGCACCAACCAGCCCCAGGCACAAGAGCCCCCCCCACCCAAAGTGTATATCGAAGGCACCGAGCTGAAGACTGTCGACCAGTTCAGGTACCTTGGGAGCATCATCTCTTCTGACAGTACTATCGACAAGGAAATCGCAGCTCGCATCATCAAAGCCAGCCAAGCCCTGGGTCATCTGCGCACTCGTGTGTTGAATAACAACAATGTCAAGCTCTCCACCAAGATCAAAGTCTACAAGGCAGTAGTCCTCCCCAGCCTCCTCTATGGCTGTGAGTCATGGACGCTGTACAGAAAGCACCTCAAGCAGCTTGAACGTTTCTACATGAGATCCCTGCGCTCACTCATGGGCATCAAATGGCAATTCAAGGTGACAAACCTGGAAGTCCTGGACAATGCTGGCTTAGTGAGTGTTGAAGCCTTGATCTTAAAGACACAGCTCTGCTGGACGGGTCATGTCATACGCATGGATGATTCTCTCATGCCACGCCAACTCCTGTATGGTGCACTCTCAAAAGGCCACAGGAAGCAAGGACGGCCAAAGAAATGCTTTAAAGACTGCATAAGAGACAGCCTCAAATACTGCGTCTTCCCGGTAAAGGAACTTGAAGCACAAGACAGATCCGCCTGGCGTGCCACCACCATGAAAGCCTGCGCGCTCTTTGAACACAATCGGCACGAACAGATCACCAGTGCCAGAGCTCGCAGAAAGACGGCGTCGACTCTCCCCACAGCTACGTTCCAGTGCCCCCATTGCCCTCGCAGGTGTGGCTCCAGGATTGGCTTGGCCAGCCACACCCGAACCCACAAATAGAAGTCATGCACAATGAGGACATCATCGGTTTCGATGGTCTATCCATTATATAACACTGATGTGTTTGGTGCTTGTACATCACTGTTTCTGAATCTTCTTCTGAAGTCAAGGAGTCTTACTTTTGAAAGTTTTTCCTACATATTTTTTTAACCATTTAGCCCCAACAAACTACAGCAAGAGATGGATCGACCATGATAATTCAAGTGTAGTACCAGGTAAACATGACGCCAAAGTAATCAGGTGCTACCTGTGAATTATCATGGCCAATCCATCTCCTGCAACTGGTGCATAGTGGTAAAGCAAGACCTCCAAAATTTGAAATATGAGACCTTGGGGCTAAATTGGTTAATCAAAATGATCTTTTTTTCAAGATGACAGAAAAGAAAGCAACAGAATCTCAAATTATACCATTGATTTGTAGTGTTGTACTCTATTTTCAGGCCTATGACACGTCAGGAGAGTATGGCTGGGTTTGTTGCAAAAATGAAAAACCATGTAAGTAATAGTGAGAGAACGTTTGGTTGTAGAGTCTTAGCAATGACACCTTGCTGCCGTTTAAAACATTCACCCATAACACACGTCAGCGGAAATGGATTGGCCAAGATGGCTAAAGGGTTGTGTCTAATTATATTGGTGCCTCCCTATGTACCAAGCTAATCCATTCCGTCATTTCGATGGTACACTGCCTCCCTACCTTAGCTACTTATCAACCTTCCCGCACCTTATCAACCTTCCCGCACCTTATCAACCTTCCCGCATCTTACACTTTAGAAAGTACCGAAAATAAATACAAAGTCCTTTGGTAAAAGGTCTTTTTGTTTCCAGGCCACAGTCATTTGGAATTCGCTTCCGAAGCACATTCATGATGCCCCCACTGTCATTTCTTTCAAAAGTCAGCTTAAAACACATCTTTTCCAATCTTACTACTCTGTCTTACCAAATTCTAGTTTCTTTTCTGTTTCACAATAACATCATGATGACCCTGTGCCAGTTCATGTTGCAATGGTTGTTTGTGCTTTGGGTGTGTTTATGTGCTATTAATTTTTGAATTTGTGTTGTCATATTTGTATTGTGTTGCCGCTGTCTATTGATTTGTGTTTACTTTGTTATTTTGATTTGCACTGCTCAGCACTTGGAGCCTGCACTGCAGGGAGTTTGCGCTTTATAAATATAATTATTATTATTAATCTGGCACTACCGTTAAACTGTGTGTTGAAGGTGCCAAGCTAATCTGGTATACTCACCGTAACCCTTGAATTATCAAGGCTGATATATTTCCCACAGCAGTTGCTTGGTCTGTACATATACCTCCCTCATTTGTAAGACTGGAAAGTCATTATTCAGTTTAAATGAATTCTGGTGTTAGGTATCATCTTGCTTTGGCCATAGAGTGATGTCTTTGTATGAAGTTCAGTGTTCTTCATTATTGTCGACGTGATAAGCATGTCAGTGATTTAACCCATTTAGCCCTGGAACCCTGCAGCAGGCGATAGATTGATCATGATAATTTAAGGGTAGTGCAGGATGAGCTATGCGCCTGAAGCATGTACAACTAGAACATGGTCGTTAGACAATGCCTTCAAGAGCTTGGTAATGCGGCTGCTGGGTTAAGAGGATTAATTTGCTGTAAGAGATTGTCTTGCTGAAGCCATTGGAGACAGGTGCGTGTAGTGTGTGTATGAAGGTTGTTTTTTTTTCCCTCTCATTTGCGGGAAAAAGTGAGCCTGTCTTCTGGGCCAGTGGTCATCGTTCGGCGTCTGCGGTTGACTTTACTGTTTGCGTTTTCTTGGAGACTAGTCAAGCCACAGTCTTCAAACTTGACCGAAGGATACTTTGTGGCAAGTCCTTTTTAAAGGTTTATCCAAATTCAATGACCTTTCTGAAAGGTGAAGGTCACAGGGGGCAAGAAATAGGTGAAAATTAGCCTTATTTTGGCAAAAGTTGATTTTTCTCAGATACTATTTTTAACTTCCAAGCCCAAACTTGCTACAGAGATACCTGATGGTAAGACCTTTCTATGCATCACCCAAAGGTCAAGAGTCAGAAGAGGTCAGCAGGTGTGTGAAAAATGCCCATTTTGTAGTAGAATTTTAGGTTTCGTCAGCACTTTTAGAAGCATTTCAATCAAACTTTGCACAAATGTAGCCGATGATAAGACCTTACTAACACTTTGCATGCTAAATTAGTTGACCCTTGCAAAGGTCAAAGGTCACAGAGGGTTGACAAAGGTGTGAAAATGCATAAATGTTTAAGCCGCTTATCTGGATGCCGTTCATCTCAAATGAGTTAATACACTTGATCACTTGCTTATTTCAGTTACCTATAGGGAAGGTCAAGGTCACAAAGGTCAGACTAATTATGTGGATCCGTCCTTCACCGTTAGCCGTAAAGGCTTTGCCATTCTTGTTTTTTATTTTAATTGTTGGCATTGATGTGAGTGAAATCAATTCTATGTTGGATATTACATGTTATGATAATCCATGGAAGGTGTGTGTGAATGTGAAGTTTAAAATTCTTATTTTTGATGTTGTTAAATGTGGAAGAGTATATTTTCTTCTGTGACATTTTATATAAGCTTTTAGAAACATGCATTTGTAATTGTATGACAGTTCTTACTGTTGACATCATTAATTGTTTTGGCATTACTCTGTTACATGAATTTGTTGAAGCCATCAGACAAACTTTCTTTTATGAAATTTAATATTCTTGCTTACTGTCAACATTTTCAAATATGAATGAATTCATTGTGATATATTAATTTGCTTAAGCTATCAGAGACAAGCACGTATGCAGAGTTGCAGATTCTTACCATGAATTTTGGTTTTGGTTCCTGGACAGAACCGCAATGTGGTTGTGTTCTATGGATCACAAACAGGCACAGCTGAGGAGTTTGCAACACGCTTGGCGAAAGATGCTAACCGGTATGGGTTGAAAGGCATGGTTGCTGACCCAGAGGAAAACGACATGGTAAGCATTTGTTGAGATTAACTCATTCCAGACTTGCTTCATATGGACATGCATATCCCGATGTCGATTATCTTGAATGAGCTAGCCCATCTGTCATTTGCACTAAAACGGAGATGATGGACCATTATTGAAGAGTGGTGCCCTTGGTGCCAGGCAACTCTGGCACCACCATTTTAACTCTCGTGGTCAATATATCTTCTAAAGTGTGATGTACAGGTGGTCTTCAGAGGGCAACTCCCAAAATTTGGGGCTATAAATGTGTTAACTGATAAAAGATCTGCCAGAAAGTAAAACACTGGTAAATGTAAACCTGCAGTGAGGGTTTAAAGGGAGGTGCAGACCGCAAGCACAAGTGCTTGGTTGTCAGTGACCTACTCCAGGCAGTGAAAGGTTACCTCATTCAGCCTGGCGCACGTATTTCCCAAATTTTGGAGGCGTCATCTAATGACTATCCACCTGTTGTAGGAGATGGATCGACCATGATAATTTAAGGGCAGTGCCAGGTTAGCTTGGCGCCGATGGGCACCAAGCTAATCTGGCACTGCCCTTGAATTATCATGGTCGACCCATCTCCTGCTTAGTGCGTCAGGGCTGAATGAGTTAATAGTTGGCAGTTTCTTCCTTATAGATATTATGAGTATGTCTTACAATACAATGTGGCGTCTTACAATAGTACTTGACAAAAGGGCTAACTGAACTTTTGAAATTTGAATGTCGTAGAATGAGGGACTACCTGTTACCTGTACGTCTCATAATTACGGATTGTGAAAAGGAGGGTAGAAGAGTCTTAGTTTATGCGAGACAACATTGATACTGGTAATTTGTATCTGCAAATTTGAGTAGTCCAAGCCTGCCATGGAGCAGTTTGCTTTAACCCTTATCATTCGGAATACACCAGTGTGTGAAATAAGTTTGACTAAAATAGTGCCAGAATAGCTTGGTGCCTCACAGCAGTAGAACATTGCGAGTGACCACCCGTATGAGAGATCGCCTGTCATTAAAGACCATTTAGGTGTCTGTAGCCATGTAAATGATGGTCTTTAATAAGATTGGACTCTTTTTGCCTTTCACTTCAGTACTTCTCTTGAGAGAGTACCTGAATCTTAACACAAATTTGAAGCTTTTAGCCTGAGTATGATATGGGTTAAGCATCAATCTGTTGGCAGTCTTTGTCTGTCTGACAGTCAACTGTCGGATGTTGGGACCTTTAAATTTTGCCCCAAGGTTGTGAAGATTGTACAATCAGTAACAGATCGACCATGATAGACAGTTCATGGGTAGTACCGGGGTAGCTTGGCATCTCCATTCTGGCAGTCTATTAGTTGAGCATTGAGAGTTACACATATTATCTTGCAGGATGCAGATAAACTGACACCAACATGCACCAAGTCTGTGTGCACTTATATAAGTGGTATGAAAATGTGTACATGTACAAAGTCTGCGTGTACTGTATACGTGCTGTTTAGACTGGAGTTACAGTCGTTTGCTTTTACAGAGAGCAGATTGCTCTGATACCATTCAGGAGTATCTTCCAGTCGCTTGTGGATTCATGTGTTCACATAACCTACTGACCTAGTTGTGCTTTAGGAAATTACATTATGAGAAGGTGGATACTGATAGTGCTCAAGCACTTGTACTGTAAGACCGAAGCCCTAATTGTAGTTTGAAGTGCCAAAAAAAACGCAAACACCAACATTAGAATTGAGATGCTGGTGATCGTGTACATGTTTTTGACTCTCGGTCTTGGGAACAGGTTTGGGAGGTTACGTACGCGATAGATTGATTTAGTGCTTGTGCACCTGTGCTAGTGCTAATGTACTGACATGGTGACTGTTTGCGTGCAGGATGAACTCAGCCAGCTGAAGGATATAGAGAATAATCTGGCTATTTTCTGCATGGCCACATACGGGGAGGGGGACCCTACAGACAACTCACAGGAATTCTATGAGTGGTTGCAGAACGGAGAAGGGGACCTAGAAGGAATGAATTATGCTGTAAGTTGAAAATGAAAATCTATGGCCCTTTTTAAATTTTAGAAGAAAAAAAATAATAAAGTTTATCCCATTAGCCCCACGGGTGCATTTCCCAAATTTTGGAAGTGTTACTTAACAACTATGTATCAGTTGCATGAGGTGGATTTATGTGATAATTCAAGGCTAGTGCCAGATTTGCTTGGCGCCTGAAGGCGCCAAGCTAATCTGGCACTACCCTTGAATTATCATAGTCGATCTATCTCCTGCTGCAGGATGTCAGGGCTGGATGGGTTAAGAAGGAAAAAAATTAAAAGATTTCAGCAACAGAAAATGCCTGATGTTTTGGCTACATGTATTGTATTTTGTCATGAGCCAAATACTGATTTTCGTGTGTGCAGAATGTGTGACTGGCAAGCCAGCTGAAAGGCCACTGCTGTATCAACAGCCCATGTGCATGCAGCCTCTGGTACTGTAAACAGCACCTGTAAACAGCACCAGGGGCTACATGTATAAAGGGTTTAAGCTTCTGTCTGTCAAAGCTTAGGAAAAGTATCTAGATCCAAAACATTATAAATAATTTGTGCCTTCACACTTTTGTTTTAGTTTTAGAGCTTTTTAAAAACTTTTTTCATCCTGGTACACTAGTCTAAAGTATGAAGTAAATTTGACCATGACAGTTAAAGGGTATTGCCAGAAAAAAACTTGGCGCCTGTGGTGCCAAGCTATTCTGGCTCCATCCTTGAACTAAAAGTACTGATCTGTCATATTCTGTAATGTAGTCTTCACAGGACAATATAATAATTTGAAAAAGATCAACCTCAGGATACGATGGGTTAACAGCTGGCCTTTTTTTTGTTTTTAGTACAGGTATGCTCTAAGTTTCCTGCAAGTTGTGTGTTACATGTACTGTGGTGCAATGACTTGAATAATTCCTTTTGTAAGGAATAATTTTTTTGTACATGAACAGTATGGTTTCTTTAGATTGACAGTTTCTGCTTAACTCATTCAACCCGGCGGCCGTATTTCCCAAATTTTGGAGGCATCATCTAATGACTATGCACCAGTTGCAGGAGATGGATCAACCATGATAATTCAAGGGCAGTGCCAGATTAGCTTGGCGCCGACACGTGCCAAGCTAATCTGGCACTACCCTTGAATTATCATGGTCGACCCATCTCCTGCTGTAGCACGTCAGGGCTGAATGGGTTAAGTATGTTTTTTGTGCATGTAAAAGATGAGTACAAAAGTTTACTATAATTATTACAGAAATGTAGATGCTCATTGTCATGGGTGACACGCTTGAACCCTGTGGGTGTCGGTAGCGGTTTAAGTCACAATGATTCCTGCAGGAATCATTGCAACTGAAACCGCTACCAACACCCAACGTGTTAAACCCAGCCTCCCCTGCCAGACTTTTCTGCATTTTGCACTGAGAAATATTTGTTGTAATTGTATTTCCACAAGGTGTTTGCTTTGGGAAACAAGACATATGAGCACTTTAACGCTATGGGCAAGTACGTGGACAAGCGGCTGGAAGAACTTGGGGCGACTCGTGTCTATGACTTGGGTCTGGGCGACGATGATGCGAAGTGAGTGATTGTTAAACTCATTTTTACCCCATTGTGCATGCAGTCACCAGTACTGTTAACGGTACTCTGGCTGCATATACAAAGGGGTTAATTTATTTCTTCAAAAACATTACCGATGACATGACTTTATGGAAGTGTCTACTACTTATTCAATTCTAGCCTAAGAAATCGATGTGTTACCACACAACCCGGGAGGCACTCGGGGGAACCCCCAGAGGGGTCGAGAGTTGTCTCCCGTTCCTGCCCATCCGGTTCCGAGTCACGTGGTGACCAACCAGTCATGCTACTTAGGCTCACACGTGTTTGCCCTAGCCTACGGACTTTGATTTTGCCTTGTGCGACCGGTTGCTTCGCCAGTCTTCCGGACGCCTTGACTTCTTGTTGGACTTCTGCTTTGTCGGCCCTGCCTGTGCTCTGTGTGGGTCTGCCCGTCCCCTGCTCTTTGGCTGCTGCCCTCTCCTGCGCCTTGGGTTGCTTGGGCTGCTCGGTGCGCTTTGCTGGGACGTCGCCTGCGTTTGCACTGTGGGTGTTATGGAGGTTTCTTCCCCCGTTCCCGCTCCGGCGGAGAGGTAAGGTAGCTGTGTTAGCCCTCGGCCGGCTCCCGAGCTGGGCGCTGGTTCGAGCAGGGACAAAACATTTTTCTTCTTCGCTGCGGCTTTTCGCGCCAAAATTTCCTCTTAGCTTGGCGGGGCCCCACGTGCCCGCGCTCGCTCACCTTTCAGCTGATTGGTGTTGCAGGATTTGGTGCTTACCTGCTGGCTTGTGCCTTGTGTTTTTTGTTTTGGGTACTTTATGCGTCCATGGCTCATAGCTTGGTGGGTCCCCTCGTGCCCGCGCCCTGTCGCCATTACGTTGGTAGATGTTGCAGTACCAGACACTTCCTTCATGCCGGTACCTGTCGTGACATACTTGTGTTTGGTTGTACCTGATGCGTCGTATGCTCGCCTTAGCTTGGCGGGGCCCCACGTGCCCGCGCCCACTAGCTTTACGGGGATAGGTGTTGCAGGACCAGACGCTTACTTGCAGGCTTGTACCTTGTTGTTTTGTGCCATTATGTTGCAAAGGCTTGCCTTACCTGGGCGGGGTCCCACAGGCCCTTGCCCGCGTGCCTCCAGGTATGTTATGTGTTGCAGTTTCCAATTGCTGACCTGCACGCAATGCGGAGGGTTCCAATGGCCGTCGGATAACCACAAGGTCTGTCTCCACTGCGCTGGATACGCCTCCGACCACGCTTGCGACACCTGCTCCACCTGGCCTGAGCTGCGCTGGTCGCAGTTATGGAGTTTTTACAGACGCGAGCGACCGGCACCTGTGTGTGATCCGACTCCAGTCGAGGCGCCATCCCCCATGCCCGGAGCAGTGACCGCACGAGACCGCAACGACCTTGTGGAAAGGACGCCACACCGGATGCGGGAGCCTAGTGCTCGGAGCAGGACTGCTATCAACGCGATCGCTTCCAGGAGGGAGCCTGCCCGGACAAAGCCCGCTGGTTCCTACGGGGAGCCTACTTGCAGGCAGAGAGCCCGCCTCACTGAGCCTGGCGTCCCATGTCCGCGGTCAGTCCTCGCTCGTCTTCAAGAAAGCCCGCCGACTCTTACGGGGAGTCGCCTCGCCTCGCTGGCAGAGAGCCCGCCTCACTGAGCCCACCTCGGAGAGACCTTTACCCGCACGTCTGAGGACTTCGGGCAGTTCAGAGCCCTCACGCTACTCCAGCTCTACCAGACGCTCACGCTCCCCTGTTGGCAAACGCAAGAAGGACCACGCTTCGCGCCGCGCCAGGGACCGTAGCCCCCATCGTGCTTCGGCTTCGTCGCGCTCGACCCGCTCGTGGACGTCCTTCCCTCGACCGGCTGCCCGCTCGTCTCGTCTCGTCCCTCCCCTCCATGTCCGGCCCGCCGTCCTTCGCCCCCCTCCTCGTCGGCGCCCTAGTAGGTGTCCCCCCCCCCCCCCCCCCCTCGGCTTCGTCAGCTCCATTCACGTAGTCGCAGTCAGTCGTCGCGCCTCATCGTGCCGCGCCTCGCCCTTCGCTCCGCCCACGACGACAGCCCCCTCGCCCATCGAGCCGCTTCCCCTCCTCCTCCTCTGGCCGCTGGCGCGTGGATGTTGTCGCCCGTAGCCCCCGTCGGCTTCACCGGATCTCCTCACCGCGCCTGGAGGACGAGACCCTGAGCCTCCTGGCCGAGGACTCTGTCTCCACTCTCCTCGGTGGACTTGGCCGCTCTCCTTCGCCTCGCTCGCCTTATTCCGACTCTGCGGTTTTACCCCAGCTGGCCTCTTCATCGCGTATGGACACCGTGCTTTTCCTGGACGAAGCTGCTCGTCTCATCGCCGCCACTCTTCCCGCGGATGACTGCCCTCCGTCACCCCCGCTCAAGAGGAAGATCTCCGCGTTTGTTGATGCTGGAAGACAGGTGAAGAGGTTCAAGTCTCTGCCGCAGCCTCCCGGCTTTCGTGACCTGCTCGACGCCTTCTCCGCGCACCTCCTGTCGGGTTCCCGGGACTCCGAATTCTTCTCGGATCGTGGTGGCCAGCCTGACTCGACATTGCCTTTCGTAAGGACTGGTACTCGGGACACTCCCAGGCGTTCGCCTGCCCTCTTCCTGCTGTGGATCCACCGGCCTTGATGCAGGCCGGAGGCGCCGCCCTGCTGAAGCGCGCCCTGCCCCGCAGACTGGACAAGACTGCCTTGCTCGTCCGTAACACCTTGGCCTGCGCGGGATTCCTGGAGCTGCTGACCCAAGCCTTTGTCCGCCGCACCTCTCCTTGACGCCCCTCCTAAGACACCTACTCGCGCTCGGGGAAGTGGCCAACCAGGCTGCATATCACTCATCGGTCAACGCCATGGCTGCCGCCTCCAACTGCAACCTGTTGCGTCGGGATGCCGTGTTGCTGGCCTGCCGCGGAATGCCCCCAGATCTGAGGACTCAGCTGCGCTGTGCTCCCCTGGGTGGCCCTCTGCTCTTCGGTGAGACCTGGCAGACCGTGAAGGATGCTAACTCGGACCGTTGGCCTCGCAAGACAGCCCCGCATCGATTTCCGGCCACCCGCAAGGCCGTGGGTCGCGCCCTGCGGACCACCAGACCTGCCGCGTCTTCCGCCCCCGCGACTCTGCGAGCCCCTCATCGCCGCCCCGCCTTTGGCCGCCCCGGACCTGTTAGCGCCCCTACCACCCGCCTGGCCCCGTCCTGCCCGTCCCCCAGGGTGCGGGCGGGCCGCCTGACCTTTCCCTTTTGCTGCCTCCGCCGACCGCTCCAGGGTCTCCAGTCGGCGGAAGGCTCGCGCTGTGCAGCGAGGAGTGGCGCTTGCTGTTCCCAGACGACCCCTGGATTTTGGAGACCGTTACTGAGGGCCTTCGGATCACCTTTCGCTCCCCGCCTCCGCTGCGTTGCCCCCCGTTGTGGACCGAGGTGCCGTCAGACGAGCTCAAGGCCTGTGCTCTTCGCGGAGAAGTCGCCGCTCTTCTGCAGAAGGCCGCCACAGAGGTCGTGCTACACCCAGACTCCCCATCCTTCTACAGCCGCCTCTTCATGGTACCCAAACCAGGCAGCAAGTGGCGTCCTGTCATCGACCTCTCAGCATTGAACGCGTTCATCCTTTCGCATGGAGACTGTCCGGGTTCTCAGAGCTTCCGTACAGCC
Organism: Semisulcospira habei; assembly: GCA_036245525.1. Classification (NCBI taxonomy): domain Eukaryota; kingdom Metazoa; phylum Mollusca; class Gastropoda; family Semisulcospiridae; genus Semisulcospira; species Semisulcospira habei. The sequence goes on along the minus strand of BTPG01000007.1, from coordinate 119,502,990 downwards.
CATTCACTACGCGATCAGTCTAGATTTATCCGACGCTTATCTCCATGTCCCCATGCACCCGGCATCCAGGAGGTATCTCCGCTTCGCCTGCGACAGAGTAATTTACCAGTTTCGGGCGCTGCCATTCGGTCTCATCCTCAGCCCGAACTACCTTGACGACCTCCTCCTGCGCAACCAATCGGAGGCCAACCTGACATCGGACAGGGATGCACTGATATGGCTGTTGTCGCGGTTGGGGTTCCTAGTCGACGCAGGCAAGTCGGACCTCACTCCCTCGCATCGTTTCGTCCACCTCGGCATGGAGTTCGCCACCAACCTCAACAGGGTGCGTTTGCGGGAGCAGCGGATCCTAAAGTTAGTCGCCCTAGCCAGCCAGGTTGCCCAGCAGGATGCAGCCTCGGCCAGAGTCTGGCTTCAGCTCTTTGGTTTGATGAATGTGGCGGCAGGTCTACTCCCCCTCGGTCGTCTCTACGCCCGGCCGCTACAGCTTCACCTCCTGCTTCACTGGCGTCCCTCCTCCGGCGATTTGGCCGCCACGGTACCCGTGACTCCGTTGCTTCGCCCCCATCTGCTACGTTGGACGGACACATCGTGGCTCGTTTCAGGTGTTCCCCTGACCGCTCCGCCTCCCCAACTCTCCCTGTGTGTCGCTGCAAGTCTTGCTGGTTGGGGAGCCCACCTGCTACTGCGGTTCCTCACGACGTCCGGCCCCTGGCCTCTGGAGTTCGCGGACAAGCACATCAACTGGTTGGAGCTGCAAGCAGTCTGGCAAGCCCTCATCGCGTGGGAGGAACAACTCAGTCACCAGGAGCTGCTCGTCCTCTCCGACAATGCGACAGTGGTTGCTTACATCCAGAAGCAGGGCAGGACGCGCTCACCCAACCTGTGCAAGCTCCTCTACCGTCTGATGCGCTGGTGCGAGGACCGCCACATTTCCCTCCGTGCTCGACACATCCCCGGTCACCTGAATGTGTTGGCCGACTCTCTCTCCCGGCGCGGCCAATGGCTACACATGGAGTGGACCCTACGCCAGGACATCTTTCAGATGATCTGCGCGCACTTGGAGACGCCAATGATCGACCTGTTCACCACGAGGTGGAATCACCAGCTTCCCCTATTTGTCTCCCCGATCCCAGACCCCCTGGCCTGGGCAGTCGACGCGCTTTCCATCCCGTGGGACGGTCTCATCGCGTATGCGTACCCCCCAACAGTCCCCAAAGTCCTCCTCAAGCTTCGATGATGCGATGCGGTCGTCTTACTGGTCGCCCCATTCTCCTGGAACCGGTCCTGGACCAGCGACCTCCTCAGCCTCGCCACAGACCCCCCACTGCTGCTGCTCACGCCGAGCACGATGCTCAAGCAGCCCCGACAACCGCTGTTCCACCTGTGCCCGGAGCGCCTGCTCCTTCACGCTTTGAGATTGTGCGGCAAGCCCTTGCCACTAGAGGCTTCTCGAGTGCAGCAGTGGAAGCTATCGCTACAGCCCGCAGACCCTCGACACGACGCGTCTACGAGGGAAAGTGGCGAGTACTGTGCTCCTGGTGCGACGACCAGCGCCTTGCCCCCACCGACCTAACTAATCCCCAGCTCGCGGACTTCTTCCTCTGGCTCTTCGAAGACCAATGGTTGTCCCCTATCATCATCAGGGGGTACTTGTCCATGATTGCCGACACCTACCGGCACATCGACCGCCCGGACCCCGGCGCCTGTAAAGACATCGCCGACCTTATGACTCACTTCGGCCTGCAGCGGCCAGTGCCCTGCTCGCTTGTTCCTCGCTGGGACCTACCCTGGGTACTGACGTGGCTGAATTCTGCCAGATTCGAACCGCTGCCTTTGGCCCGCTTTGCGGATGTGACTCGTAAGACATGCTTCCTGCTGGCCCTTGCCACGGCGGCCCGAGTTAGCGAGCTACACGCGCTGTCAGCGCGCCCTGCCTGCCTGCAGTTTCGAGCGAATGGTTCCATGCAGCTGCTTACGGACCCTGCCTTCATTGCCAAGGCCAGGTCTCCTTTGACCACGCCACAGGTGATCACCTTATGGCTGCTGAAGGGGACGAACTTCCCCCAGGAGACCAGGCAACAAGATCCTGTGCGAGCCCTACGCGTGTACCTATGCCGGACCGAAGCCGTCCGGAGAGGATGCTCACGCCTCTTCCATGGCTGTTTGGCCCAGCGCTAGAAGTGGCCACTTAGTTTTTTCCAGGCGAGCCGAGAAACTGGGTCACAAGTTGTGCGCGCGCGCTGCCTCAGCGAGTCTCTCAGCTGTCAGACTAGCTGATAAGCGGGCTTCCTGCTAGGCGCAGTACAGCAGGGAAAATGACTACCTTTTGTTTTTCATGACTTTCTTATTTACCGTTTAAGTGTGTGATGCAAAACTTTGTTTAAAAGCGGACATTCTGCCCAACACACTGACACCAAACACACTATAGTTGTCATAAACCAGTAGCCAGCAGGATAAGGTGGAAATAAAGAGAAAAAAAAAAAAAAAAGCACTCCGTCACACCGAAGAGCAGAAAACGCACAAGAGAGTATGACACATATTCCCGTGACTGACTGCCTGAATGTTTTTATCCCACTAAAAACCTCACAACAAGAATCTCTAGTTGTAGATGAAACTAATGCTAATAGCAAGGAATGCGGCATCTTGGATACCACTTGACTTCTGGCTATCGTCTGTCAGTGTTCTCATTAATTCATTCTTTGCTCCCACCGGCCTCGGCCTCTTTACAAACCAGACCATTTAGTGTCAGAGGGCCTATGTCTGCAGTCTTGTTAACTTAACTATGTACAAAAATGTAATGTCTGACTAAGTGCTTTGCTATAGAACTAACCCATATCATACTGAGGCTAAAAGCTTTAAATTTGTACACTGCCATCTGCAAGCCACATTATAGTACATACTTACAAATAAGGATATAGACCAATGGCTTTAGTTCAAGGGTAGTGCCAGAATAGCTTGGCGCCTAGAGGCACTACCCTTGAAATACCATGGTCGATCCATCTCCTGCTGTAGGGTGTTGGAGTAAAACTGAAAGTAGTGCCAAAGAACTGTGTGTCCAGTGTTGACAGATCGGTGCTACTGCTATGTGCCTGTGAGAGTACTGGCACTAACAGTGACCTCATTATCACCCTCCGCTCTCCGGCCCCTTTCACGGTATCTCTGATCTGGTAAGTCATACTTACTCTAGGCATGTTACTTCTAGCACATGCAAGTCCGTTTTGATGTAGTTTGTATCGTATTTGTGTTATTGATGTTGGAACTTCACCTATTTTGTGAAAAAACACTACACAGAGAGTGAAATCTGTTTTTTCTCTTTATTTCCACCTTATCCTGCTGGCTACTGGTTTATGACAACTATAGTGTGTTTGGTGTCAGTGTGTTGGGCAGAATGTCCGCTTTTAAACAAACAAAGTTTTGCATCACACACTTAAACGGTAAATAAGAAAGTCATGAAAAACAAAAGGTAGTCATTTTCCCTGCTGTACTGCGCCTAGCAGGAAGCCCGCTTATCAGCTAGCCCGACAACTGAGAGACTCGCTGAGGCAGCGCGCGCGCACGACTTGTGACCCAGTATCTCGGCTTGCCTGGAACAAACTAAGTGGCCAAACTGAAACAGCCGTGCTTCCTACCTTTAAACCCCAGCAGAAATGACATTACAGCCCAGACGATATCTTCCTGGCTACGCTGGGTCATATGGTCCGCCTACCAGGACCTCTCCTGACAGGGAGTGAAGAGACTAAAGATACGTGCACACGAGGTATGCGCTATGGCCACGAGCGTCGCGTTTGACCGGAACTGCGCTGTTAGAGACATCGTGGCAGCTGTGGGCTGGCGGGCCGAATCTACCTTCGCCCGCTAATACCTCCGGGATCTGGCAGGCCAGCGAGACAACCTTGCACTGGTGGGGGACATCACTGCGGCGCAACACTCCCTCCCGGCGCCACAGGCGCCGGAGGTACGCACTTAGCCAAAATTGTCGGGAGTTTTGCGGCAGGGAGGATGGCTCTAATTGGCCCTACGGGCGAGTTTGGGTGCGGCACTCTCCTCTTTATCGCAATTATTCCATAAAGTCATGTCATCGGTAATGTTTTTGAAGAAATAAATTCATTTTTCTCTAAAAGGTATTTTTTCGAAAAATACTTACCGATGACATGACTCAGAGGACCCTCCCACCTGCCCCGCTTGCCGCTGGTGAGCTAAGTACACTGACTGGTTGGTCACCACTTGACTCGGAACCGGATGGGCAGGAACGGGAGACAACTCTCGACCCCTCTGGGGGTTCCCCGAGTGCCTCCTGGGTTGTGTGGTAACACAACGGGTTCTTAGGCTAGAATTGAGTAAGTAGTAGACACTTCCATAAAGTCATAATAATAATAATAATAATACCGTTATTATATAGGCGCTTTTTCTCAATTTTGGGGAAATCGACTCAAAGCGCCGCGCCTGAAACCCAACACACACACTCACGAAACAGACACGGATTTACGCCATTTAAGACAAACACAGTACAAGACAAACGAAGGGCCAGTCAGCTACTGAAGTTACAGAGATTTTTGATCGCTTGTATTTGAAATTTGTAAAGTGGCCTGAGACCGGTACCAAAGTGGGGGGGGGGGGGGGGGTGGAAGAACCGGAGTACCCGGAGAAAGAACCCCCGACGGTCCGCCCGAATTAACGGTGATACTTACCAGAGGAGAAAAGTCCAACGCCGGAACCCGGTATCGAACCGCGCACCTTTGGCATTGGTGGCAGTCATGTCATCGGTAAGTATTTTTCAAAAAAATACCTTTTAGAGAAAAATGAATTTTTTTCACTAAACAGTGTCTTAGCAGCTCACATTTCAGCTCCACCAAATAACTTACTCCAGGAGCAATTCTCTGATATTAACGCTTTGGCTGCTGGTAGTGCTTTTTGCATGAGTCATTGCGACAAAAAGCACTACCAGCAGTCAAAGAGACCCCTATTGTCTAAGCACCATATTGGACATCATCATCATCATTATGTCCCTTGAACAATCACGATGAATCCATCTCTTGTTGTGATGTTCTAAGGGTATGTGTGTTCAAGCGATGCCCTTGTATTTTCAAAAGATGCTTTTGTGTTGCAGCATTGAGGAGGACTTTGTCACATGGCGTGAGAGGTTCTGGCCCGCAGTGTGTGAAAAGTTCGGGGTCCAAGCCACTGGGGAGGACATCAAGTTAGTCTTTTATTCCTACTTCCACTCGGCTCATCTTAGATCACAATAATCATACAATCTCATGGGTGACGACGGTCTTCAGTTCTGGAGGTTGATTTACCTTTCTCAAAACCCCATCAAATCAACACATCAGCCAGCCTGTTCCATTCACAAGAGGCATACATTCATTCTCATGAGCCCCTGTGGATGCAGGGGCTAAAGATAATTTATGTCTCTTGCTGGCCATGCATTGTGGGACATAGTTAGTGTGTGGACCAGTTTCAGTTTTGCGCACTGTCACCCATGCAATCTTTTCACCAGTTAAAAATAAGGCTAGGCTCTTGAAATGATCTATGATAAAATAATGTGTAATTTAAACATATCGCATCAGAACCTGTTTTTTCTTTTTTTTTCAACCACTCATTCCCAAATGGGATATCACCTGTCATTAACCCATAACATCCTGAGGCTTGATTTAAAAAAAAAACTTTCTTATTGTCCTATGACGGCTACATTTCAGATTAGAAGGGGGATCAACCATCTTAGTTCAATGGTGGTGCCAGAATAGCTTGGCGCCTTAGGCGCCAAGCTATTCTGGCACCACCCTTTAACTATCATAGTCAAATTTATTTCAAGCCATTGTGTACCAGGATGAAAAGGGTTAAAGACCATCATTGAGGTGGCTTTATCCACTTTCATCCATGGACTATGACAGGTGACATTTTTTACCCATCAACGCTTCTCATACGAGAGCAGTGTCTTTTAACCCATTCAGCCCTGACGCACTACAGCAGGAAATGGGTCGACCATGATAATTCAAGGGTAGTGCCAGATTAGCTTGGCGCCTGTCAGCGCCAAGCTAATCTGGCACTACCCTTGAATTATCATGGTCGATCCATCTCCTGCAACAGGTGCATAGTCGTTAGATGACGCCTCCAAAATTTGGGAAATATGTGCTTCAGGCTGAATGAGTTAAGACCACTTTTTGTCTTGCAAGAGAATATGGCTGTTGAAAACAGGTTATACTGTATGCGGAGGATTCAGAGACATAATACATGGGCAGTGAAGGGGTTAATGGGAGTTTAAATGGATCCTGTGTTTTATTTTGCAGCATGAGGCAGTACAACCTTACTGTCCATGACGACATACCACCAGAGAAAGTCTTCTCTGGAGAGATCGCTCGCCTTGGATCCCTAAGAAATCAGAAACCGTAAGTTGTGTGTGAGTGTGTACCTGTTCTTCACAGGGCAGGAAGGCTGGGCTAGGTGGGCCTGATGGGCGGCTCTTTTTTTTGCTAGGTGTTCCTGGATCTCTACATCATTTTCGTCAAACCAGTCTTTGTTCTTCTTTCTGGCGAAACCCAAGACTTCTGCAGAGGATTTTGCAATAGCAGTTTTCAGTTGTTCCCAAAGTGTTTCAGGGGAGGAGTCTACTGGGTCCGCTGTGTCTTTGAGCCTGCGCTGTAAATCTGTCTGAAAGGCAGCTTTCACATCGTCACGCTGAAGGCTGGCAACATCAAGCTTTTTCTTGGGGGGCCCCCATTTCTTGGGTTTTGGCTTGAAGTGGAGCCTGAGTTTGCAGCGGACAAGGCGGTGGTCAGTGTGGCACTCTGCGCTGGGCATCACTCTGGTGAGGAGGACGTCACTGCGGTCCCTCTGACGCACTAGGACATAGTCGATAAGGTGCCAGTGCTTGGAGCGAGGATGCATCCAGGTGGTCTTTCGACTGTCCTTTTGCTGAAAAGTAGTGTTGGTGATGACCAGTTGCTGCTCCGCACATAACTCCAATAGTAGGCGGCCATTGTCATTGCAGTTCCCCACGCCATGCTTGCCGAGGACTCCTTTCCAGGCTTCAGAGTCCTGGCCCACTCTGGCGTTGAAGTCGCCAAGGATGATGACTTTGTCGTCTGCAGGGGTACTCTGTAGGAGGCTGCGCAGGTCAGTGTAAAACTTGTCCTTTTCAGCAGGCTCTGCCAGGAGGGTTGGGGAGTACACACTGAGAAGGGTGACGTGCTGCTGGTGACGTGCCGCCTCGTCTGCAGCAGTCTCCAGCGCAAGCTCAGAGATCTCCAGAATGAGTGGTGGACCAGACTTGCACAGAGGACCCAGCTTTGTGCTGACAATGGTGACTACAGGGGCTTCTACGAAGCACTGAAAGCAGTGTATGGCCCCAGGCACCTGGTACAAAGTCCCCTGCGAAGCGCGAATGGCCAGGCACTCCTCACAGATAATACCTCCATCTTGAACCGCTGGTCGGAATACTTTCAGAGCCTCTTCAGCGCTGAGCGCACTGTTCAAGAAGCAGTCATCCTACAAATCCCACACCTCCCAGTAAAGGTTGAATTGGACGAACCGCCCACCGCTGAAGAGACCCTCACAGCCATCCACCAGCTCAAGAGTGGCAAAGCAGCAGGCATTGATGGAATACCGCCAGAGATCTGGAAACATGGAGGCACAGCACTGCACAACAAGCTCCATGACCTCTTTCTCTGCTGCTGGGAGGAAGGAACACTACCAAAAGATCTCCGTGACGCAGTCGTTATCACCCTGTACAAGAACAAAGGCGAGAAGTCTGACTGTTCCAACTATCGGGGAATTACCCTGCTGTCCATTGCTGGGAAAATCCTTGCAAGGCTGCTCCTGAATCGGCTGGTACCTGCCATCGCTGAAGACCAACTCCCAGAGGGCCAGTGTGGCTTCAGAGCAAACAGGAGCACCACCGATATGGTCTTTGTGCTGAGACAGCTACAGGAGAAGTGCCGCGAGCAGAACAAAGGGCTGTACGTAACATTTGTCGACCTAACAAAAGCGTTCGACACTGTGAGCAGGCAAGGCATGTGGCAGATCCTGGAGCGACTTGGCTGTCCCCCAAAGTTCCTAAACATGATTGTCCAGCTACACGAGGACCAGCAAGGCCAGGTCAGACTCAACAATGACCTCTCAGAACCATTCCCTATTCTCAACGGCGTAAAGCAGGGCTGCGTGCTGGCACCGACCCTCTTCACCATCTTTTTTAGCATGATGTTGAAGCAGGCCACAGTGGACCTCGATGATGACGATGCAGTGTACATCAGGTATCGTCTCGATGGCAGCCTGTTCAACCTCAGACGACTGCAGGCCCACACGAAAACCCTAGACCAACTGATTCGTGAGCTGCTTTTTGCTGATGATGCTGCCCTCGTTGCACACACAGAGAGAGCCCTGCAGCGCATCACGTCTTGCTTCGCAGATGCTGCCCAGCTCTTTGGACTCGAGGTCAGTCTGAAAAAGACAGAGGTCCTCCATCAGCCGGCACCCAAGACAGTGTATCGCCCTCCTCACATCACCATTGGCGAGTCTGAACTAAAGTCAGTGCACCAGTTTACTTACCTTGGCTGCATTATCACGTCGGACGCCAAGCTGGACAAGGAGCTTGACAGCAGGCTGGCAAAAGCGAACAGTGCTTTCGGGCGACTTTTCAAGCGGGTGTGGCACAATCAACAGCTGAAAACAGGCACCAAGATCAGCGTGTACAGAGCTGTGGTCCTCACCACCCTGCTGTATGGTTCCGAGTCCTGGGCCCTCTACCGCAGCCAACTACGACTCCTCGAACGCTTCCACCAGCGCTGCCTGCGTACCATCCTGGGCATTCACTGGAGTGACTATGTCACCAACGTCGAGGTCCTTGAACAGGCTGAAACTGTGAGCATCGAGGCTTTACTGCTGCGGACACAGCTCCGCTGGGCGGGGCATGTCTCCAGGATGGAGGATCATCGCCTACCAAAGATCACCCTGTTCGGCGAGCTTGCTACTGGACACCGTGACAGAGGGGCACCAAAGAAGAGATACAAAGACTGTCTCAAGAAGTCACTTAGTGCCTGCCAAATCGACCACCACCAGTGGTCTTCGCTTGCTGCGGACCGTGACACCTGGCGCTCCACCATTTACAAGGCAGCTGTCTCCTTTGAGGACTCTCGCAGAGCTAGCCTTAAGGACAAGCGGCTCAGGAGAAAAAACAGAGATGCCGCAGCTCAGAACCCTGGCCAGACCTTACCCTGCAGCCACTGCGGTCGAACCTGCCTGTCTCGGATTGGCCTCCGCAGCCACGAACAAGCCTGCAGATGTCGTGGGCAACTCCTATAAAATCTTCGTTCGCGAAGTCAAGCCAAGAGAGAGAGTACCTGTGTATGCTTTTCTTTGTAATCAGATTCACTTTTGTGCAGAAACCAGGAACTTTTGAATCAAACTGCTCCTCAACTCCTCTGTGCTTGCAGCCAAGAGTGCTGTAAACGGTACTAACGGCTGCATGCACAAGGTGTTATCTTTGTGTGTTTTCTGGTGGTTGCTTATATATCTGATACTTGACCATTTTTGTTGTTAAACCATTACATCCTGAGGCTGATTTTTTAACAAAACTGCTTATTGTTCTATGACCTCTATATTACAGATTAGGATACACATCTACCATTTTAGTTCAAGGATTTGTGCCAGAATAGCTTGGCGCCTCAGGTGCCAAGCTATTCTGGCATCACCCTTAAACTATCATAGTCAAATTAATTTCAGGTAGTAGTATATCAGGATGAAAAGGGTTAAGAGTAGGCACTGCTCACTGGCTACTTAAAGTCTTGCATGATATGTGATCAAGTTGAGGAAAATAGGCCTCAAGTTTTTTTCTTTTCCACATCCGTTGTCTGCATTACAGCTTATGAACTGTGGTCTATACCCACTGATTTTAGGACCATCTATGTACGGATGATGAAGGTTTGTGTCTGTTTCCCTACAGGCCGTATGATGCAAAGAACCCGTACCTGGCTCCTCTCACTATCAACCGTGAGCTTCACAAGGGAGGCAATCGCTCATGTATGCACATCGAACTGGACATCTCAGGATCCAAAATTAGGTAGTGTGTCTCCACTCACATTTCACTTTGGTACATGGTTTTTGTGCTCAGACATTTCAGGTTTTGGAATATAGCAGCACTTCTTCCCCATGTAACAGGCAGGAAGTTGCTGTATGAGTTCCTTTCATTTATTGAGCAAACCCTGAGAAAGACAAATTAATTTATATAAATAAACATCAAAAATACATATTAAGGCCACATAAATATAACTGATGTAAACAAATGACATTCGATTTTCTGTATAAATCATATATCAGGCATACGATATATATACAGCATAATGTACATTGTGGATCAGATGTAATATACTGCATTGTCTGTAATGAATAAGAAAATAGACGCACACAAAATAATGAATTGATAACATTGATAAAGATATTTACAAAACCAAACGATTCAAAATCAAAGCAGGAGCAATCCACAGAATTCAATTAGGAATGAACACTATGAATGTTAAAGAGCACACACTAATCAATCTGCTCCAAGACTCATGCAGTCTACAATGGACTGATCAGGGTGAATGCTATAAACCAGGGGTCAAAAACTTCCGCTTTTTCGAGGATATCAGCGTTAATTTTTTAAAATCCGCTGTTTAAAAAAAGGCAATTCTGCGTGGAAAAAAATAAAACGTAAAAAATCTAAAACGGTCGTGGTTCTTAAATGGCGCAGGTCCACAAGTTGTCAGATTCGTTTATCGTTAACTTTAGGCAAGCTTCGTTTTTCCAAGATGGCGTCTAGCGATGCAGGACACAATGTTGCTCGCGGCTAAACTTCTAATGAAACGGGAGTGAGAAAGAAATGGAGATGGGAGTGGTGTGAAAAATCGATGAAAGTTAAGTCGAACCCTGACAATATTTGAACGGATATAAGAGCACATTCTAAAGCTGGAATCGGTGGAAGTGAGCATAGGCCCGCCAACATTGCGTACCGTTATCCTTCGCGCCAACCCCCCCCCCCCCCCCCTCCCCCCCTGCTGTTTGAGTTTTCGGCCCCCGGAATCAATGTCTCGCTTGCCCCCCCCCCCCCCCCCCCCCTTGTTGTTTCCGACTTTTTCCCCAGCACGTGTTTTGACCCCTGATAAACATAATGATAGACACCAATCAATCCTAACACCAAATACACAAAAATCATTCTAATCTGACATACATGATGAGATCATAATCATAATAAACAGAAATATAACTAATCAAATAAAATACACAGTAAACTTACCCACCAGCAGTCGGGTGCAGCAAGTCGAGGGTTCAGCCGGTGGCAAGCCAATGTCACCCCACCAGCAGTCAGGTGCAGCAAGTCAAGGGTTCAACCGGTTGCAAGCCAATGTCAAATACAGTATAGTGTGTATAGATTGCTGTGAATACATAGTTGATGAGTGCAGATCAGACCACGGAGTTCAGTTCACTATGTTACACCCATAAAAGGCAAAAGTCAGCAAGTCAAGGGTTCAACTGGTTGCAAGCCAATGTCAAATACAGTATAGTGTGTATAGATTGCTGTGAATACATAGTTGATGAGTGCAGATCAGACCACGGAGTTCAGTTCACTATGTTACACCCATAAAAGGCAAAAGTCAGCAAGTCAAGGGTTCAACTGGTTGCAAGCCAATGTCAAATACAGTATAGTGTGTATAGATTGCTGTGAATACATAGTTGATGAGTGCAGATCAGACCACGGAGTTCAGTTCACTATGTTACACCCATAAAAGGCAAAAGTCAGCAAGTCAAGGGTTCAACTGGTTGCAAGCCAATGTCAAATACAGTATAGTGTGTATAGATTGCTGTGAATACATAGTTGATGAGTGCAGATCAGACCACGGAGTTCAGTTCACTATGTTACACCCATAAAAGGCAAAAGTCAGCAAGTCAAGGGTTCAACTGGTTGCAAGCCAATGTCAAATACAGTATAGTGTGTATAGATTGCTGTGAATACATAGTTGATGAGTGCAGATCAGACCACGGAGTTCAGTTCACTATGTTACACCCATAAAAGGCAAAAGTCAGCAAGTCCATTTTTGTGAAATAACAAATTTTCATTTTGGGAGGTGTTGCCTAACGACTCTGTACCTGTTGCAGGAGATGGCTTGACCATGATAATTTAAGGGTAATGCCAGATTAACTTGGCGCCTTAAGGCGCCAAGCTAATCTGGCACTACCCTTGAATTATCATGGTCAGGCCATCTCCTGCTGTAGGGATCCGGGCTTAAAAAGGTTAAAAGTTTAAAACCATGAGATTTGTAAGACAAAACTACAGCATGCATTTATGTATTTTATTTATCTGTGCCAGTACAACGCAAATATTGCTGTTCACAAAAATAAACTTAAAGTCTTTTGCCTTCGCAGGGCAGCTGTTCTACCCCTGGTGCACTTTGTCAAGGTGATTCCTGCAGGATGCACCTTGACAAAACTGGCTACCAACAGTCAAAGGGTTTACCCTTTTAGCCCCAAGGTCCCATTTCTCAAATTTTGGAAAAATGGGACTATGTTTCAGCTGTAGGAGATGGATTGATCATGATAATTCAAGGGCAGTGCCAGATGAGCTTGGCACCTTTAGGCGCCAAGCTCATCTGGCACTACCCTTGAATTATCGTGATCAATCCGTCTCCTGCTGCAGGGTCCTGGGGCTAAAAGGGTTAAGAGATCCCAGCCACACTTATACTGTGGTAGATGGCTTCGCACATAACTTTGGATATGTGAACAAGACAGAACTGAGTTCCCTGGGGTGTTGTTACATCCAGTGATTATTCTGTGTTGCTCCTAAACAAGAAAGACAAATTGTGGCACAGATAATTAAAATACACAAATGCATGCTGTAGTTTTGTCTGCCAAATCTCATTGTTTTAAACTCTTAACCTTTTTAGGCCTGGATCTCTACAGCAGGAGATGGCCTGACCATGATAATTCAAGGGTAGTGCCAGATTAGCTTGGTGCCTAAAGCAACAAGCTAATCTGGCACTACCCTTGAATTATCATGGTCAAGCCATCTCCTGCAACCGGTACATAGTCGTTAGGCAACACCTCCAAAATTTGAGAAATGCGACCTTGGGGCTAAAGAAGTTAAACTCCCAGAGTTTGAGTTAAAGCTTATGGTGTTAAATCTCTTTGTGCATGCAGCCAGTGGTACTCTAAACAGCGCGGATGGCTGCATGCACAAGGGGATTAATTTTGTCATTTTTACATGCGTTACATCGTGCTTATCACGTTTCTAATGCTGCAGGTATGAGGCTGGAGACCACGTGGGAGTGTTCCCGATCAACAACTCAGAGACGGTGGAGAAGATCGGCAAGCGTCTGGGTGTGGACTTGGACATTGTCTTCACTCTCACCAATGTTGACGGTAAATAATAAATGTCTAGACATGGGTGACCGTCTTCAGTCCTGGAGACTGATTCAGCTTTTTAAGAATTGCAGAAAGCTGAATTTCAGATTTTTGTTCAGACAGAACACAGTCCTTCAGCCAGCCTGTTCCGCCTACAAGAGACATAAATTCTCATGAGCCCCTGCGTTGGCTGGCCATGGATCATGGGGCATTGTTCAGACAGAACACAGTCCTTCAGCCAGCCTGTTCCGCCTGCAAGAGACATAAATTCTCATGAGCCCCAGCGTTGGCTGGCCATGGATCATGGGGCATTGTTCAGACAGAACACAGTCCTTCAGCCAGCCTGTTCCGCCTGCAAGAGACATAAATTCTCATGAGCCCCAGCGTTGGCTGGCCATGGATCATGGGGCATTGTTCAGACAGAACACAGTCCTTCAGCCAGCCTGTTCCGCCTGCAAGAGACATAAATTCTCATGAGCCCCAGCGTTGGCTGGCCATGGATCATGGGGCATTGTTCAGACAGAACACAGTCCTTCAGCCAGCCTGTTCCGCCTGCAAGAGACATAAATTCTCATGAGCCCCAGCGTTGGCTGGCCATGGATCATGGGGCATTGTTCAGACAGAACACAGTCCTTCAGCCAGCCTGTTCCGCCTGCAAGAGACATAAATTCTCATGAGCCCCAGCGTTGGCTGGCCATGGATCATGGGGCATTGTTCAGACAGAACACAGTCCTTCAGCCAGCCTGTTCCGCCTGCAAGAGACATAAATTCTCATGAGCCCCAGCGTTGGCTGGCCATGGATCATGGGGCATTGTTCAGACAGAACACAGTCCTTCAGCCAGCCTGTTCCGCCTGCAAGAGACATAAATTCTCATGAGCCCCAGCGTTGGCTGGCCATGGATCATGGGGCATTGTTCAGACAGAACACAGTCCTTCAGCCAGCCTGTTCCGCCTGCAAGAGACATAAATTCTCATGAGCCCCAGCGTTGGCTGGCCATGGATCATGGGGCATTGTTAGTCTGTGCACTGTTTTCATGCAGTAACCCACGTCTACAGCAACACCGCTTCTCATTAGGCAGAGGTGGTGAGGGTGTGGTTGGCTGCTTTGTTCATGCAGCCACTGGTACTGTAAACAGGATCAATGTCTTGTGCACAAGGGGATCAGTGCAGTGTTGCCTAACCCATTTATCCCCAAGACTGCATTTTAGAGTTGTTGCCCAGTGACTATGTACCAGTTGCTGGAGATGGATCAACCATGATAATTCAAGGGTAGAGCCAGCTTAGCTTGGCGCCAGCAGGCTGTCTCAAGAAGTCACTTAGTGCCTGCCAAATCGACCACCACCAGTGGTCTTCGCTTGCTGCGGACCGTGACACCTGGCGCTCCACCATTTACAAGGCAGCTGTCTCCTTTGAGGACTCTCGCAGAGCTAGCCTTAAGGACAAGCGGCTCAGGAGAAAAAACAGAGATGCCGCAGCTCAGAACCCTGGCCATACCTTCCCCTGCAGCCACTGCGGTCGAACCTGCCTGTCTCGGATTGGCCTCCGCAGCCACGAACAAGCCTGCAGACGTCGTGGGCAACTCCTATAAAATCTTCGTTCGCGAAGTCAAGCCAAGCCAACCCTTGAATTATCATGGCTGATCCATCTCCTACTGTAGTGCGTCAGGGCTGATTGGGCTAAACAATTTCCTACCATGATATATTTTGTTTCCTCAAAACACATTACCGATGACATGACTAACTGGAAATAGTCTACTTGCTTACCAATTTTAGCCTAAGACCCAAAGAGTCCCCCCAGGAGGCTCTCGGGGATCCCTGAAAGGGACGAGAGAGCTATCGGGGATCCCTAACAGGGACGAGAGTAGCCTCCCCTGCCCATCCGGTCAGGCGCCAGGTGGTGTCTCCTTTAGCCAGTTGTCTACTTCGCTGTTAGCGTTCGCACGCGTTTACCTGAGCCTCTGACCCTTGGATAGACTGTGTACGGTTCGACCGTCCTTCCAGCCTGCTGTCGCCTAGCCCTCGTCTACTGGCTCTGACGTGGCCCGTCTTCGCTGCTAGCCCTCGCCTGTGCCTCGTGCAGTTGGCTGGCCCTGGAACCTTCTAGGCTTTCGTCGCGCGGTGGTTTGTACTTCGTCACCCCGCCATTCCGCCATGGACAGGTAAAGTCTCGACCGCTTCCTACGTCTCGCCTGGCTGGGCCGGACGTCGGGCTTCGCTCGAGCGGCTGTTCTTTCTCTCCGCATTTCGGCACTGGCAGTTCACATGTTCTTAAATTCGAAGCTTGTAATGGCGGGGTTCGTTTACCGCCGCCATTCGCCTTCGTGTTGGGGTATGGGTTGCGGTTACTTAGTGCGCCTCTTCCCTCTGCGGCAACTTCCAGTGCCTTAGTGGCCGGTGCTTTGTGCTTCGTCACTCGGCCATTCCGCCTTGGGAAGGTAGTGTCTCGGCCGCTTCCTACGTCTGGCCTGGCTGGGCCGGACGTCGGATTTCGCTCGAGCTACTGTTGCTTTCTCTCTGCTTTCACTGTGACCGCCGTGCTTTGGCCGTAGTCGCCTGCGCGGCGTTAAACCCGAATAACTATCTAACCATATTTCACTGTGAATTAGCGTGTCTCTCATATTTCAAAGCCTCAAATGGCGGGGTTTGTTGCCCGCTACTGGTCGCCTTTCATGTTTGGGTTTGGGTTGCAGTTACCAAGTGCGCCGCTCCCCTGTACGGCGACCTCTAGTGGCCGGTGCCTTGGGCTTCGTCACTCTGCCGTTCCGCCATGAAAAGGTACAGTCCCGGCCGCTTCTGCGTCTCGCCCCGCTGGGCCGGACGTGGTGCTTGGCTCGGCCTTCTGTGTAATTCTTCTGCATTTCACGGTGAGTTTCGCTTGTTACTTCGGAGCTTTAACTGGCGGTGTTAGCTAACCGCCACCCGTCGCCTTTCATGTATGGGTATGTTTGCAGTTGCCAGGTGCGCCTCTGCCCCGGACGGCGACTTCCCGTGACCCGGTGCCCACCACACAGTATCGACCGGGTGCCTGCTGCTCCTCTGTCATCGGCTGCGCGGGCTGCGCATCTTGACTGGAGGTTCTTGGTCTCTACCCTGGTGTTCCCCGCGGATCGACCCGCGCCTGCCCGTCTTCCTCGGGACCTCCTGCAGCACGGTGGGATTGTTCAAGCTCCCCTCGGACTTGGGATTGCACCCAGCTCGCATCCCTGGTAAGTCGTGCCCCGCTCCTTGTGAAGGAGCTCCGTGCACTGCGACCCCTGTCGCCTGTTAGCAGACACGTCGGCCTTCGGCCTCTCCGTCTAGTCGTGCCCCGCTCCTTGTGAAGGAGCTCCGTGCACTGCGACCCCTGTCGCCTGTTAGCAGACACGTCGGCCTTCGGCCTCTCCGTCTAGTCGTGCCCCGCTCCTTGTGAAGGAGCTCCGTGCACTGTGACTCCTGGCGCCTGTTAGCAGACACGTCGGCCTTCGGCCTCTCCGTCTACTCGTGCCCCGCTCCTTGGGAAGGAGTCCCGAGCACTGCGACCTCTGTCACCTCTTCGCAGACGCGTCAGCCTTCGGCCTCTCCATCTAGTCGTGCCCCGCTCCTTGTGAAGGAGCTCCGTGCACTGCGACCCCTGTCGCCTGTTAGCAGACACGTCGGCCTTCGGCCTCTCCGTCTAGTCGTGCCCCGCTCCTGGTGAAGGAGCTCCGTGCACTGCGACCCCTGTCGCCTGTTAGCAGACACGTCGGCCTTCGGCCCCTCCGTCTACTCGTGCCCCGCCCCTTGTGAGGGAGCTCCGTGCACTGCGGCCCTGTCACCTGTTAGCAGACACGTCGGCCTTCGGCCTCTCCGTCTAGTCGTGCCCCGCTCCTTGTGAGGAGCTCCGTGCACTGCGACCCTGTCGCCTGTTACCAGACACGTCGGCCTTAGGCCCCTCCGTCTACTCGTGCCCCGCTCCTTGTGAAGGAGCTCCGTGCACTGCGACCCTGTCACCTGTTAGCAGACACGTCGGCCTTCGGCCTCTCCGTCTAGTCGTGCCCCGCTCCTTGCGAAGGAGCTCCGTGCACTGCGACCCTGTCGCCTGTTAGCAGTCTCGTCGGCCTTCGGCTTCTCCGTCTACTCGTGCCCCGCTCCGTGTGATGGAGCTCCGAGCGCTGCGCCCTCGGTCACCTCCTTGCAGACGCGTCGGCCTTCGGCCTCTCCGTCTAGTTGTGCCCCGCTCCTTGTGAAGGAGCCCCGTGCACTGCGACCCCTGTTGCCTGTTCGCAGACGCGTCGGCCTTTGGCCTCTCCGTCTCAGTCGTGCCCGCTCCTTGAGCCCCGGGCACCGCGACCCTTATCGCCTGTTGGTACCCTAGTCGGTCATGGGCCCTCCTTCCAACTCGCTGACTCCTTCGTTGAGTCGCCCAGCCAGCTACGGGCCCCCTCCTTGAGCCGCGGGCACTCCTTCGGGATCGTCCTTCTGGTATTCGCCCTTCCACGTTCACCGGTTCTCGTCTGTTCACCGACGTGAAGCTACGTCGCGCTGTTAGCGCTTGGATGGGTGCCCCTAGGGGTACACCCAGTGCAGTGGGGATCGGCGTCCTCGCCCTCGTCGCCTGGATAGTTGCGGCGCCCGCCGTTCGTCGCCCGCCCACTCGACTCCCTCCAGTGTCCCTGTCGACCTTCGCCTGGTGCTCGGCGCTGTCGTTCTCCTCGGGACATCCTCTTCCCCACTCCCTTGCACCCTTCGCCTCCAGCGTCTCCCCGACCCTCTCCGGTGGATGACTCTGCGTCCGGCGTTCGCCGTTGGCCTGCCGGCGTCTTAGCCTTCGGCTTCCCGGTTCGCTGACCTCTCGCTCCCCTTCGTGCTCGCTGCCTCCGGTGTTCTGCCGGCGCTCGTGCTTGCGGCAACCCTTCCCAGCTCTAGTGGATCGTCCGCTTGGCTTCGAACCCTCCGCCCTTGCCTTCCTTCGTTCGTGGCGGCTTGGCTCCTCCCTGACCTTCTCCCCTGATGCGACGTCGCAGCTCTACCGTGCTCCTGTGGGTACCCGCATCTTTCGGCCCTGCCTGGCAGTCTCTGAAGGAACCCTCCTAGGCCTGTGGGCCCAGCGTCAACCTTGTGGGTTGTGTTCCCGCCCTTCGGACCAAGGCCCTCGCCCTTCTCGTGCAGGTCTCCACTCTTCCGTGGGAAGTTGCGATGCTGCGCCTCGCTCGGTACGGCTCCCCCGCCTCGGACCCTTCGCGTCGCCTTCAGCCCTGGGTCGTCGCCGCCAGCCGGGACCTACCCTTTGCTTCTACACGTCCCCAGGCCTCCCGCCCCCGCCGTTGTCTTCGCTTGCCGTCGACGGGACCGTTCCCAGCTCGGCCTCTCGGTGTGGTCTCCCCTCAGCCCTGAGTCCTTGCGTGGATCGTGGATGCCTTGGTTGCCCGAGACCTTCGATCTTCCGCCAGCCATTCTCCGCCTTGGTGGACCTGCTTCTGCGGTTTCAGTCAGTGCTCCCTCTTCGTAGGGCAGGGATGCTCTCCTCCTCCGGTTGCTCACCTGGTCGCCCTGGTCAGCGCCTACTGTCCGACCTCTCGCCCTCTCGCCACCTGTTCACCTGGGATTGGTTGGCGACCGACCGCAACTTGGTGCGTCTTCACGAGCCTCGGATCCAGTTCGTGCCATTCTAGCCCGTGGGTAGCTGCGGACGCGGCGGTCCCCTCCTGACTGCGGCTCCAGCTCCTCCTCCTGATGAGTGCGGCGGCTGATCTCCTTCCTCGGTCGTCTGTCCTCCGCCTCTGGAGGCCGTCCTCCGGCGATCTCTCTACCCTGGTGCCGATCTCTCCTGTGCTGCACCACTTCGGCTTCGCTGGACGGACATTCTTGGCTCGGCTCCCGGATTCCCCCTGACCTCGCCACTGCCCGGCTCGCTCTGCGTCGTTGCCGGTCTCGCCGGTTGGGGCGCTCTCCCTCTTCCGTATTCCGCTCGTCGGCCGGCCGCTGGCCCGTGAACCTGACTTCGCGGCGCGTCAACCCGCTGGGACTGGTTGCAGTTGGCAGGCCCTCTGCGCTTGGCGATACGATCTTCGGACACAGGACCTCCGCGTCCTTCCGACAACCCCCTTCGTGGCTTGCCTTCAGACGCAGGAGGAACCCGCTCTCCCGACCTCTGCTTCCTCCTCTATCGCCCCCTTTGCTGGCGAGTGGACAGCGACTTCTCCCTCCCAGCCCGCCCAGTCCAGGGCACCTGTTCGTACTGGCAGACTACCGCTTGCGACGGAGGCAGCTTTTTCACACGGTTTGCGCCCTACGCTGGGAAATCCTTCGCTGGTTCTGCGCTCGTTGGAAGACTCCCCCCCTTGTTCTCTTCGCCACGAAGTGGAGCCTCCGGCTTCCCCTCTTCATCTCCCCGTTCCCGACCTCTGGCCTGGGCAGTCGATGCACTTCGTTCCCTTGGGACAGACCGGTCGTTTACACCTACCCTCCGGCGGTCCTGGTCCTCATGTCCTCCTCAGCCTCCGGGGATGCAACGCAGTCCTTCTCCTGGTGGCCGTTCTCCTGGACCGGATCGTGGACTTCCGACCTTCTCAGTCTCGCCGCGGGCTCACCCTCCCTCTCCCCACCCCCCGCACGATGCTCGAGCTGCGCCGACAGCCGCTCTTCCACCCCTGCCCGAGCGACTTCTCCTACACGCCTGGCGATTGTGCGGCAAGCTCTCTCCGCTGGAGACGTCTCGAGCGCGACAGCGGACGCTAGCGCTTCAGCCCGCTGACCTGCCAGACGTGGCTACGAGGGAAAGTGGCGTGTTTCGTGCCTGGTCCTCTGACTGCCGCCTCTCCACCGTCGGCCTGACGACTCCTCAGCTCGCGGACTTCTTCTCTGGCTCGTCCAAGACCACGGTTGGCTCCCCTTAGTGCACCAGCCCCCCTCTGGATCGCCGACGCCTACTGTCTCTTCGGCCGTCCCGACCCAGCGCCTGCAAGGACCTGCCCGACCTTATCGCGCGTTTGGCGTGCAGCATCCGGTCTTCCGCCCCCTTGGCCCGCGCTGGGACCTCCCTGGTCCTCCCCTGACTGACTTCGGACCGTTGAATCGCTCCATCTGGCCCGCTTCGCTGACATGACTCGGAGACCTGCTTCCTGATGGCCCTCGCCTCGGCGCCCTGCGTCAGCGAGCTCCACACACTCTCGTCTCTCCCCGCCGGCCTGCAGCTCCGAGTGGTTGGCTCCGTTCAGCTACTCCCGGATCCTTCCTTCTCGCTCAGCCTCGGTCTCCCTTGACAGCGTCTCTGGTCTTCGCCACTCGGCCGCTTACACGACCCGGCTTCCTTGGGGGACTCCGCAGCAAGACCCGGTGTAGGCTCTTCGTATCTACCTGCGTCGCTCCAAGTCCGTGCTGAGGGGACGGGCTCGTCTCCTTGCCGCTGGCAGATCCGCCTTCTCAGCCCAACGTTCTCCTCCTCGCTCCGCTGGGTTTTTCGGTCCGCCTTCGCGACCTTTCCCACGGGGAGCTGAGACACTCGCGGTCCGCGCCTTGAAGTTCGCGCCTTGGCCGTAAGTCTCGCCTGCGGCCGCTCCTGTGCGGGAAGGACTTGGCTGTAGTGGGGTAGGGGGCCGAATCTACCGTCGCCCACTCCTACCTTCACGCCCTGACGTTCCAGCGCGACAACCTTACGCTGGTGGGCGGCTTCTACGGCGCAACACTCCCTCCAGGCGCCCTCGGCGCTTAGGCGGCACTTCGCTAAAATTGTCGGGAGTGGGTGATCAGGAGTGACGGGCCGTCTTCGTCCCTGACGAGGTTTCTAAAAGGGGATTGTGCGGCACCCTCCTCCTCTTTGCCATTCTTCCAGTTAGTCATGTCATCGGTAATGTGTTTTGAGGAAACAAATTAATTTTTCTCTAAAATGTATTTTTTCGAAAAATACTTACCGATGACATGACTCGGAGGTCCCTCCCTCCTCCCCGCTTGCCGCTGGTAACTCCGTAGACAACTGGCTAAAGGAGACACCACCTGGCGCCTGACCGGATGGGCAGGGGAGGCTACTCTCGTCCCTGTTAGGGATCCCCGATAGCTCTCTCGTCCCTTTCAGGGATCCCCGAGAGCCTCCTGGGGGGACCCTTTGGGTCTTAGGCTAAAATTGGTAAGCAAGTAGACTATTTCCAGTTAGTCATGTCATCGGTAAGTATTTGTTTTTTCAAAATACATTACCGATGGCATTACTATCTGGGAATACACTCTATTGCCTATAGATTTCAGCAAAATTGTGTGTAGCACACAACTGGGGAGGAGACACCGGGGATCCAAGCACTATGACCCCGGGTGGCCTCCCCTTACTACCCTATCCCGGCGAGCACAGGGCGACCTCGTCAGTTTCACTCATAGCTCGACCGGGGACGGTCGAGTTTTTGCCTTTCTCCGTTCTACGGGTTTCAGTGGTTTTTGACTGTGGGCTTGAATTGGAGTCTTCGATTCAGCCCTGGACTCACTACATTCGTGGTTTTTCCTTTGACAATTGGACTCATTGTGACCTGTGCGCCGACCGGTTTTACCGGCTCTGACTTGTGAGTTCACCCTTGGCTTGGCATTGGGGTTCGACGACGCACGTGACTTGTGCCCGGCTGGTTTGTGCACGGTTGACTTTCTTCGCCGGCGTAGCTGGCTTTAGGGCCTTATGGCTTCTTCTGTGTCGAAGACTTGCCGCCGTGCGGGGACTTCCAGTGGCCGGTTGATGCACTCGACTCTTGCTTGCCGTGTTCGGGCTGTGCTTCGGACGGAACGTGTGATGGTGGCGCCGCTTGGACGGAAGACCGGTGTTCGCGCAGGTGGGACTTCTTCAGGCGTGACCGGTCCCCTCGCCCGCTTCGGTCTCCACGGGATCCTCCACGGGTGGACGTACTTCCCTCGGCGCATCGGGCTTTCCGGCCCACAGGTAAGTCCCCTTCTTGTACCGTTACCTCGCAGGTTCTCCCTCCCCTCTCCGAGTCTTCGGAGCAGGGTAGGCGAGTTTCGGAGTCACGCTCCCCACGCTCTGCTTCGTTAGCGCGTGGCTTGAGCCCATTTTGGTTCCCACCCCCCGCTCTGCTTCGGGCGAGCGGTCTGGGAGAGATGAGCGTTCGTCGGCCACCCCCGGCTCTAGGTCTCCGGAGCGGGGACGGGTGACGGAACGCAAGCATAAGAAAGAGAGTAAACGTGATAAGAAATGCTCTCGCTCACGCACCGAGGCTTCGGAACGTGACTCGAGACCGTTAGTAATGCTGCCTCCCCGCTCTGTATTTTCCGAACGGGCAAGGCATGCTTCGCTTTCTTCCCCCCCCCCCCCCCCCCCCCTCCCCCGCCCGCCCCGTCTCGCCTGGGCGGGCCCGGGGTGTGGTTGACTCTCGCCCCCCACGCTCCGAGGAGTCGGAGCGGGGGTCGCGTGCACATAATGGTCCCCTCCCCGCTTCGCTTCGCCTGAGCGGGCTTGGCGTGACCGTAGACTGTCCCCCCCCCGTCTCGTATCGACCGGGACGGGCCCGGTGTGACTTGGACCCTCGCCCCCCCCCCCCCTCGCTCCGAGGCTTCGGAGCTGGGGCAGCGGGCTCATAAATCGTCCCCTCCCCGCTCCGCCTTTCCTGAGCGGGCTTGGCGTGACCCTAGACTGTCCCCCCCCCCCCGCCTCGTATCGACCAGGCGGGCCCGGTGTGACATCGCGCGTCCTCCACGGTCCGACACATCGGACGGGGGGCCGCGTGCCCGGTATTGTCCCCTCCCCGCTCCGCCTTTCCTGAGCGGGCTAGGGGAGACTATTGGCGGTCCCCCCCCCCCCCCCCTCGCACCGGTTCTCCCGGGCGGGCCAGGGGTGACCAGGCCACTTCCTCGGTATTCCGATCGCGGTTTGTCGCTCACGTCGGCTGCCGCGTGCGGATCCCGACTTCGAGGTGGACCGTCGCTTTGCCACGGTCCCTCCGTCGCCGCGGCGCGCCTCTTTGCGTGCGTCGCGGGCGGCTGCGTCTACCTCGCGCGCGGCGGTGCGGCACTCTCGTAGCCGCTCGCCCCTTTCGTCTTTGCCGCGAGAAGATCAGTTTGGAACGGACGTCCTCAGCCTTCATCCGTCGGACTCGGCCTCGGCGATCTTCTTGCAGGACTCGGCGGCGGGTTCTCCTTCCCGCCTTTTTCCGCTGTCGCGTCGGCCTCCGCCTCGTCAGACGTTGCCGGCCCTTCGCTCGGATCACAGTCGGTCCACGCTATGGGTGAGGCTTCAAGGCTTATCGCCAAGTCCCTACCGCCCGACGTCTGTCCGCCTTCGCCTCCTCCGAAGAGACAGGCTTCGGCCATGGTCGACGCGCAGAGGCAAGTCCAGCGCCGCAAGTCCCTCCCGCAAGCCGGCTTCCGGGACCTCACCGATGCTTCTCCGCCCAGCTGCGTAACGACGCTTTCGGCGACACGGGATACTTTACCGCCGCTCGATCGCCGGTGGGAATCAACTTAAGCTTCCGCCAGGCCTAGTACGCTGGACACTCCCAAGCCTTCGCCTTACCTTTTCCAGCGGTGGATGTGGCGGCCTTACTACAGGCGGGCGGCCGCAGGCTCGTCCAGAACTCGTGGCCTCGGCCTCTCGACAGGATCGCCTCCTTAGCGCGGAACTCGCTGGCGTGCTCGGGTTTGGAACTGGCTACCCAGGCAGCACTGCAGTGCCTACAGGATACGTGGGACCTGGAGGCTCAGTCCCCGCTTCGTGACGTGCAGTCCATCCTGATAGCGGCCAACCGGTCCGCCTACCATTCTTCCGCCACCGCCAGGGCAGCGGCTGCCAAATGCGACCTCTGGAGGAGGGATACCCTTTTGCGCCTCTGCTCGGACCTTCCCTTGTCAGTGAAGACCCAGCTCCGTCACGCCCCCTTAGGGGGTCCTCAGCTGTTCGGCGACACTTGGCACACCTTTAAGGAATCTTCCAAGGACTTGTGGCCCAAGCCTGCATCTAACCCAGCCTCGACCCGCTTTCGCGCCCCCCGCACGGCGGGGGTCGTGCCCAGCGGTCTTTCAGGCCCTCCTTCTCTACAGTCGGATCTTCACGAGGTCGGGCCTGTCCATTCCAGGCTACTCAGGCCGGCCCCGCCCCTCGCCCTTCTTGGCCCCGCGGTGCCCGTAGATCGGGCCGCGGTCGGGCTCTTTGACTCGCCCCCGCCTCCGCCCCCGCCTCATTAATCGGGCCTCCCGTCGGCGGGCGGCTGTCGCTCTTCAGCGATCTTGGAGATCGCTGTTCCCGGACGACCCCTGGATTCTTTCCACCGTTACCGCAGGCCTGCAACTTTCGTTCCTGTCGCCTCCGCCTCTTCGCTGAGCACCCATGTGGACCCAGGAACCGCTCGACGGCACACAGGCGGACGCTCTGCGCGGGGAAGTGGCGACCCTCCTCACCAAAGCGGCGACAGAGGTGGTTTTGCGGCAGGACTCTCCGGCGTTCTACAGCCGACTCGACTTATCAGCTTGGCCTCGATTCAGTCGATTCAGGATGCTTGGCCCCTCGATTCAGGATGGAGACGGCCAGGACACTCCGTGCGGCCCTCCGGCCGATGGACTTTGCGATCAGCCTCGATCTGTCAGACGCCTATCTGCACGTCCCGATTCATCCGTCGTTTCGCCGGTACCTTCGGTTTGACTTGGGGGGATCGTCTACCAGTTCTGCGCCCTTCCTTTCGGCCTCAACATCAGTCCGTGGGTGTTTACAAGACTGCTCGACGCCGTGATAGCCAATTTCCGTCAGCGCTCCTTGAGCCCGGCCTCCAATTACTTGGACGACCTTCTACTGCGCAACTTGGTCTCCGCAGCCCTCCAGACGGAC
Source organism: Semisulcospira habei (assembly GCA_036245525.1). NCBI lineage: Eukaryota > Metazoa > Mollusca > Gastropoda > Semisulcospiridae > Semisulcospira > Semisulcospira habei. The sequence continues at coordinate 119,477,859 of BTPG01000007.1, read as the reverse complement.
AGGGATGCCCTGCTTTCCCTTCTGCGTCATCTAGGTTTCCTACTCATTGGGGAAATCCGTTCTTCTCCCTCTCGACGGTTTCTACATCGGGGGATGGAATTCCTGACCGACCTCAACCTTGCCCGCCTGCCTCTGGCCAGGCGACAGAAGATGGTCGACTTAGCCACTTCGATGGGGATGGGATCCTCCTTCACCGCCAGGGTCTGGCTTCAACTCCTGGGCCTCCTCAGGGCGGCGGCGGACCTGCTTCCCTTGGGCAGACTTTATGCTCGGCCTCTCCAGCTACGTCTCCTTCTTCACTGGCGACCCTCGGGCGCTCTGTTGGATCTAGTACCTGTCACGCCTCGGGCTCGTCCTCACCTCGAGAGGTGGGCGGACCTCGCTTGGCTGGCTTCGGGGGTGCCCTACACTCCCCGCCGCCTCGGTGGTCTCTCTGTACAGAGGCGAGCCAGGCCGGCTGGGGCGCGCACCTGTTACCGGATTTCTCTCGGCCTCGGGCGTTGGCTTCGGGAGCTGTTCGGGAATCACGTCAACTGGCTGGAGCTGAAGGCAGTTGGATTGGCATTTGACGTTGGCAGGAGACCTTGGCCAATCAGGACGTCCTCGTGCTCTCCGACAACTCGACGGTGGTGGCTTACATACAGAATCAGGGTGGCACTCACTCGCCCTCCCTTTGCATTCTTCGGTGCCACCTTCGCCTCTGGTGCAGGGATCGAGGCATTGCCCTACGAGCCCGCCACATCCCTGGCCACCTCAACGTGAAGGCGGACGCCCTGTCTCGTCGCGGACAGTTGCTCCACACGGAGCGGTCCCTACGCCCGGATATTTTTCGCCTGCTCTGCTCTCACTGGGAAACGCCGCTAGTGGATCTGTTTGCCACCAGATGAAGCAGCCAGCTCCCGGTCTACGTCTCGCCAGTCCTGGATCCACTCGCTTGGGCAGTGGACGCGCTCCCCATTCCTTGGGTCGGCCGGATTGCTTACGCCTACCCCCCGGCAGTCCTCGTTCCGAAGGTACTGCGGAAGCTTCTGGGATGCTCGGCGGTCCTCCTGCTGGTGGCCCCCTTCAACTGGACCAAGAGCTGGACCACGGACCTCCTCGCGCTTGCGACGGACCCTCCTCTGGAGCTTCCTACCCCTTCCACGATGCTCAAGCAGCCCCGTCAGCGGCTTTTCCATCCGTGCCCCGTACGCCTCCGCCTACACGCTTGGAGGTTGTCCGGCACGCCCGCGCCGCTAGAGGTTCTCGGAGGCAGCAGTGGCGGCAATTGCAGCAGCCCGCAGACTCTCTACAAGGAAGGTGTACGAAGGCACGTGGAGGGTCTTTCAGACCTGGTGCACCTCCCATGGGCACCCTCCCACTAACCTAGCCTCCCACCAACTGGCGGAGTTCTTCCTGTGGCTCTTCGACGACCGGGGCTTAGCCCCGGTCGCCATCAAGGGCTACCGCGCTACGTTCGCGGACATCTACCGTCACCGGTGTCTTCCGGACCCAGGCGCCTGCAAGGATCTGTCGAATTTCTGGCTCACTTTGAACTCCGACGTCCGGTTTCACGTTCCCTAGTACCCCGGTGGGATCTTGCCTGGGTACTGACGTGGTTGAATACGGACCGGTTGAGCCCCTCCCCTTGGCTCGGTTCTCAGACTTGACCCGGAAAACCTGTTTCCTTCTGGCTCTCGTTACAGCGTCCCGAGTCAGCGAGCTTCACGCGCTCTCGATGCTCCCAGCCTGTTTGCGGTTCGTTCCGACGGCTCTGCGCAGAGGCTCTCCGATCCGTCCTTCCTGGCCAAGAACCGCCGCCCGCGGCGGCTCCTCAGGTGCTAACGATACGGCCCCTCTGTGGAGCGGACCTCTCCCCTGGATCGCGGCAACAGGACCCAGTGCGGGCGCTAAAGATTTACCTGCGCCGCTCTCAGCCGCAGCGCCGGGGGCGCTCGCGCCTCTTCTTACCTTGTCCGCGGGCAGACGCCACATCTCGGCCCAGATCGTGTCATCCTGGCTGCGGTGGGTGATTAGGTCAGACTACCTAGACCTCTCCCCACGCGGCGCTGAGCCTTTACAAATCCGGGCGCATGAAGTGAGAGCAGTAGCCACCAGTCTAGCCCTGGACCGCAACTGCTCGGTCAAAGATATTTTGGCAGCGGGTGGCTGGCGCTCAGACTCCACTTTCGCACGCTTCTACCTTAAGAGACCTATCCGGCTGACGTGACTCCCTGGCACGGGTGGGCGACATCTCCGCGGCCCAGCACTCCCTCCGTGCGCTGCTGGCGTCTTAGGCACATCATAGCTGAAATCGTCGGGAGTTCTCTCTCGAGGGGGCCGGCGGAGTGGTTGGGTTGTGGTTAGATACGGCACCCTCCGCCTGTTCGCCATTCTCCCAGATAGTAATGCCATCGGTAATGTATTTTGAAAAAACAAATGAATTTTTTTTCTAAAATGTATTTTTTTGAAAAATACTTACCGATGGCATTACTCGAATGGCCCTCCCGCCTGCCCCGCTTGCCTCTTGTGGCTATGTGTGAAACTGACGAGGTCGCCCTGTGCTCGCCGGGATAGGGTAGTAAGGGGAGGCCACCCGGGGTCATAGTGCTTGGATCCCCGGTGTCTCCTCCCCAGTTGTGTGCTACACACAATTTTGCTGAAATCTATAGGCAATAGAGTGTATTCCCAGATAGTAATGCCATCGGTAAGTATTTTTCAAAAAAATACATTTTAGAAAAAAAATTCATTTTTCGAAAAAATACATTTTAGAGAAAAATTAATTTTATTTAATAAATGGATTTATAATCTAAAATTGACAGTAATTGATGGTCGGTTCCAGTGTCTTCAAATCTTGTTGGTATTTCAGCCTCAGCAGCTGTCATTTGACAGTTCTAATTGATACTTCTACAGTCTGCTGCTTACCTTTCTGGTGTTTGTATTAAAAGGATATCTGGCAAATATAGCCGCATGTGTGCGTATAGCATGTCTCACATGAGTTAACATGAACAGCATATATTCACCCAATTGCTGTGTAATTTGTCCACAGACGAGGCCAGCAAGAAACACCCCTTCCCCTGCCCCTGCACCTACCGAACGGCTCTGTCACACTATGTGGACATTCAGACTCCCCCTCGCACACACGTCCTACGGGAACTGTCTGAATACGCCTCAGACCCCAAGGATAAGGAGTTCCTCTTGAAAATGACGCAGGCATCTGATGACGGAAAAGTAAGCTGAAATTAAATAAAAACGTGATTTGACTGTAGGTAAGGGCATGTTGTCAAGGTGATTCCTGCAGAAATATCAACAAAAAGCAATACCCACCACCAGAGGGTTAAACGCTATGGTTGTTTAAAGTAGAAAGAAAATGTTCCACTTGTTACTGACTAAAACTGCATTATTTTGAAGCAACAGAAAATGCACCACACACGGGTTACAGTCTTCAGTCATGGAGACTGATTCAGCCTTTTCGAAATCCCCAAAAGCTGAATTTCAGACAGAACACAGCCCTTCAGCTTGCCTGTTCCATCTGCAAGAGGCATAAATTCTCATGAACCCCTGCGTCTGCAGGGGTTCATGAGAATTTATGTCTCTTTTGCTCGCTATGAATCGTGGGGCACAGTTAGTCCATGAACCGTTTTCAGTTGTTTCAGTTTTTCACCTGCCCTCTCCACTACCCCCCTCCCCTTGTGCATTTTTGTAACACAGTCTGTGATTGGATGCTGTGTACAGGAGCTGTATCTGAACTGGATAGCTAAAGATCACCGCAACATCCTAGCCATCCTGGAGGACCTTCCATCGCTCAACCCTCCCCTTGACCACATCCTGGAGCTCTTGCCTCGGTTACAGGCTCGACTCTACTCCATATCCTCATCGCCGAAGGTGAGAGTGCTTCCATGATATGTCTTGTAGCGAACGTCCCTACCTACGTCCCAGAAGGATTTTCTTGTACCTGTGCCATCATTGAGTTTTGGGTCTGCTTCAAGCTTGTACATTATGATTATTTCACATTTTCCTGAAAACAGTTATTTTCACACAGCTCTAAGGCGGCACAATGGAAACGCATACTCAGAGTGTCAGCATTTTCCTTTCTACACAGGTTTACATAGTTTGGGATTTATAAATTGTGAAGACATAGTCTTTAATCCCTTTGCTGCTGGAAAAATGTAACACAGTTTAAGTGTACAAGGTATAGATCCTCATTAGCCCCTGCAGTTGTGCAGTCTCAGGATGGTTTATGCCTCTTTGATGGCTGGGGATTGTTAACATTGAATTTACTATGATTTCGGAAACACAGTGTACAGTGGAGTCCAGTTAACTCATTCTGCCCGGCGCACGTATTTCCCAAATTTTGGAGGCATCATCTAATGACTATGCACCTGTTGCAGGAGATGGGTTGACCATGATAATTCAAGGGTAGTGCCAGATTAGCTTGGCGCCGAGAGGCGCACTACACTTGAATTATCATGGTCGACCCATCTCCTGCTGTAGGGCTTCAGGGCTGAATGGGTTAACATAAACACGCTTTACATGAGTTTCTGGTTAACCCACTACATCCTGAGGCTGATTTTGTAACATTTGTTTATTGTCCTATGAAGGCTACATTACAGATCAGGAGATAGATCAATTGTTTTAGTTCAAGGGTGGTGCCAGAATAGCTTGGCGCCTGAGGAGCCAAGCTATTCTGGCAGGACCCCACGGCAGTTTACCTTTCCATAAATTGCTCTCTTCAGTTGGGTTGTGAACCAGCCATGACCCATATCACCCGCATTATCGCACGCGGGTGATGCCAGACTCTGCCAGATGCAGGCTGGAAGCGTAGCGCTCTTTGCTCCTTGTTGAAGGCTGTCAGGCAGGTGATCAGTTTAGCCTGTTTATAACTTATTATTACTGTGAAGAAGTACCCAACGGAGAAAGAAACACGCTTAGAAAAGATGGGTACAACACAATTTATTAATATTTCGGGTAAATACCCTTTGTCAAAATAGACAAACAAACAAACATAGAGATTAGCCGCTACTTATCTTCATTTGGCAGAAGGAATGTGGCAACTCATATTATTACTGTGGCTAAAAAGTATGATTATGTAATCCTATGCTTGAAAATATCCTCTTCAAGCTCATGTAAGTTTCTTTTGAAAACCTCTTCGAATTCTGTGGTTATTATGTGATTAAAACGTGTGTAGTTCGAAGAACTTTCCTTCCGCTGTAGACAGTGCGGGTGTGTAAAAATCTGGTTTAATCAGTGACAGATGTATCACTATGTGTGCCCTTATCTGATGTAAAGTATAGCGTGTTAAAGCCTTGGAGAATGAACATTCCTTTTCAAGACATTTGGAGGCCATGAATTCTTTGTGTAGACTTTGTGGTAGAAGGCCTGAATTCTTTGTATAGACTTTGTGGTAGAAGGCCTATCAAGTTTAGACACAGCATCATAGTGACCCTGTAGACACACTTATTTTAAGCCATTTTAATGGGATAAAAGCCGGTTGAATCTCTGAACAGCGAACAGTAAACCTCTGCTTTGTGTATTGCTTTTAATTTGTGCTAAAATTGTGATTTTATTAAAAACTGACTGTATCGGTGACATTCACATACTTCATGTCGGCGAGGTCTGAATGGATTAATGTTTTCTCTTGGTCTACCAAACCGGCTTTAGCAGGAATCAGGTATATGGTTTCGAAGATTTTAGCATGGGATATGCCAGTTAAGACATCTGTTGACAGCAGTGACTTTGTCTGATTTTTCCAGCAACTTTTGTTTTTGAACAGTGATGTGATAAAAAGTATGATAAACTAACAGAAGGCTGCGTCTTATCCATCTCCTAGTGATACTTTGAGCCAGTGCATGAAAAACATCCATGCAGATTACCCCAGCATGTTTGGTGTCTAAAGATAGTACAATTTCTCCTCTACAAGACTTATGTTCAAGTAATTGCTCAAAATTGCATGTTAATTAATTCCGGTTTAAAGAAAACATCTTTAATTCACAACCTATTTGCCGATGTATGCAGCAGATGCTAAGCAATAGTCAGGGAAAAGCGCAGTAGTATTGTGAACGAAGACAGCTGTTGCACTATTCTTATCCCCAGCTGAAGTGAGATTGCACAGCTGGTGCCTTATCAGTAATGTATTTAGCGTGCTGATAGTAAGGATGATGTGGGCAGTGGGCAGATGTTCACATCTGCACGGGACATAGACGACCCCGCCCTCCACGAGTCCCCTGCTGCCTTGCAGAACTGGCCGCTTGGCTGCGGAAAGGCTAAGGGAGGAAAACCCTGACATCAAAGCCCCCGTGTCTCTGGGGAAGGTTTTTGAGCCAGAGACTAGGACAAGGACAGTCTGATATAAAACCTACGACCCGAGGACCTCGATGCCACCGTCCTAGCATGCTAGGCCATGGCAGACGAACCAAGGGTTTAAAGGGTGGGGCCAGTACTGCGCACACTGCACTCCACCAAAACGCTCCACCGCGCAGGCTTTAGGAAACGCCCACGGACCATGACAACGACCTTTCCAAGTCCTGTAGCGATGGGCAAGGGGCGAAACGGCAGGTGAAAGATGTCACTGGCAGCCGCAGTCTCAAACCTGCATGCAGGCGGTTCAGGATATTGGTTGCCTGATGTTGACCTGGGGATGACAACGTCACTCGGCACACCCTGAACGACCAAGCAGCCTTCTCTAGGGACAGCACTGCTTACTCCACACGGAGAGGGGCCTAGAAAAGGTGGCCTAACCAAAGCTCATCCCCTCGTAACCCCAGTTGGCTAGCCGCGGTCAACGGGCATCTTCTCCTGCGGTCAGAAAACAAGAAAAAACAATGGATCCACTTTCATGACGACCACGACCGGACTCAACGTAGCATGCTGGAACATCCGAACCATGCTCGACACAGCAGACAGCGGACGCCCTGAACGTCGCTCCGCCCTTATTGCCCATGAATTGCGGAGGTTAAACATCGACATCGCCGCGCTCAGCGAAGTACGCCTCCCGGAGGAAGGCAACCTCCAAGAACTTGGCGCTGGCTACACCCTCTACTGGTCAGGCAGGCCTGCATCAGAAAGACGGCTCTCAGGCGTGGGCTTCATGGTCAAGACCCCTATTGCGACTAAGTTGGAAAACCTACCAATGGGTCACTCCGACCGCATCATGTCCATGCGCCTCCCACTGAGACACCAGCAATACGTCACCCTTCTCAGTGTGTACTCCCCAACCCTCCTGGCAGAGCCTGCAGAAAAAGACAAGTTCTACTCTGACCTGCGCAGCCTCCTGCAGAGCACCCCCGCAGACGACAAAGTCATCCTTGGCGACTTCAACGCCACAGTGGGCCAAGACTCTGAAGCCTGGAAAGGAGTCCTCGGCAAGCATGGCGTTGGGAACTGCAATGACAATGGCCGCCTGCTGTTGGAGTTCTGTGCAGAACAGCAACTTGTCATCACCAACACTACTTTCCAGCAAAAGGACAGTCGAAAGACCACCTGGATGCATCCTCGCTCCAAGCACTGGCACCTTATCGACTATGTCCTTGTGCGTCAGAGGGACCGCAGTGACGTCCTCCTCACCAGAGTGATGCCCAGTGCAGAGTGCCACACTGACCACCGCCTTGTCCGCTGCAAACTCAGGCTCCACCTCAAGCTGAAACCCAAGAAAAGAGGCCCCCTCAAGAAAAAGCTTGATGTCGCCAGCCTTCAGCGTGATGACAAGAAAGCTGCCCTTCAGACAGATTTAGAGCGCATGCTCAAAGACACAGTTGATCCAGCAGACTCCTCCCCTGAAACACTCTGGGAGCAACTGAAAACTGCTATTGTAAAATCTTCTGTGGAAGTCTTGGGCTTTGTTAGAAAGAGGAACAAAGACTGGTTTGACGAAAACGACGTGGAGATCCAGGAACTTCTAGCAAACAAAAGAGCCGCCCACCAGGCCCACCTAGCCCAGCCTTCCTGCCCTGTGAAGAAATCTGCCTTTCGACTCATCTGCAGCAGTCTCCAGCTCAAGCTTAGAGAGCTCCAGAACGAGTGGTGGTCGAGACTGGCACAGAGGACCCAGCTTTGCGCTGACAACGGTGACTACAGGGGCTTCTATGAAGCACTGAAAGCAGTGTATGGCCCTAGGCACCTGGTACAAAGTCCCCTGCGAAGCGCCGATGGACAGGCACTCCTCACAGATAATACCTCCATCTTGAACCGCTGGTCAGAATACTTTCAGGACCTCTTCGGCGCTGAGCGCACTGTTCAAGAAACAGTCATCCTCCAAATCCCACAGCTCCCACTAAAGGTTGAATTGGACGAACCGCCCACCGCCGAAGAGACCCTCACAGCCATCCACCAGCTCAAGAGTGGCAAAGCAGCAGGCATTGATGGAATCCCGCCAGAGATCTGGAAACATGGAGGCCCAGCACTGCACAACAAGCTCCATGACCTCTTTCTCTGCTGCTGGGAGAAAGGAACACTACCAAAGGATCTCCGTGATGCAGTCATCATCACCCTATACAAGAACAAAGGAGAGAAATCTGCCTGCTCTAATTATCGTGGAATTACCCTGCTGTCCATTGCCGGGAAAATTCTCGCAAGGCTGCTCCTGAATCGGCTGGTACCTGCCATCGCTGAAGACCACCTCCCAGAGGGCCAGTGTGGCTTCAGAGCCAACAGGAGTACCACCGACATGGTCTTTGTGCTGAGACAGCTTCAAGAGAAGTGCCGCGAGCAGAACAAAGGGCTGTACGTAACGTTTGTCGACCTAACAAAAGCGTTCGACACTGTGAGCAGGCAAGGCATGTGGCAGATCCTGGAGCGACTTGGCTGTCCCCCAAAGTTCCTAAGCATGATCGTCCAGCTCCACGAGGACCAGCAAGGCCAGGTTAGACTCAACAGTAACCTCTCAGAACCATTCCCCATTATCAACGGCGTGAAACAGGGCTGCGTGCTGGCACCAACCCTCTTCACCATCTTCTTTAGCATGATGTTGAAGCAGGCCACAGTAGACCTCGACGATGACGATGCAGTGTACATCAGGTATCGTCTCGATGGCAGCCTGTTCAACCTCAGACGACTGCAGGCCCACACCAAAACCCTAGACCAACTGATTCGTGAGCTGCTCTTTGCTGATGACGCTGCCCTTGTTGCACACACAGAGAGAGCCTTGCAGCGCATCACATCCTGCTTTGCAGATGCTGCCCAGCTCTTTGGACTCGAGGTCAGTCTGAAAAAGACAGAGGTACTTCATCAGCCGGCACCCAAGGTAGAGCATCGCCCTCCCCACATCACCATCGGCGAGTCTGAACTGAAGTCAGTACACCAGTTTACCTACCTTGGCTGCATCATCACGTCAGATGCCAAGCTGGACAAGGAGCTTGACAGCAGGCTGGCAAAAGCGAACAGCGCTTTTGGGCGACTTTTCAAGCGGGTGTGGCACAATCAACAGCTGAAAACGGGCACCAAGATCAGTGTGTACAGAGCTGTCGTCCTCACCACCCTGCTGTACGGTTCCGAGTCCTGGGCCCTCTACCGCAACCAACTACGACTCCTCGAACGCTTTCACCAGCGCTGCCTGCGTACCATCCTGGGCATTCACTGGAGTGACTATGTCACCAACGTCGAGGTCCTTGAACAGGCAGAAACTATGAGCATCGAGGCTTTGTTGCTGCGGACACAGCTTCGCTGGGCGGGGCACGTCTCCAGGATGGAGGATCATCGCCTACCCAAGATCACTCTGTTCGGCGAGCTTGCTACTGGACACCGTGACAGAGGGGCACCAAAGAAGAGATACAAAGACGGTCTCAAGAAGTCACTTGGTGCCTGCCAAATTGACCACCGCCAGTGGTCTTCGCTTGCTGCGGACCGTGACACCTTGCGCTCCACCATCTACAAGGCAGCCGTCTCCTTTGAGGACTCTCGCAGAGCTAACCTTAAGGACAAACGGCTCAGGAGAAAAAACCGAGTTGCCGTAACTCAGAACCCTAACTCAGAACCCTGACCAGACCTTCCCCTGCAGCCACTGCGGTCGAACCTGCCTGTCCCGGATTGGCCTCCGCAGCCACGAAAATGCCTGCAGGCGACGTGAGCAAGCCCTATAGAATCTTCGTTCGCGAAGTCAAGCCAAGGAGGAGTAAGGAGGAGAAGGCTGCCTCGCTATCTCAGTGCTCTGGGGAAGCCGATCTGACAAATTTCTTCCAGGGAGTGCCAGCCAGCACAGCTGAGAACTAAAGAGCATAGACTAAACTGCCGTGACCCTTCAACTATCAGTCAAATTTATTTCAAGCAACGGGTGTATCAGAATGATAAGAGTTAGCACGAGATATTTTTTAATTCCCAGCAGACAGACCTCTTGTTCTCTATTAAAATCTCATGGTAAACACACAATGCTTAACATGAAATTCCCACTTTACATGAGGCCGATTTTGTTTCCCCAATAGGACAGTGTTTAGTATTTTGAACAATGTTTAATATTTTCACCTGTTCAACATTAACAACCGTCCCAAGGACCGAGTCAATGCCGCCCCCTGTGTAACACCGCACATGGAAGCTTTGTTTACATTAGTACCCATGAACTCCGTTGTATAATAGCTAATACGCCTGAATGGCAGCATGTTAGCTTTCTCTTCTCGGTCCGATCTGTATCACCAATGGCTGAGGCTATCTATTATTTCAACCACTAGTGATCAACAGGCGCACTCAAGTGTTTCGGTACACACCTCTCCACAAGTGATGGAGGAAGGTGATGGACACATGCATACCGCAGGTTCCATACACACACCGACTGGCAAGAGGGAGAGGGGTGGTAGTAGTGGGTGAGGGAGGGAGGAGAGGGGGTAGGGGGGGGTGGCATGTTTTTTACATAGAGCCCTGTTTTTGAAAATGATCGGTCGGTCTAGATGAGATGCTTTATTTTCCATTCTTTCTTCAAAGACTGACCATGTGATGTGCAGGGGGAGTGAGCGGGATGGGGAAACTGCCATCTCAACTGAGAGTGTTTCCGTATTCTACCGATCTTGTACATTCATTCAGTCAGTCATTTTTGGTGTTTTTCATTCCTGAATGCGACAGTGATAAAACACGTACGGATCTGATTTGTAAACAAAAGATGCAGAAGTGCTACAGAGGGTGAAAACAGCTGTTCCAAGGATCATGACACTGATCAACGTGAAGCGTTCATAGTATCTCTGCCCATACACATTAGTACGCAGCTAAAAAAAAAAGCACGCTAACTCCAACACTGCACATGATTACGGAGCTGTTTTATAAGATGGTTTCTTGTTTTCTTGATGGATTGTTAATTGAATTCACAAGCTGTACATGTGTGGTCTGTTGTTTTCCTATTGAGATGATAGTAAGCAGGTCAAGTAGATGATAGTAAGCAGGTCAAGTATGATACTTGGCACTTTTAGCCTCACAAGGCATGGCACACTCAGTTACACATCTCCCACACACTCTCGTCTTTCAGACTGTGAACAACTTTTAGGCTACATCGGCTAACATGAAAAACGTTTTACACGAACTAATTTTCTGTGTCCCCATAAATTACTGTTAACCCTCTTAACCCCATGGCTGCATTTCCAAACTTTTGGAGGTGTCCAACGACTATGTACCAGTTGTAGGAGATGGATTGATTATGATAATTCAAGGGTAGTGCCAGATGAGCTTGGCGCCTGAAGGCGCCAAGCTCATCTGGCACTACCCTTGAATTATCATGATCAGACCATCTCCTGCTGCAGGTCCCCGAGGCTAAATGGGTTAAGCAGACTCCACTGTGTGTCCAGTGGCAGTGAAGGGGTTGAACGGTAGGCATTGTTTTCTCATGACAGGTGCAGCCTGACACAATCTGCATCACAGCGGTTCTGGTGGAGTACACCACGCAGACGGGCCGGCCAACGAAGGGCGTGGCCACCTCTTGGCTGAAAGAGAAGCAGCCGGACAATGGACACCGGCCCAGCATACCTATCTATGTGCGCAAATCGCAGTTCCGTCTGCCGTTCAAGCCCAGCACTCCCGTTATCATGATAGGACCCGGCACGGGGCTGGCTCCCTTCCGCGGCTTCATTCAGGAGCGAGACTTCTTGCACAAAGAGGGTGGGTGATCGGTTGAAAATTGTAGCTCTGGGAAAGTAGGCAAGTGGCTTTAACCCATTTAACCCCAAGACTGCATTTCCCCAATTTCGGAGGTGTCACCTAATAAATATTTACCATTTGTGGTAGATGGATTGACCATAATAATTTAACCCATTTAGCCCCGAGTCCCTACAGCAGGAGATTGATTAACCATGATAATTCAATCCACCTCCTGCGACTGAACATAGTCATTAAGTAACACTTCTAAAATTTGGGAAGTGCATCTGTGGGGCTAAAAGGGTTAAGGGTAGTGCCAAATCAGCTTGGCGCCTGATGGTGCCACGCTGATCTGGCACTACCCTTGAAGTATCATAGTTGATCCATCTCCTGCTAAACCACGTCAGGGCTGAATGGGTTAAAGACTGTAATTTATGAACTCATTCACATGTAATATAACTTCCACAAGTTTGGTAGGCATCTGTAAACAGCTCCAAATCAGATAACATTAACCTTGACAGGCTTTCTGTTAACAGAAAATTCTCCATATTTGACGGACAAATTTGAAAGGGATGGAAAAAATGGAAGGCCGTCCTTCCTCAGAACGGACAAATCTTGAGAATAAAATTAATGAATCCATCACTGCTGTGTTTTAAGTACATGACAGACTGCAGAGCACCTGGGACGGATTTTTTTGTCATGCTGTCCATCCCCATGACGAACAATTTTAAATCCTAGCAGAAAGCCTGTGTTAATATATCATGTGGTGCTAAACTGTTCTAGCACTACCCTTGACATTTCCTGTATACTGCTCCACTTTTTCCTACAGGTAAGCCCATGGGAGACACCATCATGTACTTTGGGTGTCGCCACAAGGCTGAAGACTTCATCTACGAGGACGAGCTGGAACAGTTCAAGAACAATGGATCGCTGACCAAGCTTTACACAGCATTCTCGCGTGACCAGCCACAGAAGATCTATGTTCAGCACCTGCTGAAACAGAACATGGATGAGACATGGAACGTCCTGGAAAACAACGGCCACATCTACATTTGTGGGTAGGTGTAGTGGTCATCTTTTCTTTTTTGGGCTCATACAAAGCAAAAGTGAGTTTGTGTTCTGGGCAAGTGGTCGTCAGTCCACCGTCTGTGGTAAACTTTAACGTTGGCATTTTCTCGGAGACTACTCAAGCCATAGTCTTCAAACTTGGTGCAAGGCTACTTTATGCCAAGACCTTTCTAAAGATAACAAATTCAATGATCGTTCTCAAAGGTCAGGGTATTGGGGGGCCAGAAATAGGTCAAAATTAGCTATATTTTGACAAAAATTGAAATTGCTCAAATGCTACTTTTCAAGCCTAAATTTGGGACAGAGATGCCTGACAGTAAGACCTTTCAATGCATACTAATTTGTATGCTCACAAACCAGATAGGTGATGCTAGCGCTGTATGTGTGCTAATTTGTATGACCTATGATAAATGGCAAATATCTCAAGAGGCCAACAGATGTGTGAAAAATGCCTAATTTGGGGGGTAGAATTTTAGTTTTCATCAGCATTTTTGCAAATTATTCAATTAAACTTTAAATTAGTTGACCCATTGCGAAGGTTAAAGGCCATGAAAGGTTGACATATATGTGGAAAATGCTTAGATTTTGAGAAAATGTTTATTTATCTGGTACAAAGACTTTTAAGACATTTGATCACTTGCACATTTCAGTGACATGTAGGAAAGGTCACAATGGTCAGTCTAAGTAAAACATGTGGATCGTTTGTGCACATGAGCCAGAAAGGTTTTGCTATTGTGGTGTATATTTGTAATAACTCTTGCAAACACAAATTCACTGCAAAAGATTTCCCACCAGCACACCATTCAATCAGGAGTAGAGCAAACATTGCATGGACTTCAACCATTCTTTGGATTTATCAAGCACGCTCCATCTGTAAGAGGCGTGTACATTCCCATGAGCCAGCAGCAGGGGCTCACAAGGATATATATAATAACTCTTCCTTGCAGGGATTTGCCTCATGAACATCCACAGTTTCAGGTGTTTACCAGCTTCAAGGACACTAGTCTCAGTGATCAGGGCAACTTGGTGAATTGGCTCCAGTAAACAAAGGTCCTCGGGTCCACGATGGCCGCAGTGGGCCCGCGCACAGCTGTGCGCGGGCCCACTGCGGCCGTCGTGGGCCAGAAGACGTTTTGCTACTGGGGTGGTCCTTAGTATAAAGTTTGCAGTCTACTGTCTTCCCGTACTGTAGAGGGGTTCAGCCTGCTGTCTTTACCTGATTCTGATATACATGTAACTCCTGTTCCTCTGTGTGTGTGTGTATGCATGCGTGCATTGTTTTTTCAAAATACATTACCGATGGCATTACTATCTGGAATACACTCAATTGCCTATAGATTTCAGCCAAAATGTTGTGTAACCCACACAACTGGGGAGGAGACACCGGGGATCCACACACCGGGGCCCCGGGTGGCCTCCCCTTACTACCCTATCCCGGCGTTCGTAGGGCGACCCCGTCAGTTTCACTCATAGCTCGACCGTGGACGGTCGAGTTTTTGCCTTAATCCGTTCGGAAACTTCTTTCTACCAGAGTTTGATAGCTTTTTGGCCTTCGTTTTGAGGGTTTTTCATAGACTTGGACTCTCTACTTCGTTGACTTCTCTCCTACTCGTAGTTTGTAAGGGACTACTGTGTTCGAACTGAGCTCCATCCGGTTCGGACTGGCTTTGACTTTCAGTGAGCTTCGCCAGTGACCTTGTGGTTGGCTTCCGCACGTGACTTTGTGAACTTGGTAGGAGTGCGACTTGACTTTTAGCCTTTGTACGGGTTTTTCAGTGACGCTATGGCTACTCCTGTGTTGAAGTCTTGCCATATTTGCGGGGACTTTCAGTGGCCCTCCGACGCCCATGACGCCTGCTTGCCGTGCTCGGGCTGTTCATCGGACAGGACTTGTGACGTGTGTGACGAGTGGATGGAAGACCGGTGGTCGCAGATGTGGGACTTCTACAGGCGCGACCGGCCCTCCCGGCCGCTTCAGTCTCCCCGGAATCCTCCACAGGTTGTCGTCGCTACGTCGGCTCCTCGGGCACCGCTCCGCTCCGTCTTTCGGGCTGTCTGGCCCTCAGGTAAGTCCCCTTCTTGCACTATTACCTCACAGGTTCGCCCTCCCCACTCCGAGTCTTCAGAGCAGGGTAGGCGAGTTTCGGAGTCGCGCTCCCCACGCTCTGCTTCGGCAGCGCGTGGCTTGAGCCCATCGGGTTTGCTCACCCCACGCTCTGCTTCGAGCGAGCGGTCTAGGCGAGCGGAGCGTTTGTCAGCCACGCCCCCGCTCTGGGTCTCCTGAGCGGGTGCGGTTGAAAGAACGCAAGCGTAGTAAGAATGAGAGGAAACGTACTAAGAGAGGTTCTCTCTCACGCTCCGAGGCGTCGGAGCGTGACTTGAGGCCCTTAGCAGTGCTGCCCCCTCCTTCGGTTAATTCCGAGCGGGCTGGGCCAGCTTCGCTTTCGTCCCTCCCCCGCCCGGTCTCGTCTGGGCGGGCCAGGGCTGAAGTTGACACTCGTCCCCCACGCTCCGAGGTGTCTGAGCGGGGGTCGCGTGCTCAGAAATTGTCCCCTCCCCGCTTCGCTTCACCTGAGCGGGCTTGGCGAGACCATAGGCAGTCCCCCCCCCCCCCCCCCCCCCCCCCCCCCCTGCCCCGTTCCGACCAGGCGGGCACGGTGTGACTCTGACACACGTCCCCCTTGCTCAGAGGCGCCTGAGCTGGGGCCGCGTGTTCATGAATTGTTCCTCCCCGCTTCGCTTTTCCTGAGCGGGCTTGGCGTGACTCTAGAATGTCCCCCCCCCCCCCCCCCCCCCCCCCCCCCCCCCCCCCCCGCCCCGTTCCGACCAGGCGGGCACGGTGTGACATCACAGCGCGTCCCCCTCGCTCCGAGACCTTGGAGCGGGGGCCGCATACACGTTTTTTGTCCCCTCCCCGCTCAGCTTTTCCTGAGCGGGCTAGGCGTGACTCGTTACGGTCTCCCCCCCCCCCCCCCCCCCCCCCTCCCCCCCGCCCCGTTCCGACCAGGTGGGCCCGGTGTGACCAGACCGCTACGTCGCTAGACTGGTTTCGTTCAGAGAGTGGTCTCCGTCACCAGCGTGCGGTATCTAGCTTCACTGCTGACCGTCCTTCCTTCGCGGTCCCTCTGTCCCCGCGACGCTCCGCCCAACGGGCGTCGCGGGCGGCCCCGTCTATCTCTCGTGCGGCGGTGCGGCTCTCTCGGAGCCGGTCGCCCCTTTCGGCGCATTCACGAGAGGGACGGTCTAGTTCTTCGGAACCAGATGTCCTCGGCCTTCATCCTACGGATTCGGCTTCGGCCATCTTCCTGCGGGATTCGGCGGTGGGATCCCCTTCCCGCCTGTCCGCGTTCTCGTCGGCCTCCTCCTCCTTGGACATCGTCGGCCCTTCGCTCGGATCGCAGACTATCAGCGCCTTGGATGAGGCCTCCCGGCTTATTGCGAAGTTTCTCCCGCCCGACTTCTGTCCTCCTTTACCCCCGATGAAGAGACAGGCTTCCGCTATGGTCGACGCACAAAGGCACGTCAAGCACCGCAAGTCCCTTCCTCAACCTGCCGGCTTCCGGGACCTCACAGATGCGTTCTCTGACCAGTTACGACAAGACACTTCGGCGACGCGGGATTCTTCTCATATTCATGGTGGCCTGCAGGGATTAACTTGAGCTTCCGCCAGGCCTGGTACGCGGGACATTCTCAAGCCTTCGCCGTCTCTCTCCCAGTGGTGGATATGGCAGCCCTAGTCCAGGCGGGCGGCCGCAGAATTGTCTTGAAAGCTTGGCCTCGTCCGCTCGACAGGATCGCTTCCTTAGTGCGAAATTCGCTGGCGTGCTCAGGTTTCCTGGAGTTGGCTACCCAGGCGGCTTTGCAGTGCCTGGAGGGAACTTGGGATCTGGAGGTGCCATCCCCTCTCCGCGATGTGCAGTCCATCCTGATAACCAACCGCTAATTGTGATCTTTGGCGACGGGATACCCTTCTGCATCTCTGCGCGGATCTCCCGAAGTCAGTGAAGACCCAGCTTCGACAGGCCCCCCTAGGTGGATCTCAGCTTTTCGGGGACATGTGGCAGTCAGTTAAGGACTCGTCCAAGGACCTTTGCAAAATGATCTCCAAGTCTGCAAAATGATCTCCGAATCTAAACGCAAACACCTTCAAAACCAAATCCTGGAATCCACCTCTTCCAAAACCCTCTACGCCACCATGAACACACCTGAACGTGATCGCGGATGCCCTGTCCCGCCGCAGACAGCTGCTCCACACGGAGTGGTCCCTACGCCCGGACATCTTTCTCCTAATCTGCTCCCGGTGGGAAACTCCTTTAGTGGACTTGTTTGCCACCAGGTGGAACAAAACAGCTCCCGGTCTACGTCTCACCAGTCCTGGACCTGCTCGCCTGGGCGGTAGACGCGCTTTCCATCCCCTGGGACGGTCTGATCGCTTACGCCAACCCCCCGTCAGTCCTCGTTCCGAAGGTTCTGCGGAAGCTTCTGGGTTGCTCCGCAGTCCTTCTTCTGGTGGCCCCCTTCAACTGGACCAAGAGCTGGACCACGGACCTACTCGAGCTAGCGACGGACCCGCCGCTGGAGCTTCTTACACCTCCTACGATGCTCAAGCAGCCCCGCCAGCAGCTTTTCCATCCTTGCCCGGAACGCCTCCTCCTTCACGCCTGGAGGTTGTCCGGCAAGCCCTCGCCGCTAGAGGTTTCTCGGATGCGGCGGTGGCGGCTATTGCAACAGCCCGCAGACGGTCTACGCGGCGGGTATATGAGAGCAAGTGGAGGGTCCTTCAGGCCTGGTGCGCCTCCAGAAGTCTCCCTCCCCCACATCTAGCCACCCCGGAGCTGGCGGAGTTCTTCCTGTGGCTTTTTGACGAACAAGGCTTAGCACCCGTTACCATAAAAGGTTATCGCTCCATGATCGCGGACACTTACTGCCACCTGGGCCGGCCAGACCCAGGCGCTTGCAAGGATCTGACGGACTTGCTGGCACATTTTGAGCTCCGACGACCAGTTTCTCGGGCCATACTGCCTCGGTGGGATCTCGCCTGGGTACTAACGTGGCTGAACACGGACCGCTTTGAACCTCTGCATTTGGCTAGTTTCTCAGATTTGACCAGGAAGGCATGTTTTCTGCTGGCTCTCGCCACGGCGTCCCGAGTGAACGAGCTTCACGCTCTCTCGGTACTTCCCTCCTGTTTGCAGTTTCGCTCGGACGGTTCTGCACAGCTTCTCACCGACCCATCCTTTTTGGCCAAGAACCGCTGCCCTGCGGCGGCCCCTCAGTAAGGCCTCTCCGTAGAACGGACATGGCCCCTGAGTCGCGTCAACAGGACCCGGTACGGGCGCTTAGGATTTACCTGTCGGTCTAAGCCGCGACGCCGGGGGCGCTCTCGCCTCTTCCTCACACTGTCTGCAGGCAGGCCAGATATTTCGGCCCAGACAGTGTCGTCCTGGCTGCGGTGGGTGATCAAGTCGGCCTACCAGGACCTCTCCCTGGACGGCGATAGGCTTCTTCACATACGGGCGCATAAAGTAAGAGCAGTGGCCACCAGTCTTGCCGTGGACTGCAACTGCTTGGTCAAAGATATTGTTACGGCGGTCGGCTGGCGAGCTGACTCCACATTCGCCCGCTTTTATCTCAGAGACCTATCCGGCCAACGTGACTCCCTGGCACGGGTGGGCGACATTTCCGCGGCCCAGCACTCCCTCCGCGTGCCCCTGGCGTCTTAGGTACGTCATAGCTGAAATCGTCGGGAGTGCTCTCTCTCTCTCTCTCTCTCTCTGGGCCAACGGGTGGTTGGGTTTGCGGTTATAGGAACGGCACCCTCCGCCTGTTTATTCTTCCAGATAGTAATGCCATCGGTAATGTATTTTGAAAAAACAAATGAATTTTTTTTCTAAAATGTATTTTTTGGAAAAATACTTACCGATGGCATTACTCAGACTGCCCTCCCGCCTGCCCCGCTTGCCTCTTTTCGCTATGTGTGAAACTGACGGGGTCGCCCTACGAACGCCGGGATAGGGTAGTAAGGGGAGGCCACCCGGGGCCCCAGTGCATGGATCCCCGTTGTCTCCTCCCCAGTTGTGTGGGTTACACAACTTTTTGGCTGAAATCTATAGGCAATTGAGTGTATTCCAGATAGTAATGCCATCGGTATATTTTAAAAAAAAAATACATTTTAGAAAAAAAAATTCATTTTTCGCCTGTGCATTATAAATATGAGAAATGCGCTGTATAAATACCATATATTATTATTATTAAGTCCAGCAATATGTTGGTATATGTGTGCGTAAGACAAGTTGATCAGTAATGTTAACAACATTTTTGTGTTCTCTTCACCAGTGATGCCCGCAACATGGCCCGTGATGTGCTGTCGACGCTAGAACTGATCATCATGGAGAAAGGTAGCATGGATAAGGCCAAGGCCGAAGACTACATCAAGAAACTTCAGAACAAGGGCCGATATTCCGCCGACGTCTGGAGCTGAGAAACTGTCATGTTTTTGTTTGTTTTGTTGTTGACTTCAGACGAGGTTGAGAGCTGCATTAACTCATTCAGCTCGATGTACAAATTTGCCAAATTTTGGAGGTGTCATCTAATGACTATGCACCAGTTGCAGGAGATGGATCGACCATGACAGGCGCCAAGCTAATCTGGCACTACCCTTGAATTATCATGGTTGACCCATCTCCTGCTGTAGTGTGTCAAGGCAGAATGGGTTAAGAAAATTTAAGAAAGAATGATGATTATCGCTAATGCCTGGACCTCTGATAATCAATTCTAGGGTACAGCCAGATTCGAGAAAATGTTTATTTATCTGGTCCAGAGAATTTGATGACTTGCACATTTCAGTGACATAGGAAAGGTCAAGGTCACAAAGGTCAGACTAAGTATGTGGATTGGTCGTGCACGTGAGCCATGAACCAAGCGAATCAGGTTCTACCCTTGAATTATCATCAGTGATCAATTGCCTGCTTGGGTGCAAAGTAATCAGACTCAGCTTTTGGGCTATTTTAGTTTATGTGGCTAACCAGGCACTACAATTGAGCTCTCATAGCTGATCCATGTTTATCCCTTTTAGCCCAAGGTCCCATTTCTCAAATGTTGGAGGTGTTGCCTAATGACTATGTACCAGTTGCAGGAGATTCATTGACCATGATAATTCAAGGGTAGTGCCAGATTAGCTTGGTGTCTTCAGGCGCCAAGCTAATCTGGCACTACTCTTGAATTACCATGCCATGGTTACTCAATCTGCTGCTGTGGCGACACAGGGCAATTAGGTTACGCCCTCTTTTCACACACTCTTCTCTATTAGCCTCTTTCAACACAAAGCTATGAACGAAGAACCTTTCTGCCAAAACAAAGAATTCACTTTGGGCATATCACAGGAGAAACATTTTCAACAATTCTTAAACAAATTTTCTGTTAGCGTTTTCCGCAACACTCTAATGCACTAAGTACCCCATGACAAAACTGTTGTCTGCAAGCCTGCATTCAACTGTGCACATGCCCCATATAAGGCTCCAATGAACACACTAGGTTGACTAAAATTACCCAGATTTTGCTCTTTTCCACACCACCTGTCATGCCTTTTGCTGCTCAAAACACCCAAAAAGGCAAAAAAATTGAAGTTTTACACCTAAAACAATTGCAAAAAGGGAGGAAATGTTTGGAACTATTTCTTGCAGAAAAGTTACTACATGCATCGGAAGCAATTGCCCCGTGTGGCCTGTAATGAGCACAAAGTAGATGTCGGCTGCAATCAAAACTATATCACTGATAACCTTACCCTATAAGAAGATACACTGCCAAGTTTCAGACATGAATGGCTAATGGTTTTAAATTTGCACCAAAATTACTCCCTGTATCCCTTGGTGCCCTAAGTACCATTGGCTCCTGTGGCTGACTGTCAGCACCACACATGTAAAGTTCAGAAAAGAAACACTTATGTTCAAGCTAGCAATCCCATATTTTGCAGACAAGCAGACACACATGCTACTCGTCCAAAACAACCAGCAACTATAAGTTCAACAGTGGGTTATTTTTTGGCAATTATTTTGCTATCCTACCCCCTCCAAGCAGGAACCATTTTACAATTTTCAACTTTGAACCCAACTTGACAACATAGAAAAGCCCTTGCACTGTTTAAAAAATTCAGCAAACTGCCTAACCACAACTAGCCTGCATGAGGTGTCAATTTTTTTTATTCCCTCCTTCCAGCTTTAAACAGGGCTCAATATACTGAAGGCAACTAAAGCCATGTTCCGCACTTTTCTGAAAATGAACCACCAGCAAAAAGCTACAAATCCTTGTACCAGCCAACTCGAGGGACCAAGGTACTTCTTTGACTTTGACTACTTTGCATGGCAAAGCAGCAGAATTCTGTAAATAGAGTAAAATGCTTGAAAAAGTAGCAAAAATTTGGCTGTGAACGCGCGCATAGGGGGGGGGGGGGGGGGGGGGAGGGGGGGCTGGTGAGGGAGGTAAGGGGGGGGGTTGGGGGAGGGGCTGGGTGAGGGAGGGAGGGGCTGGGTGGGGGGGGGGCTGGGTTGGGGGGGGTGGCTGGGTGGGGGAGGGGGGTGTTAATGCTTTGGGTTAGTATTGTTAAAAGCATGCCCCATATAAGGCTCCCATGAACACACTAGGTCGACTAAAATTTTGCTCTTTTTCACACCACCTGTCATGCCTTTTGCTGCTCAAAACACCCAAAAAGGCAAAAAATTGAAGTTTTACACCCTAAAACAATTGCAAAAAGGGAGGAAATTTTTGGAACTATACTATTTCTTGCGAAAAAGTTACTACATGCATCGGAAGCAATTGCCCCGTGTGGCCTGTCGGGATTCGGGGCTAAATGGGTTAAGGGCTTTGTGTGATAGACGATGAAATATGTTAAAATAAGAGTCTGATTTGCTCTGAAAGTGAAAGTGAAAAGGGTGTTTGTTTTCTCAAAACACATTACCGATGGTATTACTATAAGGGATCATTTCTTCGCTAGTCTAATTTTAGCCCAAAAAATTTGTTGTGTACGATTATGGTCGTTATGGCAGGAGAGGGGCGCCATAGATTGGGCGGAAGCCCGGCCAGCCTCCCTTCCTGTTTCACCATGCATGCGCTCCGCGCTTCCCACTCTCAGTCAATTTCTTTGCTAGTTCTGAGCGGTTGTGTACGTCGTGAGCTCTGCGTTTCAAAGTTATCTTGTGACTTTACCGGTCGTTGGACTTTTGTTACTTGGGCCTTAGGCTTGGACCCTTCGTGTGAGGCTGCTTTGCAGTTGTGTTGTGCCTTGGGCTAGCCTTCAGCGGTGCCGGTGAACTATTTGCTTGTGTAGTGGCCGCTCGGACTGGTGTCTGCGCCATTTTGGGACCGGTTCTGGCTTGCGCCGGTTCCGAGGGGCCTGTGTGCTTGAGAACTGTGACTGGTGTGTTTGCTCGTCGTTCATCCTTTGGATACGCTTCGTGAGGACGGACTCCGGACTGTTGGTGTGTGGCGGCTCCCTGGTTTCTCCTTGCCGCTTTTTCTCTCGTGCGGTGGCGGCGGATTCTTGTGCCTTCGACCGGTGACAGTTCGAGATACCTCTTCGCCTGGTCATCTGCCCGCCATGTGGTTCGTTGGTCTTGGCCTGTTGGTCTCTCCTCTTCGAATGGCGAGGTAAAGATTCGGTTTGAGCCTACGCCAGGCGCTCGGGGTGTGGGTAGAGCGCCGGGCCTCGGCACAAGCCTTTTTATCGAAAATTTCGTTCAAGCGCGGTTCGTGGTTGCGTGCCCGCGGGGGCACACTCGCTCGAATCTCATTTTATTTTCTTTGTGTTACAGTGGGCAAGTACGCACCTGCTTGCGATGTGGGCAGTTTCAGTGGCTGTGTGACGAACATTCCCTTTGCCTGACCTGTTCCGGTTGTGCCTCAACTAAACCGTGCCCGGTCTGCGCCCCATGGCCGGAAAAGCAGTGGACAGAACTTCTGCGTTTCTACGGCAGAGAACAAACGACCCCAGCTCGGGGTTCCGATCCATCCCCAGTATGCGCCACAGACCCGCCGAGTGGCCCCTACCGTGTGGTAGCGCCCCCGACTCGGCAGC
This sequence comes from Semisulcospira habei, assembly GCA_036245525.1. NCBI lineage: Eukaryota > Metazoa > Mollusca > Gastropoda > Semisulcospiridae > Semisulcospira > Semisulcospira habei. Next base: position 119,454,701 of record BTPG01000007.1, on the reverse strand, counting down.
CTCGGCTGCGAGCTAGAGAACGCTAAAACCGGCATCCACCACAGTCCCGTCGAGTGGTCGCTGTGCGGTTCAGGATCGGCGAGGCCCGCCAGCTAAGCCTCTTGTAAAGAAACCGGTATCCACCACAGTCCCATCGAGTGGTCGCTACCCGGTTGTGACTTCCAAGCAGTCACAGATTGATGCACAGGCACATGCGGCGACTTCGGTAGACGTCCTGACTGAGATACCGAACGCCACAGCCAACCAGGTCAGTGATCAGCCCTCTCCTTTACTTGGACCTGTTATACCCCCCTCCTCGTCTGACACGAACAATGTTTTGGTCGCCTCAGATCTTCACTCCAGGACCAACTATACGGCACCTAGATCAGACAGGCTTGCTCGGCGTTCGCGTCCCTGTTCCCGGTCACGCAGCCTGAGACGCGGCCCAGCTTCGCCCCGTTTACACCACCAGCGCTCTTCCTCCTCTAGTCGTTGGTCGTGCTCCAGGGACTCGTCGAAGCGCCGGAAAGTATCTTCCCGCCACTAAGCTTCTACCCGACCCCCACGAGCTCGCGCTAGGCGCGACTCGTCCCACAGTTCCCAGTCACGCCGGCAACGACGTTCGGTGTCTTCCCATCGCCGCTACCGCTCCAGGCAGCGCAGCGTCTTTCGCCACGATCACCGCAGATTGCGTTGGACGTCTTACTCGTCACGGAGTTCGTCGCGAGAGCATTCGGCTCTACGGCGCTCTGGGCTTTCCCCGCCGGTGAGAAGCGCGCCGCTTAGGGCTACGCCTGCCTCCCGGACTGACAATGCGACTATCCTTGCTACTTGGCCAGGGGTGGACGTAGCCCCCAGTACTGTTCCTATTGAAGACGACGCTCTCAGCTTGTATCCTACGGAGTCGGTGTCTGCCCTCCTTCAAGAGCCCAGCCCAGACCTGCCTCTTCTCTCGCCTGATGATGAGGAGCTACCGTCATCCATGGGACACAGGTTGAGACTCTTAGGGCACTAGATGAAGCGGCGCAGATCATTGCGGATTGCCTCCCAGCGGATATCTGCCCTCCGTCCCCCCCCCCTCAAGAGGAAGGCGTCCGCCTCCATTGATGCCGATCGTCAGGGCAAGCGGTTTAAGTCTCTTCCTCAGCCACCAGGCTTTAAGGACATTTGCGAAGCCTTTTCCGCTCATCTCTCGCAGGGTCGCTGCGGCGTTTCTGGTTTCTTTTCAGACTCCAGGTGGCCGGAGGTTTGGATATTTCTTTTCGACAGTCTTGGTATGCGGGACATTCGCAGAGTTTTTCTTGCCCCCTGCCTAAGCTGGACCCCGCGGCGGCGTCCTTTACTGGTGCTTCCCTACGGCAGTGTCTTCTTCCGGGCGTGGATCAGACAGCGACGCTTGTTTGGAACACCCTCGCGGCAGCGGGTTTCCTGGATCTAGCGACGCAAGCTATCGTTCGTCGAGTTGAAGACGCCTGGCATCCTTCCTCGTCTTCTCTGTTTGGGGACCTGCTAGCGTTGGCCATCTCTGGGAACCGTGCGGCCTACCACGCCTCCGTCAATGCGATGGCGGCGGCCCTTAACTGCGATTTGTTGAGACGGGATGCTGTTCTACGCCTTTGCTCCATCCCGCCCGATGTCAAGACTCAGCTTCGTCAAGTTTCCCTTGGAGGAGAGCTCCTGTTCGGCCCCGACTGGCTTGCTGTCAAGGAGGAGAATAAGGACTCCTGGCCCAGCCGCCCTTCTACAGCTCCCTTTCGAGTCCCCCGCACGGCTCCGGGTCGCTCCCTGCGGGCTGCCAGACCCAGCGTTCGTCCCCCTACCAGAGGTGGACGTCTCCCCCCCCAGACCTCCTGCCTTTCCCCGCGCCCGCCCCGCTACAGGCTCCGCCCCTGCGCCCCCTGCGCGCTCCTGGCCCAGACCTGCCCGTTGGCTCGGGCGGGGTAGGGCCCAGTGACTGCTTCTCTCGTCCTTCGCCGGCCGCTTCCGGGTCCCCTGTCGGCGGGAGGCTAGCGCTCCATAGCGACGTGTGGCAAGCGTTTTTTCCAGACGACCCGTGGATCCTGTCTACTATCACCAAGGGACTCCTGATCTCCTTTCAGTCGCCCCCTCCCCTGCGCCGCTCGCCGTTGTGGACAGCGCTGCCGTCGGACCAACCCAGAGCCGAGGCTCTCAGCGCCGAGGTTGCTGCCTTGCTGCAGAAGTCGGCCACGGAGGTGGTGATGCAACACGACTCCCCAGCTTTCTACAGCCGGCTCTTTGTAGTACCCAAGCCCGGCGGTGAGTGGCGCCCAGTCATAGACCTCTCGGCGCTCAACAAATTCATCGTGGCTCCTTCCTTCCGCATGGAGACCGCCCGGGCCTTGCGGGCCGCTGTGCAGCCGATGGACTTCGCGGTCAGTCTAGACCTTTCGGATGCGTACCTTCACGTACCCATACACCCAGCCTCCAGACGTTACCTGCGCTTCGCTTTCCAGGGAGTGGTCTACCAGTTCCGCGCTCTTCCTTTCGGCCTAAATCTCAGCCCTTGGGTGTTTACTCGGATCATGGATGCTGTGGTAGCCAGAGCCCGTCGGACTTCCACGAGTCCCACCTCAAACTATTTAGATGACCTGCTCTTGAGGAACCAATCCGAGACTGCCCTGATGGAGGACCGGGATGCCCTTCTTCACCTGCTCGAAGATCTCGGCTTCTTGGTCAACTTCGGCAAGTCCGACCTCGTGCCAGTGCAACACTTTGTGCACCTGGGTATGGAGTTCCTCACCGACCTCAACATCGTTCGGCTCCCGGAGAAACGCATCCAGAAGTTGGCGGATTTAGCGAGGCAGGTTTCTCAGTTGACGACATTACCAGCCAGGCAGTGGCTGCAGCTTCTGGGATTGATGAACGCGGCGGTGGATCTCCTTCCCTTGGGACGTCTTTATTCCCGGCCTCTGCAACTGCACCTCCTCCTGCACTGGCGTCCTTCATCGGCCGACCTCGATGCACCGGTTCCGGTCACTGCCTTGACCCGTCCTCACCTTTTACGTTGGGCGGATCCTTCCTGGCTTACGACAGGAGTGCCTCTCTTCTCGCCACCTCCCACCCTATCCCTGTGCGTCAACGCGAGCCTCTCCGGTTGGGGAGCTCACCTCCTGCCATCTTTCGAGACTGCCTCCGGGCTGTGGCCCCAGGAATCACCGCCCCGGCACATCAACTGGTTGGAACTGAAGGCCGTCTGGCAAGCCCTCCTTGTTTGGGAACTGCGCCTTCGACATCAGGAGCTGCTAGTCCTCTCAGACAACTCCACGGTAGTCGCCTACATCCAGAGGCAGGGCGGGACCCGTTCTCCTTCCCTGTGCATCCTCCTCTACCAGATTCTTCGGTGGTGCGAGGACCGGCACATCACTCTTCGGGCGCGTCATATTCCGGGTCACCTAAATGTCCTAGCCGACTCCCTCTCCCGACGCGGTCAGCTGCTGCATACCGAGTGGTCGCTGCGTCCAGACATCTTCCGGATGATCGGCACAGTCTGGGAGACACCCATGGTCGACCTCTTCGCCACGAGATGGAATCGGAAGCTTCCTCTGTTCGTCTCTCCAATTTCAGATCCCCTGGCCTGGGCAGTGGACGCTCTTTCCATCCCCTGGGACGGTCTTGTCACCTATGCCTACCCTCCGACGGTGCTAGTCCCTAAGGTCCTACTCAAGCTCAGAGGGTGCAACACGATTCTGTTCCTGGTGGCCCCGCTCTGCTGGTCCAGGACGTGGACCACAGACCTGCTGAACCTCACAACGGCCCCCCCGCTGGCGCTTCCCACCCCAAGCACGATGCTCAAGCAACCACGCAGCACGGTCTACCACCCGTGTCCGGAGCGTCTCCTCCTTCACGCCTGGAGGTTGTCCGGCAAGCCCTCTCCGCTAGAGGCTTCTCGAGTGCGGCAGTGGATGCGATCGCTTCAGCCCGCAGGTCCTCAACCAGACGTGTTTACGAAGGCAAGTGGAGAGTCCTCTGTTCCGGGTGTGACGACAGACGTCTTTCCCCCACCGAATTGACAGTTCCTCAGCTGGCGGAGTTCTTCCTCTGGCTCTTCTCCGACCAGCTCCTTGCGCCCATTACCATCAGAGGCTACCTGGCCATGATTGCGGACACGTACAGACATTTGGGACGGTCCGATCCTGGCGCCTGCAAAGACCTTGCCGACCTGATGGACCACTTCGGTCTGCAGCGTCCCTCTCGACGTTCCTTAGTACCTAGATGGGACCTGCCCTGGGTGCTTACCTGGCTCAACTCGCCTCGCTTCGAGCCCATCCAGTCGGCATCACTTCCAGATGTGACGCGGAAGACTTGCTTCCTATTGGCCCTCGCCTCTGCCTCCAGGGTCAGCGAGCTACACGCCCTTTCGGCACGCCCCGACTGTCTCCAGTTCAGAGCGGACGGCTCAGTTCAGCTGCTGCCCGACCCGGCCTTCCTCGCTAAGACCAGATCTCCCTTGGCTGCCCTGCAACTGGTGACGATTCAGCCATTAAGAGACCCAGGTTCCACCTGTGAGTCCAGACAACATGACCCGGTGCGAGCCTTACGGGTGTACCTGCGGCGGACCAAGCCGCTACGCAGAGGACGCACCCGCCTTTTCCTTCCTCTGTCCCCAGGTAGAAATGACATCTCAGCCCAGACGATATCCTCCTGGCTTCGGTGGGTGATACGATCAGCCTACCAAGACCTGGCCAAGACCAAGACCAAGACAGCCAAACGCTTGCACATCCGGGCGCACGAGATCAGAGCCATGGCTGCAAGCCTAGCGTTCGACCGCAACTGTGCTGTCAAGGACATTGTGGCGGCTGTGGGCTGGCGGGCGGAGACCACCTTCGCACGCTTCTACCTGAGGGACCTCTCCAGCCAGCGCCAAAACCTCTCGCTGGTGGGAGACATCGTGGCGGCGCAACACTCCCTCCAGGCGCCTTAGGCGTCGTAAGTATCTTTGCTAAAATTAGAGGGCGGTTGCTTGGGGAGGGCCACTACAAGTAGTGTAAGTTTAATGGCAAGGATAGGGGCGTTATAGCGGCACCCGCCTCCTCTTCGGGATTCTCCCTTATAGTAATACCATCGGTAATGTGTTTTGAGAAAACAAATGTATTTTCCCTTAAAATGAATTTAAAAAAAAAAAACTTACCGATGGTATTACTCGAAGATCCCTCCCACCTGCCCCGCTTGCCGCTGGTTGGCTAAGAAATTGACTGAGAGCGGGAAGCGCGGAGCGCATGCGTGGTGAAACAGGAAGGGAGGCTGGCCGGGCTTCCGCCCAGTCTATGGGCCCCTCTCCTGCCATAACGACCATAATCGTACACAACGAATTTTTTGGGCTAAAATTAGACTAGCAAAGAAATGATCCCTTATAGTAATACCATCGGTAAGTATTTTTCAAAAAAATTCATTTTAAGGAAAAATACATTTTTGTTTGTGTATTGTACAGTTTTGATTGTTGACCAAAGCCAAGCCGTATGTTTGTGAGATGTGTGTCTGGGTACATGTACTATGTGGCAACTAGAGAGTAGGAATTCTATTTTATGCAGAGACTATGGTATAAATGTCTTCGTCAGTGTCGTGCCCTTGTATGGCCATTGTTGATGCGCCTCACCATTAAAATCAAAGCCCAATAGCGATAACTGGGGTCAGGAAGAGATTGGATTCTCAGGAGCCTCAACATGATGGGGCACATGAGAACCTGTGTCTGTTGCATTGGTTGGGTGTTCTGGCGTTCTGTCTACACTTTCTTTGGTAAAGGGGTTCTCTGCCGTGTTCAGGGTTTGAAATATTTTTCAGAAGCATGGGGCCCTTCGGGCCCATTGTTAGTAAAAGTAGGGGGCCCCACATGAAAGTAAGGGGCTCATGAGCCATTACTGAGAGCGAATGTATGCAGCAAAGAGAAGTTGATGCAATGCGTACTGTGCTAAAAATAGACAGCCACGTGTGTTTAGTGAAAAGTTTATGACCTGTGTCGGGGGCCGCGCCGATGCGCTGAGTACCGCTGCTTTGAGACAAAGTAGGTCTGAAAAGAAGGGGGCAGGCCGGGCCCCGTGGACATGAAAGTAGAGGGCCCGATGTGAAAGTAAGAGGCTTTTTGCCCTGGGCCCCTGGGTTATTTCGAACCCTCATGTTGTATGTGATGCGTGTCCTCTCAGGTGCAAAACTGCTAACATTAACCCTTTGGCTGTCGATAGCAACTTTTGTCAGAATAATTTCTGTAGGAATCATTGTGACAAAGTGGCTACTGATGGTTAAAGGTTACCCCTATGCATGCATCCAACTGCACTGTAAACTGTACTGTTGGCTGCATGCACAGTATGGTTAACTGTAGGAATCATTGTGACAAAGTGGCTACTGATGGTTAAAGGTTACCCCTATGCATGCATCCAACTGCACTGTAAACGGTACTGTTGGCTGCATGCACAGTATGGTTAAGCCATGTGTTTTCTGAACCAAAAACTTAACTGTGATGAATAGGATTGGGTGCCTGCACTGACAATTACACTTTAATAACTCTGATTTTATACTTAATTGTTTTGGGTTTTATTTTTTGTAATTACCACCATGGTAGCTAAAGCAATCAACTTTGTAATGTGGAACAGAAATATTGTTTTGTCGTACATCCATTTTTGGGGTTTCTCTGATGTTTATAGTTGACACAACAATGACTGAGGTAGCAGAAGATGCTATTCATTAACATTTAGTATTTTAACCCCCCATGTGCATGCCAGTGGCTGCATGCACTGACATGGGGGGGGGGGGGGGGGGGAGGAGGAGGGGTCAACAGGTATGACTGAGTGCCTGCTAAAGTAAGATTGCTAAAAAAAAGTCTTTGTTGTAAATAATTATTTTATTCTTCATTCTTGTGGCCTTTTGTAATCCTTTCAGATTGTCATTGTATAATTGTATGAAAAATGAAATTATAATGTAATTTTTTTATATTATTATGTGTTCATGTCCTCTAAAAACAATCAGCAATGGGTAATTTTGCACAATTTATGTTCAGTCATTGTGTTTATTGCTCTCACTTTCTGATTCATGGCCCTCCCCACCCGGGTCTGCCCTGGGGGACTTGGGTGGGGTTAGGTATTTTTTAGTTCCCAGGGTCACCCTGGTCAGCCCCACAGGGTGGGTTTTTCTCTCTATTCTGGGGCATGTGTTTCTGTCTACCCTTTGTCCATTCACCTGTATTTGCCTTTTTAAAACTCTCCCTACTGTCTGCACTGCCTGTAGCTCTTGATATTGGATGTGTGTTGCTAAATGGTCTTAGCTTTATTTAGGCCCCATGTTGTAGGTTTATTTAATGTATTTGACCGGCTGGTGACATACATTCAATTTTCTGTTTAGTTTTTTTTCACAAGCAGTGCAGGCACGTCCTGAGAAAGCCTTGTTGCTGTCGGGACGTTAAGCAATGTACAATGTACATCAATTCTGATTCATGGCCCAACTCTGTGATTATTGCTGTAGAAAGTAAAACTGGTGTAGTGTGGTATAACCCTTGTTTTCCCCGACCTCTTACAGCTGAATGCTGAAACCTATATGACACCCTTGTTGTGAGAAGCATTTGGAGCCAGTCGCATTCAGGAAGAGGCATAGATTCACATGGCCCCTGCTGCTGCAGGGGTCATGCGAATCTATGCCTCTTGCAGTGGGTCGAGAGATTCTTACTTGTACGCTGTTTCTTGTGCCAGTTAGACTTACATGCTTGTTGATACAATGAAAGCTGAATTTAATTTTACATCTCATATTGCAGTATTTTGGTTGTTATTAGGTGCTGTACTCTGTGTTGACGTATAGTTAGATTTCCACTCTTTTTGATAGGAAAAAAAAAGGATTTTGTTTTTATTGTGTTGGAAGTGTTTGGATGTTATCATGGGATGCAAATTGAATTTTGTTTTTATGACATGTTGAAGTGAGATACATTCTTGCAGCATTGTGTTGTCAGTTGAACATGGCGAAGCCAGTTGCGCTTTCTGTCTGTGTTATGTCAAGCTAATTAATCAACATGTTTTAGCATACTAAGCCCAAAGTTGTTACTTCTCAAACTGGGGAGTTGTCATCTGAAGACTACATTGCAGTGATGAAACAGGTCAGCCATGATAGTTGAAAGCTTTTGCCAGAATAGCTTAGTTGGCACTGCCCTTAAACTATCATGGTCATTCCATGTCTTATTGCAGTGTGTTAGGGCTAAATGAGTTAACCTTTAGTACATACAGCTACTGTTGATGTCAACAGTACTTTCGGCTGCATGCACGCAGGGGTTCTAAGTCACTGCTGTGTGGTTTTATGTGGCACTGATGCTCAGAGGGTGTGGTTGGGACGTTTGTAATCGCAGCATGTTACTACATCTTGCTCAAAATCAAACGGCAACATGACGGTACAAAACATTCACATTATTCAAGATGCCCCTCATTATTAGCTTTGGAAGTGTTGTCTGGCATTGCCGGTGGCAGTACTGTGGACACTTCTGCAGCAATTGATGCAGGGTTCTTTGAATGAGTTAACCTATTTAGCTCCAAGCGCCCTACAGCAGGAGATGGATGGATCATGATAATTCAAGGGTAGTGCAAGATCAGCTTGGCGCCTTCAGGCGCCAAGCTAATCTGGCACTACCCTTGAATTATCATGGTCCATCCATCTCCTGCAACTGGTACATAATCATTAAGTGACACCTCCAAATTTAGGAAGTGTGGTCTTGGGGCTAAATGGGTTAACCCTCGTGTGCATGCAGCCACCGGTGTTGCAAACGGTACCATGGTGGCATTCACATGATGATTAATGAGAAAATTATATTTTTTTAATACCGGTAGATGAGTTCAGCTATGATGTTACAGTCACACCTGTCTAGGGTGACCACCTGTCTACTGTCTAGGCGACCACCTGCCTAAGTAGACCACCCATTTTTGGTCGAGTGGTCTTTTTTCTGTTACTCATGTGATCCTGTGAGAGGAGGCCACTTAAGGTGAAAACATTTTTATAGTCCCTTGGTGGTGGGGGAGGGGATGGGGGGGGGGGGGGGGGGCTGGCGGGGGCGGTGGTCACAGTATACAGGTTTGACTGTACCTCGCTCAAGAACACAGGAGGAAGCTGATGCAAAATGGTCCAAAATTTTATCTCGTTTTCAGTGTCATGCATATGAAGGTAGGTCTGCTATATGCTTGTTTCAAAACTGAACCCTGAAAAGTAAAGTCCATGCGTGTAAATAAACATGTCGTAGGTGGCTACCTACGCCATGTGTTTATTTACACGAGTTTCATGGACTTCACCTCCATTCACTGTCAGTTTTTCAGGGGTATTGTTTTAGTTGTGTGTGTGTGGGAGCTTTCTTAATCACTTCACTGCCCTCCCCCCAAAAAAAACAACAACAAAACAACCCCAAAAAACCCCCAAACAAACAACCAAAAAAACCGAAATGAAACAAAAAAAAAAATGAACAGGATCCACCTGAAAGAGACGGATCCTCATGAGCCCCGGCAGTCATGGGGATCAGTGCCTCCGTGTCCATTGGCAGTGAAGGGGTTAAAGGTCATCACACTTAACCATTCAAGCCCATGGCTGGAGGTGTCGCCTAACCACTATGTACCAGTTGCCAAAGATGGATCGACCTTGAAAACTCACGGGTAGTGCCAGATTAGCTTGGCGCTTTCAGGTGCCAAGCTAATCTGGCACTACCCTTGAATTATCATGGTCGATCCATCTCCTGCAGTAGTGCTTTAGAGCTGAATGGGTTAAATATCAAAAGCGTGAATGTGACAGTGGCCAGGTTTACAAACGTTATGCTTTGTATGATGAGAAACCACGAACTTACCTTCAGATGATCAATGGCAGATTATAGAAGTGTAGATGGGAGAACAGCACCGTGTTCATTTTCTTCAGGTATTTAGCTTGATGAACATTGTATATTCAGTTGAACAGTTTTGTACTTTTAACACCTTTGGTGCATGCAGCCATAGTTTCTGTTTACTGTACCAGTGGCTGCATGCACAAAAGGGTTAAATGTTTTGATATATATCTTGAATGGAATTTTGTGTATCGCATGTCAGATTGGTTCACCTGTCGAAGCCTATGATAATTTGTATCTTTTTAAATATAATATTACATAAGGAATTTCATTTAATTACGTTTATTTCAATGACATTTTGTGTGACAGTTTTTGTCCACTTTGTAGATTAGGTATATTTTCCATCAAACAGTTAATCATATTCCAGTAACATGCTGTATTTGTTCTTGTATTGAGTATGCGTATGCAGGCGCCGGCAATCATTGACAGTACCCAGTGGCTGTAGGTACAAGCCTGTTAACCCTTTGCATGTCGGTACTGTTTTTTGTCATGATGATTCCTACAGGAATCAATGCGACAAAAAATGCTACCGACACAAAGGGTTAAGAAGGCAAAATATATGAAATACATGTATATATACATGTGTGATCATATGGGCATTTGATGCTTTTAATGCATGGTCTCTTCCATGAGACCAACAAATGCATACTGACTGTGAAGCAAGGGCATTTGTTGTGTTTAATCCATGGTCACAGTCATGAGTGCCTCACATGCCTACTAACCCCTAGATACTAATTAATAACGGCATTTGATGCTTTTAATCCATGGTCTCATCCGTGCTTTCTAACTAAGGACATTTGAAAATTTCAAGATTAACCCTTTTCATCCTGATGCACTAGCTCCATAGGGGCCTGATGAGTGGTGCTTTGACTAAATGCAAATCCGCACCGTGCAACTAGCTCAAATCAGAATACAAGGGAGGGAACGAAAGGAGCGTGAAGCGGCAATGCACTGTGATTCCAGAGCAGTTTTCAACCCTCAAAGCAACCATCCACCTAAAACCTCCAACTGAACAAACTCAGTAGATATTTTGCTACAAATCTATACCAACCTTGTCCACTGATCAAAACTGATAGTTTAGTATCATGGCTTTTTGCACAGTCGAGCATCATTTTAGCAGACGTCCATTTGTTAGATTTCAGATGTGGCCGTAAATATGCCTCGTGCTCATTTTTCATTGGTTTATGTAAATAAGCATATCCAAAGAAATTAAAACAAGACTGCCTCTTACTGTCGACATGACTTAAACGTGCACAAAGCAATCGCTTTAGATACATATTTTCCCCCAGCATGAAAAGCTCTAATGGAGTCTGGTTTAAACACTTCACAGTTGTCAATATCTTCTCGAGTAATTCGCTTTGACTTTAGATTGATTGATTGATTGTACATTGCTTAACGTCCCGACAGCAACAAGGCTTTCTCAGGACGTGCCTGCACTGCTTGTGAAAAAAAAACTAAACAGAACATTGAATGTATGTCGCCAGCCGGTCAAATACATTAAATAAACCTAACACATGGGGCCTAAATAAAGCTAAGACCATTTAGCAACACACATCCAATATCAAGAGCTACAGGCAGTGCAGACAGTAGGGAGAGTTTTAAAAAGGCAAATACAGGTGAATGGACAAAGGGTAGACAGAAACACATGCCCCAGAATAGAGAGAAAAACCCACCCTGTGGGGCTGACCAGGGTGACCCTGGGAACTAAAAAAGACCTAACCCCACCCAAGTCCCCCAGGGCAGACCCGGGTGGGGCGCTTTGACTTTAGAGTAAACACGGCAGAAAACAATGGATGCACAGCAGTGCAGCGTGGCCTCTTTCACGGCACTCTACTAAAGAGTTTAACGTTGAACTCTAGATTTTGAGAAAGAGGTCCAGGATACTTCTGGCCACAGCTAGAATTTTGCGTGTGCCTTTCGTTTCCTTCCTTGTATTCCGACTTTAGCTAGTTACGCGGTGCGGCGCGCACACAGTGGCGCAGCGAATTTGCATTTAGTCACTTGTCAAGCACCTATGACTACCACATACAATTAATTTGACAAGGATAGTTCAAAGATGGTACCAGGCACCAAGCTATTCTGGCACCACCTGTGAACTAAAATGGTTGATCTGTTTCCTAATCTGTAATGTGGCCTTCATAGGACTACAAGAAAATTTTAAAAAATCAGCCTTGGTATGTAATGGGTTAAGATGTGACCATGTTACATGTGGGCCAGTCTGTGATTTTGGACCTTATAGCTAGAAACCATAGGTCTGAAAGGAATATATTGCAACCAAAACCTCATCACTGCGACCCTGTTCTTGGGAGACACTGGGAAGAGGACAAGGTGACCATAGATCCTCATGTTCATAAGTCACCCGGTGTGCTGTATGTTCACACATGTAAGCTGTGTGTTGTAAACACACTGTGTGCAACTGTTTGCCTATGGACGTCAGTTTCAGCCGCAGCAAGATTAATTCTCCTAGAACACTGCTAGTGGCGAGATTCACACAGCCCTTGAACTATTTTAGTCAAACTTATTTCACACACTGGTGTATTCTGAATGATAAGGGTTATACAGAAAAGTTGCTTACCAGGTAGCAGGCAAAAGAACTAAGTGTTTGCATGGCAGTGTTCCAGTGGAAGTATCAAGTCATGTTTATTATTCAGACAGTTATGTACCTTGAACCATATTAATATTGAATAGTGTACACAGTATTCTTTGGTTGCTTTCAATTCATGTATGTAGAATCCAGATTTGTTATGGTTTAATTTGTAGGACAATGGTCTTTCCCTTGTATAGATAATCGATTTTTTTGTAATAGCACAGGTGGCATATTTTATTGCACAGATATTGGTATTTTTATTATCGCTGAAATGGTCCATGGTCTTTTCTGTGTTCAAAAACTTTGGTAAAGTCTTGACACAGCTCAAAAGGAAAAAAGTGGTTTAACGCCCTTGTACATGCTGTCACTGGTACTGTAAATGGTACTGGGGCCACATGCACAAGGGGGTTAATCGCTTTGAGAAGTACTGCATACATGCATGCAATATGTTTCAGTTACTTCATTTTGTTACCTAACTGCATATGTGTTTGTGTACAGCTATCATTCATTTTATGAACTGTTCAGATCAGACATCGCCTTGAAATTTCACACCATGCGAATATGTACACAAAATAAAACTGTAAAAATGAGACTGTCATCTTTGCATGTCTGAGAACGAGTGTGCAACCTAGCGAGTATTTTCCTCCTAGAAGCTAGTGTCTTCTTGTAGCATCTAAATACATACACATAAGTTATTGGTCGCACACGGACCCTTGTAGGCCTGAGGGAGGTCAAAGGAACCATTGTAGCCTGAAGGCCGAAGGCCTGAGCGGTACAATGGTTTCTTTCACCTCCCTCAGGCCTACAAGGGTCCGTGCAGCAAGCCCCTGCTACCAATAACGTATTTGTTTTCATTCCTCCAATGTTTTCACAAAACAAATCAAGAAATCTTCCGACCTGGATCATGCCAGACATGACTGACGACAGGAATATACATTTATACATGATAGAATTAATTTTAAATCCTTCATGACGTTGCCATCTCCAGTAGTGTTTCTTTTTTGAACAACACTAGAAACTTTGTACTTCAGACCGTTCGGGTGATCTTTTATAGAACAAAACTGGCATCCAAGACGCGTCAGAAAGAGGGCTACAAAGTCGGCCATTAAAAATGTTGTCGCTACAAGGGTTTTTGTATCCCAGTCACATGGTACGCTTTGCGCTAAAGATATTGGTCATGTGACGTAGGACTGAAAAACTGTTTTACCAAACCTTACATAACCCCAAAGGTACACCGTCTCCAACATGTCTTACCCCGTTCAGTGCCAGATGACGCAGACTGTTTCTGCAATCTTTGTTAACCCATATCATACTGAGGCTGAAAGCTTCAAATTTGTACACTGCCATATGCAAGCTACATTATAGTACTTGCAGATAAAGATATAGACCAATGGCTTTAGTTCAAGGGTAGTGCCAGAATAGCTTGGCGCCTAGAGGCGCCAATCTATTCTGGCACTACCCTTGAACTATTTTAGTCAAACTTATTTCACACACTGGTGTATTCTGAATACTTACTTACGCCTGTCACCCCTCCCAGGTTATAGGTCGTCGACGAGAGACCTCCAGCGACTCCTGTCCTGTGCTTCTCCTTCGATTTTACTCCAGGTGGTTTCCAGTCTCTTGAGGTTTGCTTGGAGGTCTCGACGCCAGGTGTTTCTTGGCCTGCTTCTTTTCCTCTTTCCCTGGGGGTTCCATGACAATGCCTGCCTAGTGATACTGGAAACTGGCTTTCTCAGACTGTGACCAATCCATCCCCATCTTCTTCGCCCAATTTCATTTTCTGCTGTTATCTGCTCTGTTCTCTCCCAGTGTCTGAGGTTGCTGATCTTCTCTGGCCAGTGGATTTTCAAGATTCTTCTAAGGCAACTGTTTATGAAGATCTGTACTCCGTTGACTGTGGTTTTTGTCAATCTCCAAGTCTCTGCTCCATATAGGAGAACTGCTTTTACGTTGGAGTTGAAAATCCGGGCTTTGGTGTGTTGTGACAGCTTTCTGGAACTCCACACTTTTTTCAACTGAAGAAAGGCTGCTCTTGCTTTACCAATTTGTGCTCCAACATCTGCATCAGTGCCGCCTTTTTTGTCGATGATGGTCCCGAGATAGGTGAAGGACTTCACCTCCTCCAACGGGGTGCCACCAAGCAAGACTGGTTCTTCCTTGGTTGTGTTCAGCCTCATTGTCTTTGTTTTCTGTTTGTGGGTGGTGAGGCCCACTTGGAATGAGATGTCAGCAAGCCTCTGGTCTTGTCCTGCATTTGTTGATGAGTGTGGGACAGTAAAGCCAAGTTGTCTGCAAAATCGAGGTCGTCAAGCTGTGTCCACTGTATTCCGCTTCTTCTCTGCTCAGTGATCCTCTTCATGACCCAGTCTATGGCCAGTAGGAAGAGGAACGGATCCTGTTTAAGACCTTTCCTGGTACTAAATAATAATAAATAATAATAATAATTACGGTATTTATAATGCGCTTATCTTATAATAATTATAACTGTAAGCGCGCACTCACAACTCGCGCACGCATGCGCATGCTTTAGACAATGACTCACATACCACAGATAGTGAAATACATTACGACAGTCAGCTTGGGGTGGGGAGGGTGGTGATATAGTGCTAAAACTGTTGAAAGAGGTGAGTTTTGAGGGCGGACTGGAAGGAGGAGAGAGAGTGTTTCTGACGGAGAGAGAGTGGGAGAGTGTGTCCAGGTGGATGGCCGTAGACGGAGATGGAGCGGGGGCCGAAAGTGTTGAGTTTGGTGCGAGGAATGTGGAGGCGGAGAGGGTCGGAAGCAGAGCAGAGGGAGCGGGAAGGTGTGTAGGGGTGAAGTAAGTTGGAGAGATAAGCAGGAGCGCAGTTGTTCAGGAATTTGTAACAGAGAGACAGAATTTTGTATTGGATGCGTTGGGGGATGGGGAGCCAGTGAAGGAGTTTGAGCAGAGGAGTGATGTGGTCGGATTTTTTCTTTCTGAGGACGAGGCGGGCAGCGTTGTTCTGGACGCGTTGGAGAGTGAAAGTGGTGGAGTGAGTTAGGCCAGAAAGGAGAGAGTTGCAGTAGTCGATGCGAGATAAGATGAGAGAGACAGCAAGTTTGGTGGCAGCTTCGGTAGTGAGGTATTTTCTGATCTGACTGATGCGGCGGAGGTGGAAATAGCATGCCTGGGCCGTGGTGGAGACGAAGCTGGTCATGGACAGAGAGGAATCGAGGATGATGCCGAGGTTCTTGGCCGAGTCAGAGAGGGAGATGGGGGTGCTGTCGAGTTGAAGGTGGAGAGTGGGAGGGAGCTGGGAGAGTTTCTGGCGAGTGCCTACCAGCATGGCTTCCGTTTTGTTGTCGTTCAGTTTAAGCTTGTTTGCCGTCATCCAGTTTTTCACGTCTTCTTAGCAGTCAGCCGTGCGAGTCAGTAGTGACTGAGTGTTGTCGAGTTTGTCTTTGTCTAGCAGTTGTGAGTCGTCAGCGTAGAGGTGGTGGTGTATGCGGTGAGACTGGATGATGTTGGACAGGGGAGAGGTGTAGAGTGTGAAAAGGACCAGGCCCAGGACGGACCCCTGTGGAACTCCGCAGGAGAGCGTGACTGGGTTGGAAGAGACGTCGTTGATGGTGACGGACTGCTGTACTGACAGCAAGGTGTATTCCGAATGATAAGGGTTAATTCAAAACCAAAAATTTAGTCAAACTTATTTCACACAATGGTGTATTCCGAATGATAAGGGTTAGGAAAGTACAAAATCATCAATCATTTTGACATGCAACTCCTATAAGTGTTTATTTCCCTCTATACCCACCACCTCGGTATCATCGTGTGTCATGCATACCCTCTAGTAAATCTCCGCACACACCAAAACAAGACACAGATCACCCATGATAGTTCAAGGGCAACACCAAAATAGATCAAGGCACGGAGGCTGTTCTGGCACCACCCTTGAATTATCATGGGCCGGCGATCTATCGCCTGACATTGTAAGTAGTAATGGGGGGTGGGGGGTGGGGGGGCCAACTTTGAAATATGGACATTTTGACCAAACCAGACCTAGTTTGCAAAAGACCCTTGGGCTGACATCAGCCTCAGTGGACCCATGCACAACCGACATCAACCCGAGGACCTTCGTTTAGTAGTGTTCAAGCTTTGGTTATCCCTTTTGGAACAATAAATAAACATCTTGAATTATATGAAGGAATCATGCAGACCCACTGCATCATTTGAATACATAACCCCAGTTGTTTTGTCTGTGAATGAATGTTGTCGATGTATTGTCTACACTTTTCATAAGAAAAGAGAGATCCGCAATGCTCTCTTTTACAATCGGCCATCTGTTATTGTGGAAATTGGTGGAAAGACCTCAGTGAGTGCTGTTGTATGTATTGTTATCAGTGATCAAGGTGACTATAGATGCAATTGGTAGTTTAGATGCAAAATGATCAGTGGTCTGAAAATGTGTGCTGGTCTATTATTTCGGACATCACGTGAAAAGTATCAAAAATGGGAGGCAAACTATTTTGTAGAATACAGTAATTGAAAAAATTGCTAAATACCAAATACTTTCACAACACAAAGATAAATTTCACATCTTTATTGCTTTCTTTGCCATGAAAAAATGATGTAATAAAAATGAACAAAACAAAATTTGATCATCAGTCACGCTCAACTTTATCCAATGCATTGTGCTACTTGTACAAACTCAAAACCCCTGAAGCCTAAACACTTTGGTACCAGATTCCACTGTTAGGTACAGCATTTAATCCATGATGCGTATCAGTTGCAAAACTAATTAAAAGCAGCTGGTCTGATACCAGTTTATCTCGAAAGCTGCAAGCAAAACGCTGCCTACCGAGTACATATGAAAATACCATCAGAAGCACAACCATAATTAGCCCATGCCATACTGAGGCTAAAAGCTTCACATTTGTACACTGCCATATGCAAGCTACATTACAGTACTTACAGATAAAGATCAATGGCTTTAGTTCAAGGGTGGTGCCAGAATGGCTTGGCGCCTAGAGGTGCCAAGCTATCCTGGCACTACTGAACTATTTTAGTCAAACTTATTTCACACACTATTGTATTCCGAATGATATGGGTTAGTAAACTTCTAAGTTACAGTCGGGGTAACATCATGAACCCCTTGTATCTGTTGCATGAGTGAGCTGAAATCCTGCACAAGACACTAAGCAAGGAGCTCCGTTATAGAGGAGCACCCTGCTTAGTCAGGCATCAGAACTGTTCACCCCAAAAAAATCTGAAAATGGCGATTTTGAAGAATTGTAGAGTTATTTAAAGCCATTTCCAAGTCAAAAGTGTTATTAAACAGGGGCCAGGAAAATCTGAAAATCGCCGAAAATCGGACAGTTCTGATGCCCGTTAGTGGAGCCTAAGCTCTCGTGCAACGGAGGTCTGTTCTGTGAACAGTAGCAATAGCCTCAAGCATCTTACAGTCTCAAGCCAGCAGTTTAAGAACGACCATTGCCAATTTATACCACTGAAAATTGAACACTGAAGATTGAACAGTAAAGGATATATATATATATATATATATATATATATATATATATATATATATATATATATATATATATATATATATATATATATATATATATATGTGCTGGTCTCTGACCTAATAGCATATGGCCATAAGGTCCAAAATCACAGGCCAGCAAAATATGGAAGACTAGTATAAATACTTTCAGCATTTCTGTACATACGCTTAATGAGGTATCTTCCAGGGGTATCTTCCAAAATCTGTAAATCTAATGTCAGAAATTTCAATTATAAAAGCCCTTGTGTATTATAAAAGTCCTTGTGTTTTTGAGTAACACACATGCTTATGTGTCGGATATGTTCAATAATTTCCTGACTAATAAAATAAAGCATCTGTAACAACCTCATGTGAGAAAGTAATACTTGTTAATGAAAACAAAAACAGCTCACTGAAGTTTTAAATAAATGAACAAGATAAATACTAATAACATTGAACAAAACAAAACTTTCTTTTACAGATAATACTCATAATCTTTCCACATTGTTCTGCCAGTAATTACCATCTACTACTGCAACTGCACTGAAATGTGTCTTAAGAAAACAAAGCTGTATTACTGCACACATTTCTGAGTCACAATTCAGCATGTCCTAAGAAAAAGAAAACTTTGTATTTAAAAAGTAATCATTTTGTTCTTTCTCAAAAACAAAAAGCAAGCAAACAACCCTGTTCTCAATAGTCAGACAGTTAACAAAAAAAAATAAGCACTGTCACGATTTCATCTTTGGCGTGACAGATGATTGATATGAAAGGAAGTGTGTCAAATGCTGATTGCTTTGGAAAAAAAACCTGGACATAAGGTTTGCTCAAGTCATGAATTTACCACAAAAAATTTGTAATTTTGAATTACAAGATGGCACAGACATGACACGAAAATCATCGTTAATAAAATGTTAATGCCGTTTGGTAGGCACGACTAGTGCGTATTGTCCTTCCACAGACTTGGAGACGGGCAACTCTCAACACCCCTTCAGCATGCAGATAACAGTACCGGTGGCAGCATGCACAAGGGAGTTAAGTCAATTTTGAAAAAATGTGTAATAACAAGTATTATTTTAAATTATCTTCATTTGTACAAAGATAACGGTCCGTTCACAACTGCTTTACGTTTACAAGGGTACTGAAAATCTGTCTGCCAGGTCCAGATGTTGTGGTCTGCTGTTTTGTTCTAACCCCTTGTGCATGCAGCCACCAGTATTGTGTACAGTAGTGGTGGCTGCAAGCACAAGAGGGTTAAAAGCAAACTTTAGGGCTGGCTAATACTGTTACAACTAGCACCCTTACAGAATATATTCAACAGTAACTAATTATATATTGAACATACAGACTTGAGAATTAAAAAATTGGTGACTAGATGATTATGGAAATGATAAATATCCTCTACAAGTACAATTATAAATACTACAGATGTTATCTGTGTTCAAGACCAATACAGGTTAAAGAAAATGCGAAAATGTTGCACCTTGTCAACTGAGTGTACAAAAAGATAAAAAAAAAAACAAAAACGAACAGTGGTTTATGCCAAATCATTGCTGCACAACAGCTTAAGTGATGGAGTTTACTTTTGAAGCCATTCTGAAGTAAGCTGGACTTCAGTCCAAGGCACTTGCTCTTCACCAAACCAACGCTGTTGTGCACGCTACCATAGGCAGAATGCACAAGGGGGTTCATTTTTGCACAAGGGAGTTCATTTTATCTTCTTCACCTCACCCACAAAAAGTGGAGAAATTTTCAAAGGGACAACAGGTTCATTACAATATTTTACATGTATACTAACCATTTGAAAACAAACAAACAAAAAAAATCCTCCGATAAAGTTGAGGGAAAGATTTTAAAAGAACAAACATTTTAAAGTCAAATAAGTCCATGAATTTTCTTATAACAATGTTAAACCACATTAAAAACAATCAATTTTTTTTTTTTAAAGCATAAAACAATGAGTCACTTTCATTGTGAACTACAATACTTGAAAATGAAATCCAGATTAACAGACTTTTTCCACGATTACTGTAACAATGCTGGAGACATCTACTGTTTGCCAAGTTTTCCAGACGGTCCCTCATCCAATCCTTTCCATGTGCAAGAGGCATAGATACACATGAGCCCATGCAGTTGCATGGGCTCATGAGAATCTATGCCTATTGCTGACCAAGACTGGCTCCAGCTAAAACCTCAAATGGAGGGTATTATTTGTGGCTGTGTAGATAAGTGTAAGAAAGCAGCAGAAAAGGACGGAAGTGGTGGTGGTTTTTGTGGTGATCCATTCTGGCTCCTTCCTCTTCTGGGAGGCAAGCTTGATCCAACAACAGGACGCAGGATTAGTCATACAGCTGGCTACGGTTTGCTTCACTACCAGTAATAACAATGTCATGTACACCCCCACATGGTTGCCCTAGAAGTTCCTACGCCTCACATTCCTAAATCTTGCTGAGCTGAAACAAAAAAATAAAATGCAATGAGAAACAGTCAACCATAATCATTCATCTGTTCACGTTGATAATACTCCAAAAGAGATCAATGCTGTACAGTCACAGATTAAGCCTGGTCAGGAAACAAAATTAAATTTTAATTGCTGACCAGCAATGGCCGAGTGCTTGTACCTCTCCTGCTACTACCGGTAGTACTAGTGCTGTTGATCAGTACTAGCATGCATGAAAAACAAAAATGGCAAAGCCCTTTTGGCAGACATGCATAACCAATCCACAAATATTCTGACCTTTGTGACCTTCCATATGGTCACCAAAATGAGCAAGTGTCAAAACATAAGTGCAGGGTTAGTTTTATTATCGGCAAAATATATCTATAGTAGTAATAGTATAGGTCGTTTGGCATCGGAGCGCAGTTTTTCACAAAAATATCTCCACAAAGAACCATTTTGCTATATCATTCTTATTCATTGCATATCATTTAGTGACAGTTGACCTATGATTTACTCATAAAAAACTAGAACAATGTGTTTGTTTTGCTGTACAGTCATATATATTCATAAACATTTGCATTTTTTCCATTCACTTTAAAGTAGCACTACTGCTGTAACTGTTCAAAGATACACTTCTGTAACAAGTGGTTACAAAACGCTACACATAGGTCTAGAGATATGGTTTATTTAGACACAGGACAATCTAGTTCAGCACACGTCATTTTGATATCAAGTAATTTGACGATGACTCTACTCCGTTCTATAAATACAATGCTTTCAGTTTCAGTATGAGATACAGCTAAAAATAGATGGACACACTAACAGCTGGGCAGAATAACTAAGTGCGATTATGCGTGTGCTTTTGCTGCGTGTCCGAACTGTTGTTAAAGTTCATTAGGTGTGTCAACAAGGCATAACAAACACAAATGGTGCTGAAATGTGCGTTCAAATTTACCAGTGTTTCCCATAGGATTTAATTCTAAGAGTAATTATGACCCCCCAAAAAAATCAGGGGGTAATTTTAAAATTTGAAGGGTCACGCCTGACCTTTTTTAATGCTTCAGTTCGCAAAAAGTTTTTACTGGGATTCAGTATACATACCTACTTAGACAGTGACCATCCTATTATCCCACCAAATGCTTTCTTTCGTCCGTTCAAAGCGAAAAGAGGTCACCAGAATCTTGTGATGAATGCCATGAAAAGATTGCTTCCGATAGGTGATGGTAGCTGCCGTCATAACTATTCTAATCGACCTTAGGTCATCTGCATAATTATAACCAATCAGAGAAAAGATGGGGGATGAACCAGCGAAGAAAACAAGAAAGTATCATCGACTTGCGCTGACAATGACAGAATTGAATGACTTGGAATTGAAGAGAAGAAAGAGGAAGAGGGACAAGATACAACTAAAGAACTGACATCGGACAAGGGAATATAGACATGTGGCAACGCATAAAGCAAGAGCATGGCTTGAACGCCCATCTAGAATTTGACCCTTTCCTGCTGAATCAGTGAGTAATCTATGGTCTTTGTTGATCTTCCTATAGTTCCGCGAGCGCTAGTGATTTTCAGAATTCACGATCTTCAGTAGAATTTATCTCTTACTGATTTTGCAAGAGTTTAAACCAGTTTTATCATATAGTTACGTGCAGAAAGTGGGTATAAATACCAATGTTCTGTTTCAATGATGGATCATGTTGCGTATTTCCGAGGGGTAAAGGATCAAAGGTCAAACTAGGCCCGGCACCGTGGACTCAGGCTCGTCAGCTTCAGTTGCAAGTCACTGAAATAAGCTACACCCTCGTCACGATCGTTACAAGTAAATACTAGCAGGTTAAGTGGAACCCGCATTGTGATTTTGACAGCATAGCGAATATAGAAGGCGTATTCTACTTTTCTCATGAAAAATTACGTCAAAGGGATACCGGAAAACATCAATACACATGTACACCGGACAGGTGTGTACGCCACACCGAATACCTCGTGACCTGCAGTATTGCGATACACTGATAGTCAGCCGGGTTCTGCCTTGTGACGTAGGCTCATAAATATGCATATTAATTCAAAACAAGGCCGATGCAGACAATAAATCTGCGACTCGGGCACAAAAGCAATACACCCTCCAAACGATAAATTTAGACATTTGGCATTGTACTTGCACCATAAAGCTCTACTCTAAGAGAGTACACAAAGGACCCATACACATACAGTCAGCAGTATCTGTTGCAGTTTTTTGACTGTATTGAGATGCCTGATCCTAGGAAAAATAACTTTAAGGGGTTAGTGCTCACATAAAATTGCAATTCAAGGAAATACATACTGACATTTCTGTAGTGACATTAGTACAATAGTAGTGACGGACATGCTAAGTGTGCCACTATCCTCACTAGAAAAGTCACATTGGATCATTTTCTTCGCTTGGCAGCACTGCTGAACCGAGCTGCTGCTGCACCCGTCATGGCATCTGCACTGATTTAGTCCTCAGCTCTCGTTCTGTACGGACTCTTTGACAAAATGAGCATCTTGTTGTTCAGTTGTTCAATCACCAATCTATTGCGCTTTGAATTCATGACTGACAGAGTGCTGCACCGAAAATGCTCTCTCGCACCGGCATTGGCTTTGTCTGCTTCTAATGCGTTACGGACACTTGAACTCGAGCCCTCATGATCTTGATCTGTTTCAGTGTTTGCCTTTGGGGTATCATCGGTTGTATGGCAGCTGCTGGAAATAGTTTGGTGATAACTTCAACCGATTCTTGCTGAAGCCTAGAGGATCACATTTTGGTTACCGTCAGTGTCAGCCAATTCAACATTTTCTTGCTTTTCTTCTCCGAAAATGTGGGCCTGAAAGTGATTCCAATTGTGCGTGTGCACTCTTTACAATGGGAAGGGATGTAACTCTGATCGTACTTGGTCTGTCGTCTGCTGCTGTGCCTGCGAGATGATGTTTGGCTGGTGAAACGAAACCTTCATCAGTCAAACACAATGTGTTGCGATGACAGAGCAGGCAAAAAAAGTGTGCGTCACGCTGACGCAGTAAGCAAAAGTCTCTGTGTGGTTTCTGATTTCACTGCGTCTATTACACACTGCAATGCGTTATCGGAAACACCGGGTACAGTGGAGTCCAGTTAACACGAACTCGCTTTACACGAATTTCCAGTTAACACGAACCGTTTTTGCATTCTCGGACGACGGCCTTCCTATTCTGTATTAAAATTTCACTGATAACACGAAATGCTTAACACGAAATTTCGCTTTACACGAAGCTGTTTTCGGTTCCCAACAAGGGCATTTTCACTATTATTCACCTGTTTAACACGAACACAGATTCCATTCACCGAAAACCAATTCACGTGTCGCTCTCGCGCTGTGGAATACACATGACAGATCAGAGCGAACTCTAGTCTGTGATCGGATGAATAGCCTTCGGCTGTTGTAATCCGTCTTCTCATTGGCTAGCACTTCTGAACTGTAATCATGTTTATCATTCGTGTACCAACACAACCCTTTTTACCGATGCGGGATTGTAATTCAGCCTGATGGATTGTAACGTACTATGGATTTTACATTAAATATGTGAGCTGAACACGTTTCCTTGTGTTTTCCTAGCGAGCTGAAGGTATGCACATCAAAGTACGATAATGTGCACTTTTAACCTCGTACTCATTCACGCACACGTCTTACACACTTTCTCCTTGAGTGCCGTGATCAATTTTTAGGCCATATTGGTTAACACGAAATACGTTTAACACGAAGTGATTTTCCGTGTCCCCAGAAATTCGTGTGAAGCGGACTCCACTGTACTTTAAAATCCCTAAATATGCCCCAGATATATAAAGCCCAGTACAAGAAAGATCCATTTTCACATGAATTGGTCAAGTTTTAAAACCTGAAACAGAGCAGGCATACATGAAGTCTTCAGTTCATGCTTGACCTCAATATTGAAATCAGCAGAGGCTCTATTTAGGGTATTGAAATGAAAATGGCATGTTCTTGTCTTTTCACAATTCTTTTTTAGTTTTTACGACTAGGGCAAAAACGACAAATCGCAGGAGTTCAGTAAAAAATATGCCATGTTAGGTCAATTGGCATTAAATGATATTTGTTCTTAAAGTGTTACATAAAAGTGTTTCTTTGCAGAGATATTTGGGGAAAACGTCGTGCGATGTCAAACAGCCTACAGTGGAGTCCAGTTAACACGAACTCGCATTACACGAATTTCCGGTTAACACGAACCGTTTTTGCGTTCCCGGCCGACGGCTTTCTTATTCTGTATTAAAATTTCACTGATAACACGAAATGCTTAACACGAAATTTTGCTTTACACGAAGCTGGTTTCGGTTCCCAACCAGGGCAATTTCACTATTATTCACTGTTTAACACGAACACAGATTCCATTCACTGAAAACCAATTCACGTGTCGCTCTTGCGCTGTAGTACATGACAGATCAGAGTAACCTCTAGTCTGTGATTGGCTGAATAGCCTTCGGCTGTTGTAATCCGTCTTCTCATTGGCTAGCGTTTCTGCACTGTATTCATGTTTGCATCATTCGTGTACCAACACAACCCTTTTACCGATGCGGGATTGTACTTCAGCCTGTGTTGCTTTTACCTGATGGATTGTAACTTACTATGGATTTTACCTGATGGATTTTACATTAAATATGCGAGCTGAACACGTTTCGTTGCATTTTCCTAGCGAGCTGAAGGTATGCATATAAAGTACGATAATGTGCACTTTTAACCTCGTACTCATTCGCGCACACATCTCTTACACATTTTCTCCTTGATGGCTGTGATCAATTTGAGGCCATATTGGTTAACATGAAATACGTTTAACACGAAGTGATTTTCCGTGTCCCCATAAATTCGTGTTAAGCGGACTCCACTGTATACATATTTCCTCCAAATGTGTGCATTTTCAAATATTTGTCAACATTCGGAGACCCCTTGACATTTTTACGGATGGTCAATCACTGCCCCAAAACATAGAGTAGATTCACTTTTGCTATCCTATGAGCCAAGTCTGAGCAGTGAGCTTCATGCTCACATTTGTCAAATGTGTGTGTCATGTTTTTTGTTAGTATTGATGTTTCTGTGGTTAGACTTAGAATCTTACACTACGTCATCAACACATTCACATTTTGAGTTCTGTCTCACTTGACCCATTGGTTCTGAAAATGACCTATCACTTTCAAAGCCAGCTGGTAGGATGACCTATTCAGTGTTCTTGTTAACTGGTAACTCTCAGTATTTTACCATCTTCTGAAGGCAAATACCAACTGTGGAGGTAGAGATACTGAAATTTGTTTCAATACCCTCATTTAATTACAATGTCATAATTTTGACGATATGCACTATTTTGACCAGGGCAGCAGGTGCTACTGAAAAAATACCAATGGTTGTGAAAAACCCTAGTGTGAATACTGGTATTCTGTCCCAGCCTAAGGGAATCACCGACACTGTGAGAGTGAATACCTTTGCCTCCATGTCTTTATGCACCAAATCTTCAGCGCAATCTGCCTGAAACTCTCCTCCGACATCGTTGAAAGACTTCTTCAGTGCATCTTTTGACGAAGCATACAACATCTTCTTCTTGATGGATACATTATCTGGGCACCTGAGAATAAAAATCTCATTAGTACTACTACTAGTACATAACTTGTTTACTGGCAAATACGACCATTCAAAAATAATATCAATTCATAAAACACACAGAAACAAAAATGGCTGGTGCATGTGCTGAAAGTTGCTTAACAGTATAAAACAACAACAAGTTTCTAGTTAATAATAATATTAATAAAGAGCATTTATATCGCGCTGAATCTCCAGGAGCAGTGGGTTCTAAGTACATTCTACTTCTTAAAGTTTTATTGCTCATGCAACAAAAACATGTAAAAGAAAAAAACAACCCAACATTGGGGTGGGAAGGCAGGTTTCAAAACTCATATAAAGAACCAAAAAGAAAAGACTGCGGTGCTGTAGGGAAAAGGGTACGAGGGGGTGTGGCGATTGTGCTTTTATCCAAATCCGGAAGTGTGCCCCACAGCTCCACCCCCACCATGTGACAAATCGCGCCTCACTGACATGTGCTTGATACACAGGCAAGTTTGCGAACTAACTGCAAAACTGACTGAATGAAAAGGACACACAATGACGTGAACGCAAACCAAACGAACGAAAGAAAACGAGGCGACTGAAAGAGGCCATATACTGAGCATGCATGAACTCAAAACCGGCACACAACTTACTACCCTAATGACCTCATAGCCAGACCGTGTCGCAATAACGTGTAACTAAGAAGCACACATTACTCACCACATAACAAGGACGATTTTGGAGGTAGGACCAAAAGATCCTTTGTATGGATAGTCGTACACGATGTAACGTCCATCATCTTGAGGCAAATTTGCTATAAGATCAGTGAATTCTGCCGGCTGCTCTCCTGCGGGAGTATCGCCCCCCGCGCCCGGCGTGCACACTCTGTCGGGGTCCGGTACGATCTGAGTCAGGTCGCCACTGATCATGAACACTGCGTAGCTCAGCTTGGTTTTACCGGACAATTTCATCTTCACCTTCTGGTAAAGATCCTTGCATTCGTCAGAAACCTGCACTCCGGACGCCATGGAGAAACTTTAGTTTGAACACGGGACGAAAAAGGAGTCTAGCGAAACGAGAGAGGAAGATGGTGCAGAAAGAACTTAGAACGAGGCTCCACAGGTCATGTGACAAAGGGTGGCTCCGTAGGTTAGCGAGATGTGGTTGCTTGTGTGTAGCGAAGTCCGCTATCTTCCAACTCCAGTACCAATCGCCACGGCGAAATCTCAACTATTTCGGGACGATGTGCGCGTCAGACGCCAGATATCTCAGCTTGGAAAAGCTTCAGGAACGAACGTTTGCCTGCCGGGGTGTAAGCTTTTTGTTGAATGTTGCCTGCAGCGCTCGAGTTTTATAAGCCGTTCAGCGCTGACTACTGCACTGAAATTAGCTGGAGCCCACTAGAGCGTGTCCAGTGACGTATGGCCAAATATGGTAATATGTTTGGAAACGTATTGCTATGGAAGTAAATAATTGTGACTGGATAAGGCCGATCATTCCGTTGTGGTACAACTCTTACAGGCTAGCCGTGCCGGACCAATATTGACTGACTCGGTCAGTTTCGAATTAAGTCAGATCGTGATTTAAAAACTGAACAAACTCCGGTCTCCGCGGCGAGTCAATCGCCCGTGTCAGTCCTAGTCAGTGTGTCAGTTGCCAGAAAATAGGGCCGCACTGATGGGGTGCGAGTGATTGCTGCGAAATTGGAGACACGCCGGCCTTTCCAGGCTTTTCACTCAGTCAGTTTATCGCCCCCCCCCCGGCGGGGTTAACAAATGTCGGTTCAAGTTAAAGGCGGGCAGCTTTTCGTTCAGACGGTTCGACTGATGGAAACACTATAGCCGGTTTACGTCAGTCACTGATTTAAATTATGTTATTAAAGTAAGATTTAAATGACTGGGCATTGCATAAGTACATGTATTAAAGTTATTGTTGATAGAACATTTCAGTACTAATCAGTGTCAGTCCCGGCCGGGCAAGGTAATCATCAGGGGCGGATCAGTGTGTGTGGGGGGGTGGGGGTCCGGACCCCCCCAATGCTATAACACTGAAATGAAAGTCCCTTTTGGGGGTGCTTGGATCTCCCCCCCCCTCCCCACTCGTCTCCTCCGCGTTTGATATCAGTTTTGGCGAGTTTAATCACGGCACACTGACGCCAAACACGTTAGGCCGGTTCTTCCCCCCCCCCCCCCTTTTTTTTTTTTTTTTTGCTCGACTAATGTGATTTTGGCGAGTGGTGAAAGTCTTCAGTAAAAGGCACCACACACACGCGCCTCCCCAGCCTCCCTCCCCCGTTCGGACTTTGATTTTTTGGTCACTGCCGGGTGGCGTCGCTATCTGTGGCGTCGGAGATGGCCCTTGTTTTAGGTTGAAGGTCCGGCCCAAACAAGAAGTTGGACCCCGAGTCCCCCTCGACTGAGGTAACTGATCCGCTAAGTTATCATGCGGAGTTGGCCACCTCTTATGACACAGTTGGCTTTGAACCGGCCAACGGTTTAGCCACTACCCTCGGGAGATCATGAGATGCGGACCTACTAGAAGTTGAAATGTTTACCCTTGTGTATACATGTGCGAGCGGCACCTACCTCAGTACTGACGCTTTAATATATTGCCAAATGCGTTAATTTCCTCCCCGAAAAGAGTCGACTCGGACGGAGGCCATTTTTCAGTCATTCCCACGTTGTAAGAGTCTGAAAATGAATTGGAAAAACAGCCTCTCACCGACGTGATGTAAAAGTGCAGTGCCAAAACAGTTCCCGTCTGAGGCGCTGCTAGGGTTTCAGTATCTTCTAATAAGCAGAGATGTGGTGGCACCATGCTCCAATGCAGAATCACTGATTGGAAATACTCATACCGATCAAGTTCACACGGACAAGTACACATGGTACAGACGGCGTTAGATAAAAAGAAATCATGACAAATTATTTAAATAATTTAAAGCTTTTAGCCCCAACACACAACATAGCAGGAGATGGATCAACAGGGGCGGATCAACCAGCACCCCCGGGGTGGGAGGGGGGGGGGTGGTGGGTGGGTGGGTTGGGGTTTCAACGTTTTGTTTGGGACCTTACCTCTTGATAAAGCCGGCCGGCCTCCCCGACGGTAGACATTGCTTCCAGGGGCCGAAAAATCGACAAAGCGGGCCGGGGTTGGGGGGGGGGGGGGAGGGGGAGTAGAGAGAGAAGGCAAGTGCGGTGTGACTCACTATTCGCCAAAAAAGTAACAAACAACGGCGGAGGGGGGATGGGAGGCGGAACCCCTGGAAACCCACGGCCCCCCCTAGATCCGCCCTGGACCACGACAATTCCAGGGTAGTGCCAGATTAGGTTGGCGCCTAATCTGGCACAATCCTTGAATTATCATGGTCGATTCATCTCCTGCAACTCAGTGGTACATAGGTGACGCTTCCAAAATTTGGAAACGCCGGGCTCCCGGCACTGGCTACCAGTGGACGCAGATTATGTTGGTCAACTCATTGTAGATTCAATGATACAGGTGCACTACTCTGGCAGTTGAATGGTGTTCAATTTTTCTCGGGGGCGAAGGGGTTAAAATGGTTCAGAAGATGGCTGGTCATAATTAACCCTTTTTTCAGCACTTATCAATCTGTCCAACTTCTTCCATCTGCAAGAGGCAAGGAGCGTGTTATTCCAGGCGGCGTGAATGACCCTGAACCGTACTAATGAAGCGATCAATGATTGATTAGTCCGGGATTGAACGTCATCCACGGCACCGTCTGGACTCAGTTGCACGAGTGAGCTTAGATCATGTGCAAACCACTAAAAGCAAGGTGCCCCGCTATCGCGGAGCACCTTGCTTTTAGTGGTTTGCACAGGATCATTCTAAGCTCGCTTACGCAAGTGACCCCAGAGCCTTAATACATGTACTGCGGATCGTGCGGAACTTAAGTAAAACTGATACTACTGAAATTGGCAAGCACTGCCACAGGTCAGTGTACGCCCACACTGGTTTCCTTAGAATGCCCTCGATCTGCCAAGCCTACGCAGCCTGCACACTGGTTGTTGCCCTCGATTCGCTTCCGCTTATCGGCGTTAGCGAATCGAGGGAGACAACCAGGGTGACTGCGAGGGGAGTAACGTGTGTGGTGTGTACATCCGCCTAGTGGGTATATCTCGCCCTCTCGTGAGAGTAAATGCACACAGGGCTAAGAGCAGCTGAGTTCAGTGGTATACCTCGCCCGGTACCTAGGTGAAATGCACTATCGGCGCCATTGCTGTGATTTTTGCACTTGTCCGGTTTCGGCGTAGGGTGAACTGCACTTCAACCGCTTGGAGTAGAACATGTCAGTATCTGCACTAGAGTATGAGGGAGCGATCTCAGAGAAAAGAGAATCACATGACATTGATTGTTGCAACATTTCCAAACCATACCAAAGACACAGATGCTAATGTACTTTAGCACTGAGGGTTCAGTAGAACTTCTTTGGCTACTAAAGCTCATGAGGGTCTGTGCCATGTATAGTTTGTTCTGAGCTCATTACTTGAAAATCTGTGCTTCTGAAAATGCACCGCGTCATGATGTGAAAAGGAAACTCCAGTCAACGAGAGACAGAGACTCTCATGTGACTATTTTTCTGCAGGTGACAATAATACACGTCTGGAGATGGCTAAATTTGCATTGGTTATAAAGGTTTAGGTATGAATGGATCCATATGAGCTAGCTTTGCTGAGGAAAGCACGAATCTTCATGCACATTAGAATCTGTGCCTCTTTCACACCGTGTATTGCAATCACGAAATAAGGTATTGCAGTTGTTACAAACAGGAGGCATAGATCCACATTAGTCCACTCATACTACCGGGAGTATGATGATCTCTCAGAGGGCTGTACTGGAAATAGGCAGCTATTTGTTGTTTGCAAACTGGTGTTAGTAGAATAGGCCTGTGGGGAAAAAATACGTCTGGTCTCAATGAGAGACAAAGAGCTAAATATTCTCCCTTTGGCAACAGGAGCTCATCATAACACCATAAACTGTTAGAATACACGAGGATTTGTACCCCTATTTGCCTGAAGGCTCAAACTTGACGGCATGTCCAGCGGTCACAAGCAATCTTGTCTAAAACAAGAGAAGTCATGCTTCAGTTGCTTTTGGCGGGATGTGCCCGACAGCGAACCTTTGTTTGCTTTTCACTCAAACTGGTCACTTTGGTATCAGATTCAGCCAAGTTAATAAAATTTCAAATACAAAACGATTTCCAAATACCGTGTAGCTCGCTTGAGCTTGCCCTTAGCACCACGTGAATGTTCTGTGTTTACGTACAGTGTGTGAGTGAATGCGTGTGATTCACGTGAGCGTGCTTGTTGGGTTCAGTTCGCGGCTACATTCTGCGCATTGAGTTATATTATAAATATGATAAATGCGCCATATAAATGCTATGCATTATTATTATTATTAATTTACACCCCAATGGAACTTCTTTGTGTGGAGACATAGACCTTCATGGCCATCGCTGAATTATGGCCATCTATATACAAATAGGCTCATGAGGATCTATGTTTCTTGTAGATAAATTTCCTTTGACACTGAGCTTTTCCCGAGGCATAGACTGAGGCATCAGCCCGTACAAACATGGGACGGATCCACGTGTGCTTTTGTAGCTAACAAGAAATTCCTTAGATCCCTCATACTGAAGAAATCACATTAACATATAGTTTTTCTGTGGTCACGGGAGTTTGGAATTGTTGAACAATTCACATCAATTCACTTTTTTCCTTTATTTTTGTCCCCCTTTTTCTTGGTGTGTGTGTGGGGGGGGGGGGGGGGAGGGATGCAAATAGCCACTACTCCAAGCGATCGAAGTGCAGTTGACCCTACGCTGAAACCGGACGGATGCAAAAATCACAGCAATGGCGCCGATAGTGCATTTCACCTAGGCCGGTACCGGCCCGGAGGTAACTGATCCGCCCCTGCACACTGGCAGTAATCATTCGTGCCGAGGTGTATAATGTAGTACACAGACCAAAAGGAAACATCTGCGCATTGAGTTATATTATAAATATGAGAAATGCGCCATAAATACTATGTATTATTATTATTATTATTAAACATCATCAGTGTCTGCAAAAATACATATATAGTTACTGATTCTGAAATTACCGCAGAACTGCGTGTTTTATATTTAGGCTTTGAATGTGACACTGAAAAGTCACGTGTCGATTTTTCCTAGTTCATTGTATTCAGTCTCGGGTACATTTTGCACATTTCCTTTTGGTTTGTTGAAATTGTACACCTCGACACGGATGGATAACGTGCAAAAATTGTACATATGCCCTGCGGCCTGTACATTTATTTCAACTCAGCTCTACTCAACCCGCGGCGAAATGCCTCCTTAGGTTTCAGACGGCGCAGCCTAGTAGTGACTAGCCAGTTCTGTAATCTTCAAGTCTAGAGTAAGCAGAGTGAAACGTACACTGACGGGTGAGATAATTATGATATGCAAGATGTGCAAATACTGCGTTCTTAGTCATACGATATTCTTAGTCATAAGACTACATGCACGTGTATAACCATTAGGCTTTTGAGTGTGTATAGCGCTTATCATCCTGATACACCCATTGCCGCTTGAAGATAAATTTGACTGATCGATATGAGTTCAATGGTGGTGCCAGAATAGCTTGGCGCCTCAGGCGCCAAGCTATTCTGGCACCACCATTGAACTAAAACGGTTGATCTACCTCCTAATCTGTAACTGATATAGTCTTCATACTCATCGTAGGACAACACGCAGTTCAGTGCCGGACTACACAGTCTCAGGACGTAGTGGGTTAACTTTAGGCTAGCAATGACTGACACTGATAACGATCGGCGGACGGCGCAGTCCTTATAGGGTCTGAACTGAACTAGTAGTCGCCGGCCATGCCGGCCAAATTTTTCGTCTGTTGTTGTACCCGAACAAGTTTGTCAGGTGCGGTAAGCGAAGTCATGTACTGACTGAATGCGTATACATGTACTCATACTGACGAGCAAAAGAAATACGACATTTTCGGAACCCGCGGAAACACGTTTGTGTTTGCGATGGTTCCGATCAGTCATGTCGCATTTCAGTCATTTGCTCGTCAGTACTAATAGGGCTCGGGAAGTTTCCCGCGTTGCCTAGGACTGAGCGTCAGTCGGCGCGGCAGCCGCCATCGGAGAGGACACGCTGGCCTGGCCGCGATAGGACGGCTTCAGCCTAGCGAAACAGTAGTTTTTCTTTATGTTTCTTCCTCATTGGAAACAAACAAAATAGGATTCTGGTTAGTGGTTTCCTAGGGTGATAGCAAGACTTCAGTGCAGTTATTGTC